>CM057449.1:1827184166-1827810000 GCA_016271365.2 Neoceratodus forsteri | reverse complement strand
ATAGTAACTAAGGGCTCTTTTGACATCTAACCTGTGCAATCTCCTCTCACCAGCGGAGGAATGGTCAGTGAAGTACACAGGGAGAGACATGGATTGATTAAGGTGAAAGTCTGAAACCAACTTAGGCAAAAACTTCCTGTTAGTCCCGAGGACTACCTTATCTCTATGAAAGGAGATGAAATCAGGCTCCACTGACAAGGCTTGTAGCTCACTTATGCGCCTGGCAGAGGTGATGGCTACCAGAAACACAGTTTTCCAAGTCAAGTACTTCAGCTCTGCTGAAGACAATGGCTCAAAAGGGGGTTGCATAAGCTGAGCGATGCAAATATTAAGATCCCAAGCAGGGGCAGGATCCCTGAACGGGGGATTGGTGTGAAGCAACCCTTTAAAAAACTTGGAGAACACAGGGTGAGCTGATAAAGAAGAGGGCTTACCTGCTGACAGGAAGACAGACACAGCTGCCAGGTGCACTTTTAGGGTAGCTGGTCTGAGCCCCAAGGAATTCAAATGCACCAAATAATCCAGGATCGTGGGCACACCAGCAGATTCTGGGGGAATATGTTTACCAGCACACCATATGGAAAATCTTTTCCATTTTGAATTATAGGTAGCCCTGGTGGAAGGCTTCCTAGATGCCTTCAAGATATCCAATACACCTTGAGAAAGGTGTAGGTCAGCAAATTCTAACTCTTCAAGAGCCAAGCCTTGAGATTGAGAGATCTGAGGTTCGGATACCAAACTCTCCCCTGGGCACAGGTTAACAGGTTGTGATTCCTGGGAAGGCATCGGGGAGGGTGGACTGCTAAGGACATGAGGAGTGGAGTGGGTACCAGGGCTACCTGGCCCAATCTGGAGCAATCAGGATCATCTTGCAGGATTGAGACCTGATTCTGACTAGCACTTTGAAAAGAAGAGGGAAGGGGGGAAAAGCATAGAGAAACTTCCCTTCCCAACTAAGGAGGAAGGCATCCAGAGGGACTGAGCCCAACACTGGGGGCCTGCAGCAAAAAAGGGGAAGTTGGTGATTGTCTGGGGCTGCAAAGAGATCTATTTGCGGAGTGCCCCATCTGGCAAATATTATCTCCAGTACCAGGGGATCCAGTGCCCATTCGTGATGGCCCTGGGAAATCCTGCTGAGAGCACCCGCTAGGACATTGTCCTTGCCTGGGAGGTGAACTGCCATAAGGGAGGCGTTCAGAGAGTAAGCCAGAGACCACAACTTCATTGCTTCTGTGCACAAGGCCGTAGACCGAGTGCCCCCTTGCTTATTGATGTACCACACTGTAGTGGTATTGTCTGTCCTGACCTGAACTACCTTGTTCTGGACAGATGTGGAGAAAACTTGAAGTGCTAGAAAAACTGCTCTGAGCTCCAGCAAATTGATGTGGAGCAGGGATTCCTGAGGAGACCACAGCCCTTGGGTGGAAAGGTCGCCCATGTGAGCTCCCCATCCCAGGAGGGATGCATCTGTAGTAAGGGTCAAGGCATGAGACTGGGGAATGAAGGGAACCCCTGTCTCAGATTGTTCTGATCCTGCCACCACTGAAGGGCCTGGATCAGGGTTCGAGTCACTGGAATCAATTTGGTTAGGGGATCCGCCCTTGAGACCAAAAGGCTCTCAAATGGAACTGAATGTCCCTCATCTGAAATCTCGCCCCTGCACTACTGCTGTAGAAGCTGCCATGTGCCCCAGGAGCTGTAGGAAATGCCTTGCTGGTCGAGACCTGCAGGGTGAAAGAGGAGGCCAGAGACACCAGGGTCCTTGCTCTCTCCAGAGGAAGGAAGGCTCTGGCTTCTTTGTGTTCAGTTCTGTGCCTATGAAGGTGAGAAGCTGGACAGGCTCCAGAACTGACTTTGGAAGATTGAGAAGGAAACCTAGAGATGAAAGCAGTTGCTGGGTTACTTGCAAATGAAGTTTGACCTGTTCTGGAGACTGGCCTACAATGAGCCAGTCGTCCAGATAAGGGAAGATGGCACTCTTTTGCCTTCTTAAATGAGCAACTGCTATTGCCAGGCATTTTGTGAACACCCTTGGAACCGAGGAGAGGCCGAAGGGCACTGCTCTGAACTGGTAATGGCTTGAGGGCAGGTAGAATCTGAGGTACTTTCGATGGGAGCTTCTGACGAGAACATGGAAATAGGCATCCTTGAGGTCCAGGGAGGCTAGCCAGTCCCCTGGCCTTAGAGAGGGTAAAATAATCCCCAGGGTCACCATTTTGAACTTTGGTTTTAAAAGGTGTTTGTTTAGATACCCGAGATCCACAATGGGCCGCCATTCTCCTGTCTTTTTTGGGGTAAGGAAGTACCTGGAGTACAACCCTTTGTCTGGTGTATGGGTAGAACCCTTTCCATGGCTCTGAGAGCCAGGAGGGAAGAAACTTCTGCTTCCAGGGCAAATGCCTCTGATGGATTTGCAGGTGGAAAAGATCTGGCTCTCATCTTCGGAAATTTTTTGAAGCTGAGAACCAGTACCTGGCTTACTACCTCCAGGACCCACTTGTCTGATGTTAAAGACTTCCAGTCCTGGACAAAGTAAGCCAGCCTGCCCCCTACTGGTAGCGGAGAATCGGCCCTGGCTACCCCATCAGGAAGCCTGTTTTGCAGGGGCTTTGGGTTGAGGGGCAGAAGCAGGCTTACTAGAACCCCTTCTGCCCCTTCCCCTAAAGAACCCCCTCTGGGCAAAAGCAGAAGAGGAGGCCTGGGCTTGGAAATGGCTCATGAAAAGGCATGCCCCTGCCCTGACATGCTGCCTTTGAGGAGTGACTTGCCTTTCTTTGGCCTGTGCACTCCTATAGGTAGTCCTATACTCATCCATTTTCTTCATATAATTCTCTGTCTGCTCCCAAACAGAGAATTTCCCACAACAGGAAAATCCATAACCTTAGACTGGGTATCCTGGACAGGGCAGTACATCTGAGCCAGGCCATTCTGCGAAGAGACACAGATGTAGCCATAACTCTAGATGAAACATCATTAGAGTCTACAGCAGCATGAAATTGCACCTTGGATGCCTCAATACCATCCGCAGCCACCTGCTCCAGCTCCCTGGCAAGCTGTTCAGGGGCCTGTTTTGCTAGGGCCAGGACAGTATCCCACCTGGATTTCTGGTACCTAGCTGCATAAGCCATATAATTTGCCTGTCTGAGTCCCAAAGATGCTGCCATGTACTGTTTTTTTGCCATGGCATCCATCCTCCTGGAATCCTTTTCAGGAGGGTGAGAGGCTAGAGGAATATTAGCCTTGTCACAGGCTGCAGCCTGCACTACCCCCACATGGCTGCACTGCTGAGATAGAAACTCCGTATCAGAGCCTGATAAAGCATACCTCTTGTCCATCCTTTTATCCACAGGGAGGATAGAATGAGGAGTTTTCAGAATTTTAACTGTCCGTTTCCTAAAAGATTTATGCAAGGGAATAGACAGTCTCCTAGACTCTGGAATATCCATCATTTCCACAAAATCAGGCTCTTCTTGATCATCCACAGCTTCCTCAACAGGGAGCTGCAGAGTGTCAGCAACTTTCTTGTAAAACAAAAAATGAGAAGGGGACTCAGATAACCTGGGAGGGGATACTCCTGAAGGTCTGTCTGGAGAGATGTCCGGTTCAATGGGCACATCCAGACTGTCAAAATCACACTCACTCTCCTCGTACCCCTCCTCCCCTTCCCCTGGTTCATAAAAATCTTCAAAATCATAATCTTGAACCGAGGGAACCGACCGAACCGGGCACTTACCCAATGGTGCCGGTTTGGACGGAACTGGGGAAAGAGAATGGACAATCTGAATAGCTTTGGCTATTTCCTCAGTGGTTGGAGAAAGAACTTTTGGCCGAAAAATAGCTGACCTTCTAGCCCTTTTAGTTGGAACCGGCTCCTCAGAGCTGGCTCTTCGTTTGCCCGAGGAAGCATCGCCCTGGTCAGAGGGCACTCCCTCAGGTTCGGCTGGAACCGAACCGGGCTGGCCATCCGGTCAGCGGACTTTTTGGCCTCCCTTTCCCTGAGCCTACCAACTCTTTTTTCCACGGTGGCAGCAGGAAAATTTTTACAAATCTGGCAGTCTGCATTGAGGTGGTCAAACCCCAGACAATATACACATATGGTGTGTGGGTCAGCCTTGGCAAAGGCTTCCCCACAGAGGCCACAGTGCTGAAACCCAGTGGGTCCGGTTTTTCTTTTGGGTTTCTCAGACATAGTGCCAGCCTAACCAAAACTTGCCCGTTAACGGCAATCCACCAAGCAAGACTCTCTTATCGGTTCCCAACCGTGTCACGGGTCGTGGAAAAAACGTAATAAAATCCGTTTTTTTTAGAACCGATAAGAACCGGGAACCGCACTCTAAAGGGCTAGAAAGTAATTTTTAAACCCCTCTGATCGGTTCAAACCGAACCGAAAAAGACGTTTACAAGTTCCACACAGAAGAAAATAAAAAAGTAAGCCTATCTATTACTTACAATATCACAGACAGAGCTTGAACCGACGATTGCGGTTAAATTTCGGTAAATAAACCGAGAAATTACACTTTAAAACCGACAAACCAACCGAGCAGCAGGAGGAATCTCCGGAGCGACTGTTCAGTGAGGCGGAGTAAAGAATCTGACAGTTTAAGTTTGAGCTTCAGACAGACAGAGTGTTTAACAGAGCTCGCGCTCAAGATTCCATGCCCCGCATGGAAGCTAACTCTTTCACCTCCGGAGCAGTTCTAACCTGGGGTTATACTGCATGTGTCATAATATAGCAAGACTTCATGTTGTTTGAAAGAAGTGTGTCCCTAGCGGGTCCCAAATTTAAATGCCAAGCATTTCTGTGACCAGTAACTGGAAAAAAAAAAATGGCTGACTCACGAATTACTTAGGGTCATTTGGCGCACTGTCAACTGCATCTATGACACTGTCAAACTTTTTGTTAACTTTTCCCATTGACTATAAAGGAAACTTGTTTTTTGAATAACTTTTGAACAGTTTAATATTTTTTTCACAAAATCTTCAAAAGGCACATCGGGGACCCCGGCTGCATGTTCCCTGAAGGTTTCGGACCAGTCGCACAAACCGTGCGACCTGTAGGCGTGAGCAAAGAATGCGCAAAAAAGCGTAAATATGACTTTCTATTGCACTTTATAACTCCGCAACTGTATATCCGACCCTTACAAAACTTGGCAGATCAAGAGATTTATGGTACCGCTTCGTGGCTACCAAAATTCAGGCAAATCTGTTATATGGTGACAAAGTTCTTTAGCGGCAAAATCTCACACTTTAACCTTAAATGGGGTACTCAACCCTAACTATAGTTATAATACACACACACACACACATATACATACACATACATATATATACACATACACACAAATAATTGAATATTCTTTTTATTGATAACTCCTTCCTTATACACAAATGAAAATAAATCTGAACAGTACTTGATTTTTTAATTTCTGGTGTTTCACTGACTACCATAAAAAAATCCACCTCCTAGCCTAACCAGCCTAGCAGAGCGCCTCCGCTGCTAACCCTGCCCCAGAGAAATTGAGCCTCTGGCTCTATAAAAGGCATATGTGTGTGTCTGTGTGAGTGTATGCCAGTGAAATTCTGCAAAATTTTAAAATTCATGCTTTTCCATGTTAGCATTTCATGCTTTGGGGGTTTCTATTAGAGGAATATTGTATAACACTGAATTCTTATGTTCCGTAGTAAACAAATGTACCTCCACTGACCACAAGGTATAGAGCATTACAACAGTCCAGCCGCGAGGTCACAAAAAGCATGCACCATTTGGGGGGCATGCAAGTCACCCAGGGGCATAAGGGATTGAATCTGATTGATGTTCTAAAGATGCTAAAGCCATTTTGGACTAGTGTCAAACACATGAACCTCTAATGTCAGCCTCTCGTTCAGAATTACTGCTAGATTCCTCACCTCTGCAGCAGCCAAGAGCCTAGAGGTGCCGAGCCAGAGCCCAGTCTCCTCCTTAGCAGCTGCCACTCCTCCCATCCTACCTGGCTCAATCACCAGTACTTCAGTTTTATACAAGGTAAGTCTCAGGCAGCTCGATGATACCCAGTCCTGGATCTCAGCTAAGCACTTATTCAGCACATCAACTGCGCCAGATATCTCAGGTGCAAGAGAGACACAGAGCAGAGTATGATTTGCAAAGCAATGAAACCCAATTCCATACCATCTAAATGATCCTTCTCAGGGGAAGCATGTACACCCTTGGGTTTGCCGCAATGCATGTCAATTAGGAGCAAGGAAAAGCTTCCCATAACTACCCTCTGTGTCCTGCCCATGAGGCAAGACTCAAACCAGCAGATGTCTTTGCCAGTGAGTCCTACGTATGCCCTAAGTCAAGCCAACAAACTGCCATGGTCCACGGTGTCAAATGCCAAGGAGAAATCGAGGAGGACAAGACTGGACTGCTCTCTTCCATCTCTTGCCCTGAACAGGTCATTATGCACCCTGACCAATGTGGTCTCTGTGCTGTGCCTTGACCTAAAACCAGACTGGAAAGGCTCATAGATGCCACAAGTTACAGCGCAACCACCTTCTTAATAAACATGCCTAAAAAAAAAAGGCAGGTTAGAAAGAGGTCAGTAATTAATCAAAATATCTGGGTCTAGCGAGAGCTTCTTCAAGAGGGGCTGCTCCAATTCATTTTTCAATGCAGATGGGAACATCCCCTCAGACAAGGAGCACCAAACAATCTCAGCAAACATCAGGCCTAGCTGCCCAACACAGCTCACCAGTAGGTGAGCTGGGCCTGGATCCAGTTCGCGGAATGTTGGTTGCAATTCAGAGATCACCTCCCCAACCTTATCTATCAACACTGGCAGAACCCCTCCTCAGGACTATTGACTGCCATTTGGTCTCTCTAGCTCAACACTGTTGAGCTGTAACTTTTGGTGAGATGCCAACCTGAACAGAGAAGACACTGTCCAAAAAGAACCAAGCAAAACAGCCTAAATGAACTCCAAACAAGTAGGATGGAGAAGCATATACATTCCATCCAAAAAAGCTGAGCTAGTTAGTTCCTTCCGGCAGCAAGCTCCGTGGACAGGAATTCTACCTTCTTACGGGAGCCTGCCCTTTGATATTCACCACAGTGAATATTCAAAGCCAGTTTGTCCTCCTAGGTCCTTGACCTCCAACAGCTCTCTAACATCTGCCTGCTTGCTTTCATCTCCCTCAACCTGTCATCAAACCATGGTGAGCAGAGGCATGAAACCAACGAGCATATACAAACTGGGACTACAAGGTCGAAGGCTGCACCAATGACTATTATATATATCGATCCCATTTGCATCTCTGGTCATATAGCCCTATGGGCAGAGACTGGAGGAGCTAAACCTGTATTCACTGGAGGAGAGGAGGAACAGAGGGGATATGATCGACATCTTCAAATATCTCAAGGGAATGAATAAGGTAAGCCTAGAGGGGTGCTTCAGCTGGGGAGGTAGGGGCCACCAAGGGACACTCAAAGAGGCTGGTCGGGGGGAGACTAAGGGGGGAAACTTGGGAGTAATAAGCATAACTGACACAGTAGTGCAGTACGGGGTACTTCACTGCTGAGGTGTGTCCTTCAAATGAGACATTAAACCAAGGTCCCATCTGCATCTCTGGTCACTGACCAGGTGAAAATAAAAGATCCCATGACACAGGTACACAAATGTACGGTTTTAATGGTAATATTTAAATTTAAGCAGTGGAAACGTTAAAGTAATAATATAAATTGTCAAAATGTTATGTTGCGAATACCAAAAAATTAATGCAGTACCCAATAACATCACTCTCCATGAAAAACTGATCAGACCTGGAGTATGAGAAATTCAGCACTCCCCAACTGTACTTTCTACAACCAGTGTGTGGTCAGAAGGATGGATGATCGTCACGTTAGGTTTGTTTTCAATTACCAGTATGTTACTAACTGATCAGTAAAGGTTGGGGTGGGTGTAACTATACCTATGTGCTATTTACTACCTTTCTCCCCCTGACCAGGGTGCTCCTGGAAAAATGTTTTCCTGAAAATCTCAGTGGAGTTTTCCTGCTAAATAACATATACTGTGCTCTAGATAAGCAGCATGCCGTTCTTTTACTGTGAGGATTTTAGGCAAGTAGTATGCAGTGCTATGTAGGCGGCCTCTGTGTTGGACAGCTCCAAATCATCCTTGCTATCCACATAACCAATGCACTTTGTACACTTTCTGCATTTTTTTCTTTTTATGGAATTTATTACTTGCACTCTTTCTTTTGGTACTTTCTTCTTAGTCTTTCCTGTCTGGCTGACTCGGTCTCTCTCCTCCCCCACCCCTGTCACCCACTATCCCCAGGACTTACCTTCTGACCAGATCCAGGCCCACAGTTTATCTCCCATGGCAGAGCCAAAAAGCCCAGGAGGAGTTAGGGCTGGGTTATGGTCAGAAGCACCATAAGCAGTGCAGGGCCTGCGGAGAGAGAAGAGGCACCAGGCTGCTGAAGGCCAGGTACGTTTCTTCTTCCCAGTTAGTCCCCTCCCTGGGCACCTCATGGGATAAGATCAGACGGATATCTGCATGCAAGCATGAAGACATACTGGTCAGAAGAAACTCCACCCAGCCATCGCAGCTCCGCTGCACTGCCACCTGTGGTCACCCCAGTGGCAGTGCTGTAGTGGAGCACACAGTCCTCCTTCCCCCAGAGAATGTCCTCTGGGATGCTGGATCCTTCTCCCCCAAGCCAGCCCAAACAACCCAGGTGAGCTTCTGAACCTAGGCTGCTGATGTCGTGAGCAATAGCGCTACCACTGCACCGACAGACCAACCATTGCTTTATTGTTTACTTATACCCATTGCTGTGACGCTATTATTGCCATTTCACTCCATTGTGTATCCCCTTCCCGAAGTTCCAACTGCAAAAGAGTTCCTGCTCAGTGTGCCTATCTGCTCCACAACATTTTAAGTAAATTAATAAAAATACACGGGGGAAAAAATGTACACAATAATCAGTTTGTTTAGTCACTCAAATAGAATAATCCTCCCCCCACTTAATTTCTTAACTGTTGTGTTGGTGCAACTGCAAACCAAATGTTAATCTACTCCCATCAGTCTGACTCTGAAATCAGTCATTTCACTACTTCTAACTCAATGCTCTGTAAAACAGATATGCGGTACTTGAAAAGTGCTACATCATGAAACCAAATTCTGTGCTGCTCTAAAAATAAATTTACTGCACACTTGGCAAAAGAAGGTCATTTATGATGCTAACGGGAACACATTCCTGATTCTCCTAGTTGGCAGGATTGGATGGAGAACTGCACTAAGCATTTTTTCATCCATATTCTTTAAACAAAACACAGTGCACCATATGTCCACATGTCATGTTCCTTCATGTTTCTAATAATGCTACTGTCCTAACTCCAAGTTCACTTACACCTCTCATAAGGCCATCCCAGTGCAACAAAACATTTAAATACTTTATTAAAGAGAACGATTACATATCAAATTCATCCTCCTAAATGTAAAAAAAAAAAACCACCATGGGGGGGGCAACTGTATTTGCAGATGTGTATCAGGGGTCGAAATTAACACACCCAGCCTGTTCTCTGTGCAAGTAGGAACAGGCTGGTGCTTATAGTTTTGTCTCCTCCATGCACTGTAGTACATGTAGCCCCTCTCTTTTCTTGAGGCTGCAATACCAAAAACTGCCACAAGGGGTGCAGCACTGGCGAGTAAAGACATGCTGAAGCTCCCCACCCCCGACATCACATCATGTGCATGCCACTGTGAGGATTCGGGAGTGAGTAGCAGGACGCCTATGGAGGGGGCACTAGCTGGGACTGAGAGCCATCGGCCTGAACTGCAGGAGGAGGAGTGTCCAGAGAAGAGTGGACAGAACGCGGCAGGACACTGAGATTAGCTACAGTGTCAGTGAGGTGGGATCAATGCTATTCAGGTCCTGGGCTGCAGCAGTAAATGGTAATGAATGAAGGGATTTGGGGTGGGCACTGGGCTGTAGTTGACTAGTGCTACCAGTCAGGGATGGGTGTCTTATTTTCCTTGTATGCAACTAATTTCATTACTGGCTGTATCTAGGCAGGTAGAGGGTGTGTATCAGCTGGCAACAACTGAACGGAAGAAACAAGCAAGCGAAGTGAATTGGGGCTTCACCCCACCCCCAAGAGGATTTTCAGTCATTTGCCTAGGAGGGACAGTTATAAACAAGCATTTGTCAATGCCAAATATTATCTTGCTAACATTGGCATTGGTAATGCAGGACTTAGAGAGATGCATAATAGTAATGGCAGTGAAGTACTGAACTGACGCCAACCCCACCCTGCAGAGACTAACAGGCATCAGGGTGTGCCTTTGGGTCATCGGTTGTAACGCTCACGCCATTTCACCTAACCCTACCCAGCAGACACCTACAAGTGTCACGGTGTGCCTTGGGGTCTTCGGGACTTATGCTCACCCTATTCCATAAGGAAATACGCTGAGATGAGCGCAGTATAGGACAATGGGGTGAACTTTGGGGCCGAAGAGTCCAAGGCACACCTTGGTGCCTGTCACTAGCTGCAGGGTGGGGGTGGAATGGCGTGAACATTACAGCAGAGAAACAAAAGTCACACCCCTGATGCCTGTCAGTCTCCACAGGTTGGGGCATTACAGTTGGAAACCCTAATGTCCCGGGCATTTTTACTCCAATTTTTCAACAGACTTTTTGTGACCCTACCTCATGAACAGTAGCATTATCAGTTTGTTAGCCAAAAGGTGATTTTGCACAGCGAAACGCATTTTGGGCAGGATGTGAAAAATGATGGCTGTACTGTTCATGAGGAAGTGTAAAAAAAAAATGGCAATGTTGAAAATCTGGAGTGAAAATATGAAAAACTGGTGAAGTCACATGCATGTGTAGAAACTGCGCAACGCAAGTCCAAAACGCAATTATTGTGGAGATTTTTTTTTTTTTTTTTTTTTTTTTTTTACAGGCATTTTGGTACCTCTGCTCATGAACAGTGGCACTGAGATTTTGTTGATCTATCCCAAAAGTTGATTTCCCACAGCAACCATGCCATTGTACGTCAGATGAGCGATAACACATTTCGGGCAGGATGTGAAAAATGACAGCTGTACTGTTCATAAGGAGGTGTGAAAAAAATGGCAATGTTGAAAATCTGGGGTGAAAATATTGAAAATTGTTGAAGTTATGAGCGTGTGTGGAAACTGCGCAACGCACATTCGTAACAGTCATTTTTTTGAATTTTTTCACCAAATTTGCAACACAGACTTTTTGGGACCCCACCTCATGAACAGTGGCATTGCCGTTTCATTAATCAGGCCCAAAAGGTGATTCTGAGCAGTGACCATGAAATCAACTTTTGGGACTGAATAACGAAATGACAGTGCATGTATTCATGAGGTGAGGTCCCAAGAACCCCATGTTGAAAATTTGGAAGCAAAATTAAAAAAAAAAAAAAAAAAAAAAAAGGCTGATATCTCCACCCAAGTTCAAAGCCCATATTGATGCCATTATACAGCTTACCGTGATCTTCTTCAGTTCGCGGTTAGCTTTTGAAAAGCTCAGACATGTTCCACTCCACTGAAGATTGCTGCACCGGAAGCAAGTATGGAGTGAGAGGGGGTTGCAGGGAGGTGGAGTGCACAGAGGGTGGGTGCGGGTTGGGGGAGGAGGGGCGTCTGGATGAAGAGGGACTTTTTTTTTGTCCCTGGAAAAAAGAAACAGACGTCAGGTTTTACAAAAAATAAAAAATACAGTCTCAATGGGCCACATGAGTTTGGGGGGAGCAGGAACTGAAGTCAATGGGAACTAGGCGCCCCCATCAGCAATGAAAGTGTATGGGGGAAGGGGGGCATGATGCCGTCGGGGATTGGGCACACCCATCAGCAAACAAATTGAACTGTGGGGGCATGCCGAAATGGGGACTGGGCACCCCGGAAGTCGGCTTTCTAGGGATTGTGGCGCAGACAGCAGGAGCTGCCATATTTGTTGAAATGTTTCACTAGGAAAGGCATGTCGTCTCTGCCGCTGCGTGATGAGCTTGTCTCGGATTGCAGTGGCACATTTCTTTCAAGTTGTGGGCACTTTACATAAGTTTTGCATCAGCACTAGCATGCTGGCTAACTGGAGAATGAGGGACGCACCTACTAAAGCGTGCCCTCCATTTGCCAACACTGACACACCCTCACTGTGCTACTACTACAGCAAGATGTTGCTTGCGTGCACGCGCAAGACAATATAATAAAGAGCAGTTGCTGTGATTTTTTTTTTTTTTACATAAACCAAGGCCTTTTTGATATACAGCTGAGCAAGTATGGCTTTACCAAAACCCTGACACATTTTCGATTCCCCACTCATTTATTTGTGGGAAAAAAAAAAAAAAGAACTGGTCTTGAAGACAACTGCTTTTCTTTTTCTAGTGGGAGCAGTTTTTGAAAAGCTAATTTACATTGCATATTAGCAGCAGCAGTCATTGTTATATCACTCCCAGAGTCATAGTCTACAACAGTTGACAGAGAAGCACTCCAGCACTAACAGCTGTGTCTAAATAAGTGAAGGGGGAAAAAACCGTAGCCTTAAAATCATTAAATAAATAAATAAGTGTGTGTGTGCGTGTGTTATAAATACCCCATTGAAAGAAAAAAAAAAAAAAAAAAGGAGGACAAGACAGTGTGAAATTTGCTGCAGACCAGGCAGAGTGGCTAAGGCTTGTGCTGTTGTGTGTAATGTATTTGTTCCGTATGTGACAGTTCCACAATCACTTAAATATTTTTTTCAGTTTTTATCATTTTGTCCACCAGTGCAAGTAACCCGACTCGGGTGGTCTCATGTGATAACGGTGATCGCAGAATAGCGATCGCCATTTGGGTGAGTACATGGCCGAAAAATAATTACGGCGATGTACACTCGTGGCAAACTGCAAGAGGGTGCGGTCTCTTTGTTATGAAGGGGGCTGTGCCCCCCGCACTCCCATGCTAAAGGATTCTCAACTCCAGGGAGGCGCATGTTGGGGAGGGGGGTGCACAAATGTAAAAAATATAACCTGACGCAAAAAAGTACTGCGCCCAGAATCTAGCCCAGCACCCTCCCAACTCCAACCTACCCACCACGCCACACAGCCAGCTCGGCAGCCCACCGCCGCACTACACTCCACAAACCCCTCCCCGTGCTTGTATACATAGTGACATCAACGTCACTATATTCGCCACCCCCCCGTATCTGGTGTCGCCATCCTGCCAGGTAGCCCCTGTGCACAGGTGCCATGACTGAGTTGCCGTTTTTGAAAGCGCTCAATCGCAGTCACTCTGTACATGGGATACCACTCTGATGCATGTAACGTTTGCCATCACATGCACCTTGGTGCAGGTACCGCACAAGTTAATTTCTACACTTGACGTGTATATTCTCTGAAGATTACATTTGTTTACAGCACATAAAGTTGCCATAAACAGGATTTCAAAGCATTTCTGTATTCAAATGTACTACCGTCAAGTAGCCAAATCCGTACTGCTATTCCACATAATGCTCTCATCCAGCTCACCAAAGTGGCACAGGAGTCTGTTACAAGGCACTCACTCTCCAATCTGAAAGCTATAGCCAGGACATCTCAAATAACTTTAAGGGGGCCCAGCCCAGAGGTGCACTTAGCCCATCATAAAACAAGTATTTATATTGCTCACAGACACAGTTCCTTTTACACTGGAATTTCTGTTGCGGATACAAAGTTAAAGAAAAATTAAAAAATAAACTTCTGCACTTTATGAACTCCTCGTAATGCAAACAGACCACCGGCAGTCTTCATCTGGGGAAGGGAGGAGCCCAATATGCTAACCAACCAAGATGCATCTAACTTTCTGCAGACTCCTGCAATCAAATTTGCCAACTACATGTCTTCAGATTTCTAATGATAGTTCAAAAACACTGCATGTTTACACAGAATACTCATTATTCCCTGCCTCTTTTGGGGCGGGACCTTATGACCCCGATTCCTTCCAATCTCAAATTACTGTTAATCTGTTTTAATTACTGCTTATCATTTTTCCCCAAAGGCAAACCCAGTTATAATTCACTGTTATAACCTGCTGGTTATAACAGCGCACACATGCTAAGTTTCCTTTGTACTGGGCATGCGTTAGCCCCCCGTTCTTCCCTTCCCCCGTGCAGCTGCCACTCAGACACTGGACTGTTCACCGCAACTCTGAGTCAGAGGCAAGTTTTTAAAAATAGATAAATAAAATAAATAAGTGGGCCAAAAAAAAAAAAATCTCAATTTTTATACTAGGCTGCTTCGGAAAAAAAAAAGTTAACATTTTTTTTTTTTTATAAGCTACTACTGACCACGCTGAAACCTGACTGGTCCACAGCTTCCTAGTGATGTCTGTTTGCTTTATACCATTACCAGTGAACTATTGTTATGCATAAGTTCCAGACTCTTCAGTGCCAATATATGTGATTTTCACTATAATTCACAGGAAAGATGTCACCCTTGTGTATTATGGCTAACATCTGCTAAACTTCCCAGCTAATGTCGTTAAAGGTAATTTTCATGGTTTCCCTTGTGTGCTTTTCAACTTGTTACCAAACAAAGTCTAATAATGTATCATCTGAATATTCTATTGTTTTTACATATCTGCCTGCTCTTGTGTTTAGTTATAATGTATTTTATCTTTTGACCATTACTACAATATAAACATTTCCACTGTAAGGCAGTATAGCGCAGTGGTCTAAGGCTCTGAGCTGCAAATCTGGTGACATCCAGCAGACCAGACCTGGGTTTGAATCCCACAGCTTCCACCTGCATACTGTGTGACCCTGAGCAAGTCACTTAACCTCCTTGTGCTCCCAGGTCGCTCCTGTAAAAAAGCTTCCAGCTTAGTGTGCTATACCTGGTTAAACAACTAAATAAATAAAAAAAAAAACTCCTGGGTCATATGTGAAAATAAGCATTTATTTTTCTAGCTGACTAGCACACCTACCTGGTTAGCAACTAAATAAACAGTTCCATCTGTGTCTCTCACACAAGATTCCAGTCCACAACTTATTAAAAAAAAAAAAGCTTTTTGTAGAAATTCCATAAAAGTGTGCTTACATTTTCCATTTTCCTGTTCTGCCACCAACATTCTCAACAGTTGTGAAACATGCGAAAAAATATACAACGATAATTACAATTACTAGTGTACCCCCCCAATGCGGGAGCTTACCTGGGGTCCAGAGTGCTACCAATGCCTCCTGCAATGCTCACTTCCTTGCTCCCACAGCCCGCTCCTGGACTGCTGCCAGAGAGCTCATTAACTTAGCTGCAGCACCTCCTTAGCCTAGTTCTTGTGGTGCGGCACCTCCTGAGCCTAGTTCTTGCGACCAGCAAGTCACTTGCCTCCTCGCTCTCCTTGCCTGATCCCAGAGTGCTGCCAGGGTCGGGGAGCACACCAGACTGTGGACTATTTGTACATTATGGACTCCCCAAACACCTGCACTCTGATCAAGGGAGAGACTTTCAGAGTCACCTTATCAAAGAACTCCCGAGCATTCTGAGCATCAAGAAGTCTCGCACTACTCCATACCACCCTCAAGGTGACCCTCAGCCGGACTGACTCAATAGAACATTGCTTATTATGCTGGGAACACTGGATCCTAACAGAAAGCCTTACTGGAGCCAGCAAGTACCTTTCCTAGTTTATGCCTACAACTGTATTAAAAATGACTCAACCAGGTTCTCACCCTATGTTCTAACAAGAAGCCAGGCTTCCAATGGACTTATGTTTTCAGGTGTCTGCGGACAGCACCCTACCAGAGACGCACTTAGAATATACCAGGAGGCTGCGTGCACAACTGTCAGAAGCCTACCGGGTGGCCCAAGAAGCAGCTATAAATTCCAGCCTAGCCAGCAAGAGAGTCAGAGAACAAGCTCTTCAGCCAGGAGACCGAGTATTGATTTGGATTTTGGAGATCCCAGGCAAACAAAAGACTGAAGACCAATGGAAAGCTGATCCCTGTGTAATTGTGGAACAGCTTCCAAACTTGTCAGTATACCGAGTAAGATAGGAAAGAGGAAACACGGTGGTTAAAACATTGCATCGAAACCACATCTTGCCAATTGATCAACTGTTACCCAAATTTGTTAATTCAGTACCTCTCTCACCACCATGGAGACTGGTCACTAGAAATGAGACAAAGCAAAGAAGAAACAGTCTAGCTCAATCCGCCAGTAACCGTTGCCCCACCAGTGACTCAGTCTGATGTGTTCAACAGTAGTTCTGAGAATGAAGAACCTTATATTTGTCCAATATCACATCCGTACCGGCCTTCACCAACATCCCCCATAGAATTTTCCCTTTCAGCACCTGGAGGGAGTAAGGAGAGTCATTCCAGGCCATTGAATCCCGGCTGCAGTATCCTTTGTCCCGACTGACAATGGGCCCACAGTCACGAACCATGTTCCAAATGCAGGAGATGTTGAGACTCCAGTAATAGAACCAATCTAAGACATTGAAAGATTGGCACCCACTGTGGCAGAGTATGCAGAACCCATTAATGACCCTGATCAAATCACTGCCGAGAAACTTGTGGTACCCCGCCGCTCTGGAAGAGAAGTCAAGCACCAAGTAAAACTCACTTATGATGTCCCTTCTCATCTCCCTGTCAATGTGGTGCATAAAAAGATTAATCTGCTACCAAGTCCATTACTGCTGCCCTTTTGTGCTCCTATCAAGTCATAACAGGGAGGTATACTTGTAAACCATGGTGGGAAAGTAATTATTTCAGTGCATGCCCTGTGTTTTAAGAAATGCAATACTATTGTGGTTAGATAGAATACAGGTGTATTAGGTACAAATATTTAGACAGGTATCAGGTGTATTAGATAGCCTGTGATGTATCGTAATGCAGCGTTTGACATTTCGGGCCTTGACGAGGATGCCAAGGATTTCAGTGGGGGAGAATGTAACCCTCCCAAGTTTGAGCTTACATGCGCCCGAAAGTGGTCCTGATGCTTCCTGCAGCCTCACTCCTTGCTCCTCGGCCACCTCCTGGACTGCTGAAAGGGCCGCAGGCGCACCAGACTGTTTTAGCGCTCAAAGCACTTGATGTGGATGCGACCAGTGGTACGCCTGCGTTTACTTCTCTGCCTCTTGACTACCGTACAGCGGGGCAGGGGAGCCACAGTGAAAGCCAATTGGTTTCTGGCACCTCAAGCCCACCAGCAACGGGCAGAAGCAACCGCTTGAACAATCATCTCCCCAGACCCACTGGACACTAGTGGGGGCTGGGGGGGGGGGGAGACAAAAAAAAATTAAACACGGCTCCCTGGGTCGAGGCATACTGGGGACATCATGGCACACAGGGATTACAAGTCCCATTATGCACTGCAGCCGAGTGCCATTTTTTTTTTTACATTAGCTCCTGCCAGGGAGCTCACAAACTGAGCTCCTGAAAGGGCTCCTGTCCCTCCAATGTGCCCCCTGGCCCTAGCAACCACGAAATGGAACCAGGAGGGTCCTCTCCATGCAGCCATATGTTGCTAACACTGGTTAATTTTTATAATATCGGACTGAGATGAACAGTACTGTATGGGGCAGCCATATTGGATGTGGTCTCCCTGAATACAGCGAGGAATCCTATTGGTAGCTGCAGCAGTCCAATCAAGGGGTGGAGGTAGAGACTCCTTTTAGCCAATGAGATGTTATGTATTCAAAACTAACATTCTAGGGTTGACAGTTTAACCCTGGGTCTGTCGTAAGCTTCTGAAGAGAAAACTGATTTTGACAGCTCCTTGTGCTGTCACAACCTTAAACCATTTAGTTTGTGCCAAAACAAACTGAGAACTTCTGAATTTGATGCCAACTGCCTGGTAAATCCCAAAACAAGGGGATTTACCTCACCCTGACTGAACTGCTGCAATATGGCAATCAAGATAGCAGAGACTGCAGAAATAATTATTTGCATTTTGTTCAGTGAGGTGACAAATCCACAGTCTCACTGTGCCTGACACAAGAGACTGATTTCTGCCAGGGTACCAGAGCTATGACGTCCTGCCTGCCTAACTGTTGGCCTACCTTCTGAGGTGGGTGAAGACAAGTCCCTCTGTGGGGTGAAGAGGATTGTCAGCATCTCCACCAGCTAAATTGTTCTATCCAACTGTCAACAAGGGGGGACATTCCCCAACACCTAACATACTAACGTACTAAAATGCCAGCAGAATAGGCCTAACAGTCTTTTGTGTCTGCTCATTTGGTCAGCCCCCACCCTAGGAGCTGACCTTGCTGCCCCCCCTCGCCTTCTCCCTTCCCAGTTCCGGATATTCTCACTGTACTGAATTTTGCTTCCAGAACCCTTCCCCTGTACCCGTCTCACCCCCTCTTGAACCCCTCCACTGTCTCTGCCTCCACCAGCCCCCTGGGCAGCGCATTCCATGGCTCCACCACCCTCTCAGTGAAGTAGCACCTCCTCCGCTCTCCCCTGAATCTTCCCCCCTCCAGCTTCCACCCATGCCTCTAGTTGCTCCCTCCTCCTCCTTCTCTCAAGCATCCTGACTGCTCATCTCCTGTTTACCTTCTTCATGTACCTGAAGACCTCTATTATGTCCCCCCGGTCCCTTCTCTCTTCCAATGTGTATATATTTAGCTCTTCGAGCTTCTCCCCATAGGTCCTGTCCCCCAAGCCCCAAATCATTTTGGTTGCCCTCCTCTGGACCCTCTCCAGGAGTTTACTGTCCCTCTTTAAGTGTGGCCTCCAAAACTGCACGCAGTACTCAAAGTGTGGCCTCACCAAGCAGTTATACAGAGGAAGTATCACTTCCCTCTTTCTGGCAGTGATCCCCCTAGCGATGCATCCCAGCATCCTGCTGACCTTGGCTGCTGCCCTCCTACAAGTCTCCGAGTTGTTCATCTTGACATCTACCACCACCCCCAGGTCCCTCTCAGACATCGAGACTTGTAGCATTCCCCCACAGGGTGTACACTTGGCCCGGGTTTCTGGCCCCCAGGTGCAGTACCTTGCATTTCCCTGCATTGAACCTCAGCTTCCACTTTCTAGACCATCTTTCCAGAGTCTCCAGGTCCCCCTGTAGGGCCACCCTCCCCTCCTCCCCATCCACCACCGCCCCCAGTTTTAAGTCATCCGCAAAGAGACTCATCTCACTCCTGATACCTGTCCTTATGTTAGAGACATAGGCGTTGAACAGGAGGGACTGAAGGACTGATCCCTGTGGGACCCCACTAATGTCCCTTCTTGGGGATGAGACTATCCCGCCAACTACGACCCTCTGGGTCCGGTCCTGGAGCCAACTGTCTATCCATCTGATCATCTGGTTCCCAACCCCCATTTCTCCCAGCTTATCCAACAGGCCCTCGTGAGGAACAGAGTCAAATGCCTTGCTGAAGTCTAGAAAAAGGACATCCACTGGTCTACCCAGGTCCAAGGCACTTGTCACCCAGTCATAGAACTCCACAAGGTTTGTCTGACACGATTTCCCTGGGACGAATCCATGCTGTCTATCGTCCAGGCCCCTTGACTTTTCCAGGTCCCCCCCCGCCTCTCCTTGACAATGCCCTCCATCACCTTGCCCACCACCGATGTCAGGCTGACAGGCCTGTAGTTCCCTGCCACCTCCCTTGATCCCCCCCTTGTAGTTAGGCACTATATGCGCTACCTTCCAGTCCAGGGGCACCCACCCTGTCCTCAGAGAGATGGTGAAAAGCTCAGCCAGGGGTTTCGCCAGGACATCCGCAAGTTCCTTCAGCACTCTGGGATGTAATGTATCCGGCCCCGGTACTTTCTCCATCCTAAGGGACCTGAGGACTTCCCTCACTCTCTCTGCTGTGATTTCCACCTCCGCTACCTCTTCTCCCTGCTTAGCCTTCCCCCCTCCTGCCAGTGATGCCTCCCCCTCTCCCCAGATCCGCCGATCAGTAAGGGTCCCCCCTCCTCAGTATCACTGTCTCCTCCCATGTATGATGCAGTACCCTATTTTCCTTGGTGAAAACTGAGGTGAAGTACTCATTTAGTACCTCAGCCTGCTCCCCCAGGTCTTGTGCCCATCTCTCCCCTGTTTTAATCCTGCTAATCTGCCCCTTCACCCTTCGTTTTTCCCCAATGTATCTAAAGAACCCCTTGTTCCCTCTCCTAATTTCCCTGGCCAGGTTCTGCTCCTTCCTTGCCTTAGCCGCCTCACCAACCTAGTGGCCCTTCTAGCCATCAGTTCGTATTCCCCTCGATCCCTTTCACCCTTGACACCTGATTTTGCCTATAGGCTGCCTTCTTTCCCCCGCACCACCTCCTGGACCTCCCTGGCCCACCAGCAGGGTTTTCGGACCCTACCGCATTTTCGTCTTACTCTGGCACAGGTGCTGGTAGCATCCTGCACCCCTCACCTGATTATTTCCCACCTACTGTCAGTGTCCATGTCTGACCCAATCACATCCAAATACTCCTTAAGGATCCTTCCCATTTCCTTAAAATCCGCCCCCCTGAAGTCAGTTACCTCCGCCTTTGTGCAGCCTTCTACCCCTCCTAGATCCAGGCAAAACCAGACCGTGCCATGGTCACTCCCCGCCAACGGGTCCCTTACCTCCAGGCCCCCAATCTGGTCACTGACTGCCAGGACCACATCGTACCCGCGCCTCCCTGGTCGGTTCCCCACCTGCTGAGTTAGGAACGCGTCTTGAAAGACATCCAACAACCTCTGTTCCCTGGCCACCGAGGGATGTCATAGTCTCCCAGTCTGTTCCTGGCATGTTTAAGTCCCACAACACCACCACCCTTCCCCTGCCCAATCTGCAGTGTCTCCCAACAACTGCCACCAGACTCTCCTCCAGCTCCTCCGCCAGCGCAGGGCGTCTATGCACCACTTTTATTTTTACTCTCTTGCCCCCCCTTGTTATCAAGGTGACCCAAATCGCCTCCACGGTTCCCTCCGCCTCCTCTACTCCCCTATGCCAATGCAGTTTTTGACTATTATTGCTACCCCCTTCCCTCCCCTGTCCTTGCTGAACATAGTGTAACCTCCAGGTTCAGGTCCCAGTCTGGTCCTGCAGTGGCCCAGGTCTCAGTGACCGCTGCCACATCCAACGCCCTCAGTTAGCATCACCTGGAGCTCAGGCATTTTATTGCCCAAGCTCCTGGCATTTAGCAGGACTACCTTCCACCCTTTCCCTATACTTCCATTTCCCTGCTCGTGTTCCCATGAGGATTCCGTTTTCCCCTGGTCTGCACTTTACCAGTCGGCCTTTTCTCGCATTCCTCCAGCTCCCCAGGGGGGTGGAGACAGAGTTCCTCCTTTATCGGACCCCCCTCGACAGCCTCTTCTCCCATCCCTCCCCCTTTCACAAGTTTAAACCCCACTTTTCACCAATGAACCCTCTATTTTCAACTTAAGGATTCTCCTCTCCTCCAAACTGAGATGGAGTCTCATCTCTCAGCATACAGCCCTCATCCTCCCAGGTCTCCCAATCCTCATCAACCCACATACCCTCTGGCCTCACACCACCCCTGAGCCACTGGTTTATCTCCCTAATCTTCCTTTTGTGTTCCCCACTAGCCCTTAGCACCGGCAGGAGTTCCGAGAAGGAAATCGTGCACCCTATGTCATGACAGACCCTGGCAAGCTCCCTGAACCTTGCCTGTATCTCTAGCTCACTATTTCCCTCAATGACATTTGTACCCAGGTGGACCAGTATGTCCAGGGAACCCCCACAATCCTCTGCCAGCTGATATACCTTGTGCTTGGCCCTGTGCACCACTAGTCCAGGGAAGCATTTTGTTCTAACTGGCCAGGTTTCCCCCTCCCTATCCCATTTGATACCCCTGATCATAGAATCCCCCAACAGGAGCACTCTGACTGCTCCATCCCCCGCCCCATGTCCCTCATCCTTTCTACCGGCCCCTCCACCCAGCCGGCTCCTTGTTCCTCCCCCTATCTGGGTGCCACAAGCCGCCCCCTCATTTACCCGGCCACCCCCTCCTCTCCGATCCTATGCCTTCCCTCCTCCCGAGTAACCTTCTGTGCTTTGCTAACCCCCCCTTCACTGCTCGCGACTGGTCCTTCTCCCCCATCCGCTAAACTAGCCTGGCTCGTCCTCCCTTCCTTCCTTCCTTCCTGTCTCCATTCAGTCCCTCCTTGCTTGTCGTTCTCCCCTGGCCTAAACCCTCAGCTCCCTTTACTGCATCCTCCTTGTACTTCTGGTTCTTCTCTTTGCCCTTTCCTCCCAACTGGTCCTTCTCCTTACGCTTTCCTCCTCTTCCCTGCCCCTCCTGCTCTGATCCACTGCTCCCCTGTTCATCCTGCTAACCGGCCCCCCGCCTCCTGCCCCCACTACCTTTCCATCTCTAACCACCCCTGTCATGGCTACATCATCCTCAAGCAGAAGAAGAGAACTGAAGTGGTCACTGAGCGTAAGGTCCGATCCACCTCCCCACCTTGCTTCCTTCTGTCCAAACCCAGCCATCTGCCTACTTCCCTGAGAATGTTGTCCCTCTGGCCCCCCTTTGTGAGGGTCCCCAGTTACCTGTCTGCTTCCTTGGTAGTGTCCTCCTTTGCCAGGGTCCCTATGTGACCCCAGAATATTCTCCTGCACTCCTTTCCCTATGCCCCCGCCCCAAGTGCTTGGTGCAACCCCGTGGGAGATCCCCTGCCCTCTTCCCCAACCATACCTCCCCACTTCCCCCAGCTGTCTCCTAATCCCCGCAACCTCCTCCTAAGCTGTGCCAGCTGGTAGCACACTGGGCAACCACCGAACTTCCAAGCCCAGTCCAGTAACATGGCTGCCCCACACCCTGTGCACCCCACCACCCTCCCAAAGATGCCGGCCCTAATGACATGTGGTCCCATCCCCCTCCAAGTAGGTTTCCTTGGGTGAGCCACCGTTCCCCACTAGTCCAAGATACACCCCTACTGACTAATCAGGTCACCCACACCGGCATTATCTGTTCACCCAAAGGTAGTGAGCACTGGGTTTTACCCAACAATTGCTTTTCTAGCTGTCCAGTTAGTTTACTATCTAGGCTTCCTGCACGACCTTAGCTAAGCCCACAACAACAGTTACAGCCAGGATCAACTGTACATCTACATTCACTGGTGCAGTTTGTAATTTGCAACTGCAGCATCCACCCACTGCAACAGTGCTGTACCCAGTGTCTACTTGTCACAGGCCTGCAACTCCTTGTTATGTGTACACAAAGTATTTGGGAGCTCCCACAGGGACTGTGGGGTTAACTGGTGCACCAGTGGGGGGAGAGGGGCTGGGACAAGAAAATACTGGCTTGTAAATACAGGTTACTCACCTGTAACAGGAGTTCTAGGAATGGTATATGTTGTTCATCCACACTGTCTGGCAGGTATCCTTGCCGCTTTAAATCTTGCCGGAAGGTCTTAAAGCTGGCTCCTCCCACCCACCCGGGTGGTAAAACTCTCGGCTCCGCCCTAAAACTCTCGGCTCCGCCCCATGACGCCAGATCTGCCCGCGGAAGCTCAGGTTGCGTCAGCCAGGAGGTCGGGTGTCGGAATGAACAACATATACCATTCCTAGAACTCCTGTTACAGGTGAGTAACCTATATTTCTAGGGACATGGATATGTTGTTCATCCACACTATTGGCAGACTCCTAGCAGTTCTCCAGGAGGAGGGAGGCAAGATGCACACCTCTACTTAGGGAAAGAGACTGAGAACCGAGGGCCCCAAAAACCAGCATCCCCGGCAAGGGACTCAAGCACGATGTGGTAGTGGTGATGAAGGTGTGTGCTGACTTCCAGGTAGCAGCCCTGCAGATTTCCTGGATAGGGACATCCCTGGAAGCAGCCATCGATGTAGCTGTATGGCGGGCTGAATGAGCTCTATCCTCTGGGAGGCTCCATGCCCACCAACCTATAGCAGGAGATTCATGCAGGAGGTGACCCACCTGCTTACCGTCCGCTGGCTGCAGGTCTGCCAGGTGCAGTTTCAGCGAGGTGATCAACAACAGCTGGCTAACCTCTCCTCATCTCTTCAGCTGCAGCGCCTTATAGTAAGCTAGCGCCTTCTAGGGTCCAGAGTATGGAGCCTATATTCCGCCCGAGGTGTGACTGGGGTGAATACCGCAGAGTCAACACCTGGTTAAGGTGATACTCAGACACCACCTTCGAAGGAATTTCGGTGGGGTCGTGAGGACAACCTTGTCCCTGTGGGAGGCCAGGTAAGGAGACTTGATGGAAGCGCCTGAGCTCTCCCATCCTTCTGGCTGACGAACAGCCACCAAGAAGGCGGTCTTCCACGACAGGTGAGAGAGATCACACCTGTGCACTGGTTCGAATGGCTTGCCCATGAGCTTTGCCAGTACCAGCAGTAGATCCCACGGAGGTGGAGGTTCTCGCGACCGGAGGGGAAATGTGATCAAGGCCTTGAAAAAGCGCCAGACCACCTTCTCCTGCGCCTACCGACTGCTTCCCGCCCGCCCTCGACAAGCAGAGATGGCTGCCAGGTGCACCCTTAGGGTCGCCGACCTGGCCCTGCTGGAGAAAGGGACCATAAATAGTCCAAGATGCTTGCCAAGGAACAGGAGGAAGGGTCCAGGCCCTTGTTCTGACACCAAATGGAAAACCTTTTCCATTTGAAGGCATAGCATTCCTGGTCGACTCTTATGGGACGCCCAACTACATTGAGGACCCTCGTCGGAAAGACCCAAGGCCTGGAACTCTAGCCGCCAGGAACCAGGCCAGGTGCAGGGATTGACGGTCCGGATGGAACACCTTCCCTGATTGACTGAAAGCAGGTCCGGGGCAAGCTGGAAGCTGCCTCGGGAGCCTGGAGCTGAGGCTGAGAGATCTGGTACCAGACCTGGCGGGCCAGTCTGGGGCTATCAGAATCACCTGCGCCTTGTCCCTCCTGCCTTGAGAAGCACCTTGTGAATCAAGGGAAATGGGGAAAGGCGTAAAGAGGCCCGGGTCCAGAGCCTCGACAAGGCATCCCTGCAGCAAGCTCCCTGCTGAGGGGGGCGGGCATGAAACAGCTTCAGCTCATGCTTTCTCCTGGAGGCAAACAGGTCCACCTGAGGTGTGCCCCAGTGGGAGAACAGATCTTGTACTACCTCTGGCAGGAGAGACCACTGTGAGATGCAGCCCTCATCCTGCTCAGGGCATCGGCCAGGGTGTTGGAGGCTCCTGCCACATGAATGGCTGGAGATCCGCCCCCAGGCTAAGACGAGTGACCAAATGCGGAGAGCTTCCTTGCATAGAAGCATGAGCGCGGCCCGCCTCGGCCGTTCAGGAGTACATGGTCGTGGTATTGTCCGTTCTGGACTCTGACCACTTGACCCCGGAGAAACGGAGCAAAGGCGGTGAGAGCTAGCGGACTGCTCGGAGCTCCAGCAGGTTGATGTGGCATCGACTCCCCTGCGGGACCAGAGGCCGTGCACACTGTGTTCCCCCAGATGGGCACCCCAACCCATCAGAGAGGCATCGGTCAATAGAGAGACCGTCCGGCTCAGGGCAGACAAACGGATGCCCTCCTGCAGATGAGATGGAACGCCCACCACTGGAGAGCTGCCCACATCTCCTGGGTCACTCATCACTAGCTGGTCCAATGGATCGCAGGCTGCCAGACCACTGGCTGGCCAGTCCCACTGAAGGGGCGTATGTGCCAGCGCGCCCAACGGACCACGCTGGTACAGGCCGCCATGAGAACCAGGAGGCGAGGAAGTCCCGGCAGATGTGATTGCCCAACCAGAAATGATTGGGCAAAGGAGGTAAGAACTCGGCCCTGTCCGCCAGGAGCCGTGGTTTGGCTCAAGAGAGTCGAGGTCTGCCCCATGAACAGGATCACCTGCTTCGCTCGAGTCTGACTCTGGCCTCGCTGATGAGAAGGCCGACTTGAGAGCAAACCTGGAGGACCAGATCTCTGACCGCCCACCTCCTGTCTGGAGGGGCTGCTACAGTGAGCCAATCGCCCAGCTAAGGGTACACCTGACCCCGGCGCCAGAGGGAATGCTGTCACCACTGCCATGCATTTGGTGAAGACCCTGGGAGCTGGAGATAGTCAAGGGCATGGCTTGAATCAAGAGGATCCTCTGCTCAAAGCTGTAAGGAATCTCTGATGTGACGGACGGATAGGGACGGAAAGAACGCGCCCTGTAGATCCAAGAGAGCAGAACCACACGCCGTGTTCCAGAGATGGTATTATCTGCTCCAGAGTGACCATCCTGAAGGTTTGAGACCTTAGGAACTTGTTCAGGTCGTGCAGGTCGAGAATGGGGCGCCAGCCCCCCATCCGTTTCGGAACAAGGAAATACCTGGACAGGAACCCCAGGTCTGAGGGGGGTCCTCTACCTCCCTGATCACCTCCTTTTGGAGGAGAAGAGCGATGTCGGTTCGACGAGCCGCCAGTGAGGCTGCGGACCCGAGGCCCCGAGGTGCGATTTGCTCTGAAGGGCGGGCCTGCTCGAATTCTAGAGGCAGGCCTTTCTCAGCACTCCTTCAGTACCCACCTGTCCGTGGTAACAGCGACCAGGTGGAAAGGAAGTGTTCAGGAGCCGCCCTCCACGGGGAACCAGGGGTAAGTGACGGGATGGGGCGACACCTCAGCCCGGCCACCGGCAGGCTTGGAGGAGGGACCGCCGAGGGACCTCCTGGGCCTTTCCTCCCTGCTTCCTGTTGGAGGAAGCCGACGGCTTGGGTTTGGGATGCCAAGTCGAGCCTGCTGGCCCTGACATTGCTGGGCCAGGCGCTGCCAGAGGCGCAGAAGGACTAAAGGGCTTAGGGCTGTGGCTTGGCGCTTTGTCCTTCTGAGCGGAAGAGACCGAGTCCAAGGTAGCATTGGACTTCTCGATCCTCTGCAGGTGACCTTCCACCCCAGGGTCGAAGAGGTCAGTCCCCAAAAAGGGAACATCCGCCAACTTGTGCTGGGTATCCAAGGTAAAGGTGGATATCCTCAGCCAAGCCAGACGACGATGGCCACCGGCCGCCACCCGACCTGGCACATGAGTCCCGATGTCTAAAGCAGTCTGGAGCTGTTGTTTGGCCACTGCCCTGCCCTGGTCCTGCACCTGCCTGACCGTAGTCTGCAGATCCGCGGGAAGATGAGGGACGACCTCATCCAGGGAGCCCAACAGGGCATGAGAAAAATGTGCCATGAGGACGGCCGAACTGGCCTGATGAAGGCCGAGAGAGGACGCAGCATAGACTTTTCGCCCGGCATAATCCAATTTCTTGGATTCCTTGTCAGGAGGTCTGTCTACATCCCTGGGGTTCCCGGCATGCCGGATAACGCTGTCGGTAACCAACCCCTCAGCAGAGGGGTGTTCCGAAAAACTGGACAGGGAACCGGTAGGGACCACATACTTCCTGGCCATTCTGGCCGAAGGCGCAGGGCAGGAAGCAGGGCGCTGCCAAAGCTCCAAGGACGGACCCACTATGGCCTCGGCCACCGGAAAGGCCTCCGTAGGAGAATCCTCTCGGTCCAGAATCTCTGTGAGGGGATACCTGGCCCGTTTAGAAACGGGTTCGAGCTTCATCCTGGTGGACTCCGAGATGAGCCGAAGCAACCCTAAGAAGGACCAAGGGCTATCGTCCACTGACTGTCCTCCAGACGACTCCAAGTCCATGCGCTTGGAGAAAAAGGAGGAATCATCCTCGGACTCGGAAGAGTCCTCAAAGAGCTGCCTCGGGCCTGAGCCACCCTCCACCTGCCGAGGTTTATCGGGAGTGAGGGTGACAGACAGCCTATGGGGCAAACCCTTAGCTGACCGAGAATTTTGGTCGAAGCCCCAACTAACGGCTGTGGAGGCGGAGGTTCCACCAGAATCGGTGGGCAGCTGAATTGGCTCAACAACCGCCTGGGAACAGGCCCTCAGCTACAACGAGGGGTTGTTTCGGCCGCTCCAGTGACAGCCACTTAATGGCCAGGGAAGACGACTGGGTCGGCTTATTCCCGGTCAAAAGGAGCTGTTGCCACATGAGTTTCTCATACCTCCGACGCAACTTGCGCCGAAGCCTCCCCTCGTCCGAGGAGGAGGAAGAGGAAGAGTGGCAGTGCCACTTGCCGCGGTGCCGGGACTGAGACCGCCTATGACGGCGGGATCGGCTGGACCGCGAGGATGTCCGAGACAGAGACTGAGAGTCTCGGCTAGGCCGAGGACGGCGAGGGAAGCGTCGGAATCGCACCTCGGCTCGGACGATTCCACCGGCAATCCGAACCGGAGGCACGGACGAGCCGACGGATCTCAACTCCACCGGGGAACCGGGACAGGGATTTCAGCTTCTCCAGCCGACAACCCGCCTAACGGGTCGAGAAAATCTCAACCGCTGCCGACGGGAGTCTCGGGCCAACTGGCCTGATGGGGACACCGTGAAGCCAGTGGTCGAAGCTGAGGGTCGACCAAGCCGACTGTCGACAAGAAAGGGAGGGGGATCTTCCCGCTCCAGGAGCGCCGACGGAGAGACTTACTTTTCCTCTTTTTGGACCTGGAAAGGGTCCAGAAGAAGTTGGACCCTCACCTTCAGAGAGGTCAGAGCGAGCTCCTAAAGGAAGCCGAGTACGAGGCACCTAGAGAGAGCGACAAATGCCGCGTTTTAGGTAGGCGTGTCACGCCGCCCTTCAAGGGCGATCATCTGCTCGAGCGATCCGCCGAGCCCGCCACCGGACACCGCCAATCGGGCCTCTTTAGATTTAATTAAGGAATTTCTTTTCGGGGCGCCTAGTTGTAACCAGGCAGCATGGTCTTCCAAGGACGAGGTTCAAAAGGAAGAGCACAAGACGAGGCTCATGGGTCGTGCTCAAGGCCCACAGTAGACGACGTGGAGTGCGGATCCGCCCCTAGACATCTTCTGCCCGCGAAGGAACCTCCGAAACCGGAGTCGATTGTCCAATCGCAGTCTCAGGGAAAGAAGATCCAAGTCTTTTTAGCAAAAACTTTTGATTTCAACTTCAAGAATTAGAACCAGTCTTATACGCAGAGCGTTAAGGAGGGAACCTGAGCTTCCAAGCGGTAAGGAAGATCTAGCGTCATGGGGCGGAGCCAAGAGTTTTACCACCCGGGTGGGTGGGAGGAGCCAGCTTGAAGACCTTCCGGCAAGATATAAAGCGGCAAGGATACCTGCCAGACAGTGTGGATGAACAACATATCCATGTCCCTAGAATGCGTTATTTCCATCTGAGCGATTAGTGTTTATTCTAAGCTGATTTTTGGATGTTTTATTCCCTTTGCTTCCCTTGCTCCCTACTTTATTTTCCAGACCCCAAAATAAATCCCTCTGTTTATTTTTCTGAAATTTCTGAAGTATTCGCATTATTGTGTAGTGTACTGTTTGCATGCTTAGAGTGATATGTTGGGAGGGGATTGTGTTATTGTTCTACCTGTCACCAAAGGAGAAGCTGTATTTCATCTCCTGTGAGGAAGCACCCTGGCAGTATGCTGCTATAAGGATCCCCATAAGTAGAAGCACCACACCATTTGCCAATTTAGTTATAACCCAGACACAACCTATATCCTTTAGAAAGCCCCACTTGCAAGTGGTTGTGTAGGTAGAAGGGTAGGGGTGGGTGGTTACACTACAATGACTAAAACGTCAGTTACATTTGGAAAGTCCATGATCTTCCTGCCTTCACCCCACCCCTACACACCTCGAGTATGGAAAGCAACTTGCAATACACACCACATTCATTTATTTATTCATTCATATTATATATATATATATACACATACATACACACACACACACACACACACACACACACACACACACACACACACATATATATATAAAATAGGTCACTTCTGATGATGTTTTTCAAAACTTGTTCTTCACAGCAATCCAGACAGAATGACTTAGAATATGAAAAATAAGATAGCCGTGTCAGTGGCTCAGTAGGTAGCACACTCGCCTCTGAGACCGGGAGACCAGAGGGCTGTGGGTTCAGTTCCCACATCTGGCACTTGGGTTAATATCTCAGTACTGACACTGTAGTGCAGCATGAGGGGGTGCTGCACTTCTGAGGTGCCGTCTTTCGGATGAGACAAACTGAGGTCCCATCTGCCTGGATTGGTGCTAGTTCAGGTGGATGTTCAAGATCCCATGGCACTTATCAAAAACAGTAGGGGAATTTCCCCGGTGTCCTGGCCAAATTTCCCTCATTCACTATAAATACCACAAACAGCTTAAGCTGGTTCAAAGTCAGCTGGCATTCATCTGTATCCCACTCCCCCGGGTCGTGCCTGAAAATAGGCAGGATTTGTCTAGTGTACTTACCCGGTCAACAAAAACTAAATAAATAAATAAGATGCAACAAGAAAAAAATTACTCACCTTAGTAATGTTGTTTCTTCTAATGGAGTCTTGCTATATTATAGACATTAGCAGTTTGATCCAGCTCTAGAACTGCCCCGGAGTGAAATGGTTAAAACCATTCCAAAATATAATTTTGGCACGAGAGCAGCTCTATCTGTGTCATTTCAAACTTGAACTGTCAGATCTTTACGAGCCAAACTCACTAAGGTCTGTGTGGAAGCTGTAACTCTACACTAGCCAAATGGCTACCTAAATAATAACAACCATTGATGGTCCCAACCCCAAGACTCAAGTCAGGGACCAGAAATACTAACACCATTCTAATAATATGAAATGGAACATAAGTATAATAAAACACACACACACGCCGCACACATACACACTCCAAAGTCCCAAAGGGGACAAAATGCTAACAGGACATAAGTAGTGCCCACACTAAGTTGCCTCACCCCCACCAAGTAGAGGTTCTGAGAGGGCAGGTTAGGGGAGGTCTATAATATAGCAAGACTCCATTAGAAGAAACAACATTACTAAGGTGAGTAATTTTTCTTCAAACAACAGGAAGTCTTGCTATATTATAGACATTAGCAGAATACACAGCAGTACCTCCATGGAGGAGGGGCAGAACCTACTTAGGAATAGGCTCTGAAGAACAGCTGTGCCAAACCGAGCATCTCCTGGCCTGGACATCCAGGGAGTAATGCTTGGTAAAAGTGTGACCGCTTTCCAAGTAGCAGCCTGGCAAATCTCAATAAAGGGATATCTCTGGCAGCAGCTAGAGACGCAGCTGCACCTTTTAGAATGAGTCCCTCAAACCGGGGTTTCTGCCCACTTTCTGATAACAAAAAATTGGATACAAGAGAATCCACCTGGCTACTGATCTCTTAGTGGCAGGTTTGCCTTTCCCAGCTTCACCATAGGTAAGGAAAAGTTGGAGGATTCGAACTCAGACCTTTGGTACGCCTATATAATAACTAAGAGCTCTTAACATCCAGGTTGTGCAACCTCCTCTCACCAAGAGGAGTGATCAGTGAAAATACTGGAAGGGAGAGAGATTGATTAAGATGGAAATCTGTAACCACCTTAGGCAAAACTTCCTATTAGTCCTAAGACTACCTTATCCCTGTGGAAAGAAATAAAGTCAGTCTCCACTGACAAGGCTTGCAATTCATTTATGCGTCTGGCAGAAGTGATAGCCACTAGAAAACAGTTTTCCAAGTTAGGAACTTAAGCTCTGCAGAAGACAGAGGTTCAAAAGGGGTTGCATTAACTGGCAATGCAAACATTAAGGTCCCAAGCAGGGGCCGGGTTCCTGAAAAGGGAGGATTAGTATGGAGTAATCCCTTAAAAACTTGGAAAACACAGGATGAGAGGAAAGAGGGGATGACTTTCCTGTTGACACAAAAGCAGACACAGCTGCCAAATGAACTCTCAGGGTAGCTGGTCTGAGACCCAAGGAATTAAGATGTACCATGTAATTCTAACAAAATGGGCAATTCAGCAGATTCTGGGAAATATTTTCCTAGCACACCAAATGGAAAACCTTTTCCATTTAGAACTATAAGTAGCCCTAGTGGAAGGCTTTCTGGAACCCTTTAGGATCTCAAGAACACCCTGAGAGAGGTGTAAATCAGCAAACTAACTCCTCAAGAGCCAGGCCTTGAGGTTGAGGATTTGAGGTCCGATACCAACCCTTCCCTGGGCACAAGTCAACAGATTGTGATTCCTGGGGAGGCACAGGGAAGATGGACTGTCAGAGACAGAAGGAGTGGTACCAGGGCTGCCTGGCCCAATCTAGGGCAATCAGAATCACCCTGCAAGGCTGAGATCTGATTTTGACTAGTACTTTGAATAGGAGAGGAAATGGGGGGAAAGCATAGAGGAACTTCCCCTCCCAATCCAGAAGAAGGGCATCCAGGGGAACTGAGCCCAGCACTGGAGGCCTGCAACAGAACAGAGGAAGTTTGTGATTGTCTGGGGCTGCAAAAGATCTATCTGAGGATGCCCCACCTGGCAAAACTATCCCCAGCACTTGAGGATCCAGGGACCATTCGTGATGGCCCTGGGAAATCCTGCTGAGGGCATCCGCTAGGACATTGTCCTTCCCTGGAAGATGAACTGCTATGAGGGAAGTGTTCAGGGAATAGGCCAGAGACCACAGCTTCATTGCCTCGGTTCACAAGGTCAAGACCGAAAATTTCTGTTTTTGATGTACCACATTGCTGTGGTGTTGTCTGTTCTGACTGTATCACCTTGTCATGGACAGATGCAGAAAAGCTTGAAGAGCTAAAAGACAGCTCTGAGTTCCAGCAAATTGATGTGGAGCAGAGATTCCTGGGGGACCAAACTCCTGAGTGGAAAGGTCGCCCATGTGGCTCCCCAACCCAGAAGGGAAGCATCTGTAGTGAGAGTCAAGTCGTGAGAAGGGAAATGAAGGGACCCCGCCTAAATTGCTCTGATCCTGCCACCACTGGAGAGCTAGGATCAAGGTTCGAGTCACTGGGACCAACTTGAAAGGGGTCTCTCTTCTGAGACCAAAAGGTTCTCAAGTGAAACTGAATATCTCTCATCTGAAATCTGGCTCCTGCACAACAGCTGTGGATGCAGCCATGTGCCCCAGGAGCTGCAGAAAGTGTCTTGCTGGTCAGAGACCTGCAGAGTGAAGGAAGAGGCCAGAGCCACTAAATTCTTTATCCTTTCTGGGGAAGAAAGGCTCTGGCTAGCTTTGTGTCCAATTCTGCCCCTATAAAGGTGAGTACCTGACTGGTTCCAGAACAGACTTTGGTAGGTTTAGCAGAAAACCCAGGGAGGTGAGAAGCTGCTGGGTGACCTGCAGGTGAGATTTTACCTGTTCTGGGGACTGGCCTACAATGAGCCAGTCGCCCAGATAGGGAAAACAGCAATCCTCTGCCTCCTTAAGGGCCACTGCTAGACACTTTGTGAATACCCTTGAGCAGAGGTAAGGCCAAGGGCATTGCTCTGAACTGGTAATGACCTGAGGGCAGTTCAATCTGAGGTACTTTCGATGGGATCTTATGATTAGGACATGGAAATAGGCATCCTTGAGGTCCAGGGAGGCTAGCCAGTCCCCTGGCCTTAGGGAAGGTAAAATCATTGCCAGAGTTACCATTTTGAACTCTGGTTTCAAAAGATGCTTGTTCAGATATCTGAGATCTAAATGGGCCGCCATTCTCCTGTCTTTTTGGGGTAAGGAAGTATCTGAATACAGACCCCTGCCCTGATGCAGGGAGGAACCCTTCTACTGCTCTGACAGCTAACAGGATGAGACCTCTGTTTCCAGAGCGAGGTCTCTGAAGCACTTGTAGAAAAGTCTGCTTCTCAACTTGGGAAACTTTTTGAAGCTGAGAACCAGACCCTGGCTTACTACTTCCAGAACCCACTTGTCTGAGGTTAAAGAAGCCCAATTCTGACTGAAGTAAGCCAGCCTGCCCCCACTGGTACAGGAGAATGCCCTGGGCACCCCATCAGGGTGCCGTTTCACAGGAGCTTTAGGCTGCGGGTGGGAGCAGGTCTGCCCACCCGCCTGCCCCTGCTCTCTGAAGAAGCCCCTCTGAGCATAGGCAGAGGAGGCCTGAGTCTGGTAGAAAGGTTTGTGAAAAGGCCTGCCCCTACCCCTGGGGCATGCCTTTGAGGAGTGGCTTACGCCTTAGCCTGGGCACTCTTGTAAGTAGTCCCATATTCATCCATCTTCTTCATGTAATTTCTGTCTGCTCTCCAAACAGAGAATTTCCCACCACAGGAAAATCCATAGCCTTAGTCTGGGTATCCTGTGACAAACTAGTACACCTGAGCCAAGCCAACCTACGAAAAGCTACAGATGTGTCCATGACCCTAGAGGAAACATCATTAACATCCACAGCAGCATGAAACTGAACCTTAGAGGCTTCAATGCCGTCAGCAGCCACCTGTTCTAGTTCACTAGGCAGCTGGCCATGGGCCTGCTTGGCCAATTGCATAACAGTATCCCATCTAGATTTCTGATACCTAGCTACATAAGCCATATAATTTGCTTGCCTGAGTCCCAGAGAGGCTGCCATATACTGTTTTTTTGCCATGGCATCAATCTTCCTGGAATCCTTGTCAGGAGGCTGTGAAGCCAAGGGAATATTAGCTTTATCACAGGCAGCAGCCTGAACTACCCCAACATGACTGCATTGCTGAGAAAGGAATTCTGTATCAGGGCCTGACAATGTATACCTTCTGTCCATCTTTTTATCTACAGGAGGCACAGAATTAAGAGCTTTTAAAATTTTTATTGTTGGTTTCCTAAAAGACTTACGTAAAGGAATAGACAATCTCCTAGACTCTGGAATATCCATCATTTCTACAAAATCAGGCTCCTCTTGCTCATCCACAGCCTCTTCTAAAGGAAGCTGGAGGGTTTCAGCAACTTTTATAAAACATAAAATGAGATGGGGACTCAGACAGCATAGGGGAGATTCTAAAGGTCTGTCTGGGGAGATGTCCGTCAATGGGCACACCCAGACCTTCCCAGCCACATTCATACTGTTCATAATCCTCCTCCTCTCCCTCTGGTTCATAAAATTCCTCAATATCATAATCCTGAACCACTGGGACCGGACGAACCACCTTTACCAGATAGTGGTGGTTCGGACGGACCCTGAGACAGTGACTGGACAATTTGTATGGCTTTTGCTATCTCTGCAGCAGTTGGAGAAGGAATTTTGGACTCCAGACCTGCTGATTTTCTTGTTTTCTTTACTGGAATTGGTTCCTCAGAACCAGCTTTTCTTTTGCCCGAGGCAGTCTGGCCCTGGTCAGAGGGCACTCCCTCTGGTTCGGTTGGCACCGAACCGGGCTGGCCATCCGGGTCAGCGGACTTTTTGGCCTCTCGTTCCCGGAGCCTGCCCAATCTTTTTTCCAGGGTGGCTGCAGGGAAATTCTTACATCCCTGACAGTCTGACTGGAGGTGGTCAAACCCCAGACAATAAACACATGTGGTGTGTGGGTCAGCCTTGGCAAAGACTTCCGCACAAACATCACAGTGTTGAAACCCAGTGGGCCCGGTTTTTCTTTTGGGTTTCTCAGACATAATGCCAGCCTAACCAAAAACTTGCCCTTTAACGGCAGTGCCAGGCAAGACACCCTTATCGTTCCTAACCGTAATACGGTATTGGAAAACGTAATAAATCCGCTTTTTTTAGAACCGATAAGAACTGGGAACCGCACTCTAAAATAGTAACTTTTAGTTTTAAATGAGTTTTAACCCACTGATCGGTTCAAACCGAACCGATAACTTACAAGTTCCACACAGACAAAACCTTCATTTACTTACGGTTACCACAGATAGAGCTTGAACCGAACGGTTTTATGGTTAAAATAAAACTATTCTCAGTTAAATCCAACCGAGAAAACACTTTTAAACCAAGAAATGAACCGAGCAGAAGAAGAAATCTCCGGAGTGACTGTTCACTGAGGCGGAGTAAAGAATCTGACAGTTCAAGTTTGAAATGACACAGATAGAGCTGCTCTCGTGCCAAAATTCTATTTTGGAATGGTTTTAACCATTTCACTCCGGGGCAGTTCTAGAGCTGGATCAAACTGCTAATGTCTATAATATAGCAAGACTTCATGTTGTTTGAATCAGTCTCACAAAGCAGCACACCTCATTAACCCAAGAAACCCAGCTGCAGCCATTTCAAGGCAAATGTTTAAACAAAAAGTCTAGTACCTCACAGCACAGAAATGTTAAATTAAATGTTATCAGACAAACTGACAATCTCTTAAATAAGAAATATAACAACACTGTTAGGGACACCATGGGTGGTTCTATGCCATCACATGACCACTCAAGCTTCGCTCTCGTGGTTCAGTGTAGTCACAGAACCCCCTCTGGTCTTAACAGAGCTGTTCTTTACAGATCCCTTTTAATTATTTTGGTACAACAGAGTATTTACTAGGGATTTAATTCTGGCTGAGGGGTGTCAATGTGCAGAAGGCCTTTAACCTCAACACAGGTATTAAGCCCATGATAATGGCTGGGATTTTATTTTTTTAACTTTTCTTTATGCTCCCCTCTCTGGCCCCTTAAGACCCTCTCCTGTGTGATCTCTCGAACCGGTCAACTCCTGCTCCGCCTGTGGTCTCCCCAGGCCTAGCCTCTGTTGCGGGATCTCACCGGAGCAGGGAGAAGATGTGGAGGCTGGCTGGGGTACACCCGGCATTGAGCGTGGGGGGGCTGTCCACTGGACCCATGTTCTCCCTCCCGGGGTGCCAGGGCATTTTCCTTGTTTCAAATTCCCAGAGGTGCAGATGTGCAATGAGGCCCAGTGCACAATGGGCGTGCTCCCGCGCCCATCCACGGGACGTCAGCCTCCACCTCTATACCGCATGTACGTGCCCTGCTAGTTGCAATGCTCCCAGTCTTCACTGGGAGCAGACGGAACTGCAGGATGCACAACCCACCCTGCCCAGGAGAGGAGAGCAGTCCATCGGATGCTCAATCCTCTCCTCCCCAGCCGACCTCCAGTGACCAGAGTCTGCTCCTGAACACGGGTTGCCAGCGCGGCGTGAGGTAAGGCTAGCTCCTCAACTCTCAGCACCACCGGGCCAGTAAAATAGCTGGTTTTAAGGACATTATTGCAGTTGTAAGTATATATATATATATATTTTTTTTTTTTTTTTTTTTAACAAAACTCCATTCAAAGGCCAACTGATGGACCAGCATTAGTGTGTCATGTTTTCATGCCAGCAACCTGGGTTCAGAAGCAAACTCTAGATCCGGCACTAATGGCAGCCAGGCTGGGGAAAGCATGCTATTGATGGCAGAGTCCCAGCCAGAATAAGTAAGGAAACATTCTCCATGCACCACACACACACACACACACACACACACACACACACACCCACAATGCATGCCGCCTGGGGATTGGGACAGAAACATGCAAAAAAAAAAAACACTGACTGACACAGGGTGAAGGTCTGAAACCCCCCCACAGGCCCCACACCACCAACAATCGCACTCACCCCCGCCACGATCTGGAACTCCAAGAGCAATCACCCCTAGGCTAGGGGAACCCCAACAGCTCTGCCACAGGGAGCAAGCCATGGGGGACACCAGGCAGGGTAAGCACCTGGAGAAGATGGATGACAGGTCTGGGGAGGCAAGTCAGATGGGGACTGTTGAAGGAGTATAAACATTTTTAAAAAACTGTTAGAATGACATTTAAAAAAAGTGATTTACAAAAATGTGTAGCACACTGCTTTGAGCCATACCAGGCACTTCTAAGGGATTAACACCTGTTACAGCGGCCAGAGTGCATGCTGGCCTCCTGAATAATGATTAGACAATCTACACATACTGGCATTTAAAGGAGACAGAACACTGGAGCATCCCCAGTTCATATTTATCCACCCCAGTGCTCCAGACAATTCTGGCAGGCAAGAGTAATTTACAACCCATTTTTTAAATTAGATGCGTGAATAGTGAGTAAAATAGGCAGATACTCCTGGTTCTCTTTTCGCACAAATCTTTTTTCTGTTCCCGCTTCCCTCACCTTTAAGATCAGCTCCGTCTGTAGCCTCCCCCATTGTGCCTTTTATAGATATTCCAACCTCATTGGTTAGAATCAGTAAATGGCTTCGGACACTGATACCGCTCCTGGCATGGGCTGCTACATTAATGACAATGGAGCAGCTCTGCAATGTTCTCAGTTTGCATCAAAGCAGCAGCCAGTACGAGTAGCCACTGAGTGATTCTAACCGATGACAGCGTTTAAGCTGGTGCTTGCCAAATCACAGTTTGGAATTATTCTGGGGTTTTGTTTGCTTTTTTGTTACAGACCAAATCACCAAACCATAATGGTGTTGCTTTGGGCCCCAGCACCTTTAAGAAATCCTTACGTGTGCTGCGTGTATGCAGGCAGGAGCTGTTCAGCTTGTGCAAATGTGTCAGCAATGAATCAGATTCTTTAAAAGACACAGGCAGCGCAGCTTGATTTCAAGAACAGCACCATTTAGTCTGAAGTTTGGCGATCTTTTACCCGCAAACATCAGATAAAACAGCCAGCCCGGAGGCACTAAGGGTTGAGGCGTGGATGCCACACCTTGCACCATGCCAGCGACCCAGGTTCGGGAACAAGCTCAGGCCACTGGGAGTCGGCAGGGGTGAGAGAGGATTGAGCATCCAGAGGACTGCTCTCCTCTCTGGGAGGAGAGCTTGTCGTCCCACTTGTTGACTGCCCGCTGGTGGTAGCTGAAGGGCAGTACGGGTTGGCACATGTCTCGTGACATCACTACGTCAGCAGGGGGGTAGGAGAAAAGTGAAAAATCAATGCCTGGCAGGTTCTGTGATGGCTCCTGCGTCTGCGGCGGTCGGCCCGGTGCATTTGGATTTACGTATCCGGAGGGGTGCCGGTGCCCTCCCTCCTGGCCCCGCCTTGGTGGGGACAATCCACAGGGGACTGACTGGGTCAGCGAACCGGGGACACAGGTAAGCTGGAGAGAGCGAGTGTCTCCAAAAGGAGAGATCGCAGCCACCTGCCAGGGCTCCCGGGAGGATAAAAAGTTGTATGGGGGAGAAAAAACACAACAACTTCAGATGAAAAAACAGGGCAATTATTTTGGATGCCAATACTCTGCAGCAATTCTGGCTTCAGCAGAGAACACACTTCACTTGAGGAAACAAACAAAAATGCAGCATCAGAGGCTACTGCATGTAGGGTGCTCCACAGGCCTAGCTATAGATGCACCTTTCACAGCACTGCTCTACTGTCTGCGCAATGATAATTTCAGTATTTTTACGCATGAATGGACCCATGAAGGTTTTAACCTGCCAATAAAATTGCAGTGTATTTAGTGTGATATCTTGCTGTGATGACTATTACTTAGAAAATCGCCAGACACACAAAATAGAGCTGTAACATGTTAAAATCAAACTACCAATGGTACTAATGGTGCTAAATAAAGTCTGCAAGGTGTGAAATAATTATACATTAACACAATGTGCTGTGCCTGGATTCAAACTACTGATCATCTGTCTTCTTAGCGAACACACATTGTGTGCCACTGAACTGCAGGTAAGAGAATTGCAGTTCCCGTGGTGTAGATATTAAGTCACAACCTGCAAAACAGGCAAACGAGGAATCTAATCCCAGCAAGAATTTACCTCCACAAATTGTTGTTCTTAGTAATTTACTTTTCAACTCCTCACCACCAAATTGAGTTTCCATCATATAAATCCCTGTCAGAATTTGAACAGCTGATCCTTTGCCTGCTAAATCAAGCACACATTCAGTGTGCCACTAAGCTGCAGTTAGGTTGCTGTTCCTACTGCTGAAGTATGTCACAACTTGCAAAACAGACGAGTGGGGATCTAATCCCAGCAGGTACCACACCTTCACAAACTGCTGTTCTTAACTAAAATTATGTCTCATCTAATTTCCTATTCTAATTCCACACCACTATGAATCACCACTCAAGTGAGTTTCCATCTTACAAAAAAACAAACAAACAAAAAAAGTCTGAATCCTAGCAGAATTTGGACCACTAATCCTTTGCCTGCTAAGCACACACACACACATTCAGTGTGACACTGAACTGTAGTTAGTGAGTTACAGTTCATATGATGTAAAGGTTACGTCACACCTTCAAAATACGCAACTGGGGATCAAATCTAGGTGTACTCCTCGACGAGAATCTAAATTTTGGTCAGCATACAACACCTACCTGCAAATCAGTTAACGCCAAGATAGGAGTAGCATACAAAACCAGCTCTGTCTTTACACAGTCAGCAAGACTAGCAGTAGCCACGGGATTCTGCTCCCATCTCTACCTTACGGGGTAACCACCTATCTTAACGTACCCAAAACTCTCCTTAGAGAATGGGACACTACCTACAACAGCATATGCAGTTATGCATCAGCCTCTCCCTGGTCAAAACACCATTGCAAACTCTATGCTGATTTGAATTGGCTTCCCCCTACTTCGGCTAGAACCCTTGCCCTTGGCTCCCTGGCTGAAAATATCTTCAGAGCAGGCTCCCCAATCTCGCTGGCATCCCTACTCACTCCACTGACCTCCTCCCATGGCCTACGATCAGCTGGTAAGTCACTGCTGCAAATACCTAGATGTAAATCAAACAAAGGAACTCTTGCTTTCTCTCATTCAGTGCCCAAACTCGAACTCCCTGCCTCTTGAGGTTCGCTTAGCCCCCAGTCATGCCCAGTTCAAACACAGGTATCGCTCCTTCCTCTTCAGTCAGACGTCCTGTTCCTGCTTCAAGCCACCCTGAATTTCTGCCCCCTCTCACCCTCATCACAAGCCACCTAAAAACAATCTCCAACTGTCCTGACCCTCTTGTTTACTACCCTGGGCACTTATCCGTCTCAGCCTGTCTGTACAGGAGTTACCCTTATCCAATCAACTGTCAGCAGAATGTAACTTTTCTCACTGTCTCTCCCAATGTATTGCAAACTACTGAACTTTAATTTTCACTAAGTGATTGTAAAACCTTGTTTTAATGTTTATTTCTTACCTATCATGTATTTGTAAAACCTTGTTTAGCTCTGTATTACGTCTCTACCCCAAATCAATTGTATTCCATTGTTCACCCTGCTTATTGTAATTCTCCCAGGCCTAACCCAAATCAATTGTATTCCACTGTTCACCCTGCTTATTGTAATTCTCCAGGGTCGCGCTTGAAAATAGTCATATTTTGGCTATGACAATTACCTGGTAAACAAAAACTAAATAAATAAATAAATCCCAGATTCACAGTCACAGACTGTTGTTCTCATCTACATTTATTTCTCATGTAATTTACTGTTCCACCCTACACCACCATGAATCGCTACTCAAGTGAGCTGCCATCTTACAAAAAAGCTGAAAAATGTTTAAGGCCCTTCCAGGATTCAAACTACTTCTGCCAGAATTTAAAAGTTGATCATTTGCCTTCGAAGCAAACACACATTCAGTGCGCCACTGAGATGCAGGTGAGGGAATAACATTTCCTATGCTGTAAAGGTTATGCAAAAACCTTGAAAAATGGTTGTTCTTAGCTAAATTTCTCATATAAAATTTACTTATAGCCAATGATTTTTTGTTTTCAATGGAAAAACACTGGTAAAAACAGGTTACTCACCTGTAACAGTAGTTCTAGGAGTGGTATATGTTGTTCATTCACACTTCTTGACAGGTACCTTGCCGCTTTAAGATGTGCCGGGAAGTCTTCAAACTGGCTCCTCCCACCCACCAGGGTGGTATAACCCTCAGCTCCACCCCATAACACCAGATATTGGACCACTGGAAGCCAGGTTTCTGCATCGAAGCCAGGGAGGTTGGGTGAGTCAGTGTGGATGAACAACATATACCACTCCTAGAACTACTGCTAAAGGCTAGTAACCTGTTTTTCCTAGGATTGTGGATATGTTGTTCTATCCACACTACTTGGCAGACTCCTAGCAGTTCTCTAGGAGGAGGGAGGCAAGACGCACACCCCCTACTTAGGAAAGAGGGACTGGAGAACTGAGGCTCCAAAACCAGCATCCCTGCGTGACTCAAGGTCGATGTGGTAATGAAGGTGTGTGCCGACTTCCAGGCAGCAGCCCTGCAGATTTCCTGGATAGGGACGTCCCCAGAAATAGCCACCGATGCAGCGGGTGGAATGAGCCTTAAGCCCTACGGAAGGCTCCCAACCCGCCAATCTATACCAGAGGTCAATGCAAGATGTAATCCATCGAGCTATTGTCAGCTTGGCTACAGGTCTGCCAAGTGCAGCTTCAGCGTAGGTGACAAACAGCTGGCGACCCTCTCCCCAAACTTCCGCTGTTCGCTCTTTGTAGTAGGCGAGTGTTCATCTCAGGTCCAACGTATGGAGCCTGTACTCGGCATTCCAGGTGTGACTGGGGTAGAACACCAGCTGAGTAATCACCTGGTTAAGGTGAAACTCCAACACCACCTTCAGAAGGAATTTCTGGGGGAGGACAACCTTGTCCCTGTGGAAGACCAGGTAAGGAGACTCGACAGACAGTGCCTGTAACTCCCCAGTCCTTCTGGCTGACGTGATAGCCACCAAGAAGGCAGTCTTCCATGACAAGATGTCACATTTGTGCATTGGTTTGAATGGCTTAGCCATGAGCTTTGCCAAAACCAGCAGATCACACGGAGGTGGAGGTTCACGCACCGGAGGGGATATGTGATCTAGGCCTTTGAAGAAGCGCCAGACCACCTTCTCCTGCGCCACCAACTGCTGACCGCTCCGCACCCGGTAAACAGAGATGGCTGCCTGGTGCACCCTTAGGGTCGTCGACTGAAGTCCCTGCTGGGAGAGGGACCAAAGATAGTCCAAAATGCTAGCCACTGGACAGGACAATGGGTCCAACTCATTGCCCTGACACCAGATGCAGAATCTCTTCCATTTAAAGGCATAGCATTTTCTGGTAGATTCCTCCAGCTCTAACCAACTTGCAGCCTCACCCCAGTTCACCCAGTCCTGGACATACCTATGCTGAATGGATAAATAATAGCCCTTTATGTCTGGAAAGTTAAAGCCTCCATGCTTTACTTCACTTTTCAGCCTTTGTAGGCTCATTCTGGACCTCTTCTCCAGCCAAATGAAGTTAGTGAATCCCTCTCTAAGTGTCTGATATCCTCTCTGGTAGGTCCCATAGGTAACATCTGCATCACGTATAACAACTGCAGAATGTTCATCTTCAGTAAATTGATACACCCCAACCAAGATATGGATAAGGCCCTTCACCACTCTAAATCCAACAGTGCAGTGGCAATCAATGGTTTAAAGTTAAGGATGTACAAGATGCCCAACTCCCTCCCCACCCTGATCCCCAAATACGTTATATCTCACAACAACCTTCAGGCCCCATGCTTCTCTTCCCCAGCTTGCTGGAGGGTTCCCTATGACCAATAGCTCAGATTTGTGCAAGTCCAAGTTATATCCAAAGAAACTGGCAAACTCCTGCATAACCCCGAATAAGGCTGGCATAGACTCCCTGGGGCTGGTTACAAATAATAGCAAATCGTCAGCACAGAGCGTGATTTTTATGCTGCCTACACTTCACTCTCTAAATCCCCAAGATCTCCCAGGTCTGGTGAATTTTGAAGGCTAAAGGCTCAACATCCAGAGCAAAAAGCAGTGGGGATAAGGGACATCCCTGTCTCATTCCAGGAAACAGCCTAAATTCATCCGCTAAGCCTCTATTCGACAAAATTTGAGCTTGTGGCTCTCTATCCAGTAGGTTCACCACATTCATGAAGTCCTCTCCCAGACCAAATCACTTCAGCACCCCAAACAAGTATTACTATTTGATACGATCAAAGGCTTTCTTGGCGTCTATCCAGAGCTCAACTGCTGTACCCAGACGCAAAGATCCCCAATGCACCACATTCAGCAGCCTGTGCATATTGTGATAAGACTGCCTGCTCTGACCAAAGTCCATTTACTTTGGACCAGGAGCACTATTTGTGGGAGCATCTGTTCAAGGCGCCTCACCATGACCTTAGCAAACATTTTAAGGTAACAGCTAAGCAAGGATATAAGCCAACAGGATGGACATTCTGCAGGATTCTTCCCCAGTTTAAGCAACACACAGATGGAAGCTTCACAGCACGAAGCTAGGAGGTCCTCTTCCTGTCTTAGCTTCCTGGAATATCTCCATCAGTGGGCCCACCAAAGCCCCTCCCAGCTCTTTATGAAACCAAGCAACAAACCCAAATGGACCACTAGCCTTCCCCGTCTGAGTGTCCCAATTGCCCGCATCACCGCCTCTTTAGATATTGGGGGGGGGGGCAGCACCTCTCTGTTCTCTGGGAGGGTCAGAACACCTAGTTACGCCATTCAGAAATGCAGTGGCATCAGCACTGGTCCCCTTGCATTCTGCTCTGTATAGGGTTTCACAGAATCCACAAAATGTCTCCCAGATCTCTTCAGACTTGTGTACCATGTGCCAATTAGGCCTTTAAGCACACAGATCCGAGCCAACCCCCCAACCCCCTGCTACCTCGCACCTGTCTCACATGCAGGGATCCTGGCTTGTCCTCTACTCAAAAATACACTGGAGAAGCCAGCCCAGTGGCACTGAGGGTTGAGGCGCTGGACATCACACCTCACTCTACACCGGCGACCTGAGTTCGGGAGCGTGCTCAGCTGCCGGAGGTCATCAGGGATGGGGTGAGGATCGAGCACCCACTGGGCTGCTCTCCTCCCACGGGGGGTGGGCTAGGGCTTGTCCGGCACATCAGCGGCTCCCGGTAGAGATCAGGGGTGCTGCAGTGTGCCGGCCGCACATCTACGTGGCTGACGCAGGCAGGGTGGCCATGCACCTTGCGTCAGGAGTGCACTACGCTGGGGAAGGGAGGGAAGAAAGGGCACCAGAACATGGGAAAGGCCCGCCTCCGCAGGGTAGGTGATGGCACCTGATCCCCATGCCCACCGCTGGATCCACCTCGGCTGGCCTTCCAGTTCCTCCACCCGGGACCTCACCTACAGCCAGAGTCTATTCGTAAAAAGTGACAAAGAGGAGGGGCGGCCCCACCTTGGAGGGGTTAAGTTGGGGGTACTGGCTGTGGGGGAGGCTCAGGATCGAGGGGACCTCAGGCAGGAACAGACAGGATGCCTGAGAGAGGCTCCGTGGACCGTGATCAGAGCGAAAGAGCGTGGGGGAGAAACACACTCGTGGGCAAAGAACAGTGCCAACCTGGCCTCCCCTGTATATACCAGGTTCAGAGCCTCCCGCTCAGTCGTCACCTCCATGAGACCCTCATCCCCACCACCAGCCACTTCCTTTAGCTTCCCTTCCAGTTCTTGCTTTTTCTTCTGCTTGCCTCTCTTCAGGGCAGCCACATAGCTAATTATGATGACCCCCATATAGGCCTTCCACACTTCCCACAAAATACCCTTGGTGGGAGTTGTGGTTCTGTTTGTTGGCAAATAATGGTCCCAATGCTCTTTTAGGTGCTGCTGGAACTCCTCTTTACCTAGGAAGTACATAGGGAAAAATTACCAAGTAGGTCTAGACTCCTGCTTTCCTCCAACCATAAAGGTGACCACCACCAAGGTGTGGTCAGAGATGTAACCGAAGTTATGCACCACTGTACAAACATACTCAAACTGGCCCCTGGGTGCAAAAATATAATTCAGTCAGGACCATAGAGAAAAAAAGTGTGTATTCCGTGTCCCCGGGGTTTGCTGTTCACCACACATCCACCAAGTCCAGATCAGGAAGCCCTCTCTTTCACATGGCCAGCACAGCCTCACACCTGCCCAACCCTTCGGAGTGGTCCAGCACACAACTGAAGTCCCCCCAGAACAAAGTTAGAAAACTGCTCTGTGTGCAGTAAATCCAGAATGCTCTTATAGAAATTGGGGTCGAAGACCACTGAAGCATGCACACTCCCATTAGTCACCTTTCTGCCATGCAGCTCCCCAGTGACAAACACATGCCCACACTCTTTCTACTTTCAGGGGTAGGCACTTGTTTACCAATATGGCAACACCTTGCTTGCGAGAAGAGTATGGACCTTAACAGCACTCCTCCACCAACCACCAACCAGCTTGGTGTGCTCCAGGTTTAGTGAGGTGGGTCTCTTGAAGTAAGACTATAAGGGACTGTTTTCATCTCAACCCTACCAATATTTTATTGCACTTAGTCGGCAGAGAAACACCAAATGTCCCAGGACACTACGACTGCACTAGCCATCATAGGTAACTACACCATCTTGGTCGCAAGAGGTCCACCCCATCCTCTGCTGGAACACTCCTGAGCCAGACCAGTCCTCCACTCCACTGGGAACACACCATGCCGCTCCTCCTTCCATTTTTGGTACCTCCGTGATATTTGTTAGAATGAACATGTAACATATGCACAATAATATAAAACATTAAACCATAACCAGTACAGCAATTGTGGATCACACCAGGTTGTCGCCAGGATCTGGCCCTCCATACAGAACTATCTGGTGCAGACACGTAACCCATCCCCCCCCCCACCACCAGCCAACAGGGAATTAGCAACTCCTCACCTCTTGGTCATGGATTACCTGTCCCCTCCTCCATGTGCAGCACTCTACCCAGATCCCCACAAGCCCTCCTTACCTGGCGCAGGCAGCTGCTCCAGTCTACCACAGCTGTTAGCTGACCTTATTCTCTTTGGCACTTCAGCACCAGTCCATTCCACGTGGCAGATGTCATTACTCCTCCTACCGCCACACGGCCCTCAAGGAATCACATACCATCCATCATTATCATCCTGCCAGGGTGAGGGAAACGGAAGCTCTGTAAATCCACAGCACAGGGTACCTCCGTCTAAAATGTCCATAAGTCTGCAACCAATGCCACTTCCATGGTGGCTATGGTAGCTATCACATGCTCCAACATGTGGTAGCCAGTTTGGTAGGAAACGCACTGCACAAGGGGAAAAAAACAAAAACAAAACAACTCGAACAGGCAATAACAGCAGGTAATCCAACTTCTGCAGCATTACCGTCAGCTCTGCTTCTTATCCCATTCCTGCATATACTTCTTGGCTTTGTCAACCTTCCATAAAGTGAAATTAGTTTCCTTGTGTGAAATTTTAATCGCTGCTGTGTATGAAAAAGTAAAATCCATCTTACTTTCTCAGAGCATATCAAGCACAAGATTAACGTTTCCTTTTCTTCTGAAGGTGAGGAGAAAAATCCTGGTATAAACAGAGAGTGTTCCTCAAACAAGAACTCATTCTGCTTTGTGTCCTCATCCATTATAATTTGTCAGTCACCAAAATGGTGCAGGCGAAGGATAATCTACATTCGAGGTTCTCCCTGTGGCATATTCGGTGTGCTCTGTTTTTAAGCGATCTCCCTTCAGCTGCATTCTCAAAAGTTTCGGCAATGTAGTGGTACAGAAAGTCATGGTACTGTCCCCTTCCAGACCCCGAGACAGTTTCTCAGATTTTAATTCTCCAAATAGTTGAGCTACTCCTGGAGGTCTTCCAGCTCCTCAAGTGCCACCACCCTGTCTGGGATGGGTCTCTCTCTCTCTCTCTCTCTACATCCTCAATCTGGAACACCTGCTGTCTCACTCTGGTCAGGCAACATGCTTAGCTAGCACAGCGAGTTGAGCTTTTGGCTAACCCGCCTACCAGTGTGTCCAGTTTAGGAGAAAGCGGGTTGAAAACCTGCTCAGTGACCATTCGGCCCAGCACACTTACTTCTTCCACCAAAAGCAAAATCGATCCAGAGCCTAATGGCTGTGCTGCCGCTTACTTCTTGTTTGTTTCTGGGGCTGCCTTATTTGTTTTGCCGATAGAACTACTAAAAACTCGTCAATATTGTGGTTCTGCTGCAGGATGTCAATTTTGGGCAAGTCTGACAAAAAAAAAAAAATGCGTTTTTAAATGTTTACTTAAGCAGAGGAGACAAAACTCCAGAGAAACAGGTCTAGCCCACTGGCTCCTCAATGGAACCCCCCACTCCTAGATCTTTACATTAAGAATAAATAAATCATCACTGATAATCGGTTCTCACACCAAACAGCTAGGATTGACCCATCAAGGAGGTCAAATTGGCTGGCAGGTAAGCCACTAAGTCACCCATGTTAGCTGAAACCACAACCCCCCTCCCCCCACCCCATCTGTCACAGTTACTGAGAATTCTGAACCAGTGTAGTTCCAAGACCTGCAAGGCCCTTTCCAGACCCATGGAGTTACTGATCAATTATCAAATGGGTCTGGACAGCCCATTTTATACAGAGAGATGTACAGAAAGAATGAGGACAAGTAAACATGAATTGAGAATGTTACAGTGTTTCTGTTCCCCTCTAAAGAGCTAGGGCCCCATATTCAAAGGTTAGCACCAGTGTGAATGTAGTTAGTGCCAACACTCTAGGCGAGACCATATTCAGAGGCTCATGGATCAATGCTCAAACCCCAAAGCACCAAGGTTATACCTAAACCACTACACCTATACAAATGAGGACATCCCTTATACATACCACAGGGGCTGAAACTAACTTTTTCAGCCATTAGCCAGCAGGCTAGCGACTGGAAAATACACCAGCCCAACAGAATTTACGCTACCCCAGCCCAACTTCTGTACACTGCTACAAATGGACAAAAGGCATACGTTAAAGTTCTATTACTGCTTTATTAAGGTGTTTCCAAGTCTCCAACCCCACCATTATTTAAAGGGGGAATATTGTTAATAAATAAAAACTGCTGTGGTCGACTTCTTAATTTCTTTTTTGCTAGCCCTTCTGATACCTTAATTGAAATGTTAATAGTGCAAGGAGGCAGGTGATGTGACAAAGCCCATGTTCACCGCCTTGCTTTTTCATCTTTTAAGACTGGTGACAATACCTGTAACTTTCCCTTACCCGACTATACCCCTGCTGACTTTCTAGCCTGCTTTTAGAAGGCCTGTGGCGCCTTCTGCACACACCTTTCCTCTGGCCTGAGCAGCTCGGTGGTCTCCCCCATCAAGTTGCCCAGGGGTTTAGAAGAGCTTTGATTTCAGCTCTTCTGCCTTGGAAGTTCACTTCAGTATTCCTACTGATAACCCCCCCCCGGGGTCCTTTGTTGTTAGCTGATGTTCTCGTTGTTGTTATACACCTGTGGTTGATGTGATCTATGTTTTCAGCATCTTACGTCAGTTTTCATAGCCATGCTGTCTAATTTTATTGCTATGATTTATGTGCATTAGTTTATCCTCCTGTGCTACTTCTAGAGTCATTACGGTCTTTGAGTCCACCATGCAGCTGAAAGACAGGGGGGTGGAGAATTCTCACACTCTGGTCACAGGGTTGTATATGAGAATTCATTAGCCATTTGTTGTCATTACTAATTCAGTGACACAACTTTATTGTCAGAATGCTAATGGTTTAAACTATCCGGTAAAGCGCTCGAGAGTGATTGCTGCAATCAAAAAACTCACCCTGCCTTTGTGATGCTACAGGAGACTCCTTTGTCCACCTCAGAGCATGAAAAATTATGTAAGTTTTTTTCTCAAGTGATCACCTCCTCTTACAAGCAAGGGAAATGTTGTGAAGTGGCAATTCTCATTCCACGACAAACCTTATTTCACTGCACCTCTACATATTCTGACCCTCAGGGAAGACTAGCCATTGCTGTTGGTACATCCCTGGGCAGGGAGCTCACTTTAGCTAGTATTTATATACCCCCAGGGGCAGACACACCTGTCATACAGATCATTCTTAATACTGTACTCCAATATCAAAAGGGGATGCTCCTACTGGGAAGGAATTATAACCTTATATTTGACAGAAAGGATACCCCCAATCCATCACCCACCTCGGGAATTGGCATCACAGAAAAGGGGCCACACAATTCTTAAAAGAATCGGAATGGACCAATATTTGGCACTATTTCACTCCGTTGCAAAGACAGTATACCCACTACTCCCACACCCACCGTATTTACTCTCGTATCAACTTGTTCCACATTACATCTGAACATGTACAGAGCTTGTAAAATATTACCCATCTACTTATCTAATCACCCCCCCCACCGAAATGTGGAACTCACCAGGGGTCCCTCTTGTGGTTCTAGGCTTTTGGAGGCTAAATGTCTCTTTGTTAAACAGTCAGGAAATGAAACTAAACAATTTATTACTGACAAAAACTCTCAAATACTGACTGATAAAGAGACCCCTGAACTTGCTCTGACAATACTCTGGGACACAGTAAAACTTTCTTTAGAGGAAGAACTTACTAATCATGCATCTTACCTCAAGAAGCAAGGAAAACACCAGTAGCAAACTTTGCAAGCACGGTTAGCAGTTGGCCCAAAATCCCCATGCCAACTGAAGTACATCCCTAGGACCCCAGATTATCAAGTTACAGTGAGAAACTCAGGAAATATTTAACCTTAAAACAGAAACAGCTCTGCTGTACTTAAAGCAGCACTTTTATGAGGGGGTTCCAGGGCCTCTAAGGTCCTGGCCTTCCGTTTACGGTGTCAAGTCATACAGTCCACTGTGGCCCATATCAGAGACCCCACACTTAACAAAATATATACGGACCCAACTAGTATACTTTAGAGACTTTTCAGCATTACTACTCTACTCCATATTTTGAAGAAGGTGAGCCCTTCCCCTGCTGACATAATTATTTGCAACCTGTAAATTTTCCTCAGTTAATGAATGAGATGTCCCACATCCTAATGTCTCCTATAACACATCTGGAGTTACTTACTATCCTTAAGGCTTTGAAAAATGGTAAAGGTAAGGCCCCGATGGCTATCCAGGGGAATTTTATAAAACCTCTGTAGACTCCCTTGTTGCAATTTTACTGTGAGTCTGACAGTTGATCCATGCAGTGGATCCTGCCTCTCCCGTCTTGGCAATATGCCGCGATTTTGACAACTCTAAACCCAAATAAAAATGAAACCGAGTGTGTCTCCTACAGGCTAATACCAGTACTAAATACTAATTACAAGATTTTTGTGTCGATAACGGCCCAGCGACTGAATAAACTCTTGCCATCTTTAACTGATGGAGACCAGATCAGCTCCGTTCAATCACACCACACCCAAGACAACATTAAACTAACTTTACACATCTTGTTCCATGCCGCCCAGTCAAACAGACCCTTTTTATTACTTAGTTTAGATGATGAGAAGGCATCTGATGGGGTGGCATGGAACGTTCTTTTTGCTACTATGAAATTTATGAATTTCTCCTTACCATTTCTTAGGTTCCTCCGCACTACACATAAAGACTCGAAGGCTTACGTGAAAGTTAATGGCCATATGAACACTTGGTTCCTTCTGATGATCTTCCTACATTGGTCCACGACTTCATGACCACTCACCTTGACTACCGCAACGCCCTGTACCTAGGACTCCCGGGGTGGATGTGCGTCGCCTGCAGCTAGTGCAGAATGCGGCTGCCAGGCTACTGATTGGTACGTCTAGGACCAATCATATAATGCCTGTACTCTGCAGACTGCATTGGCTGCCAGTGCGATTGTGTATCACCTTCAAGGTCGGTTTGCTTACCTATAAAGCACTACATGACAAGGGACCTCACTACCTGCAAGATCTCCTGTCTCCCTACTGCCCCTCCCGACCGCTTCGATCCACCAACGAGGGATTGCTAGAGATTACCAGGGTGCAATTGCAAACATCTGGGGCCCGTTCTTTTGCTTATATGGCCCCGACCCTGTGGAATTCTCTGACTTGTCACATAAGGGTCTGCCTGACCATCCAAAGTTTAAAAAAAAAAAGAAAGAACTAAAAACATACCTTTTCAGACGTTCATTTATGAATCAAGATTAAAGACAGTGTCGCCAAAAGTTATCAATTAGACTAAAATGATTACTGTTTTATATTTATAGTTTTACTGTTTTAATGAAAATTTATTATTTACGTACAGGCCTCTTGGTTTAAGAAAGGTGCCTTTTAAAGAAATAGTTTGATTTGATCTCAAATCCTTTTCTTTACACAGGGGAACTTGCCAAGACTGTCCCCTTCCCCCTTGCTATTTGCTATCTATTTAGAATCCCCTGCTCAAGCCCATCGACTTCACACAGACATTCATGGACCTACCTTGGGAGGGAAAACGCATACATTGGCATTATCTGCAAATGATCTGCTTATTTATTTACGGGACCCTGAAATGGTATTTCCCAGTTTATGGCAAGTGGTCATGAAGGCGTGGACCAATGTAGGAGTAATCTCCCAGTACATTTGTGGAGAGACCAAGCCATGCATTGATAACACTTAGAGACTGAGGTCTTACAATTCAGTTATAGCCCCAAGCACGTACATTAAGCAACATTTTAAATTTCGATGGGAACTCACTAAGCTTAAATATCTGAGAGTATATTTACCTGTGAACTTTATTTTATTTAGTTTTTGTTGACCAGGAAGAAAGACTAGACAATTTATTGCCTATTTTCAGCCTTGTGTCGGGAATACAGATGGATGCCAAGTGAAATTCAACCAGATTTTAAGCTGTTGGTATTTGTAGTGATCTTAGCCAAATTAAGTAGACTAAACTATAGCCTTTTTACAAACCAACTTATTAAAAGCCTTTGAGATATAAAAGACAGTGTCTCTTTCTTTATCACAGCACTTAGATGGTATTAGAATGGTATCCTTACCCAGACTGTTATACCTAGTGCAAACTCTACCTATATTCCCCCAGCGGGCTCCTTTCGACACTGGCCAAGTTAAATCTCCCAGTACATTTGTGGAGAGACCAAGCCATGCATTAAATTCTCCACTCTACAGCTTCCTAAAAGTAAAGGAGGTTTAGCCCTTCCAAATTTTTCCTTATACCATACAGTGGGCTCAGATCCTAACAGTCCTCTGCTGGCTGACAACACAATATACAGTCCAACGGAAGACTTCAGAGTTTATAGAGGAAGACCTTTTTGTAACCCAGAAATTATCATCTAACCCTCCCCACAACCCCGAGACCTATTCGCTAACCCCTACACCTTAACCACCGTAATATACCGGTGACAGGCCTTTCTCCACACACGACTTCAGAACACTAGATTTTCCGTCAACCTTCCCTCAAAATGCCTCTTTTTTGCCTGGACGGATCAATCTCGCTTATACATATTGGGATTGTCAAGGGCTTTCCTTCCATGCGAAGTTTTTAAGGGGTAGAGGTCTCCTAACCTTTCAAGAGCTAGCCAGGTCTTTTACGCTGTGCGCCCTCAAGACCATTTCTGATATCTGCAAACCTCTCATTACTTACGCTCAGAACTCCGAAAATGGTCTGGATTGCAGTGAAGAGCTGAGCCCAATATGCTTGTTAATCTGGATATAACCAGAAAATGCTGCCATGAGTGGCAGGGCTGACACCACATCCTCTCCAGCACTGTTCATTCTGAGTTAAGACATCTGGCCACAATTTGGGGTGTGTGGAAAAACCTGATAAAACACTTCCAGGAATGGAAGGAGGTGACTTAATTTATATCCATAAAGTATTTACCCCACTCTGATAGGGCGATGCGTAGCTGGAGGTCAGCCTCCCATTGGTACCCTTGAAGGTCAATGAGCGCTCGGTATACTAGTGAGATCAGCGAGGTGACAGTCTTCTTTCAAAATAAAAAGTAATAACTGATGAAACTGGGGAATCAACATAGTCAAGGGCCATTTTGGGGGCAGATTTTACATCGTCTCTCATAAATGCAATTTTTCTGAACCCTCCACAGGGCCAAAAAGCTCCACAAACAAACTGGTCCATATTTGCTTATCAATGGCGAAAAAGGTCATAGCCTGACTTTGGCATCCCTGATGAATCCCCATGGTCTCACTCTGGCAGGATGCCATGATCCAGGTGTACGATATGTAGAGTTTGACAGCTAAACTGAACACCACAACTATGCACTTTGAAACTTTGTGGCAACAATGGGTACTATATATGATGTATCATAAACCAAGTTTTAATTTATTAGATCTATATAACCTTTTCTCAATTTATGTTCAACAGCAAATGAGTTCAGTAAGTAAATTCAGCACTTAAGAGGCTATTGTTTATTGCTGTTTTATCAAAGTTGTTTGTCCTTTTATCAAACATTTCTAATAGTGACATCAAAAGAAAAAAGAAAGAGGAGCTTTCAGTACCGTGCAAACAGTAACTACCTCCTTCAGAATGCTAGTACTACAGGTGCCCATGATGCCCAAACCTCCCACAGGTTTGTGCATTGTGGGCACCTGTAATACATGCATTCTAAAGGAGAAAGAACTTTTTACACAGCACTGGAAGAACCTTAATAAACAGCAATAGTACTTTAACATATACGTACTACATAATGCCAGAGTAATCAAGATGTGCAGACTTTCAGGTTCCATACAAACTATTAGGAGTGAAGAAAACTGAGTCCGCTCCCCACCCCTAGTTCTAAACGCATAATATAGAAACATAAAAATGTTCTCTAGGAATAGCTTTAGAGCTCTATGGGGGATACGAAATTCTCTTCACCCTAATCATTTGTATGGGACCTGCAAACTCTGCACATTTTGATCACTCTGCCATTATGTAGGAGCTCATCAAACAATATGAGGCTGTACCAGGTCAGAAAAGCACTGGGAAGCTGTTTTACACCACAAGGATTGTTCCTTACCAACGACCATTAACGCAAATGGAAAGTGAACTGATCCTCACAAAAAGCTGATTTAAGGTTGCCTCCTTGACTGACTAAATACTCTGGTTTTAATACTGCAGAGCAGTCTTATTTATTAGCAGGCAGGTCATGGTGTGAAGTCACTGCTTCGGATCACGGCTCTTGAACTGAAGGCTCCTAACAGCAGTGTGACAAGGACTGTGTTCCCTACTTGTGACAAGTTGGGAAGGCAAATCCATGCTCAGTGCACAGTAAGTGTACTTCCTCCCAGTTTGCCGTCCTCATCGTCACCTGCTTCTCTCACATATCCTGGTGGTCTTCAGGAGCATTCGAAGCTTCCTTCAGCAATTTCTGTAGGCCACCTCCTAGCGACAATGCTCAGAACTGCAGCAATTAGCTTAAAACAGAAAATGGTCCTGGCTCAGACAAGGCACCCGCAGCAGGTGCTCTATTACAGTTGTTTTACCTGCCCTGCCCAAAATGTATCTACATTTGATGAGTGGTGCCAATACTGAACTCGGATACTGGTGCAGCAGCATATTCAAAGGTTTGTGGCAGTGCTAAACAGCCCCAGAGCTGCACTGTTAACCACTGCCAAAAAAACATTTCTCATCTGGGCTCTAACCCCATGACCCCTCCCCCTGAAGCACCTGCCCCTGTACAATCCTCAGTATATCAGCTGACACAACCCAATACTCAGTCAGTTAGCACTGCTCTGTTGAGGAGCACCAACCATCGGATATCACTCACAGCTGGTCATGCACGATTGCACGCACAGCACAAAAGGCTGTGCTGCGACTGCACCTGGCTCTGAATATGGAGCCCTTAGTGTACTGCCTGAAATGAACACTAACTTTACAAAGCAGTCAGCAAACACGTCTCTTCAAGTATTTTTTCATTTTGCTACTTAGAAAATTTTCTATCAGTCAGTACTAGGTGAGATGTGTGGAACATCAAGCTATACGTAGACTGACAAAGTTAGTTCTGTTCCTCCTTGTACAGTACATCATTAAAATGTTGACCTCACAGACTGTGACATTACTAGTAACTAAGCAAGAGCCATTCTCCTGCTGCTTGATTGGCATTTTGTGATACGTCACCAATAAGGCAGAGGGCTTGTGATGCAACAATAATGGGGGTCATATGCGGATGACGTAGTGGAAGGAATCGAACTAGATATGGCTGCTCCCAGGTAAAGCACTCTTTTCACATCACACCCAACAGTATTAGGTAGAAAACTATCAAATGAGCATACAAAAAAAATAAAACTTTTCCGAAATAAAAAGTAATAAGGGATTACTTTTCAAAAATTGCCCGCTCTGTGGCGCCAAGCAATGGAGCATCACTCTGGTATGCTGGTGACACGGGTTCGCACGCAAAGCCCAGCTGCCAGGACCAGCGGCTACTACGGAAGGAGACAGAGTGTCCCTCGGATACTCCCCTCCCGGGTGGGGGGGGAAGGGGTCCTGCAGACAGCTCTTACAGTAGCTCCTGGTGGTGGGTTTGTGGGACATTCTTGGCAGTGTGGGTGACCACATGCCACTGAACGTCCTCGTCCCAGGACGCTGCAAGCAGCTGCACATTGGGGAGATGGGTGGGGCCTGGCACAAAAACAGGAAAATGCACGCCCAACTTGCAAGACGATGGCTGCCCTGTGACCTCCACGCCATGCTGCTACCACAGCGCACCGCTCTGATCCCCTTCCCCCACTAGTTCTGGCTCTCAGATGGTCGTGGAATGCTACTCCCCTTCACTGTCTCCCCCCAGAGAGGGGGCCTCCCAGCAGGGATAAGCCAGATCACCGAGGGTATGGACACAAGCCAAGGACGGACATGAGATGGCAGTGGGAGGGAAGTCTGGGAGGGCTTCAGGGGCTGATGCTGTGCGGCCCGAAGGAGGGGCAGGTCAGGGGGCCTGGAAGAAGCAATAAATAAATAACAATCTCACGCCCGTCCTGGTGGCGCTGAGGCTAAGGCGCTGGAGCGCTTACCTCGCCACACTGGCGACTCAGTGTTCAGGAACAAGCGTGGTCTATCGGAGGTCAGCGGGGGGGGGGGGAAGCTGGATGGAGCCGCCAAGAGAACATTCTCCTCTCCAGGGAGGGAAGGTGGCATCCTTTGGCTCTTGTCTGCTTCACAGTGGAGGCCAGGGTGCAGTACCGACTAGAGGGTGCATAGGTGCTAGGCCAACATATGGGTTGAAGGAGCAGTCACTGGGCTGCAGTACGCATGCGCACCTGTACACACATGCATTTCTACTCCTGGAGCCCAGAGGTAACTGGGTGGACAAACAATGGAGGAGAAAACTAATCCGGTGGCAGGATGATACCTGATCCTCCACAGGCACCACTCCCGGACCTGGCATAAGATAAGCCCGGTAATTCCAGGTTGTCAGGCCTTTGGGGGGCAGCCAGCAACAATAAAGAGTTTAGTGATAAAAAATAAACATTTCTGCTTTCTGTTTTTGGCGCTAGCTGTTTAAAGAAGCAGTGTAACGAAACTGGGCGAACAATTTGCCTGTACCTTTTTTCACTATAAATAGATTCCAGGAATCTCTTCAGTTTTACTTGGTTGTAAAATGTTCTAATATTTAAAAAATCTGAGTAGTTCAATGTTTTGTTTAGTATTTTGTCAAGCAACAAAAAAATAATGGCGGCCACACTTGGCTTAGGAACAGCATTGCAGACTGGTAAGGGTTAAGATCAATAACAAAACATGAAATAAAATTAAAAAAAAAATATATATATATATATATAATATACACACACACATACATTTTATACATATATACATACGTATATATATATATATATATATATATATATATATATATATATATACACACACATACACATACACATAAATATATATATATATATATATATATAGACACACACACACACACACATATATATACACATATACCTACACACACACACACACATATACACATATATATATGGTATACAACATAGGAGGTACCCAGAAAAGTATATTTGACAGGCATGCTATTTTATTTATTTAATTTAGATTTTGGTAACCGGGTAAGCCCACTAAGACCAGAGGTCCCTTTTTCAGGGGTGACCAGAGATTAGTTACAATGCATACATACTTCATACATACATTCATAGATATTAAATACAGTAATTTATAATGAGTACATTTTTAGTTACAGTGAGTACGTTCATAGACATTAAGGTACAGTGGATAAGCTGGTACATTTTGGGGAGTAGGTAACACACGTTGGGCAAGGAGAACAGTAGGCATACCAGGCTAGACAGGTAGAGAGAGAGAGAGAGAGAGAGAGAGAGAGTTTAGCATTATTCCACACGATATTCATGGGGAGTGAAGGCATGGTTTAGCAGGTGGTTGCGGGAGGTGGTGGTAGGCCCGGGCAGGGGCTAGCGATTACACCCACAGAGGCTTTGTTCCAGGAAGTACGTTTTGAGGCCTGACTTAAACCCTAGGAGAATTGGTTTGTCAAGTAGATTTGCTGGGAGGGTGTTCCATAAGAACGGAGCAGCGTAGTGGAAGGAGCGTTTGCCAAGGTTGGTGCGAACACGGGGGATATTAATAGGACGACTTGCAGTGGAGCGCAGTGTTCACTGCTGGACTTTAGGAGTGAGCAGCCCACGGAGGTGTGGAGAAGGGCCAAGGGAGGTGAATTTAAAAGCCAGGCAGGTAGCAGAGTAGGTAAGTTTGTGCCATAGGGTGGGCTAGTTTAGGTCTGCAAGGGCCTCGGAATGGTGCCTCCTGGGCGAGGAGTTTGTTGCAAAGCAAGCCAGTCTGTGATAAAGCATGGAGAGTTTGTTGAGTTCCGGCTCCCGGAGGAACTGTAGTACGGGGGAACCACATAGGATGGAGGGGAGGAGGTTACCATTAGCTATAGCTCGTCGCGCCTCGCCAGAGAGGACGTTTCCTAGTGGGTAAAGGAGGCAGAGCCTCTAGTGGATGGATCGAATTAAGGAGTTAATGTGGGCTTTGTAGGTCAGTTCTTGGTCAAGGAGGACCCCGAGGAACTTGAATTGATCTACGACCTCTACTCTCTTCCCTTGGGATGTGTTGAGCAGAAGCAGCTCGCTTCTGTCCATGCCCTGGTGTCTAGTCCCGAACAGAACGGCCTTAGTTTTGTCCTCATTCAGCTTTACAGAATTAGTGGCGAACCAGACCTCAAGAGCTGACAGGCAGGCCTGAAGTTTGGAGGAGATGACACTGGGTTGTGGGTGACTGTGGTAGACAACGGTGTCATCCGCATAGAGGATGAGGTTGGGGAGCTTGCAGTCATTCGCCATGTCGTTGAGGAAGGAGAATAGTAGGGGGCCTAGGATCAAGCCCTGGGGTACCCTGGAGGTCATGGTTCTAGAGACAGATAGTATTCCTCTCCATTGTACTTTTTGGGATCTATAGGTCAGGTAGTTTTCGAACCAGGAGAGCGAGTGATTATCCAGACCCATTCGGAGGATTCTGGAAAGGAGGAGTTTGTGGCTGACCAGGTCAAAGGCCTTGGTTAGGTCAATGAATAGGGCACCCGTTGGGGAGCCTTGGTCCATGGCCTTGATGATGTCAGATGTAAGCCGGATGAGGGCTGTGTCAGTGCCATGGCCTTTTCTGAAACCGTGTTATACGCTGGCGAGGAGGTGGTGCTGCTCAAGGTAGTCCTGAAATTGATTGTATACTAGCCTCTCGTGCACCTTCCCAAGAGCACTGAGAAGAGAGATAGGCATGTAATTTCCCACTTTATCCCGGGGTCCTTTTTTGTGAATGGGGACAATAGTCGATACCTTCCACTTACTCAGGACTGTTCCTTCGAGGAGGGACCTGTTAATGAGAAGGGCGACAGGGTGGGCGAGAGCAGGGGCAGCATCCCTCAGCAGCCGAGGTTCTAGCAGGTCATTTCCTGGAGAAGAGTTGGGGTTTATTTCAAGTAAGAGAGGGAGTATAGCGGATGGTTCAACCAGTTTCAGGTGGAATTGAGGACGGGGGGCCACCGAGTCTGAAGTTGAGCGATTGGGTGTCCCTGAGGGGGGTCCACAGGAGTAGGAGACACAGAAGGCATCCGCAACTGTAGCAGGGTCATTGGTCAGGGTATCCCCAACCAGGACTGACTCATCCTGTGTGTTTGTGGTACCTTTGAGAAGGGAGTTTATGTGGCCCCAGAATTTCTTTGGATCACGTAGGTGGGCAGTTTGGAGGTCTCTCAGGTACTTGGACTTTGCCTGTTTGGAGGATTTTTTGCATAGGTTCCTCAGTTCCCTGTATTTCTCCCAGTCATGTGTAGAGCCCGTGGATTTGTAGAGTCCCCAGGCCCTGTCACAGAGAAGCACTGACTGCTTTAGGTTAGGGCTCAGCCATTTGTGGCATTTTCCCTGTACCCCGAATTTCTTATGCGGGGCATGCAGGTTGGCTAGGGACAGAAATGAATTAGAAAAGTAGTCGAGCGCCTCATCAAGCGAGGGGAGGGAAAGAATTGTACTGACTGTAGCTGAAACTAGATTTTTGGGAAAATATTTTTCGTTGCACTACTGAGATATACAGAGAACAGGGGTAAGTAAATCTGAATTGAGAATATTACAGTGTTTCTTTTCCCCAATGCTCAGAAAGAGAACAGGAAGTAAATAAATAGGAAATGGGAATGCTACAGTGTTTCAGATCCTCTTTAAAGAGCCCCTGATGTTGTTGGGACAACTTTGAAGGGAAAAGTACTATTCAGACAAAATTCAGCTTGTAGTTCTCAGCCTTTTTTTTTTCTCCTTACCAAGGACAGTTGCATGAAAACAGGATCTGTGTGCTCTAGCTGCTTGTCTACAATGGACATCACAAGTCTGTGCTGGAAAACTACAATCTGTTGCAACCCTGTTTTCATGCGACTGTCCTCAGTAACAAAGAAAAACAGTGAGATAGGATTACAGAAAGGACATGAAGTATGAATTGTACTGTGTCTAAATCGCACCAAAGTTCTCCTAATGACGTAAGGTTGTAGCAGCATTTAAGGTGAATCAAGTCCACTTTTCACCACACCAATTGTAAGACTTTCGTAACTAGCTTGTGTCGTCCCTGCTTCCATACTCTTGAGTTATGGATCTACCACACACTAGTGGAGATAAACATGGTATTCCACTGCAACTTACATGTATTCCAAAAACCCAGTAACCCCCCCCACACACACACACACACACACACACACACACACACAGGAACCGCACATTATCTTGTGCATTATCAATTTGTAATGTGAGCAGGCGCTCAGTTTTAATCTCATTTTGAGGGTCCTAGACGCTGGAAAAAAATTCTAAATAAATAAATGGGGTCTCCAGACAAAATTTTCAGAGTCCTGTAAATGTTTTGATGGTACCAGTCAGTGTAGTGGTGTTGTGCCCCCCCCCCACCTTGGCTGCGACTGTCCCACATTAAGGGACATACCTCATTTAACCCCTCAGAACTGATCTGTCCCAAATCCTGTTGCCGCATGTAAAGAGTGCTGCTTTAAAAGTACAAGTACATACAGTATTCCAAGCCTGCATCTCTAGTAGTCCCACACTGAATGCCACTGTCCCAGGTCCCACATTTTGAGTGTCGGGTACCCATCACCCCTTCATAAAAATAATAAATCCCATCCCTGCCCATCTGAGCCCCACCGCCCTCCTCGTTCAGTCCTTCAAAACCCCTTCTCCCAATCAGTGCAATGTAAAAGTCTTTATTTAGACTGGCCCATGCAGCAGGCATTTCATCATCTTTGGCTTCTCACCACAGAGCGGAATGCCAGTAATCTGGCCCAATCGCAAAAAGCACCATGGAGCACTGTTATCAGCATTCAGGCCCAGAGGTGATAAATCAAAGAGGAGGACTGGCAAATAGCATGGGTCAATACAAATAAAGAAGATGAAATTAAGCCAAGTGGGAGAAGGGGTCTTAAGGGCTGGGTGGGGAGGCTCAGGTGAATGGGAATTTGAGTGTTAATTATATTAGAGAAGAGAGAGACCTGGCCCGTTAAAAGTGTGCGTCTCCGAGATCCAAAGTCATGGAGCATATAGAATGCAGGTACCAGCATCTGAGAGTCCCCCGTTAGTTAGCATCAGCTGCTATATAGAATACTGAGGCACCCCCAGAACTCTGACAATGATATGGTCACATCTTTTTAATTATGATTATTATGTTTTCCTTTATAGTCAGGTAGCGTGCAACCCATACTGAACAGCAGCTGGGTGTTCCTCAACCGGAGTTTAACTAAACTGCATCCAGCACTGAAGCTCCGAACGTGGGTCTAACCGGCTAATCCAAAGAGAGCATGAGTGAGGTGCAGTGATAAAACTAAGAGTGTAGAGGGAGCAGCAGTATTCATGAGAGCTGGGAGACAGTACTATGAACTAGGTACTGTGGCACAAAAACTTGATTTTTTTTGGCTCCACCCCCTCGCACCAGCCAATCTCTCCTTCGAGTCTCCAATGACTTGCACTCACCCCAGACCACCACCCATCCACCCGCTCCACATTGCAGCCTGCCCCCAGGGTAACCCGATGTATCCTTTCATCAGACAGGTCCCTTCCCTACAGAGGATATGAGCCTTACCATCCTGCTTCATTGGCCCTGGGTGCTGCTGGGGTGGCCACCAGTGGTCCAGGAGCTCCTGGTGGCAAGGGCACGGGCGGCTATCATCCTGCCAGCCAATGCGCCATTTTCGACCTGTTTTTCCTCCCGCAGTGGACATAACATGCCACTTATGCCAATGGCAGTCACGTTCCCTTAGGTAGTTTCAGCGATTGTTGTTCTCCGGCCTCCGCCAGAAGTCGCAAGCGCTGGACCACAACCCTCCCTCCCCGTGAAGAAGGCGAGCAGTCGTTGGATGGTCAAGCCTTCTCCCCCCGGCAGGCGCTCCGATGCCAGAGTCTGTTCCCGAACCCGGGTCGCCAGTGTCGCAGCAGTGAATCTTTCTACTGCGCCAGCGGGCCAGCTTCAGAAACTGATTTTTAAAGGTTTTTTTCTTCCAGTTGCCAGTTACAAGTGAGCAGTGGACAAGACCATGACTGAGGTTCTTTACTTTCCCTTGGTCGACTTTAGCGTTACAAAATAACAGCTGATTTATTTTCATGTTGTCCAGGAGTGGGTGTATTGGTTTCATTTGTTGTGGTGCTGCCACCCTGACTGACTGGCACGGTTTGTGTGGGTTGTCGTGAGGTTTACCCACGTCTAAAAGTGCCAGTCAGCCAATCAAAATGATGGATACTGAATGCCCATTGTATAATTCTGAAATTACAGGCCAGAATTTTTTAAATGCAAAAAAAAAAACCGTTTTATTTTGGTTACTACCAGTCATATGCAATCCCTGAGCCGTCACTGAAACTTGCACTGCTGAAACTGTATAAAATTCTGGCTACACACAACTACCCATGTATTACTGTCCGTATTATATGCACGCTGGTGTACTGTTTTAGGAACAGATTTGACTGACGGTAACCCTCCCCCAAACAGTTTTGTTCTGCACGTTTATTTTACAATGTCAATCACTTAGCCATCAAGGCGCACAACAATACATGTGTGGCCTCATTAAGGGGGTTGGATTCAAACATGGTACAGTAGTAACTGCAGGGAGTTGGAAGTTTAAGTTTTCATCTATCAAGGGCCGTAAAATCCCAGCTACCGCAGCAGTAATAAGGGAAATCACTGCAATTTGGGGGACTCGGCGGTGTTATTACTACCCACTTACATCAGTTATGCACGATCGTATTTCATAGTGCTGAAGCATTATAGACGACTACTGCTGAAGATTTTCTTTCCTAAACAGCAAATACTGTCCGAATCAAAATATATATCAGCATTCTAAAAATACATCAGTTTAGTTATTTACTAAGTTACCGAATAGGTGGGGGAAAAGAACACAATCAACGTCCGTGCTTTCGCGGAACAGCGTTTTCTAAATGTGAGCAGCATCCTGTCAGACCACAGAAAGGAACTCGGGAGAGTAACAGTAATATCGAGCCTCCGTGGGGCATTCAATAACGATCAAATGCGGGACTCGGAAATGCAGCACAGCTTCATAGCCCGTTTCACGGATAAACAAGTACAGAGCAGTGGCCAGAATACCCTTGTGGGAAATACTAAAACACAGTGTGAGTGACCGAGGATCAACTCTCGGTGGCCGGCTGAGTAAATAAACAGACATGTTTTTTCTTGGTCGGTACAGTCGAGGAGGGGAGTGAGAGAGAGATGGCTCCGAAATCAGAGCATAGAACAATGTACGAGTGACCCTCTCCCACCGCCCAGCACCGAGCGGCTACAACATCAACACAACAGCACATCCCCCCACAGCCAGCAAAAGCACCGACAGCCAGCCCAGCGCCTCTCCATCAACCACAGGCTCCCTTCCAGTCACCGCTTACCTTCATTGTTCGGTGCGCCAGCTCCAGTGGCTCCTCCCGGGGGATCTGCCTGTCGGACCGCTGCTCGGAGTCTGCGACGGAAAACAAACGACTGCAGCCAGCCACGGAGAAGTGGAGATCTAGCGGGGCTTTGTAACCCCCCGAACTAGTTAGTCAAACACACCAGCCGCCGCACTGACAGCCCTCTGCCGCCGCTCGGGCTCACGTCACTGCTCCGTTCCAAACGAGAGCACCTGGAGCCCCGCCGCAGCCCGTCTTAGGACCCTGACCACCGCCGCCACGGCAGCAGCTCCATTCATTTCCCTGTCGGATCACACACTAACACTAAACGAGCACAGCAAGAAAATGACGCCGCCAGTGCGAGACAGAAAGCGAGACGCACGGCCACGGACCCAACGTGACGACGTCACACCGGAACTGCTTCCACAGCCGACGATGGGGGGAGGGGTTGTTTATACTCAGCTTCAGCACCACAGAACTGGTCCGTACGTTTTCACCACCAGGTTAGTTAAAATCCGAGTCATTTCAGCAGACTTCACCCGCACCCCTCTCCCTCCTATCCAGCCTTCAGGGATGGCATACTTCTCAGCTTTCAGGGTGGGTTATTTAGGGACGGCACTGCTGATACACTGCAGCATTAAATGCCAGCTGTTTGTTATTGCAGACTCTTCCGGGTTTTTCCCCCACTCAGCTACCAATGATAGCATATGATGGTTGTCGGTGTCTGCCAATAGCAGATTGTTTTGTTTGACATTTTTTTTCTGTAGCGCTTCCACAGCAACACAAAGAGCTGTTTTGAGCAGTGCACCACTTTCAACCACGGTACCCCACCCCCATTCCACCCCTTCCTGCCCTGTTCCTGGTGTAGAGCACTTGTTCCTGTTGCCAGTGTACAGTCAGTTAAGTGTGCTGCTGCAAGGAGATGGCATGGGGCAAACACAGATGCAAAAAAGATTGAACTTATTGCACAGATAGACCTCTCTAAACTAGACAGCAAATAATTCAAATAGAAAAAATGGACTTGAATGTACATAAAATTGGTTAAAAGTGCAAACGTATCTTGAATACTCAAAATTATTGGGTGATACCGGAGGAGCTCGAACCACTTATGCCACTATTAGATACGGTACATGGACTGACTAAAAGCGACAGGGCAGACATAATGGCACGACGCTGACCTCTGTGAATGTTGACTGTTGCAGAGCATCCGTATATATACATATATGAAATAAATTATGTCACTTTTTTTTACATAATTATTGGGGGCTCCACCCCCACACACCCTTCTATGATTTGAAACGATCAAAATCAACAGCAAGCACATGCGTAAGACAGTAGCGTAGCTCAAATTTAAGAAAGTGTAGCGTAGTTACAGTATAGCATTAATTGCGCTATCTTCTTAGTTTTGCAGTACACTGCTAGCAGTAGGCTGATCTCCAGTATCAACAATTATTGGTTCTATACATACTAACATACTAAAATGCCAGCAGAATAGGCCTAACGGTCTTTCGTGTCTGCTCGTTTGGTCAGACCCCAGCCTGGGTGCTGACCTTGCTGTCCCTAATAATGTACTGCACTAATATTATCAATTTTAATCATAACTTATTTAGTGTATAGATGAGCAAATTAGTTGCCCTTAAGTTCTAATACCATCTGTCCAGTCATTTGGGGTTTAGCGTTACTTGCTCATGGTCCCTTTTGAAGGACTGTGTGACAGCTTTTTTTACCCCACCAATCAGGCTTTCAGTGCTGGACCTCAGGTGCTCCGGATAACTCATTCCCAGACTCTAGCTGGTGAGTCACTTGATCGTGGACCTCAAGTGCTGGATCATCTGGTGTTGGACCTCACAACAATTTTTTTTAGAATTTTTGGTCTTCTTGGTGGTGCTGGAGGTTGAGGCGCTGGTCGCTACACCTTGTGCCATGCCGGCGACCCAGGTTCAGGAATGAGCCCAGGTTGCCGGGGATCGGCGGGGGGGGGGAGAGAGGATCGAGCATTCAGAGGAGGGAGACTTGTTGTCCCACTCGTTGACTGTCCTCTGGCAGTGACTGGAGGCCGGTACAAGTTGGGGGGGCATGTGCTGATGTCCTCACATCGGTAAGGGAGGGGGTGGAGAAAATGGAGCCGACAGGTTCTGTGATGGCCCCACGTCTCCGAGGGCCACCCCGATGTCTGCATTGGGTCTCGGGAGGAGGGAACTGGTGCCCTTCTCTCTGGTCTCGCTGTGGGGGGGACAGTCTGAAGGGGAATTTCCAGGGGTTGGCAGAGGGGGGGCATGGGTGACCGGAGAGTGAGTTTCTCCATGAGGAGGACTGCAGCCACCTGCCAGGACAAGAGGAAAAACATATCATAGAAAAAAAAATGTTGATTTTTTTTCCAAGAGTGTAGCCTACTGGGTAGTCATTTAAGAAACTCAGAGGGGGAATATCTGTATTTATTTATTTGGCTCTATTACACAATGCTCATTAGGGCAGCAGACATTTCAAAAGAACACCTGAGGCACATACAGGATACATGATAATATTTTGCTATGAAAGACAACAATACAGCCTGATCTTATGTAACAGAAACTGTAGGCAAGGAAAGTACATAACATGCATGAGGAATAATAAAAATACATACAGCGAGTAGACAAACTATCAAAGCATATACATGGTATGCAGTGCAAAAACATACAGTAGCAAGGTGCAGATGGGTGGGCACATACGATGCAGACACAAAAGGTTTTAGTGCCTAATGCCAAGCCCCTGTTTGTTCTCTCTTATTTTTACTGGTTACCACAGCAGCTCATTTACAGCAAAGAAAGTGGGTCCTGTTACTAAAATAATAAACAAATGGGGCTACTTTCTATCTACTCAGGTCTAACACAAAAGGTTTTATTGCCTTATGCCAAGCCCTCTTCCCACAGTCCTTGGTAGCCCATATAGTCTGCTGTCCCTCTTAGAACACCCTCTTTTCTTGCAGTGGGCCATACTCTCTGCGGGATGCACTTCTGCATCAGTCACAGCTTGCAAGAAGTCTGAATGGAAGTACCTCAGTAGTGTGTCATGTGGTTAGATATCAGTATCAGAGGAAACCATGTCTCATCCTTAGACATCTGTGCCCAGACAGTGTTCTCCCTACAGAGCTAAGCAAAGGAAAGGTTCCATGGTAAATATTTTCCCCTATGTGTTTATTAAAATCATGACTTTCCATCAAGCAGTGCTCTCAGAAATTCACAATTTTAAGGCATCACAGAGAGGCCCCATATTTGCTGGTTCAAAGTTCTCGAGAATACTGAAGCAGATAGGTTGTCAGAAATGATTTTGTGGTAGAAGGATTTGAAGGCTCCTTCCTTTGCCCAGTCTGCTGCTTTAAGGATATCATCACACATGACCCATGAGTAAGTGGCCTTGCTAGCCATTTCTTATCTTACTGAATGAGCCCAAACAGGGTAAGTCTTCCCTTACTGTAGACATCACCCCTCATACCCATCTAGCAATCATGGATGATGAAGCAGGTTTGTGGGGCTTCACAAATAAAATAAGTTGACCAGCAGGTTGAGTCCTCAAAGAGGACATAAGTGGCTTGTATTTCTTCAGACAGGTGACCCATTTCTGCAGCATCTAAATGAGACCACACAGAATATCCCATTTGAAATGTCAGCAGCTGCATCAAGATCGAGACAAACAGTGAGAGGCGTAAAACAAGCATTCGTTGAACTGGAGTGACCTGTACTCAAAGCTAGATGTCTTTACCAGTAAAGATGCAGTTTTAAGGCTTATCTCAGTCTTAAAAGGATCATGAGGAGGACTCACTAACAAAACAACCTGCCTTTGGCTGAGATGGGGATTATTTTATGAAAAAAATGGAAAACTCATTTACAGCAGTCCTCGTCAGTTTTTCTTAAGCTGATATTTGAAGATGCTGCCAAAATAAAAGAGGAGATAAAACAATGGAGGGTGAGAGAAAACAGGCTGTGAAATATTTTGAAAGGTCATCAAAACATGAAACATATCAGAAAATATTGAAAGACACTATATTGCCAAAAATAACCTTAAGCTAAGTACTGCAAAATAAAGAAAGTTTCTATTCAATAAGGAGGATTTTGAGAATGGAAGAATATTTTGCTTGAGTAAGAAGGGGCAGAAATTACAACAAAGAATACAGCCAAAATCAATATGGAAGAAAAGAGATCCCAACCAAACTGCCACTTGCACCAGTGGTTCAGATTCTGAAAGCTCTGGATACACCCATCATTTATTTAGGGGAGAGCTCCCCTGGCCCCAACAACTTCAGTTAATGAACACTTACTAGACACCTTCAAGGTGCAGCAGGCACATAATAAGAGTCAGCATGGTCAAGGATGAAGAACTAGAAGAGGAGGCCAAGGAAGAACAGGAAGGGAACAGAAAATCCCTGAGGAACAGAGGGAAGAGGAAGAATATGACCAAATGGCAACAGTAACAACAGAAACAGAGTAGTGTTGGCAGATACATTGAAGGTAGTGATCTCGCATTACTATTACTATTACTCTTTATCCAGATCTGAAATGCACATTTTGAAAAGGGTTAGTTTCCAAATCCGGAATGAGCATTTTGAAAAGGGTTTGTTTTTTGTCCCTATCCAAACAGCTAATTTTTTTGAAACCTTAATTGACTTATATACATTCTCTAGAACTTTGAATGTGAAGGTTTGTTACTATAAGCCTAATAATTCTTCTAATCACCAAAGTAATACCTTCCACAACCTTTGGTTCCCAGTTAAATCAGGACAGCATAACACAAACTGCCACTGGGAATGACACCCCAGTAAGTACAGCGGCGTTTATGGGAAAAACATGTTTTGTTCTTCATACTGTGCCTGTGTCACTGTATTTAAGAGATTATATGAACAGGATTTGGATGCCCTCTTTAAAAGGGAGCATTGACCAAGTTATGTCAACTGTATGAACATGGAGTTTGAGGCTTTGAAACATGCTCAAAATAACAAACAAATTGTGGTGAGGCCCATTGATAAAGGCAGAGCTATTGTGTCTTACAAACAAGTAGCGGCACACTCTAGGGTAAGGCAGGAGGTGGTTTGGAACAAGGTGGCTAGCCTGTACAGCAAACTATTTACAAGAGGTTTTGAACTCGTGGAGCCACACACTGAAGGCAAACAAAGTACTGAAAAAGTACTTATTCCAGGACCATGGAGAACTGGCTTGCACACTATGCCCTGGCACTTCAACTCAAACAGGGTCTTCATCAGGGGCTAGGTCTAAGGTCAAACAGACATCCAGCATTTTAAATGTGAAATTCAAAGTGATACATACATATAAAGCTTATCATAAAGAACAACCATTGTAAAAATACCCCCCAAAGTGACCACGTGAAGAAACAAAAATGAATTACCATAATAAAAAATGGTACACAAATTTATGGGAGCAGAACAGAAACTTTTTGACATTACTAATAACCTGTAAATTCATTAAAGTTTCATCCACCTGTGCAGTTATTAATAAACAGGAAACATGTGAAAAGTAATGTTCAAGAAGAACAAATTATTGTTGTTCCAAATATAGTACAAGGTGCCAAACAAAAGAGCCAGGATGAAAAATTAAATTAAGTAAGGGAAGCAGTCATAAAATCAAGTTGATAATAGAAAATAATAATTAAAGATATAGAAAATAAAGAGGAGAGAGTGGGAGAGTATCTAGGGGAGAACAGGAAAATCCAACTTCAAAAGTATGTTCGTAACACATGTCACTAGAGAATGATAAAGATGTCCAGGGGCAATGCAAACAGGCAAGAGGACAAAAGTAGGATGATTAAATATATGTGTATATTATAGAGCTAATGGGGGTAATGAATTTTGTATTTAATATTGTAGTTTAAAATTGCTATGTTTTTAAAATTTTAGGCTTTTAAGTTTAACAAGGGGCAAAGGAAGCGAGGAGTATAGGAGAAGAGAAGACTACTGTCTAATGAGAACAATCATAAGTGGTTGCAATAAGTGGGGAAAGGGCAGGCAATACAAATGGATTTGAAAGAATGTTGACTTTGAAGGAAAAGAGGGGAGTATAACTATAAAGTGGAAGAGGTGGAAAAGTAAAACACACATTAAGAGAAGTTCCATCCTCACTCCGATATAGGTGTTTGCCTGCTCTCTGTCACCAAACGGGATGCAAACTAGGATCTCCATTTGGAGAATAAAGTCAGATATTTTGGGGATCAAGTGTGTTTATATAAAAGTTTTCGGCAGATAAGGACCTCTTAGCCCATGTAGTCAGCCCATTTTTTCCCTGCATACTGTACCACTGCAGACCCTACTCAATATCCGGTCGTCTCCTCCCCTTGTCTTAATACCCAGGTCCCCTTGTATCTGTCCTATGCATGCTTGAATCCGATAACCATTTTGGCACCCACTGCCTCCACTGGAAGGTTGTTCCAGGCATCCACCACCCTCTCTGTGGACCCCTTGTCCTCAAGCTTCTTTTTTCTATGGAAAATGCTACCTTCCTGTACCTTATTAACACCTGCTAGGTATTTGAATGTTTCTGTCATATCCCTCCCTTTCCCTTCTGTCCTCCAGAGAGTACATATTCAGTTCCTTGAGTCTCTTCTTGTAGGGCTTTTGTTACAGGCCCTGCACCAGTATTTCTCAACAGTGTTCGGAGTTCAGGGTGAAAAGATACAGCAATTTGCAAAACAGAAAAGAAAAATAGAATGTTAGCTCTTAGTAAAGATTAACAATAAATAAGTCCAACATTTGTTTCACAGAAATGGAGTAAAATCCAGTTCTTCATTCAGCCTAAGTGGAAAGGCAGTATTTGGAGTCAAAATCCATTTTGTTTCCTTTTGTAGAAAAAATTATTTGTCTGTCCCCTCCTCTTGGATGTCTAATGACATGTTCCAAAATCATGAAATGCACAGAGTCAGTTTTAAAATTATGACATTCTGAAAAGTGAGCACCCAGTATATTGTACATGTTGCCATTAATAATGGCTCTCAAATGTTTTCATTTTTATTGTTTATACCTGTAGATTAGATGAGCAAAATGCCCATTTTCACAGGTGACAAGTTTAAAATACATACAATAAATGACAATATCAAAAACAATGTAAGAACATTCAGTGTTATTCAATGCATGGTACAGGTACATTCATTTAGCATTAAGAGCCATTGTTTAAGATGGGTTTTAAAACACCAGTTGGAATTACTTTCAATGATTTCAGTGGGAATAGAGTAAAAAAAAAAGTGGGTGCCCTGAACAGTAAAGATCTTTGCCCAAAAGTTTTTTTGAATAACGGAAGTTCAAAAGTAAATCTAGATTGGGACCTAGTGGAAACAGAATTGACAACCCTAGGAAGCAAATCAACTATAGAGGAGGGATAGAGCCCTTTCATAACTTTACAGAGAAAAATACCCATTTTTATAAAGAACCCTATTATCAAAAGATAGTGAGACAGATTGTTCATACAAACAACAACAATGAGTACGGTATGGAGATTTAACCAAAATCTAAGCACAGAATTGTAAGTGACCTTTAAACAGTTTAAAGTGTAACTGCTAGAGGAGGAATAAATTACTAGCCCATAATCCAGAATACTGAACATAAAACTATGTGTTAAAAATTTCTTAGAATCAGCGGTTAGGAAAGACTTAATCCTGTATAACAACCCGAACTGTTGATGTACAGTTTTTCTCAAGCATTGTATATGAGATTCAAAGGTGTATCTGCTGTCCAGAAAAATTCCTAAGTATTTGAAAACCTTGACATACTCTATAATAGTACCCTTGTTGTCAGTAATAGGTGGAAGTTCAGAAAGAGCATACGTTTTACAAGAAAACAACATCACTTTTGTTTTTTGGGAATTAAGGATCATGTGGTTAGATGACAACCAAACCTGAAAATGGTCAATATCTAGCTGAAGGTTCTGGAGAACAATATCAGGACTGGGGCCAAGACTATAAATAATGGCATCATTGGTGTAAAGAGTCATTCTGGTCTGTGTACATATGTTGAGGGCTGAATCCATGTATAGTGAGAAAATTAGTGGCCCCAGGATTGGGCCCTGGGGCACACCACAGTGAATGGGTATGAACTGAGAAGTAAAGGTTCCAATTAAGGTTTTGTGTTGCCTATTAGACAAGTAGTCAATGTACCACCTGATGACACCCTCAGAAAATTAAATCGCTGCAGAATCCCAGGAAACAGGCCACGTTCAACTAAATTAAAGACCTTGGTGAGGTCCACGAACAGAGCAGCACCAGAATGCCCCTTATCAAGGGCATACTGTATGCCGCTTGTGAAGCCCACCAAGGTCGTCTCACTATTGTGTTTTGGTTTAAAACCATGTTGATAACTAGTTAATAAGGATTATTTTTCAAGTTAGGTCCAGACTAATCTCCAGAATTTTAGAAAGAGGTGTAAGAAGTGATATGGGTCGATAGTTTGATACAAAATCAGGGTTCCAGTTTTTAACATTTTATAACACTGCTTTAGTTGTTACTAGCTTCCAGCTACTAGGGAAAACACTGTGACAGAGAAAAATTTAAAATATATGACAAAGGGTATGCAAAATGGTTTATACCCAATTTAATAATTCTAAAGTCCACTCCGTCATGACCAAGAGAAGGCCTGGGATCATATTTAAGAACATACTTTTTTACCAAATCAGGAGTAATGTGTTTAAAGTAGAATTTAGGATTAGTGAAAGTGGGTTTTATTTCAATGCTGGATTAATATCATAATTTAAGGGGGTTCTGTAAATATCTAGGTTCCCAAAATAACTATTAAAAATATCTGAGACAAGAGAGGGGTCATTAATATATTGACCATTGTCCAAGATAGTAGGGGTCAGATCTTTTTTTTCCTTCCCAATAATTTATCAAGGGCATGGCAGGTTTTATAGAGTTCCCCTGGGAGTTCCACTGCTCAGTTAAGCAATATTGAAATTTAGCTTTCCTAATCTCAGTTTTACATTTATTTTTAAGTGTTTTATATTCTTGAAGGGAAACTGGGTCTTGATTTACTTGAAAGTGCTTCCAGCTCTTATCTTGCTTTCTCATTAAGTGGAGCAGGTCCCTGTATGCAAACGTTTGCTGGTCCGGTGGTTCTCCCTGCATACTGCGAACCACAAGTACACCAATAAATATACACAACAGATGATGTTGTGCATGTGAGAAAATCACCAGTTTCAAATGTCTCATTATTCTTAATTAATTTGTTTCCTGTAGTTGCAACTTTGCAGATATGGCATCTGCCACATTTAAAAAGCCACTTGGGTTTTCTATGAACCCAGTTACTTCCATCCATTTGTTTAGTAGCAGTGAAATGGCTATGGACTATTCTGTCCCCAATACCTACGCCCTTACTGAATGTGACCCTAGGTTTAGGGGCAGTGCTCTCCTGAAGCATTGGGTCAGTCAGAAGTATGGGGCAAAACTGATGTACAGTCCCTCCCACCCTCCAGGTTAAATTCAGTAATAAAAGTGACAGGAGATAAATTCTCTCATGTATGTTCATGAGTTCTCATTCTTATTTAGGGTCAAAAGGTCTTTCCTATCTAAGTTCAAGTACTTTCTGAAATGCACCTTCTATAGCCAGGTTATTATATCCAATTCTTAGAAATCTGTTTTTTAAATCTTCAGCTTGTTCCAGAAAACCTTATCATTTGAGCAGTTCCTTCTGATGTGGATCATTTCCCGATATGGAATAGATGAGATCACTTTTTTGGGATGTGAACTGTTAACGTGTAGAATAGCATTTGCTACTGTCACTTTGCAGAAACCAGCTGACCAGATTTCCTCTCCAGGATTCCCATAAGTTTGGGGTCCAAAAATTCAGTGGAATCAGACTTAAAAGTGAATGTCAAGTTCAAATAATTGTTATTCAGGTACTTCAAAAATGTTGGTATCTCATTGGAGTCACCTGACCACATCATAATTATATCATCAATAAACCTGAGCCATAAAACAATATGGCTCAGGTATTCATTAGTGTTGACATTATAAACAAATATTTCTTCAAAAAAGCCCTGTAAACAAGTTTGCATAAGAAGGAGCATATCCTGCCCCAGAGCCGTGCCACAAGTCTGAATATAAAAATCGTTGTTAAATGTTAAATAGTTACATGTAAGGCTAAACTCCAGAGCTTTCAATAAGAAAGTACATGGGATGTCAGCGGTGTTAGGGAGGAAGGAGCCTGTGGCTTTTAAACCTTGATCATGACTTACAGATGTATATAAGCTGCTCGTGTCAATTCATACCTAGTTGTATCTTTCATCCCAAATGAAGCCCTTGCATTTCCTAAGTAAATCCATACTGTCTTTAATGTGTGATGTAAGATCCAATTTTGTGTTAGTGACCCCACCCTGGAGACTGTTGGTCGACTGAGGAGGAGTCACTAAGGTCCTTATGTGTTTTGGACAGTATATAAAAAGTTGGAACCACTGGATGTTATATCTTAATGAAATCTGCCTCCAGCCCTATAATCCACCCACATTTATCAGCTAAATCTGCAAATTCATATAGTTCACCCTGAAAGTGAGTGGTAGGTTCTCCTTGAACTTTCAAGTAGTCTCCACATTTAACAGTTCCATACATTTTTTTCAAACAAAAACCCTTTGTCATCCTCACTATATTCCCCCCTTTGTCAGAGCTCTTGAAAATTACCCCAGTCAATTTCTCTAATTCCTGAAGTGCCCTATATTCCTTAGTGTTAAGATTTCTAGAAAACCCTCTGACAAGTTATCAAATAGACCTATTTCATTGATCAGCATTTTCTCAAATGTAGTCATTGTGGGACTTAAAACCTGAGGGCAAAAGATAGATTTAGGTCCGAACTTACTCTTGTTTTCCCCTCTAATAGGTAAGGGACTATCTGAAAACCGATCATCAATCTCATTGAAAAGTTCAGTAATGTCCACTTGATCAATTATATTAACATCAGGGTCAAAGTCCTCTAATACACATGTAGCCACCATGCCATTGTCATCTCGAACCCCTTGAGTAAGATTATCGATACTACATTCCTAGCCAGGTGTTTCCAGTCTCTCTTCATGGAACCCCATAATGTCTGATTCTGTGTTTTGTGAATTGCCCCTTATTTTGTTCAGGGTTCATTTTTGGGTCGGCGATTGGGACAATTGGCACACAGTTTTTAATTTTGACCCACCTTCTCTTCTACCTTGGGGACAACCTGCTCACTGTTACAGAGGTTTTAAGCTACTGTTTTATGAATCTGGGCTCGGCTGAACAATATGACCCATTATTGTTTTCATTTGATCCTTACTTTTTATATCCAGTGGGTCAGTGTCCCACATAGATAAATATCTGAAATGAACCCTGTTTGTTGAAATAATGGCATACTTTGATTTTTCTAATTCATTTAAAGACATCCACTCTGAGGTGAAAAAGTTCTGGTTTAGGAGATGGTACGAATGAAAGATCTTTATAACATACTTTTTTTTTTTTGTATTTCAGTTAAAGTAACATTTGTTAGATTAATTCTACGAACGGTTTGTTCCTCAGTACTCTTTGCATGGTATTTGTTGTCCTCGTGTGTCATCTTTTGTCCTCTTGCCTGTTTGCATTGCCCCTGGACATCTTTATCATTCTTTAGTAACATGTGTTACGAATATACTTTTGAAGTTGGATTTTTCTGTTCTCCTCTAGATACTCTTGCACTCTTTCCTCTTTATTTTCTATATCTTTAATTATTATTTTGTATTATCACCTGGATTTTATGACTGCTTCCCTTACTTCTTTTTCTTTTTCATCTTGGCTGCTTTGTTCGACACCTGGCACTATATTTGGAACAACAACAATTTGTTCTTCTTGATGAACTTTACTTTTGATGTTTTTCCTTTGTTATTTGCAGTTGACACTGCAGTTAATTTACAGGTTATTAATAGTGTCAGAAAGGGTTTGTTCTGCTCCCATGAAGTTGTGTACCATTTGTAATGATATTAATTATGTTATGTTTGTTTACTTGCTCACTTTTGGAGTATTTGTAAAATGGCTGCTCTTTATGATAACCTTTATATGTATGTATCGCTTTGAATTTTACATTTAAAAATGATGGATGTCTGTTTGTCCTTAGACCCGCCCCTGACAAAGACCTTATTTGGGTGGAAGTGCTGGGGCATAGGGTGTAAGCCAGTTCTCCATGGTGCTGGAATATGTACTTTTTCAGTACTGTTTTTTGCCTTCAGTGTTGTGACTCCATGAGTTCAGAACCCCTTGTAAAGAGCTATTGTAGTGATGGATGCTGACATGTATACATCAGAAATGCTGAAGCAGTCATCCAATGCTGGCCACTATAGAAAATTTAAAACAGCAGTATTTGTTAGTCAGCATAAAGATTTTTTTCCTGGAATAATGTCGGCCTGGGAAAAATATCAAGATATCCATGTTTCTTTTTTGTTTTCTTTCATTCCTGAAATAAGATATGTGATTTTGAAATGTTTAAAAGTTCCAACTCCCATGTCATGCACACCATGAAAAAATTAAATATAGTGGTACAGTGTTGTGTTGTTTACCATCACAAACATGTGGTAATACCATCCTAATACATTTACTTTATGGCCGGGATATTCAAAGCTGGGCCGGTGCAAGTGCGGACTTGTACCAAGGAGCGATATTCAGTGGGAGTCATTGTGCGGTGTAAGTCCCATTGCGCCAGTGTGCAACTATAATGAATGCATGCACAAGAGCAGGGGGTGTGTCCATGAATATGTGGCGCAGTCCTATATTCAACCATGGAACCATGGCGCAAGTGCGGAGCAAACCCTGGATGCACCAAACAGACTATACAGGGTGCAAGCATACAGAGAGCACTTGCGCCAGGGGGGAGAGAGAGAGAGAGAGAGAGAGAGTGGCAAGAGAAGGAGGAGAGACAGTAAAAGAGACAGAGCAAGGGAGACAGAGCCAGTGAGGGATAGAGTGACTGGCACAGGCAGCCACAGGGGTGTGGGACAGAGGTGGCAGTGGAGAGTGAGCCAACGGCTGAGAGATGGAGAGGGAGAGGCAGGCAAAGTGCCACGCAATGCACCAGGGTGGCATACAGCCTGCAGCAGCTGACCACCTGGGGGAGCCAGGACATCAGGGGCCATGGCCAGTGCACACTTCCTAATGGAGGCCATAATGAGGGGTGTGAGGAGGCAGGAGGAACAGTGACGTGACCGTGGAAAGGCCCGTCGGCGGTATGCCCGGAACAGGTGGTACCATGCCCACACCACCTTTGAGAATTACACCAATACGGAGATTGTGGGCCAGTATCACCTGAACAGGGCCATTCTGAGGCAGCTCTGTGAGCTGTGCAGTGAGGAGATGCAGGCACCCACAAGATGGAGCCATGCAATGTCTGTGGAGACAAAGATGACAGCAGTCATGTGCCTGCTCGCCACGGGCACCTTCCAGAGACCAACAGAGGACACTACAGACATAACCCAGTTGGCCATGTCCCACCTCCTCACACAGTTTCTCAACGCCGTGCTGCCACATGCTTCAGAATACATCCATTTTCCTAGCACTCAGGTGGCATGTACATCTACCATGCAGGACTTCCATAAGGTAGCACGCATTCCTGGCATGCTTGGGGCCATTGATTGCACCCGTGTGGGCATCCGCATGCCAGCTGGCCCTGAGGGTGTGGCCTATGTGAACCAGAAGGGGTTCCCAAGTGTGAACTGCCAGGTGGTGTGCGATGCCAAGAGGTGCATCACCAATGTCTGTGCCACACACCCTGGGAGTACACATGATGCATTCATCTGGCACAGCTCTGCGCTGTGCACAGGTTTGAGCGTGGGGATATCCCCACGGGCCACCTAGTGGGTGAGTATGGGACGGGCAAGGGGTGCCTGGCAGAGCATGGGATGGGGGAGGGCAGGTTGGGTGCACTGGCAAGGGTGCCAGGGATATGCAAGGGGCACAGTAACAGAGGACACAAGGCTAACCATGTTATTACCCACACAGGTGACAGTGGCTATCCACTCAGGCCCTGGCTGCTCACCCCCTATTGGCGCCCGTAGTCCCCAGCAGAGGAAAGGTACAATGAGGCACATGCCAGCACGTGGAACATCATTGAGCAAGTATTTGGGATGCTGAAGGCACGGTTCCATTGCCTAGACAGGTCTGGCGGTGCCCTACAGTACAGACCCTTGAAAGCCTGTGGCCTATTCTTGGCCTGCTGCATACTGCACAACATGGCCATTGACCGTGGGATAGCTGTCCAGGCTGATGAGGGGGACAATAGTGGGGACGACGAGGGCAATGGGCCAGAGGGTGGTGGACAGCCCCCGCTTAGCGGAGGAATCCCCGGCTGCAGAGGATGGCACACCAGCACAGGGACACCATCATACAGGAGCACTATGGTGCATGCAGGTAGGTGGCGCCACACCCATGCACTGGCCACATACACAGGTACAGCACACAGGCAGGGGTGTGCATGGCAGTAGGCATGCACACGCATAGGCGTCGTTCAGGGGTGGGGGTGACAGTGCCACACAGCCACACACAACTGCCCACAGCAGTGAACAGCAGCACACACACACACGTGCCCAGATGCTGGTATGTGGCAGGGATCAGATGCAATGCACCGGTGCACAGGCGCAACCTGTGCAGATCTGCTCTCATCACACCCACGCCACATGGGCCAGCAGCTGGGCATTCATGCACACAGGCAGTGTGCGGCGCGACACACAGGTGCCACACTTGATTTATGCACACACACACTGCCCATGCATGCACAGGGCAGCGGCAGCAGACTGCAGCCAGGGTGGCACGCACATCAGGTCCACCACACACAACCATGGCCACTGTGGCCACGCTGGGGCCGATCGGCAGCCACAGTCTGCACATCAGCCACAGGGGGTGTTTGCAACAGCCCCCCAGTGGTTGTACTGCGGGACCATGACTGGGTCCACGCAGGGGTGTGTAGGCACCCAAACAGGACCGCCCCAGGCATGCCTGGGATGCCAACAGCAGAGCCCGGCATTGACAGGGAGGGTGTTGCTCAATGCCAGGATCATGGGGTGGACAGTGCACTACGTGGTGTTCGAGGTGGCCGGCCATGCCCTGTGGCAGCCAGCAGTGCAAGGCCATCCGTGATCGCATTGGCTATGCTATCTTGGGATATGGTCATGTCCTCCCGCAAGTGCTGTATAGCCTCCAGGAGCTGCGCAGTACCTCTCACGCTGCTCGGCCACCTGGTGCACCTCCACGTGCAGTGCATGCACCCCAGCTACCAACAGCACCTCTGTTGCTCCACAGAGGCCCACAGCAAATGGGTGTGCTCTGCCAATGGGTCAGTGCCCAGGAGAACCTAGGCAGGGCGCCAACCCTCCGGTGGTGTACGACCGTGCTGCACAGCCCCCCGCTCAGGTAGATGCTGCACAGTGGGGTCCCCATGGAGGTAGGTCCCTATCAGGTGCCCCGGCAGTGGACCCCACGTCCGGCTGCCCTATGGCCCCTGCTGCCTGCCACTGCTGCCCTTCCGGCCCCTGTACACTGCCCAGTGCCTGTGCGGCCACACCTCCACCACCATATGGCACTGCCATGGTGGTGCACATAGCAGCACCTGCAGTGGCGCCGGTCAGCTGTCCCACCGCTGTTAGACCACTGGGCGCGCTGCCTGTGATGGTACCTGGTATGGGCGTCTCCCCCGCAACACCACCCATGCTGTCCGGGATCATGGTCAGGTCATCAACGGTGTTGGACCCTGCCCCAATCTGTGTCTCCACACAGAGGATGCAATGCCTGGCGTCCTGCAGAAACACAGCCACGGCCTCGTCTGACCCCATGCCCAGGACATCCGGCTGGACAGCGGTGGTGTGCTGCAGCCGATCAGGCCCTGGATGCCCGTGGAGGTGGATGGCTGGTCCTCCGGGGCTGGGCCTGCCTCCACAGCTGCTGCTGGTGCCCCATTCTCCACATGCAGGCATGCTGGTGCTGAAAGAGAAAACAGGTGTATCAGTGATGCATGGCCCTCATCCAACCCCTATCCTCCCCAACCCCGGCCACTGCATGCTGTGCATGCCCAACATATGTACCATGCAGTGATGGGTTTCAACCCATCTGAAAACCTCCACCCAGCACACTCTCAGTGCTGTGGTGCATGGTGGCTGCCACCAGCTCCTCCTGTGCTGTGAGCTGTGGCACACCAGCAGGCCCCCCTTCTGTGGCTGTCCGGGCAGCACGAATGGCTGTCACCTTCTCCTTGATGTGCCACTTATCGGTGCCCACCTTCTTATGGCACTCCTGCACAGACCACTGGTGGCTGCCCTACTGGTTGACACACGCCGCCACGTCCTCCCAGGCTGCAGCCCTGGCCTGTAGTGTGCCTGTGGCACAACTCAGCAGTAGCTCCCTGTGGAGGTAAGCCTCAAACAGAGCATCTACCTCTACCTTAGTAAAGCTGGGCCTGTGTTTGCAAGCAGGCCCTTGCTCCTCACTCTCTTCACGCTCCGACATAGTGTTCCTGTGGACATGGACATGTGTGTCAGTGTCAGCAGCAGCCTATTCCATCCACCCTGCTGTGCTGGCTGGGCTCAGCAGCATGCGCAACTTACCTCAGATGGTTGCAATACCGGTCCATGGCCTGTGCTGGTCCGTGGTGCTTTTATAGCGTAACGCATGCAAATGAGCATTGGCGCAATGGTAATGACATGCTAATTTCTCCAGTGCACCATGCATTGGCTGATAAGCTCGTTTGCATGTGATGGCTGAATATTGCATACTTGCTCCGTGCAAGCGCAATGTCCAGGCATACGCATAGCACAGGACCGCAGTGCACATCCATCAGGCGGTGTGCTACTGCCTATTGTGCGCTGTGCGCCCACTGTGCAATAGTGACTGTGGCACATTGTGCGCCATGGCTGCTATTGTGCACCAGCACACAGTGCGCCGGTCGACCCCTGACCCCTACTGTGACCCTTTGACCCTTGGGACTCTACCACCATATGCCTATCAGGCCACGCCTATGTCGCACATCTGTGACATTTTGTGATTGGTGGACACAGCGCATGCCTCCACGAGGCACACATTCAGGGCACGTTGTGCACACGTGCACCTCTGGCCGCCATTTTGTCTCCACACACTACTGTCGGTACAGTGATGCAGCGGGGAGTTCGCTGGGCCCATAACTGGTCAAACATTGAATTGGTCAATCTGGTGGCCTGTTTGCAGCCACATGCACTAGGGCTGTTTGGACAGTTGCCTCAGCCACGGACGGATGTCTGGCAGGGCATCGCTGCCAGCCAGGTGCAGAACACTGGGGTGGCCAGAACCAGAGAGCAATGCCGCCACCGGTATGGAGACCTCATGCTGTGGGACCCAGAGTGCCTGAGACAGCTGCAGGCACGCGTCCGCTGAGGGGCCATGCCATGGCCAGGTAAGTCATCCCATGCTGCATGTGTGCCCTAGTGCTATATTGTGGTGATAGCTTGGCTGCCTGGCATGTCCTGCAGAAGGCTACACTGTCGTCATGTGCATTGCAGTGTGGCAATGCCAGATACAACATGCGTTGCGATACAGCCTTGCAGGACATGTCAGGAAGGGGCACACACTGTGCACAGGGGTGGGGGTGATGGGCACATGCTATGGGTGTACTCTGATGTGTATCTGTCTTTGTTCCATTCCCAGGACCTGAGGACTGCCACAGGGCAAGAGCAGCAGGAGCACCAGGGCCAGCCCAGCAGGCTGTAGCAGGACCCAGTGGTGGTGGTGCAGCAGCAGGACAGGCACCAGCAGGGCCGCAGTGGGCAGGTAGGCACTGTTTCGGTCCTATGCACATTACAGGGTGGTCGGTGGGGGAGTGGGTGCGGCCATGGCCACCTGTGCCATGTGCCATGGCAGCTGTGTGTTGCGCACTGTGCATGGTGCATGCAACTGTGGAGCGGCCATTGCACACGTGTACCAGCTGTTGGTGGGGTGGGTGTGTGCCCGTCTGCCACTGGTGTTGCTGTGGTGCTGCTGGTGCCCTGTGCCATCTGACTGTTGCTGCGCAGTCAGGTGGCCATTGGGCAGCGGTGCCCATCTCTATGCACTGTCATGGCATGCTGGGTTGCTGGCAGGTGTTGGTCCACCCCCCTGTGGGTGGCCGGGGCGCTACTCCAGGGGTGTGTGTTCCCACTACCCATTGTGCACAGTGGGTGGGCATGGTTCCTTGTGACCTTGCACTGATCACCTGTCCTGTCCTTTGTCATAGGTATCTTATGGAGGTCAAGGCTGCCCCTGTACTGTAGGCTGCCACACCAGATAATCCTTATAACTTCCACCACCATGGAGGCGGCCCAGCAGGTGCACCGGCTATTGCTGGCTGAACAGCAGTGAAGGAGGCAGCTGCAGGGCGCGGCTGCCCTTAGTTCACTCCATCCCCCTTCCCACTGTACAGTCCCTGTTCCCTGTCCTCTTCCCTCACTTTCCTACCCTTTCCCACCCCTTGCTGTTGTATATAGTTTTCTGCATTACACTTTTATTGACTTACCTGCCTGTGTCAGTGTCTGCTTTGCAGCTGGTGTAAGGAGCCATGCTGCAGTGGCATGGTGTCTGTCTGTGTGGTGTGCATGTGTCGGTGTGCGGGTCGTGCATCTGTGGTGTGTCCCATGGTGGTGGTGTCCTGCCCCTTGGTTGGTGGGTGTGCCTTGGGGTGCCCTTAGGGTGGCTGTCAGGGGTGTGTGGCGTGTGTGTGCTTGGCAGCATGGTCCTGGATGTGGCTGCTGGGGTCTGGGTGGTTGGGGGGCACAGCATGCAGACAGGGGGGTGGTCTCCATTGATGGCCCTCCACTGGCCATTGGTGCCACCTGTTGCCTGTTTTCTGTGCCACTGTTGTGTTCCAGGGTGGGCGTGTCTGGGTGCATGTGGGTGCTCTGCTGGTGGTGGCCGCCTGTGGCCTGCAACTGTGCTTCCCTGGTACTGTCCCTGGGTCTCTTCCTGTGCCATGCCCCTCTCTGTTACTCTGCTGCTGTGCTCCCACCATTGCCTGTGGCTGCTCTTTGTACGCTATTGGCGCATGTCTGGTTACGCCATGGTGCATGTCTGGTTCGCCATGGTGCAGATCTGGTTGTGCCATGGCACAAGTCTGGTTGCACCATGGTGTATCTCTGCCATATTCAGCCATGTTGCGCTGGCGCATTTCACCATGTGCAACCTCTGAATATGGCACTCATTGCACCATGGTGCATCGGATTTGTGCTGCGCTGGACTTGCGCCGGCCATTGGCGCATTTCTGAATATCTGGCCGTATGAGTCTAGTATGTGTCTTCAACAGGTAAACTCACTGGAAGAGATTTTTAAAAATTGCAAGGGGGGATCATCTTTAATGATGTAAGTTCATTACAAAATGTGCTGTAAAAGCTGTTTTAACAATATCTGAGAAAACTAAAATCCCACTGATGTAAGGATGTCAAAACTACATTTTTGCTGAACAAAACAACATGATGAAATAGTTTTGCTGACTAAAAATGCTGCTGCTTTAAGGGTACTCCAATTCCTGAATTCAAGAAACTTATTGACTGCGATATTGTGGAAGGTGAAAGAAAAGGACTACTCTCTAAGCAAACAGCAGGTTTTTTGAAAGTGGAGCACCCTCTCAGAGCCACCTTTATATTCCTGCTAAGATCCACAAATCCCTGATCCATTCACAGGAAGGCCTATAGTGGCCAGCACTGGATCTTTGACTGAACCTCTGACACAGTTTATCGGGGCTCACATCAAGGTGGTAGTTAAGTCATTCCTCTTTTTTAAGTGACTCCACAGACATGTTCAATTATCTGCATATAGAAGATACAGTCTTGGTATTTAGTAACATTGGACATGACGTCTCTGTACACATGGGGGGCTGCATATTCTGAACAGAACCCTGAGGGAAAATACAGTATGGCATGAGGAACTGGTCACATTTGTGTTGAAAACTAACTAAAAGGGTACCATAAGTAACAGCTTAATTTCTTTTAAATTTAGTATACTTAATTGAAATTTTACAATACAAACAGACAAAAGACACATTTAACAGTTCACATGCAGGCCCTTAAAGTAGATACCCCAGGTTAGGAGGGTGTGAACATGTGCATGTACAAGTTCTTAATGACCTTGCTACATACAGCAGAGAGTGCACGTACAATGTCTCGAAAGGGTCTAGATGGAGGTTTTGTAGAGCCTCCATTCTTGCTAAGAATCTTTGACAACAATCCAGTAGTTTAGGATTCTTCCAGTACTGGTGATAGGGTGTATAGTGAATGAAGCTTTCCCTAGTGCTTATCAAAGGTATTTATTCTGTCCTGAAAGCTGACAGTTGTTTGCTGTGTGTGCAGGTTAAGCAAAAGTTCCAGTAACTGTTCTTTGTAAGAAATACAGTCTTGGTCGAGCCAATGTTGAAGTATAACCCTCGAGACAGAAGCTGAAATCATAATCATATGGAATTTTCTTTCTTTGACAGAGAATGTACTGAACTCAGCAATAATACGTATTTATGTGGTGAAGAACTCATCCATGCCCAGTAGGGGATCCACTTTGGTTCTAATAAGTTCCCAAAGACCATGGACTTTGCTATATTCCCAAAAGATATGAAGAAGAGAACCTCTTTCCTTCCCACACCTAGTACATGTATCATTGATTAATCTACCCATTTTACAAAATGTGGTTGCTGTAAAATAAAGATTATTCAAACTATTGAATAATCTTTGAATATTCAAAATATTGGACTGTGTCAGTCTGAGTATGTCATTCTTGTAGTATTGCTATGTATTCTGCCAGATTTGCTTCCAGAGAAATTGTTTATTTGGGTATAAAATATGGGCATTTGCCATCTGATCTGAGAAAGATTTTATCAAAAAATATTATCATATAGTAGTGAGATGGTGTGTCTTTGGGTTGCTGCCTGTGATAGGGACTAGATCATCCCACCGTGGTCTGTATCCCATGGTGGCGCACCGATGTTTGACGTTATTCTGTGGACCAAATGGAAAAATTTTAAGATCTGTCCATTCAGTTGCTGACCTATAGCTTGGAAAGTTTGAAAGGGGATAGGGTGCACCTAACACCGGTTGTGACACTGTTTGAATGTGAGTGCCAGGCCAGTTTGAATTACTTACAGGTTGGTTCTCAGTTTTAATGTTTAGATTGGGTAGCATGGGCTGGGATAGGGTTTTACCAAGGATCAGTTGAAGGGTTTGGGCCAACTAGAAACCTTGAGGAAAATAGCCAGGACTGAGTTTTTGAGGACGGATAAGAGCTGGTTGGGTGAGATATAGAGGAGAGAGGCAAGCAAGATATTATGTTTTTCACGTAGCTGCATTTCAGTATTGAGCCATTGGGGGTATATCCTTGCACCGTAGCAGATGAAGGAGTTGGAGAGTTCCATTTTAGAAATTAGCTAGCATGTACTGCCAAGTTATAAATTCCAAAATGTGGTAATCGCAGGCATCCTAAGATTTTAGGTCCTGCAAGTTTATGATAAGCTCTACACGCAACCTTCCCTTTCCATAAGAATTTTGCAATTACTGAGTGACTAGAGACTCGCGGCTGGAGTGGAGTGGGATGGGGGCGGGGCTGCAAGATGACCACAATGCTGCTCCGCTCCTAGGCTCTCCAACAGGGGTGTAGCCAGAAATTTTCATTTTGTACACACACTCTCCAACAGTTACACCCCCTCCATTAAAAAATGTACATATCCTCTCCAAATGGTAGCCCCTTCCAAATAAGTCGAATTGCTGTCAGATGATTCCTCTAATCTCTGAGGAGGTTATACATGTATCTGTCTCCTAAACAACAGAAGTTTAAACAGAGACACTCCTCAGTGGCCTAAACTAACCCAGATACTACAGATTAGCATGAAAATGTTAACAGAAAGGCATATGGTTTGTGATAAGCACTCAACAAAACTGTACTCCAATGTGTACAGTGAGTATGCCTACCTACACCCTTGCTCCCCAAAGCTCTCTCTTGGAAAGCAGTGTTTCTGTTTCCTTTTTTGGAAACCTCGGATTTAGTTATTTGTGAGTATCATTCAATTGATGAATGGAACTTATCCTAGGTTTCCATTTGGCTTGTCCCACTGCTGCCATTCTGTTTGTTACTCAGCAGTGTATAGGTGTGAGCATGTTAGGTGCTTTGTGTTGTACAAAATGCAGATGGAGTGGGTTTTGTAAAGGAAAAAGAAAAATAAGTCGGTGAGGTTCATGCACCGAAGTGATAAGAAATGGACGCGATGGTTCGCCGGAATAATGTCAGAATAATGCTGGAATACTGGAGTGGACTGATGATCTCTAGGATTAAGCGGCCATGTAAAGTTAGAGAGCACTGCTTGTGCCGAGAAGCCTGAAACATTTTATGAAAAGGTATGCCAATATTGCCTAAGGGGGGTAAAAGGTCTTAAAAATGAGTGATAAACTTACTATGCTCAGTGGAGTGATTTCATTTTTGTTTTCCAGGGCCAGAAAGCCTAACTGATGCTCAGGAAAAGCATTCACTCAAGGGAAGGCTGAAAAGAAGGCGAATGAGGTGCAGTTGTTGCTTATAATTGCGTATGACATGTGAATTGCTCTCTTATTTTCAAGATACAAACCAGGAGTTAAATTAAATCAACCAATAAACCACATCAGAATGCTGTTTAAGTGCTGGTGGAGGTAAAAACTTTTTATTCAAATTTTCTCTTGAATGGCAAGCAAAGCAGCGCTTTAGATGTTTTGTTTTCTTGTCTTTCCTGGTTACTTCAGTTACTTCAGTTAACCAACGAGCCTCACATGAGTACGGAGTCGGACACCCAAGGGTTTCCTCAAATATTTTAAATCAACAGGACTCCTTATTCAGGACCGTTGCAGTACTTTGCTGCACAAACAGTATATCAGCTTTTTACTCTGGAGGGACTTTGGCGTGATTGCCTTCCAGGGTGAATTTTGCCATGGCAGTTTGAACTTTTACAAGAGAGACACTGCTGTTATGGGTCACTGTTGTTCTTATAAAAATACCTAGATGTATAAATTTACATAAAAGATAAAGTATATCTATGGTTCTCAAATTTTTATATATAGGCTCAGTCCTGGAGAACAGTTGGCTAACCTTATTTTTAAACGGATGGACCCCTTTAAAGTAATTGGAGCCTTATATCTTATATATCTTATTAAACAAACAGTTGGACTCCAGAGTTAAGAAGGAACCATATAGTCTCCGTTTTCCAGATTTAATGCATTTTTTAGTGCAAATAGAATATTATTGTATGTTTTATACTCTGAAGCTAAGCTGATTTTTGATACTGGGCTAATTTCTGAACTATGTTGTCAGCTTAGAATGGTTGAATTAAAAGGAATGGTTGAATCTCTATTCTAGTTTTACAGTATGGAGAGCAAACAAGAACCCATGAAAGGTGGGTGATTGTATTCCTGAGGTGTACACTTTATGAGCCAGAATTTAGGTATTTATAATTGGTGGCTGTATATGTGGACTTACGGATTTATTTACAATTGACTGTATACCAGACTCACAGAATGCAGTGTCAAGGGAGCCTTGAATGCTCACCTAAAATTAATGAACTCCTGATTATAGGGGAAATTTAGCTCTGCTCAGTTGAGATTTGTTTTTATAATGTATGGAATAGTCAGCAATTAATACTGAGGAATGTTATATTTGCTATAGGATTTATTATTAGAATTTTTACAGTCTGATTTTAAAGTCATCAATTATCTGATGAAACTTCAGGAAAAATGTTTGTATAAATGTTTTAAGGAGGATCAAAATGTTATTTATGTATGTTCTCCATGATCATGTACATTTTATCTGCTAATAGATTGTTAGATGTTTTGTACTGCTTCGTAATGACTTTAAGTCAAACGAATAAACTAAACTAATTAATTAAAATACTGAGTGTACCTTTTTGAACCAGGACATAGGAACAAAGACATTAAGCACACTGATCGGGTAGAGAAGTTTGTTTAAGACATTCATTTTTATTATAGTGGTGCATCTCCACAAGGTCAGCAGAAGTGAGACCCCATCTTTCTAAATCCTGTTGAAAGACCCCCAAAAAATCATCCAGGTTTAATTTTTTAAGAGCTTTGCTATCCGTAGTGAGTTCTATCCCAAGATATCAAAGTTGTTTGGGCGACCGGGTTAGGCTCAGGTTTGTTATTTCTTGCTTAAGACTGCCAGTGTTAAGTGGCATAACTAACGTTTTAGTGGTGTTTACCTTATAATTTGACCAGGTTCCATACTCCTGGATAACTGCTAGAGCTGCAGGAATGGACTGACTTGGGTGGGCAATATGCAAGGGGATGTCATCTGCAAAAACCAATATGGAATATTGCTCATTTCCTAGTTTGATTCCCTGTATCTCTGGAGTAGTTTTAAGTCTGACAATTAAAGGTTCCAAATAAACACTGAATAATAGGGGAGAAAGGGGGCATCCCTGCCTGGTCCCCTTATGGAGTTCAAAAGTCTACGAGAAGACACAGTTACAATAGATGCAAGCCCTGGGTTGTGTATACGAGACCTTAACCCTCTGAATAAAGCAGAAAATCCCAAGAAACTCTATTGAGTGCTTTTTCTGCATCCAGGGAAATCAGAGCCACAGGAACTCCCGGTTCCCTGAAAGTGGAAAATACATGGGCAGGTTTACTGTGGTGAACCACAGAATTTTGGTAAGGCATGAAGCCCAGCTGTTCAGGGCTAATAAGGTATCCTTCCCCACACAGAATTTATGTGATTTGCTAAAACCGTAGCCATCATTTTCATGTCTTGGTTGCTAAGTCTGGCTTCGGAAAGTCTCGCTGTACCACTACCTCTCTCCTTTGGCTTATTGACTCCATACTCACCAGTATGGATGAGGGGCAGATCAACTCCGTAATATTTGTCAACCTGGCTAAGGCCTTTGATACAGTATCACACTCACTCCTCCTCCACAAACTAACAGACGCTGGACTATCCACTTCAGCCACTGCCTGGTTCCGCTTCTACCTAGAAAGTAGGTTGCAGTCAGTCAAGATTGGCACCTCCCCCCCCCATCAATACTGGAGTCCCACATGACTCAGTTCTTGGCCCAATCCTATTTCCAGTCTTCCTAAATGAACTACCTGCAGTCTGCTTTTCAGCTGACATACACATGTATGTGGACGACACCGTCTTTTACACCTCTGGTGCTTCCCAATCAGAAGTGGCAGCTAGACTGCAGCAGGATTTCAACAAGGTTCAATATTGGTTCCACTCAAATCACCTGTTCCTAAATTGCAAAAAGACCGTCTCCATGACCTATAGCACTAGGCAGAGATTCTCTAGACCCCCCCTACTATCTTCCATACACTGGATGGTTCATTGTTAAAGAGTGTCACCTCCTTTAGGTACCTTGGGGTCTGGCTAGACCAGCACCTGGACTTTTCTGTGCAGTACATGTGAACACAATCCAAAAGAAACTGTACCCCGAACTTGGTGCTTTATACAGAAACCATGATTGTATTCCACTACCGGCTTGCTGCACAGTTGTACAGAAAATTATCATCCCCACTTTGGACTATGCTGATATAGTCAGTAATGCTGCTCCCAAGTCCACCCTTGCCCGACTGGACACTCTCTTTCACTCATTCTGTCGTGTCACTCTATCCTGCTCCCCTCGGACCCACCACTGTGATCTCTACAAAGTCCTCTCCCTCCCATCCCTTGAATTCAGACACCTCATCCACTCTGCTAGTTTGTGGCCAAATTATGGTTCAGGTCTCTGCCCTCCTACCTTACCTGTATACTCTCTACCCCTCCCTCCCTCCCTCCGTGCCACCAGTCACAAATTCCTAGCTGTCCCCCATAGGTTCACCATAGCCAGCCAATCTGCCTTCTCATATCGCTGACCTAAACTGTGGAGCATCATCTCCCTCTCTATCCGAAATGCACCCTCCCCCACCTCACTTTTCAGAGCTCACTGTAACCCAGAATTGTTTGAGCTGACTGGTTTAAACAAAAGCACAATTCATTACAAGGACACAAGGTCACATAACCTAAGACTTATTGGAGAAAGGAACAACACTGTCAAAAGAAGTCAGTGGTTTACACAGAGAGTAGTCAACAATCTGGAATACATTGCCAAGATATGTGGTTGAAAGTGAAAGTATGACAGTATTTAAAAACAGTTTAGATATCTTTATGGGTGAAAAAATATTCTTCTGTCCCACCATTTAAGTTTGAATGGTGGCAAGTTCATTTTTGGACCTTGGTCTCCCTGAACTTGTTCCCAAACTATGAAACTATGAAACTTTCCTCTCTACTTCAAGACCACACCTTCCCAGTCTGTGCCTTCCCCCTAATTTTCTCTCTGTCCTCCAGGCCCTGGCCCCATGTCCAGCTCTAATCTAGCCTCTGCTTGTTCCTTGACCTCCCAATCCATAAGTTCTACATTACCAACAAAAACTAAAATAAAATATAAATAAATAAATAAACAACCAGACATGCTGTCTTTTCCTGTTATCATTGCTATTATTTGTAATTGACTATGTTACTTGTATCCAATGGATATTACAATTTTGTTGCTGTCCCATATTGAGACAGTATACTTAGGACAGGATATTCAAAAGGGTTGCGCCCCAGCGCGATATTCAGAAGGGGAAGGTGTGTCACACAAATCCCGATGCACTGGGGCGCACCAGTAATGTATGCGGCACAAGTGTGGTGGGTGTGCCCATGCATATTTGTCATATCCCGATATTCAGCCCGGGATGTGCGGCGCATATGCAGGCACACACCCACCTTGTGCCACACACGGGGGTGCAAAGATGTGCCTGGAAAAAAAAAAGGAACATGTCGGGGGACACCCACAGGCCAGCTGCCATATTGCTGGGTGCAACATGGCAGCTGCCTGCTGTGGGTGGCCACCTGACACCCCGAGACACAGGCCGGGCGTCGGCCCCCCCATGCCCAATCGCAGCCTTTGTAAATGTAAAGTATCCCTGGTGGTCCAGTGGACCCTACCCCCTCGCCCAATCATGGGCTTAATAAAATAAATCCATTCCTTGGTGGTGCAGTGGACCCACTCCCAACTCCCTGGTGGTCCAGTGGACCCGCTCCCAAGCCCGATCACGGACTTTGTCAAATTCAAACTCCCTGGTGGACCAGTGGACCGAACCCAGCCCGATCGCAGGCTTTGTAAATGTTAAGTATCCCTGGTGGTCCAGTGGCCCCTACCCCCTTGCCCAATCACGGGCTTAATAAAATAAATCCATTCCCTGGTGGTCCAGTGGACCGCTCCGAAGCCCGATCACGGGCTTTGTCAAATTAAAAATCCCTGGTGGTCCAGCGGTACCCCCCTCCCCACCTGCCCACTCAGACCCACCACCCCGCTCCCCCCCAGTCAACTGCAGGCGGCAGCTTCCCACCCGCAAGCTGCCTGGCCGCCGGCCGACTGACAGCATACAGTACAGCTGTACGCCCATTGGTCCACAGCGTGGGCCAGTGGACGTGCAGACTGTACTGTACTACAGTCTGGATATGTGACCATGCCCTAGCGCATATCAGTTGTGCTGCGCCCAGGCTTGCGCCCCTGCCTGGCACAGTCTGAATATCTGACCCTTACTGTAAACACTGCAATTTTTTTTTTTTTTTGCTATTGATGCAAAATGTTACCCCCTTCCTCCCAGATGTATCTGGAAATGAGCAGTTCTGCTCAGTATGCCTTCCTGGTGAAACTTTTAAATAAATGAATAAGAGAAATGGAGTGATAGTTTGCTACTCTTTCATGGTCTCCAGGAGGGACTGGATGTCTTGGTATGTTGCTTGCATGTGCACAGGGTCCAGAGGTGGCTGTGGAGCACTATAACATGGTGCTTACAACCATTCTGGACTCTATTGCACCTTTCCATGTTCATCCCTTGACTTTCTTTTATAGTTCATCATGGTATTGTGCTAAACTGTGCCAGTTAAAGACTAAGGGATGGAGATTTGAGTGTTCCTGGAGGAGGTCCAGGTATATGGAGAACAGACTGACTCTGAAAATCTACTATGTTGAATATCAGTGGGGCAATAGACCTGAAAAAGGCAGAGGTCCTGTCACGGTAGATTGCGGCAGGGAAAAATTGGCCAGATCATCTCTTCCACATTGTAGACTGGATGCTGAATCCTCCCTGTCTGCAAACTGTAAGAGCATTTTCTGCAGCAAAGTGCAAGGAGTTTGGATGATTTTTTACTGACAAGGTGTCTGCTATGAGATTGAGTATCTCCTTCGGTGGCCCAGCCCAGGCCAGCAGTGGTCGTGCCTTTGGTGATGTAGATCTGGCTGCCTGGGATGGGTTTTGACCTCTTTCCAAGGGCACTAGGTCCAAAGAGTGCAGACAAGAATAGCGTCGGCTAGGAGTGCGCAGGGAAAAAAAGCGCTAAGTTTTCTTTTGTGGGGGGCTCAGCCCCCTGTATCCCCTGGACTTAAGGATGCTAACTCCAGGGGGAGCAAATATCAGGGAAAGTTAAAAATCATGGGGCCGTGGAATACTGTTTCCACAGCCCCATGTAACAGAGTGTAAGTCCCGAGTGCACTAAAATTATTGGACACCAGGTTTAGAACCCTGGTCGCCAATGGTGCTGGCTGAGTTGTTTGATGCCCCAGCCCTCCACACCATGGGAGCAGCTCAGCCAGTCTCCTGGATCCCGGTGCTCTTCTGTTCCTTCAGCACCACGGACAGCGACCAGGGGAGTGCCTACAGCAAGTGCTGTAAATCCCCCCTCGCTGTCCATGGTAGCACTTACCAGACTAGCGCTGTGAATTGCAGTTCTATTCTGGTAGTGCTCTATGGTTTTTAATAATAATTTATTAGCAGTTTTTTTCTTGGGACAATACTAACTGTACAGAAAGCATTTATAGAAGTTTTCTAGAAGTGTTATGTTTGTTAAAGACAGTGAGGCAAGTGCTATGCATTTTCACAATGTTTTAGAACTTTTATGAGCAAAACGCTAATCAATTTTTAGAGTTAAATAAAACCCTGTGCTCTACTGACCGGGTACCATTTCTGAGGCTGAGGTACTCCCAGTTGTCTCCAGCTTGAGCCCTACCAACTGTATGCTAGACCCAAGACCTACATGGCTGATTCTCGGCTGTGGTGAGTTTCTAAACCCAGTGTTCATGGAGGTCATGAATGGGTCCCTGACGGAAGATGTCTTCCCATCAGTCCTCAAAAAAGCAGTGGTTTGATCCCTTCTGAGAAAGCTATTCCTGGACGCTGATACTCTAGTGAACTACCAGCCGGTCTCTAACCTTCCCTTTTTGGGGGAAGGTTACTGAGAACATGGTGGCAGAGCAACTGTCAAACCACCTGGAGTCTTTTTCCATGTATGAACCCCTCCAGTTGGGTTTCCAGTCCTGGCATAGCACTGACGCTGCTCTCGTTAGGGTACCCATGACCTCCTCCTTGCAAGGGATCGAGGGCAATGTTCTGTTGTGGTGTTGCTGGCTCTGTCATTAGCATGTGACACAGTTGCCCATGGGGTGCTTCTGGATTACCTGAGGGGCTGTATGACCCTCACTGGCACAGTTCTGCTCTGGTTTGAGTCTTACATAACCAGGAGAACACAGCAGCTTGCCCTGGGGAATTTTACCTCAGGGGTCTATGTGCTGTCCTGTGGAGTTCCACAAGACTCGATCCTTGCCTCCATTTTGTTTTCTGTGTATGTTCTGCTGCTAGGAGAAATCATTAGACAGTACAGAATTGGGTTTCACTGCTATGCAGATGACACTCAGTTGTACCTGTCTTGTTCCTCTAATGATGATGTTGCAACCTTGGTGCTGAGCCAGTGTTTGACTGAGATCAATAACTGATGGCCTCAAATTGGTTATGTCTCAACTCGGGTAAGACAGAAGTCATGGTGATTGAGCCAGGTTGCTGGGGCATGGCTGCCGGGGATGGTATGGCTTTTCCATCGTTGGGCGGCCAACCTCTCATGGCAACCAGTGTGGTAAAGAACTTGGGACTCATTTTGGACTGCAGATTGACACTAGAACAGCAGGTGTCATCTGTGATCTGATCTGGCTTTTATCATCTTCGGAATATTGCCAGGATCACGCTGTATCTTGCTCAGGATGACCTAGTGATGATCATTCATGCTTCCATCACCTTAAGGTTAGACTACTGCAATGCTCTTTACGTAGGGTTATCTGGAGATTTGATGCAACACCTGCAGCTGGTCTAGAATGCTGCAGCCTGGATGACTGTGGGCTCCTCAAGGAGTGAGCATATTGCCCGGCTCTGAGTGTGCTGCACTAGCTTCCTATGTGGTGGCGCATCACCTTCAGGATTTGCTTGTTAACTTACAAGGCCCTACATGGTCTAGGTCCCAACTACTTAAAAGAGCCCCTGCTTCTCTGCCACCTAATTCACCCTTTCTACTCCACGAATGCAGGCCTGCTCATTGTCCCTCCATCCAGGTTGAAGCTGTCTGGGATCGAGACTTTTGGAGTGGCTGCTCCACTGCTATGGAACTTGCTCCCTATGCATATCCATATGGCCAACACCGTGGAGGCCTTTAAGCCTCTTTGAAGACTTGTCTATTTCAACAGGCATTCACTGATTATTGATTGCATCTGCCGCTAACTTATTTTAAAGCTTATTGTAATATTTCTGTTTGATTTTATGTTAACCCGGTACAGTGCTCAGAACCTTTTTTGGATTGGGCGCGTTATAAATAAATTTTGCCTTGTCTTGCCTTGCCTTGTCTTGTCTTGACTGGGTTTCAGGATTGGTGTGATCATGGCTTCTGTAAGAGTGTTATCCAGAATGCCCTCTGTGTGTGTATGAAATTAAAGGTCTGCATCAGTAAGGGGTCATTTCTGTAGTGAAGGATTTATAAAAATGAGCTGTAAAACCATCTGATAGCGGGGCTCTGTCAGCATTAAGAGATTTAATTGCAAGTAACACCTCCTGTTGGGTGATGGGTCTTTCTAACCTATTTTAGTGTTCAGGTAACAGAGTGGGTAAGGGGACCTGGTCCAGGTAATTTTGATGGTGGTCTCTGGGAAGGATGCTGAGGCTGAGAGCAAAGTGTCTGATAGAACATAGCAAATTCTTTTGCTACTTCTCCTGGAGACGTCATAAGGTTGTTGTCAGTTTCTGATCTGACCCCTTTAATAAATCGGGCTTCTTCCTATTTTTCAGTCGGAGTACTTTCCACTTGGTTTATATATGTGGCACATGTTTTAAAAAAGGCATGTTCTGCCTGCTGTCTAATGCAAAGTTCATATTTATTGCATAATCTGCAAAGTTCTGATAGGGTCCCTCTGATGTTTTGGGTCCTAATACAGTTTCTGTCTAATTTGGTGGAGCAATTCTAACACCACTTTATTCCATTAATTAATTAATTTATTTATTTATAAGCACATCGGAATTACAACCCTTTGAGTCATAGACTTGTTTCCAAAGGCTCCACGTCATGATACAAAGAAAAAATATACAGATAGTAATGGAATTGAAGGAACAGGTAATACATACGATGGAGAACATTGAATACAATTAGCAGGGTCATAGTGTCATTCAGCAGAGGAACTTCAGTCCTATACAAATAGTTGCTAGGCAGTTGTTAACATGTCCATCAGCAGAATGAGCTGTAGTCCTATACAATCAGTAGCTAGGCAGTTGCTAATGTACAAGCACAGTAACTTCTTATGACTTACAAAGTGTGCTTTCTCAGGAGAGACATTGTCAAGGCTGGCTAGGCTCTGGCCCATGAAGAGAGGCACCTAGAAGCCTAGGGTGGTTTTGGAAGAGGGTACTCACAGTTGTGGGTGTACAGAATGTGATTCTTGAGTGCGACCTTGAAAGGCCCTATTTTGGTGAGAGAGGTGATGGTGGGGGGGAGAGCATTGTACCAGGAAGGTGCTCTGAAGGGGAAGGATCTTTGTGCTAGTGCAGTCCTGACCCTAGGGATCTGCAATATAGTTTTGGAGGCACTGCGAGTGGCAACAATAGGGGTGGCAGGGAGAAGGGACATGGAGACCCTGGTGGGGGAGACATACCCAGTTGTATTTTTTTGGCAAGGAGGCAGGACTGATATTGAAGTCTCTCCTCGAGTGTGAGTAAATTGGTTAAGGAATAAGGGGTGCAGGTATGTGTCCATTTATCGGCTCCGGAGAGGAGCCAGCATGCCTTGTTAATGGAAATTTGGATTTTGTTTAGAGCAGTGGTGTCGACTGCTACATATACTGTGAGTCCATAGTCCACTAGGGACAGTACAGAGGAGATGACTGCCAGGCGGAGGGCTTCTTGGGGCAGGCAGTCCTTATGTTTGTAAACCAGGCCAATGCATACATTGGTGGCTGAGGTGAGTGTATTAATGTGAGAGTGAAATGAAAGTGTAGAGTCAAAAGTGATGCCCAGGTATTTGTAGGTGAGGACCTGGTCCAGTGGATGGAGCAAGCTGGAGAGGATCTGGAGGGGAGAGTCCTTGGCTTTGCTTTGGCGATGGGCGAAAGGGATGGATTTGTTTTTTTTTTTTTATTTTTATGATAAGTCAGCGGTCCATGAACCAGTTCTCAATTTGACTGAAGGAGTGCTGGAGGGAGGACTGGAGTGCAGACGAATCAGAGTGGGAGGTGAAGAGGACCGCATTATCCACATGAAGAAGAACCCTGCCTGAACAGAAGCTGGACAGGGCATTTAAATAAAGACTAAAGAGCAACGGGCCCAGAATGGAGCCCTGGGGGACACCAGAGCATACGGGCTGGGTACTGGAGAGGGTGGTGTGAATATTTACACATTGGGACCTTGAGGAAAGGTAGCTAGAAAACCAGGAGAGGGGTCTGTGAGATAAGCCGAGTTGGTGGAGTGTGTTCAGTATGAGGAGGTGTGAGACCATATCAAAAGCCTTGGAGAGGTCAATAAAAATGGCACTGGCGAAGTGGTCCTTGTCTAGGGCAAAGTGGAGGAACTTAGAGAATTCTGTGTGGGTAGTGATTGTGTTATGGACAGATCGGAAGCCATGCTGCTCCCTGCATAGCAGGCCGTGGATGTCAAGGTACTCTGTGAGTTGATTGGCCAATATTTTTTCAAGAGCTTTGGAGAGCGGAGGATGGATGGAGATTGGTCGATAATTGTTGGGGGAGGAACTATTCCTACCTTTCAGTATTGGGGTAATGACTGCCATTTTCCAGGTGGTTGGGAACTGTCCAAGACACAGAAAATGGTTGAGTAAGTCTGTGAGTGGGGCAAAGACGGAGTCAAGGACTAATCTAAGGAGTCTCATGTCAAGGGGGTCATTGCGGGGCTAGTGCCGCTAAGTGCTTTGGTTAAGTAAGGTTTGGCTTCTTGTGGACTAATGACCTGTAAGTGGAATGGTTGGCGGTGGAGATTAGGCGCCAGAGAGAGTGGAGCTGGGTCAAAAAAGCTGCCGGGAAGGACTGCACTGAGATCAGAAAAGGCAGTGTTGAGGCAGTCAGTGATGCTTTTTTGGTCTGTGGAAGTGGTGCCGTTAATGTCAAGTTGTGAGCGGGGTGGAGAGCAGGATTTCTCATTAAGTTCTTTTACATTGTCCCAGAACTTGTGGGCACTCCCCCAGGAGGCAGCCAGAGAGGATCTGTAGTATTCTGCCTTGGCTTTATGTATGGCCCAGGTGCATCTGTTACACTCGGTATTATAGGCTTGTCTGTCTGTCTGTTTGCCAGAGGTGGTGGCTTTGTGCTAGAGGTTGTCCCTCACTTGCAGTTGTTGAAGAAGCATAGTGACCCAAGGCACATTACGCTTCTTGGTATGGGCTTTGACAAATGTGGCAAATATATCACAGGCCTTGTTGAGGGAGCTATTGAAGTAGTTGCGGGCCTCATCTATGTTCTGGGCCAGTTTTATGGGGGACCAATCCCAGTAGGCTAGGTAGTGTTTGAGCTTACTGAGGCTGCCAGGTCGTAGATGGTGATGGGAAACTAAGCTGGGCGGTGGTTTGGGTATCTGACAGGACCAGGTGAAGAGTATTGGAGAGTGGTCACTCAATGAGTTAGGGAGGACCACAATGTCTGTGATTCTGTAGGGGTGATTGGTTAGCAGGATGTCCAGCAGGTTGTGTAAGATGCATGAGGTGCTAGACCTAGTGGGTTGCGTTACCAATTGAGTTAGGTCTAGGGCCACGAAAATGTCCTTGGCGTGGGCTGCTGAGCTGGTGAGCCAGTTTACGTTGAGGTCGCCCACCAATATCTATTCTACTTGGTGGAGGAGGCTAGAGAGGTAATCAGAGAGGGATAGGATTGCAGGGGTTTGGTTCTGCAGTGGGATATAAGCCATGGTGATAACAAGGGGAGCCCTGGACTTCTGGTGATGTCTCCGACATATAGGAAGCATAGGTCTATAGCTCCCTCACTTCGGCGATAAAAATCGATACTAATCCTCCCTATCTAAGAACTTTTTTCCAAGAAAAATAACAGGACCTGCTTTGGGGAATGCCACTGAAGGGAAATAAAGAAACAATTTTCAAATTGGGTGCTTCGGTAGCGAAAATGAAGCAACTTAAACTGGGGGCCAGCATGGAGAATTTTGCGGCCTGCACTCCGAAACTACTCTCAACCTCAGACTCTTCATCAGACTTGATGGAAGATGATAGTCTGCATTCTACAAAAATCAGTTGTACCCTAAAACAAATACTTCATTCAGTTCAAAAGATTGAATCTACAGTGGCAGATCTTAGACAAGATTTAAAGATTGTAAACCAAAAAGTGGTAGAGAATACAACCAAAATATCAGAGATAGGGGAGACTCAAGATACATCAAACTGACTCTTGCTGTACCTAATGAAACAGGATCGAGTATCATGTTCCAGAATGGAGGACATAGAGAACAGAGTGAGGAGAAACAACTTTTGGTTGCATGGCGTGCTGGAGGGATCAGAGGAAGGGTTCCCATCACTGATTGATTTTGTACAGCAAGTTCTCTGGGCCACGCTTTCCCTCCCCACTGACTTCCATTATGAAATGGACAGAGACCATAGATCGCTGGGCCCAAGGCCAACTAATTCTCAAGCCAGACCTTGCTCAATTATAGTGCGCATGGTATACTATCAGGCCAAGGATTATATCCTTCAAGAAGCTTGGCAACAGAAAGAGATTAAATACGCGGGCACACTGATATTCTTTGACCATGATTTTTCTCCCTCACTACAAGTAGAGAGGCAAAGGGTGAGGAGAATAATTAAAGAAATCAGGGAGAAAATGGGAATCAAGGCGCAGTTAAATTTCCCAGCAAAACTGAAGATCCATACCTCAGATGGAGTTAAAGTATTCTCATCGCTAGTCGAAGCGGCGCCTTTGTTAAGAAGTTGGAAAAATACAGATGCTAGACTTGGAGATGGAGGAGTTGGAACGAAGGATACAGGGGGAAACCTGGAACAGGGCAGGAGGGAAAACCAGAAGGGACATGCCAGGAGCACTCCCAAAGGGACTGGCTAGAGACTTGGAATAGTTTACTGCGCCACACGGAGACTTGAGAGACAGGTACCAGAAACGGGAGAATTGAGATGAAGAATAATACTGGAGAAAATGAGAGATCAATGGAGGTGACTTAAGGAACGAAGGAAGCAGTAAGACTGACTAATGACTCTGTATACAATGACTGAGTGATAAGTTGTAACTTGGAATTACTAAATATGAAGGCAGAATATCAGAACTAAGCGGAGGGAAATGAAAAAGATGGACACTAATGAGACTAAATATTGGACGGAACATGGGGAATAATTAATGAGGGGAGTTTAAAAAGTTGTAAAGACCTGAAGAAAGGGAAAAATGGAGGTACACAGCTCGAAAGATGTTTTAATTAACAGAGCTAACTCCCTCCAGTACTGTTGGCTTGTAAAGATGGGTGGGAGAGACCAAGAGAAACGAAAACTGAAGAGGAGAGGGAGGTAAGGAAGTTTTTTCTTTTATCTGAACAGCAGTTTCTTACATAAGGTGACTAAGCTCTGAACCTGCCAGGGGAAATACTCCCTGTGCAGCTTATATCCCAAGAGAGGGATAGCAGGCCTACTTAGGCCAAAAACGGAGCGAGAGGAGTTACCAAGTTGACTCGTTATCCTTCCGAGGTAGAAACTTAACCTAGGAAGAACAAAACATTGATTACTGTTTCTGCAATTGGAGACCTGTTATCTTCCCATGGCTTTAAGGGATGAAAAGTTAGTATGTTGGTCTATTGTTATTTTAAGTTTGGAAGAAGATTTTTTCATTGTTTCTTTTACAGTGGTTTCAAAAAGATTGCACAAACGGTCATGAAAAGAATGAATAGAAAGATGGAGCTAAAGAAAAAATCACAGCTTTGCTGAAAGAAAAACTATAGAAGATCTCAAAGATCAGAGAAGGTTGGGTTGGGAGAGAAAATATCAAATAAAACAGTTTACCAGAAAAACGAAGGGGGAGTTGGATATTGTGTAGGAGGGAAAAAACGTGAGATCCTGAACATAATAATGGGGGAAGTTAAAATCATTTCATATAATGTAAAAGGCATACACTCTCCCGTAAAAAGAACAAGATTGTTGGGAGAACTGAAATGGATGGGGGGGGTCGTTTTTTCATAAGAAACACATCTGACAGGGACAGAACATGTAAAATTAAAGAGTGATTGGGTAGGAAAGGTGAAATCAGCAGCGTCTCTGAATCCTAGGAAAGCAGGGGTAACGATATTAATTAAGAAAGACTTGCTGTTCCAAATAAAATCAGTGGAAGCAGGACTGAAGGGGCATTTTGTAAGGATAACAGGAGAATTGAAACGGTTTTTAGTACACTTAGTGAACATATATGCACCTAATCAGAATCCAGAAGAGTTCCTGACTAAAGTTCTACATAAGATGGCACGGTATCAAGAAGGGCATATAATAATGGAAGGGGACTTAAATACAGTCAAGAACCCCTATATAGACAGATCCTTAGGAATTACAATAACAGATGGCCAGGCAACAAAGACCTTACATAGTTTAACTGAAGAACAAGGATTGATAGACATATGGAGAAGTCAATATGAGAAGGAGAGGAGAGGAATTTCACTTTCTATTCCCAGCCCACAAATCATATTCTAGGATTGATGCCTTTCGTACACAGCAGCAATACTTGTACAGAATACCTAAGTCTCAGGTAACGTCACCTTATCTGACCATGCACCAGTAGTAATCCAGCTAAAAACAGAACATGAAGAAAGGCAATCTCTATGGAGACTAAATGTATCTCTTTTAAATAATAAAAATAAAAGCTGGGCGAGATCATAGAAGTAGTAGTTAGATTGAACAGACTACAGGGATGTTTGAACCTGCTTATTTGGGAAACTGTCAAAGCTGCAATTCAGGGGGAACTAATTAGTCATGCAGCTAACCTTAAAAAAATTAAAAATATTAAACAGGTAGAGTTAATGGGGAAAATAAAAGAATTGGCGAAGGTACATAAACAAAAGCCACAAGATTCTAACATATACAAAGAACTATTAAAAGTTAGAGAAGAACTGCACAATATGGAAAAGGAAGAAATAGAGGGTAAATTAAGGTTCTTAAGTCATAGATATCAAGAAGTAGGGGGGAAGCATCAAAATTATTAGCATATAGATTAAAAAAGCCCAATTGGAAAGGGTAATAACCCATATTATGAACAAAGAAAATCCTAACAAGCCTTGGACTAGCCCCAAAGAGATAGCCCAGCAATTTTTTAACTTTTATAGAAAGTTATATTTAGAGGAAAAGAATGACGAAGAGGTGAAAAGGGGAACTAAAAACTTTCTGCAAGAGTTAAAGATACCCAAATTAACCATTGAAATGAGGGACACCTCAAATACACTGATCACAATCTTAGAGATGAAGAAAGTCATTGAATCCTTACCCACTGGAAAGTCCCCAGGTTCTGATGGTTACAGTTCAGAACTTTACAAACAACTTAAAGGGACTCTAGCATCAATTCTGGCTCAGGTATTCAATGACTGTTTATTAGAAGAAAATAGACCAGGGACCTGGGCGGAAGCAGTAATTACAGTTTTGCCAAAACCAGGAAAACAAAGGGATAAATGTGAAAATTATAGGCCCATATCATTATTAAATCAAGATTTAAAACTTTTAACCAAAAGTCTAGCCTTTAGATTACAAAATTATATGGACTATCTAGTGCATGTAGACCAGACAGGTTTTATTTCCAATAGACATTTAGCAGATGATGTTAGGAAATTATTAAATATATTAGCTTATAGCAATCCCACAGATTCGGCCCAATTGGCAATATTTCTTGGTGCTGAAAAAGGGTTTGATCGCTTAAATTGGACATATCATCTAATAATGGTGTTAGAAAAAATGGGAATTGGGAAGGAATTTCTGAAGTGGATTCAGTTATGTTATAAACAACCGAAGGCTAGGATCAGAGTGAACGGTACAATATCTGAGTCTTTTAATATAGAAATTGGATCTAGACAGGGGTGCCCTCTATCACCAGTTCTGTTTGCCTTGAGTTTAGAGCCACTGGTGGAAGCCATTAGGGCAGCCCCTGATATAAAAGGAATAGCAGTAGTAACAAATATTTGTAAAATGTCTTTATATGCAGACGATACTTTGATTTACTTGGAAGACCCTGAGAATTCTATGCCCCCTCTCCTAAAATTATTGGAGCAGTATGAAAGTATATCGGGGTTCAAAGTAAATAAAGATAAGAGTGAGGTATTGCAAATAAAGGGGAAAGTTAACTATAAAACAAGGGATTTAATACCATTCAAATGAGTACTGAGTAGGGTTAAATACTTGGGCATTTTGTTCCCCAAAAATATTAAAGAGCTATTTAAGGAAAATTACATCCCCCTGTTCAAGCAAGTGGCTGTAGACTTAAATAGGTGGAATGATCTTCCCCTTACCTTCTCCAATAGAATAGAAACAATAAAAATGAATATTTTGGCGAGATGTTTGTTCCTTTTCTCCACACTTCCTTTGAGTATACCATCCCGAGAATGGGAAGGTCTAAAGAGAAGGCTCTCACATTTTGTGCGGGCTGGACGAAAACCCAGAATTAGATGGAGTGTACTTCAAGAGATAAAAGAAAAAGGGGGCTGGGGACTACCCGATTTTAAAAATTACTACATAGCAGCACAAATACAAATGATAGCCATAATGATTAATCTTAGACAGAGAGGAGGGTGGCAGACACTAGAAAAGGATGCACATCCTCAAATTCCCTTGCTTGTACTGCCCTGGACAATGCTGAAAAGGGAGTTGACTCAAATACAGAACAGCTGGGCAAAGCACACGTCAAGTATCTGGCAACAAGCCAGGCAGGTATGGGAACTACCTACTAAAATATGGAGGTACATCCCTCTTAGATATATTCCAGAACTCTCAGGGGGGATGGTGGGTAGATGTCTGGGCAGATGAGAGCTGAAAGGGCTGAGATATTTAAACCAATTACTGGAAGAGACTGGGGTTAAAACATTTGGCACAATGCAACATGAATTTATGATTCCTAAACAGAATTTTTTTGGCTATCTGCAGTGTAGGGACTTTATAACAAGAGGTCTAGGATTAACCATGATTATGGAAGACCCAGTCCCAATAGCTCAAATGATTTACAGAAGAGACTCACAGCCCGAAATTAGGAACTTAAATCTCACAGGTGTATAGATCTTTGCAAGAATATTCTTCCCGAACACATTAGCAATCCAGAATATCCAAAACAAATGGGAAATGGAAAGTGAAATGAAGATAGAGGAGGAGGACTGGGAATGGATTTGGCATGGGGTGCATAAAACCACTGCCATGGCATCATGGAGAGAGTTCAGGTGGAAGGTTTGTGGAAGATTTTTTATAACCCCTTTAATATCAAAACATTACAAGAGATCCTATTCTGATTTATTTTGGAGAGGATGTGGAGAGGAGAACATTTTACCATACCTTCTGGAGTTGCCAAATAGTAGTCCCGTATTGGGAAAAGATTGAGAAAGCAGTCAAAAGTATGATGAACCTGGTAACCCCATTAACTTTTGTACACTTAGTCCTGGGAAGACCCCGGAAAGAACTGAAGGTAGCAAACCTCAGATACCTTTTCTATGTCTTAATAGTGGCAACACTTAAAGTAATAACCCAGAACTGGATGACAACAAAATGACTCTTAAACAATGGAAAGTAAACATTAAAAAAATAAAAATCTTGGAAGCTATTATGGCAAGGATAAGATTAAATGTAGACAAATTTAACTCACGTTAGCTGCCATTTTTCACATACATACATACTGGAGGTAGAGGGGACAGAAGTAGTGGAACAACTGTTGGGATGGGAGAGGTGGGGAGAGACTGAACAATAGTCATTATTGGGAACTGATAAAATTGGAATAGGAAAAAGGGTCAAACTTAAGAAAGACATCCATCCCTAAGAAAAGATATGGTAACATATTTAGAGTTTATACCCTTTCATAATCAACTAACTGAAGTGCAACAATAAAGAAACTTGTACATAGTTATGAAATAACAAAGTTTATTTGGGAGGGAGGGGATTTAAAATAAATAAGCAAGGTTACACAGACTACTAGAACAGATGGGATAGAAGTCATTAAAAAATGTTATGGCACTATCTACAGGATGAAAAGGAATGAAGAACATAGTACGGACAGGGAAGTCTCAGGGACGAAGATCATGGTTAACCTGTGGAAAGAAAAGAATGAGATATTAATAATTAATGCAATCTATAGATAAAACAAGGTAGAATCTAAGTTGAAGATAAGTTTATTTTATTTATTTATTTAGTCTTTGTTGACTGGGTAAGGTGCAGTAGCCATAGCAATGACTATTTTCAGGCACGACCCGGGAGTTTACAGAAACAAAATATGTTGAACAATGACAGTACAATCATATAAGCAGTAGGTGCTTAGAAAATAGTATTACAGTGCAGGCAGTAGAAGCAAATAGATACAACTGATTCAGCAGAAATATGTAACATAGAAATATGGGCGAGTATCAGTAAAAAATCTTTAGGCAACATTTAGGTAGCAGTCTAGTGAGCTTAAACAAAGCAAAGTGCCATCTTAATAGTCAAGGAAGATGGAATACAATAGAAACAGGAGTATTTATGGGGTAGGGAGGGAGGCAGTATAAGGAGGTGGGATAAGATAGGATAGGAAAATTGGGGCGAGGTAAGGGTTGATAGCTAGATGTAATTAATATTACAATATGGCAATATAGGAGACAGGAGGTCAGTGCAGAAATATTTAGTTAAGGACAAGAGCACAGAAAGGCTGTTGGGGTAGAAGACATTATGTAGATGTACTGGGCTAAGGGGGTTGGAAACAAAAGCAAGAGCATGAGACAGCAAGATGGTCATGTAGCAATATTTTGAAGGAGGCATGGGTTGATGCCAGACAAATAGTTAGAGGGAGAGAGTTCCATTTTTTTCAGGGCATGGCAGGAGAAATCTCTAGCACCTTTGGAGGAGTGATGTCTAGGGATGATAACATGGGCATTAGCAGCTGAGCATAGTTCATAGCTGGATGTCTGGTTTAGAAATAGTTCCACCAGTGGCTTAGGCATTTGATTTCGGATTATATTATCTATGATCGAGTAGAGCGCATAATCTCAGGAGGCTACCGGAGAAAGCCTTCCTAGTTCAGCATAGAGGAGGCAGTGGTGTTTCACTCGATGTGAGGAGGATACATATCTACAGATATTTTTGTATGCGACATCCCACTTCTGAAAACTAGTTTTACCTGACGAGGCATATGCTGCCACCCCATAAGTGAGTGACGGAAGGAATAGGCCAAGAGCTATGGCAAGCCCAGCTAAATGAGTGAGTACGTAGGTGGAGCGGTAGGCCATACCAAGTTTCATGCTGGCCAACTTGCAAGTCTGCTGGATATGGAGATCAAAGGTAAGAGCTGGATCGAGTGTGATACCCAGATATTTAAAGGAGGGTACCACCATAACAGACGAACCATTAATAGTAGAGACATTGAAAGTGGGTTGCGTGTGTTTACGTTTGGCATTGGAACCAAACAGCATGGCTTGAGTCTTAGTTCCATTTAGGACAAGCTTATTGCTAAACAACCACTGTTCAATTTGTTGAAAGTCTTGGGAAAGTCATTAGTTGATTTCAGTGATGTTTTTTGCACTGGTAGACAGGACAATGTCATCGGCATATAGCAGGGAGGCAGTCTGGGACATGTTTGAGGTAATATAATTTATAAAGATGGTGAAAAGCAGGGGACCAAGAATAGATCCTTGAGGAACGCCAATATTTATGGTAGCAGAATCCAACAAAGTGGAGTTAAATTTAACTAGTCGAGTGCGATTTGTCAGGTAGCTGTCAAACCATGCAGTCACACCCGGTGAGAAGCCTAGTGATCTTAGAGCAGTGAGGAGGATAGGATGATCTACAAGGTCAAATGCTTTAGTCATGTCTATAAAAATAGCCCTCATTAGGAGTCCTGAGTCCATGGCTGCTAGGGTAGCGGAAGTAAATTTGAGTAGAGCAGTGGAGGTGCTATGACCCTCGTGGAAACCATGCTGTGTAGGTGTGAGACAGTTTTGATTCTGCAGAAAGTCAATGGTTTGAGTGGCTAGGAGCTTCTCAAGGATTTTGTTAAGGACAGGCAATATAGCAATGGGCCTATAGTTGGAGGGATCTTTTTGGTCTCCCTTTTTAAAAACGGGTAATCCTGGCAGTCTTCCAGATATCTGGGACATAGCTGTGACAAAGGGAGAGGGAAAGCATTTTTGCAAGAGGTGCAGCTATGTAAGGGGCTGCGAGCTTTAGGAGTTTGGGTTCAAGGTTGTCAGACCCAGCAGTGGTGAAATCAGAGATGTTGTTGAGCAGCCTTAGGACTTCCAAACAAGTGACAGAATTGAAAAGAAATCTGGGCCCAGCGACATTGGGTTGGTCATTTGAGTACGGTTTAGTCTGGAAAGATGAGGTATAGTTGGTGAGGTCAGAGAACTGGGCATTGAAAAAGTTTGCGATAGTGGAGGGATTATTGCAGTGGACCCCACTGAGAGACATATCAGTTGGAGTTGGGGCTGCATTTGATCCTAGGAAGCATTTAATATGGGACCAGAATTTCTTGGAGTCACCATATAATTTAGTTAATAGATCCTTACAATAGGCACTTTTGGCCCTTTTGATTTCCTACTTGCAGGAATTTCTGAGTGCTCTGTAGGAATTTAAGTCAGCTGGGAGCCCTGTGCTTTTGTAGTGGAGCCAAGATTTGTCCCGCTGTCACAATTTGGAGAGAAGGTCAGACTTTAGCCATCGAGTATGCTTATATTTTACACGTCAGGTAACAAGAGGGCAATGTTTGTCCTGTATCACCAGGAAGCAAGTCAGGAATAGAATTAGAGTAGTCTGAGGGTCACCAGAGTCAAAAGGGGGTCCAGTCAATAGTGGCAATGTCCAGTAGGAAGGATTGAGGGTCAACATTTGCATAGTTGCAAAAAGTAATAAAACGAGGCTTTGAAGGGAAGGGCCTAATTTTACCCCATATACAAAACGTGGGGGAGTGGTCTGTGATGGCATCTGCTAGTATGCCAGACGAGATAATATTATCTGGGTGGCTGGTCATTATCCAGTCCAATAGAGTACTAGAGTTGGAGTGAAGGGCCATTCTAGTAGGGTCACTGATCACCTGGTGAAAGTTGAAACTTAGAATCTTGGACTGTAGTGCATGTAGAGAATTTCCGAGCCAATTTAGATTGAGATCACCAAGTATAAGAACCTCATGTCTCCCGGAAAGAAGAGCGGTCTGATCAAGCAGCTCATCAAGTCCTTTTAAACCACTAGATGGGGGGGTTATAGGCACAGACAATATGTAGTTTTTTCGAGCCAAGAGTAAGGAGGACATGAAGTGCTTCACAGTGGATTAGGGGAGATGAGGAGATAGTGGAGAGCTGTAGGTGATCTTTAAAATAGATGGCTGTGCCACCCCCTCTTTTTTGAGCAGGTCTGTCAAATCTCAAGAGATTGTAGGAGGGAAGCGAGCACTAAGAGTCCTGGATGGAAGATTTAAGCCAGGTTTCAGTTAGGCAGATGATATCTGGTTTGTAGAGGGTGACCCAGGATTCTAATTCAGCAAAATTGTGCAGTAGGCTCCTGATGTTAAGGTGCACTACAGTAAGACCCTTAACATTTGAAAGGGAATTATGTATATTGTTGCTTGGTCCAGGGTTAGAATGTATATCACCAGAGAGCAGCAGGGCCAGTATGAGGATTAACCAGAGTTTATGTCGCAGGAAGGGACATAGGGTCCGCGTGTTCAGGGGACAGTGTTTTAGTACATGGGCTACCATCAGTTGCCAGGACCTAGTTGATAGATGTGGAGTAGGGTCATAACAGAGTGGGAGCAGCAGGAGAAGGTTGGAGTATATGTAGTCATGGCGCTGGAAAAGTGGGATAGCCGGGGGGGCTGGAAGAACAGTAGGCAAGGATAGGTGGAGCAGGGCAAGAGAGTTCAGACTGTAACTTACTTGATTGCCAAAGCAAGGAGACTTCTATAGAACTAACAAAATTATAAGAAGAAATATTAACATAGAAAACCATGCTGAAGTAATATGCCTCTCTGTAATGATGCATCATTATTGTATAACTTGAAAACCAAAAAAGACTGTAAAACTTTGTAATCATTGCTAAATAAATGACAAGTTCAAAAAAAAAATTATAAGGGGAGCCCTGGCGGGATCAGGAGTGAGTTTTAGGGAGAGGGCTTGTGCCCCATGGTCCAATGTAGGGGCGGGGAATGCTTGGCACAGCAAGGAGTCTAGGATATAGAAAACACAGGCACCACCACCATGCTTTCCCACTGTATCCTCCCTGAAGAGGGAGTAGCCAGGGAGAGTGATGAAGGAGTCAGGGGTCATTTTAGAGAGCCAAGTTTCCACCAGTGCCAGTATGTCTGGTTGGTGTTGCACTAGCCAGCATTGGAGGGATGCAGTCTTCTTCGGGAGGATGCAGATGTTCATGGAGGTGATTCATAGCCCTGGGGGTGTCTGCAGCTGGTTGGAGGTAGTAGGGCCTGGTTTGGTATGGATGTTACCAGACAGCAAGGGTGGTAGGGAGATTATCCTGAGGAGAACTGAGAGGTGTTTATTAATTGCTGGATGATGACTGTAGGTGGAGTTTATGGGGCATGAGCAGGGGATGGGCAGAGAGCGGAGGGCTGGGAAGCCAAGGTAGCGCAAAGGGCAGGGGGGTTGAGGAGAGCAGCGTCATGGGGAGGGCGGGCGGTGGGGGCTGAGAGGGTTGTCAGGGTGGGGGAGAAGTGGGTGGAGGGAGGTCCGAGGGGTACATCTGACATGCTAAGCATGGGAGGCGTTGGCGAACATACGGCTGGAATAAGTAGTAGTAGTGTCGCAAGCAGGGCTTTACTGGCTGTGCATAAAGAGGTGGTCATGGTTGTCAGTGGGCATTGGGGTTGCAGCAGGTACAAGGCTGCGGGGGTGCCTGCCAGAAGTGAAGCAGCCGCTTGCTGTTTAAAGTTCAGTGTGGTGTCTTCTGAGAGTAGAAAGTGAGTATATGCGGGGATGCTTTTAGAATGGGGAGACATTAAGCTGGTTTAGAGTTCAGTGTAGTGTCTTCTAACTTAGAGTTAAGATTAACACCAACAAGTGTTAGGCCCTATAACTGCATTCTGTATCTTTAAGGGGAGTTGCAATATTAGTGAGAGGGAAGGATGAAGATTGACTAGGGGCAGTGCCAAGGGGGGAGGGAGAATATTTAATAAAGGCTGGGGGTGGGCGAAAAATTCAAGCAGGAAGCAGAGAAAGTGAAACAAAAATGTGATTATTACAGGGCATAGCTTACAACTGTGGCACAAATGAAACCTGCTCTACACAGAGAACTGTAATACTTTAAAACCTAAACAACCTGCACTCTGGAGGATCCTGCTCTTCAGACAACCCTTGAAGTGCAAAATTGCTATAAACAGGCTTAGATTCACATTTCAGTTAGCATTCACAGGACAATTTGGAGAAACTTAACCAGTACTAGAATCAGTAAATAAAATTAGCTTAAAGTCCAAAAGGAGTAGCAAAGAATTCAAGAAGTGGAGCAGCCAATCAGCAGGTAGAGCCAATGGTTCCGGTCAGTCGGCGTGGAGATGCCAGAAGTTTCAGCAGTGTACCTTCGGTCTGCTGTTCGGCAGGCAGTACATCGAGGAAGGCAGCCAGCGGACAGCGGGGACCTGCTGGGCTGCTTGCAGCAGCAGAGGCACCTGTGTTAAGGGTGAAGCTAAGGGGAGAAATCAGAAAAAGCAAGAGGTTATATAGCTGTAAGAGAGGGAGTGTTTACAGCGGTGGGGGGGGGGGGTTCACCCCACAGCAGAAAATTAACAAACTGGGGCTGAGGCACCAGTAGAGGACTGTAGTGCACAGCAAGAGGAAATTCCAACTGGAGGGATATGGCTGAGAGAGAAAGGTAGTCAGAAATGGTATTAGTTGCAAGGCATAGCTTAGGGCTGTAACACAGAAACCTGGTCTAAATAGAAGAGTGAGGAAAAATTCAAGCAGGAAGCAGAAAAAGTGAGGCAGAGAAAGTGAAACAAAAATGGGATTATTTGCAGCTTACAACTGTGGCACAAATGAAACCTGCTCTGCGTAGAGAACTGTAATATTTTAAAACCTAAACAACCTGCACTCTAAAGGATCCTGCACTTCAAACAACCCTTGAAGTGCAAAATTGCTGTAAACAGGCTTAGATTCACATTTCAGTTAGCATTCACAGGACAATTTGGAGAAACTTAACCAGCACAAGAATCAGTAAATAAAATTAGCTTAAAGTCCAAAAGGAGTAGCAAAGAATTTAAAAAGTGGAGCAGCCAATCAGCAGGCAGAGCCGATGGTTCCGGTAAGTCAGCGTGGAGATGCCAGAAGTTTCAGCAGCGTACCTTCGGTTTGGTGATCGTCGGGCAGTACACCAAGGAAGGCAGCCTGTGGACAGAGGGGACCCGCCGGGCTGCTTGCAGCAGCAGAGGCACCTGTGTCAAGGGTGAAGCTTCGGTCTGGTGATTGGCGGGCAGTACAGCAAGGAAGGCAGCTGGCGGACAGAGGGGACCTCGCAGGCTGCTTGCAGCAGCAGAGGCACCCATGTCAAGGGTGAAGCTTTGGTCTGGTGATCGGCGGGCAGTACAGCGAGGAAGGCAGCCAGCGGACAGAGGGGACTCACCGCAGAGGCACCCATGTCAAGGGTGAAGCTTCGGTCTAGTGATCGTTGGGCAGTACAGCGAGGAAGGCAGAAGGTGGACAGAGGGTACTCGGCAGGCTGCTTGCAGCAGCAGAGGCACCTGTTTCAAGGGTGAAGCTTCGGTCTGGTAATCGGCAGGGAGTACAGCGAGGAAGGCAGCTGGCGGACAGAGGGGACCTTCTAGAGGCCAGACAAATCTATTCACACCATATATAAAACATAGAAACACAGACTTTGATGGCAGATAAGGACCGTTTGGCCTACCCAGTCTGCCTATTTCCCTACTTGTTGGATAAGCTGCAGATCTTAGTTAGCCAACAGCCTACTTCCTCCTACACCCCCCCCCCACTAGAATTGCCTTATGTCTATCCCATTCGGTTTTTGAATTCCCCCACTGGTTTTGACCCCATGACCTCCTCAGAAAAGCTGATCCATGTGTCAATCACCCTCTCCATAAATATATACTTCTTCATGTTGCCTCTGAGCTGTATCCTCTCTATCTTCAAATTGTTGCCCCTTATTCTTGCACATCTCTTTTTCTGAAAGATGCTACCCTCTTGGACTTTGTTGATTCCCTTGAGGTACTTGAAAGTTTCTGTCATGTTCCCCCCCCCTTTCCTCGAGGGTATATGACATTTAAGTGCAGCCCGTATAAAATCTGACCTCTCGGTGGTGCCTAAGTTGTACATTGGGAAGTCCTGAATTTTAGTCTTGACATGTTCTACAGTGGTTTTGTCCCTAAGCAGCTGTCCATTAAGTCTCCACATGGAATCTGTCTTGGTACCCTGGGTGAAGGCATGCTATGGGAGGAACAGGGAATCATCAGATATTGCCCAGGTCAAGACTTCACATGAATGAAGCCCATGTAGCAATGATTGGCTTAGGTGAAGGTAGTCAATTCAGGACAGGGATGAGTGAGGCATTGAGAAAAAAAGTATAGCCACTAACTGAGGGTACTATTGTCCTCCAAGGGTCACACAGGCCTAGGGAATCAATGAAACTGCGTATTGCCCTGTGACTGGGTGATAGGCCCCCTCTCATGGTTCCTGATCTATCCAATTCGTTATTTAGTATTAAGTTCCAGTCTCCTGCAAGGATCAGGTGAAGATGTAAAAAGGCTGAGTGTGCATTAAGGAGTTCTATAAAGAAGGCAGGGGTGTCCAAGTTTGGACCTCTAATTTCCCTGAAATTATCTCTGTGTTTACTAAATGCTCCTTTAGTAAAAGGTACCTGCCATTTGGATCTGCTATAGACTGATTCAACTGAAACTTAATGTTTCTACCAATCAATATTATCACTCCGTTCTGTCTTGTCCCATCTCCCATCCCATATGCTTGTCCTGCCCGTTCTCATCTAAACAGAATGGCTTCTTCTTCTTCTTCTTCTTGAAAATGTGTCTCTTGAAGCATAGATATGTGGACTGAGTGAAGGGATTTGACCCTATCCCTAGCTCAGTTTATGTTCCACGAAATATATTATATTGTGCTATCCATTATTATAAGTTAAGGGTAATTTTAACAGCACTTCTGTTGCCAGCCATAAACTGCATATCCTGTTCACACTGAACCTTTTCATATCTTCTTGTATCCCCCCCCGGGCCCCCCTCCTTCTGTGTTACTCCACTATGGATACTATACATGAAAGATGTCAATAGGGCTCAACAATAAACATATAAGGAACACTCAGATACAAACAGATGCCTGCCACTACACCAAAGTGTAGGGAGGGCTGAAACAGTTATAAAACACTGAACAAAAATCTCACTGCTTTGTGAGATGTAGAACCCCTTGCAGGGACATAGTGAATCCCTGGTCCTGATGACTGCACCGCCTAAGAATGGTCTGCGAGCTCAGCTAGAAGTCCATCTTGTCAGTCCAGGGAGACCATCTGTGTATGTTCACTAGAATTTCAAAGTACCAGATACTCTTCCTAAGTCCCCCCCAAAGCACATCCCCATTATGTAGGTTAATTCTGATGTTGTAGTCTCCAACTACAGTAGATCACCTCATTTGACTATATCAAGGTTTTATTTTTGTTTTGTTTATTTGTACTCTTTATTTCTCACTCTGCAGGCTGGGCATCTTTCCAGAGTACCCACTCGGCTAAGTCTCTTCTCCCAGCCTTTACCCTCACTTACCAGTGTCCTCCCCCCAACTAACCAGGCAGGTCCAGCCCCCCGGATCACCCCCCAGGGCAGTTCCACCCTCCCTCAGCAGCCTTTCTGCAATTAGAGGGGCCTACCTGGCGTTGGGTCGGACAGTGGAGTTCACTGGTGCGCTGGGCCAGCAGAGGGATGTGGACTTGCCCCTGGAGTCTCCTTCATCTCTTGGCTCCACAGAGGGCTTTTTCTTGTTTTCTCCCTGAAGCTTGGACATGCAATGTCATCCTGCTCGGCTGGTGCACGCTCCCATGCACCCCCGAAAAACGTCCGCCGGAGCTTCAATCCCCTGCATTTTGTGGCTGTGCACTGTGGTACCTCCAGTCTCCACCAGAGGTCACCAGTGCATTGGCTGGTGGAAACCCCCCTCCCGGGGATGGAGAGCAGTCCATGGGACGCTCAATCCATACCCATCCCTGCCAACCCCCGATGACCCTGGGCTCGTTCCCGAACCCAGGTCACTGGCATGATGCGAGGTGTGGCATCCAGCACCTCAACCCTCAGTGCCACTGGGCCGGTGACTATATCATGGTTATTATTTGTATTTAGCAAGGAAGCATATGTGTGATCAGTCTTCCCCCTACGGGTTTGGGTCCCCTGAAAGGCTACATGCTTCAAAAGCCAAAATCAGTGATGGTCCACTGAGGTTTGGAATTGAGTTGAGGATCATTTTGTATCTCTGCCCTTAAGTATTTCAGTACTATCCCACTAGTACTCCCCCTGAAAATATATCAGGTAGGCCCTATTGCTCCCCAGTCACACCTCTTGCATATTATGCATCACAGCACTCTCTGTTCTAGTGATTAGGCTGTATGATGCAATGAGTCTTTAATATCTAGACAAGTGCTTGCCCTTAACCATGTCAGGGTCTGATTTAAGGTGGGGAGTGTGCTTACCGGCCAACTCAAATTATCAAATCTCTGGCGAACCAGTCGCCCACCTATCGGTTTGTGATACATTGGACTTTTCATTGCTAAAAACTAGTGATACAGTGCTGTCAGCAATGAGGTACTGAGTGTCCATAAGTCTGTTCCATTTCAGGGCTTGGACGTATATGGGTCCCCTCAGCCTGCACTTACATTGTTGCATGGAACAGATTCTGCTAGCCTACCTTAGTAGAATGGGTCATAAAGAGAGAGATATACTGTAGGGGTAACTGGAGGGCAGCCTGGACCATTAATCTTTAAAAAAACAAAACAAGGCAGATAATTAATGCATGCAGCCCCCAGAGCCCCCAAGACCCCTCGTGAGACTTGTTGCATATGTATTTGAAAATGTGTCAAAATAAAAATTATTAAAAACAAACCCCTAAAACCTGTTTTGTGATAAGGTGGTTAGAGAAAGTCTCATACAAACAGAGGTAAATATCCATTTTGAAAGTTATAGTTGGGTCTTCATGTACTTCCTGATAAACATCTTTGTTAGAGAGCTGGGTCAATAGTTCTTTCTCGTATTGTGGGTGGCCCATGATCACAGTCAAACACTCTTGTCTGCAGGCTTGATTACAATGTTTATGTTGTTATTCAGTGATTCCAAGACATGTAACTCTTTCTTGGAGCAGTTAATGTAATAAATTGCTACTTATGGGTGACCTTAACCTGAATTGGTCATGGAACAATGCTAAGCAATATGAAGCTGCAATTAGCAAAGTCAGTATTACCCATCTAATCTCCACCTCTAATAGACTAGAGGGGGCTGCCATACTCTATTTGCTGTCCCACAGAACTGACAGGATATAACCACCTTTGCACCTTTGCTAATGTTATAAGTGATCATACCCCAATTTAATGTGTGTTGAAAACTAAAATGCCCAAGGTACCATCTGAAGTAATTACTTTTAGGGATTTATTTAAATTAGATATGGATTGTTTTCTTGCTGAATTATCTCATAGTGACTGGTCCTCTGTACTTGTTTCACGTGATGTTTTTTGCCCTGTCTACCTTCCTCTCGTTAATTACTTCCATACAGGAAGCACATGCTTCATTTATTAAGAGGACAGTCAGGGACTTCCAGTGACGTCACAGAGCTAGCAGCAGCACATTAGAGAGAACTTCCCTCCTGAAAGCCCTAAAACACACTAAAATAAGGAAAATCGCACCAAAGGCCTTCAAATGGCGACTACTAAACCTCCAAAAGATAATTGGGGCAGAAATAAGATGAATAGAGTCTCTCGGAGGTCTGATGCACCGGGATTAAAACCACCACCTTGAGGTAACAGCTGGAGCCCTTCCCCAGCGAGCCTGCCAGACACGGACGAAGAACATGATCAGCTACCACACTCACAATTTGAGAAATTGTTTCATGAATTAAAAGAAATGCAAGGTGAGAATAGGGCCAAATTTAAACAACTGAATCAGCACTTAGCATGCCTGGAAAAAAGAGTCGGGGAGGTTGAGGATCGAGTTAGTAATATGGAGGATGACAGCACAAAATGAATCTGGCAATCCAAGTCCTCCTACAGCACATAGAGCAGTTGCAAAATAAAAGTACTGACTTGAAGGGCCATTCTAGATGGGGAAAATATCCACATACATGGGCTACACGAGGGGTCAGAAACCGGACGAATGCCAGAATTTATCACAGACTTACTTGCGGATGTTCTGCAGTTACCCCCAGGATACCAGCTTGGCATCGAACGAGCCCAAAAGTCCCCCCCCCCCAACTCAAAACCCCACTCAGTAATTATAAAGTTTAACAGTTACAGGGTAAAGGAGGACATTTTAATGAAGGCATGGCAGCAAAAAGAAGTAAAATACCTCACCAGAAGATTATATTTTGATCATCATGACTACCCTCCTGAGGTACAAAAAGGCTACAATATGCATCTATCTTAAAAGCTCTTTGAGCTAAAACCATAAGGTTCAGTACTCCCTACCCTGCTCGTTTAGAATTTTCTGGCCAGAGGGAAGTAAAGTTTATGATTCACATGAAGAAGCGGGAAAGGCCTTGGCTGAAAAAGGCCTACTGGAAGCACCAGTCAACACTTCACAGGACTCGGATTCCCAGCATGACATGCAGACCCTGTCTGATTGTCTAATCGCACTCAGCAAAAAGAGAGGAGGACACGGCCTTCAGACATTGTCACTGGTGCCCTTAGCAGCAATCCGTGCAGTACTCCTGAAAGCACAAGCCACTAAGAGATCCCATATTGAAGACACGCAGGACTGAGGAGAAACCAACATTTGTCTAATTTTCTTAGTCTCCAGTGGTGAGCCAGAGCATGCACTTGTAAAAGTATTGCTAAATACTGTTTTGAAGTTTCGTTTATTGCTGTCCTGGACTTAAGCCACTCCTCTTGCCCAAACTACGCATAAGACTGGTGGAATTTGGAGGTTTGATACTGATGTTTTCTTTTTACAGCTGATCAAACATGCCATCTACGCTGACCAGTCTCCACAAGGAGGCAAAAGCTGAATGAGGCTTTTATGACTACTGCAGGTCAATGTTTAATTTGTTCAAACACTTCCAATACGTTCTTTTGGTGCTTCAGATTCACAATATCATTTGGGGCTTGGGGGGAGGGGAGGGAGGGAGGTTTTGAAAGTAGCTTGCTTGCCAATAGAAATGGCCACGCTAGTGTTCCGACTCCAGTCACATTCATAAGGTGGTTGAATTGTTCAACCCAGTCTATTAGTTGATGCCACAAAAACGCTGATTCTCAGCTGAGAGAGCCTACTTACAACCAACGAAGGCTCTGAGGAGAGCTACTACCTCAGTAGTGAGGAGCTTTGGCTTCACCGCCCTCACCTGGTACCCTACCCTGTCTAAAGGGTGGCTTGCCGGATGAATAGAGATCTCCTTGTGTTTTGGTAGATCTCCACCTTGGAAACTGAAGGATGTTTAAAAGTGTTGTAAAGTTACAGAATTTTCAATAAAATTTTATTTATTATTATACTTTTTAAAGGGAGAGAATTTCACTGTCATGATGGAGTCTGAACTGGAGGATGCATTTAGAAATAGTCAATACATTAAAGGGCTTAGAGTAATTTGTATTAGGAGATTTGCAAATATCCACCATGGCTAAGTCAGATTTACTGGTTTTATCCTATAATGTAAATGGATTAGCCCACCTCATCAAGACAGCTCAAACTATGTCATTTTTTATGGAAATCTGGGGCTGCCTTTACCTTACTCCAAGAAACCCACATGAATAAAATAGAATATGGAAAGCTCCTGAAATTTGGTTATAAGAAAATTGTGTCATCTGAATATGGCGAAGATCATAGGAGGGGAACTGCCATATTAATTCCTCACTCCACCCACCATATCTCTCAATTGTCCCCGATTTTCAGGGATGTCTCTGTTTTTGCCTCAAAATTTTCCTCTGTCCCTCGTAAAATTAGCATTTTTGTGACAGAACAGTGGGGATTAAAATCACAAAATAATGTCAAACATTAAAGTTATAGACTTGTTCTTCTTCAGAAAATGCATCTTAACATACATACCTTTATTCTATCAGCTTTCTGTGTGGGTAGTACCAATGTTTAAGATGTGTCCCTGATTTTGGGTCTTTGTCCCTGATTGTTTTAAGCCTTGTCCCTGGTTCATGATGCAAGAAGTTTAGAGGTATGCCACCCACTTTGACCCCAAATATACTTTAGTTGACAAACAAGGCAGATTTGCAGCTCTTAAGGGGTGCCATAATGGCACTAAGCTCACTTTGGTCTCTCTATATGCCCAGCTGGGCACAGAATTTAAATTTTTTCGAGATTTTTTTCTAAAGATCATGCACTGGGTGGAGGGACACTTAAACTTAGGAGGAGACTTAAACTTAAAATTAAATCCTACATTGGATTCTTCCATGCAGGTTACCAAAGGGGAGATGGGAGTGGCTAAGAAGGGAGATAAACTATTAGGGGAACTTGGTTTAATTGATGCCTGGTGCTCCTTTTGTAAAAATGCCAAACAATACACTTATTTTTCACACTCCCACCAGACCTTCTTCAGATTGGATTATTTCCTCACCCCAAAAGAATCTCTAGGGATTTGTAAAGCTGCCAAAATGGGAGCTGGGCTGGTCTCGGACCATTGCCCTATATACTTAACCCTAGCGGTAGGCCCACTGAAGTGCTCTACCTTTTGGAGACTAAATGTCTCCCTCCTGCAAACATGATAAAAGCCATTATTAGAGGAAAGTTTATAGAGCTCTTGGCTAGATTAAAGAAACAAAGGGATAGAGACAAAAAGAATTACAGGAACACATAAGAGAACTAGAGAGACAACAGCAGCAGAAAGTTAATAAAGACGGGAAAGCAACTGGCAAAGCTGAAGGCCGAATTTTTTAAAATTTTAGACTACAAGGTAGAACAAAGGTTACTTTATTTAAGGCAGAGATTCTATGAAGGGGGTTCTAGAGCCCTTAAGCTTCTGACTAGTAGGCTGCGCCAATGTAGGAACAGAGCTACTATTCCTAAAATCAGAGATCCAATCAAACACATACTACAGTATAAAATTGAGGATATAGCTGATAGAAACATAAAAACATAGAAGTTGATGGCAGATAAAGACCGCAAGGCCCATCCAGTCTGCCCATTTATTTTTCTACCTCATAAATGTGCCATTGGCCTTTGCTCTGTCAATGGCCTATCTATTTATACTCATCTGTATTGCTCTCTTATGCCTATCCCATGCCTGTTTGAAGCCCTGCACTGTATTCGTATCCACCACTTCCTGAGGTAGGCCATTCCATGCATCCACCACCCTTTCTGTGAAAAAAACTTCCTCACATTACCCCTCAATCGGCCTCCCTCTAATCTCATGCTGTGCCCTCTTGTCCTTCTGTTTTTCTTGTATTGAAACATGTTAGACTCTTTCACCTTGTTTATGCCCTTAAGGTGTTTGAATGTTTCGATCATATCACCTTTCTCCCTCCTTTACTCTAGGGTATACATATTGAGCTTGGTTTATCTGTCCTCATATGTTTTCTGATGCAGTCCCTGCACTATTTTGGTTGACCTTCTCTGGACTGCCTCAATTTGGTTAATGTCCCTGTGAAGGTGTGGCCTCCACTACTGCACGCAGTACTCCAGATGGGGCCTAACCAGTGTCTTGTAAAGAGGGATTATTACCTCCCTCTTCCGAATTGTAATACCCCTACTAATACACCCCAACATCCCTCTAGCCATACCTACTGCTTTAGTGGTCTGCTTGGATGATTTCAGGTCATTGGTGATGATGATTCCCAAGTCTCTTTCTTCCCTTGTGACTGCCAGCAACTCCCCTCCCAGCCTATAGGTGGCTTCAGGGTTTCTCTTCCCTTTGTGCATGATCTTGCACTTCTTTGCGTTAAACCCCAGTTGCCACACTTCTGACCATTTTGTTAGTTATCCAGATCTCTTCTCATCCTGCCCACCCCATCTGGATCGTCTACTCTGTTGCAGATCTTGGTGTCATCTGCAAATAGACAAACCTTACCCTCCAGTCCATCTGCAATGTCACTGATGAAGATATTGAAGAGGGCTGGCCCCAGGACTGATCCCTGAGGTACCCCACTTGTGACTTGCATCTCTTCTGACTGTATACCGTTTACCACCACTCTCTGTTTTCTGTCCGTCAACCAGTTTGCCACCCAGTTGACCAATGTCTGACCCACCCCAAGCCTACCCAGCTTATTAATCAATCTTCTATGTGGAACAGTATCGAAAGCTTTGCTGAAGTCAAGGTAGGCAACATCAACTGCTCCTCCTTGGTCCACCACTCTGGTTACCCAGTCAAAGAAATCTATGAGATTAGTTTGACAGGACCTTCCTTTTGTAAACCCATGGTGTCTTGGATCCTGTGCTCCTACGAATTCCAGGTGTTGCACTATCCTTTCCTTAAGGAGTGCCTCCATGATTTTGCCCACTACTGAGGTAAGACTGACTGGTCTGTAATTCCCTGCCTCTTCCCTGCTACCACTCTTGTGGAGCGGGATCACATGAGCCCTTCTCCAGTCTTCTGGGACCTCTCCTGTGCCCAGAGACTCACTAAACAGTTCTGATCATGGCTCTACTAGGTCCACCCTTTAGTATCCTGGGATGTATGCCATCAGGTCCCATTGCCTTGTCCACCCTGAGCTTATCAAGCTCTTGTAGGACCCTTTCTTTTGTGAAGGAACTAGTGCACACCTCCCCCCCCCCGTGTCCATGGTGCTGAGCTGTGGGCTCTGCGCTACCTTCTCTTCAGTAAATACTGAGCAGAAGTATCTATTTAGGATAGATGATTTTACATGGTCCTCCTCCTCCTCACACACCCCCTTATCCCCTTTGATCTTAGCAATGCCCCTCTGGACTTTCTCCTTTCACTAATGTATCTATAGAAAATCTTGTCACCTTCTTTTACTGTTTGTGCTAGTGTTTCCTCGGTGTGGGCCTTTGCCTGCCTTACTGCCTTCCCTGCATCCCTTAGGGAAGCTTGGTATGCCTCCCTATCTTCATCCTGCTGCGTTCCCTTATATTTCCTGAAGGTCAGCCTTTTGGCTCTGACCTTTCCTGCTACTGTTTTTGAGAACCAAAGTGGTTTCCTTCTTCTTTTGCACTTCCTTTTCTCACTAACACAATAGGATGTTGCTTCAAGTATTGCATCTTTAATGCTTGCCCACTTTGTCTGTACCCCCACACATGTATTTCTTTTTGCCAGGGCTAGCTTAACTCTGTTGGCCATCTTATCAAAGTCAGCTCCTCTGAAGTCCCATATTTTTGCCTTGGAATGGGATGATTTAGTTCTAGTGGCCAAATTGAACCATACCATGTGATGGTCACTGGCCCGCAGGTGACCTTCTACCTGGAGATCTGTGATCCTTTCCCTGTTAGTCAGTACTAGATCTAGGATAGCCCTGTCTCTTGTAGGTTGTTGTACTAGTTGTCTGAGGCCCTCCCCCTACAGGGAATCCACCATGTGTCTAGTTCTGGCAGATGTCCCTGCTGGTATTGACCAATCTGTATCTGGCATGTTGAAGTCTCCCATTGTCAGAACTTCCCCTTTAGCTGTCATATTTTGTATATCTTCTAACAGTAATGTGTCTATGTCCTCCCCCTGGTCTGGAAGTCTGTACACAATCCCAGTTTATATGGCTGTCCCATTTCCTGTTTCCAGGGTGACCCACAGTTCTTCTGGCTCCTTATGTGTATTCTGAATTTCTGCAGCTTTGATATTTTCATTGACATGATGCCTTTAAGAAGTATTATCAGAAGTTATATACTAGGGGTCCTGCCCCAACCGCACAAGAAATCAAAGATTTTTTAAACCCATTGAGACTCCCGCGCCTCTCAGGAGTCCAGGGGAGGCACTGAGTCAACCTTTTACCGAGTGAGAAATCCTCACAGAAATCAAGAGACTTAAAACAGGCAAGTGCCCTGGCTCTGATGGCCTGCCTGGTGAATTCTTTAAGCAGTTTAAAGAAGAGGTTCTTCCCTGCTTTGCAAAGCATATAACCACCTCCACACAGATGAAGGTATGATGCCTCCCTCTTGGACGCAGGCAGTCATATCAGTAATACTGAAACCGGCCAGGGACACCACAAATTGTGCATCATATCGCCCCATCTCCATCTTAAATACTGACTATAAGATCATGGCAGGTATTCTAGCCAGGAGAGTGGAGCAGACTCTTCCTGAACTCATACACAGAGACCAGGCTGGCTTTGTTCCTCGTCGACAAACGTTGGATAATGTTCGGAGAACAATTAACATCATTGAACATTTACAGGCTACAGGTCAGCCAGTGCACATTATGAGTCAAGATGATGAAAACGCTTTTGACCAGGTTTCCTGGGAAATTTTAGAGGGCTCCCTGGCCAGCTTTGTTTTTCCCAAACCCTTCCTTCAAATCATAGCTAAGATTTATACCAGTCCAGTGGCATGTGTGAGAGCCAATGGCTATATATCTCAATCTTTTGGGCTAGCTAGGGGTGCACAGCAGGGGTGCCCCTTGTCACCACTTCTTTTTTGCCCTTTATATTGAGCCTTTGGCCCAAAGCATAAGACTGAACAGGGAGATACAGTGGGTGGCCTGTGATAATAACCTACATAAAATTGCATTGTACGCTGATGATGTTTTATTATACTTAACAGATCTCGAAAATTCCTTCCCCAGGGTCTTTCAGCAAATAGAAGCCTTCTCCCGATTATCAGGTTACAGGCTAAATTGGTCTAAAACAGAGGTCTTGGTAATGAATGCTCGGATACACCAGGAACTGTGGCTCAAATATCCAATGAAGTGGGATTGCCGCAACATAAAATACTTAGGAGTGAGATTAGGTAAGTCCCTCACCCATCTCTTCAGGTATAATTACCCACCTCTTCTAAAGGCAATCTGGGCTGACTTGCTGAGGTGGTCCCTCTTACCTCTTCCCTTTTACTCAAGGTTACAAGCTTTCAAAACAAACATATTACCAAGAGTCTTATACTTGTTCCAGGCGGTACCCTGTCCGATACCCCACAGAGACTTAATGAGCTGGCAGAAAAAAATCATGTCCTTTCTGTGGGCACATTCCCATCCAAGAATTTCCAGAAAAACATTATTCTTACTAAGGCAGGAAGGAGGGAGGGAGAGCATGCCCTAGTTTACAAGATTACTGACTGGCAGCTCAGATGAAGATGGGTTTGCTCTGGTCTTATCCACAGTACAAGGCCCACTGGCAGCAGATGGAACTAAATAATAAAGCTCTGATACCCATTTCAGTGATAATTTTTAAACTCCCCCCCTCACAAATAGATATACCATCATACCAACGTTATGCTGTTTGCACAACACTACTAGGACGGATACAAGGGACTAGAAAAGGATTCACAGCCAAACATATATGGAAGTATAGATGCTGGTGTTCTGACCCGGAATTCCACCCAGCAATTTATCACAGATGGTATAAACAACAGATGGGGATGGGGTCTATGTGCATCCTGGCAGGTGCTTAAGGGATAGGATATGCTACCCTTTGAAATTCTTAAAACCAGAGCTAATTGGGATGCATCAGATTATATCTATTATTACCAGATAAGGGACTATATGAATACCAAGCAGAGGCAAATGAAGACCTGGCAGGATGAAAGGCCCTTCCCTCTGGTTTTCGAAACCATATGGGGCGGAACTCATGGCAAGGGTGCAATTACCATGTTATATGGCAATTCAATTGCAGATAAAGCTCACAATATACAAAATATTCATACAAAATGGGAAGGGGAATTGGGCATTACAGTAAGTTCTCAGACCTGGACAAAAATCTTTAGAAATATCTGGAAGACAACTTCATCACCAAATTGGCGTGCATATGCCTGTAAAATCAGGATTAGGTATTTTTATACTCCTGTAAAATTATGTAAAGCAGGTATACAATCTTAGGGGATCCGTTGGAGGCATTATGGAGCCACCTCTGCTGATCAGTTGCATATATTTTGGCTTTGCCCCAAAGTCCAGGGTTACTGGTCCCAAACAATTACCTACCTGACTGAAATATTTACTTTAACATCAAGTATAGCCCTGGAACACTGTCTTCTGGGCCTGTATCCAGATGAAATCAAAAGTAAAGACGTGCAGTACCTATGGGCCATTCTCACAGTGGCAGCTGTGAAAGCTATAACAAAAAAATGGATCCAGCAGAACCTTCCAACGGTCCAGGAATGTTTGGAAATAATAGCCCAAATTCAACACATGGAAAGTGTGACATATGCTATAAACCACCAAAAAGTTTAGCAACAGATGGAATAGGTGGGACTTATATAAAGGTAAAGTGCAATAACAGCCCTTAGATTTGAATACTCAGTATCTTCATCTCCCCCTCCCCACCTCGCTTCCCCTTCCCCCTTCCCATTTTCTCCACCCGGTTTTACTCCTATCCTCACAATCCTTCATGTAACTCATTTTAACTCTCATGACAGTACCAGTTGTATTAATTGTTCACTCTCCCAACAAGTAAATTGTTCTTATTTTAATTTGTTGTTTAAATATACTAGAACAACATGTATGATACTAATTGTATAGTTCAGTACGATTATTATTTATTTTGTCTCTTTGTTTATTAAGATAGTCATGAAATAACCATTGATAAAAAATGATCTTTTATGAGATGATTATATTACAAGGCTCTATGTGTACTTTGAAACTGATTCAATAAGCAAGTATATAAAAAGGACAGTCAGGGACACAGTCACCATGTGGCTCCATGGTGACCTCCTCTCTCTCTTAGGAAAGCCAGGAATAGATACTGCTATGCCTATAAGGCCTCTTTAAGTATACATGACCTGCAGCAATATAGAATGCTTAGAAATGTCTGTTAGAAAGCCATTTGTACTGCCAATAGCAATTACTGCAGGAGTACCCTTGTGGCTTTTGTCAGTGATTTGCATAATTGCTGGAGGAACATTAACAGCCCAATCGGGGGTATTGTCAAGCATCATACATGACTTCGTACTATACGCGGAGTAAATTGCAACAATTCCCTAAGAATTACTAATGTTTTTAATATGTACTCCTCTGATCTTTCTGCATGTGCCTCTATCTCCTTCAGCCTATCAATAAAGTGCACCACTGATTCCCCTTCCTCGAATCAATCTATTCACCCTCTGCTGTATCTCAAAATTGTGATCACAGGGAAAATATATAAACTCCTAAGTAATCTCTCCCCTTTCACAAGTGCTGGTCATGACAGTTTGGAGCAAAAATAATCTGAGTGGGTGCCTCCTACCTTGTTGACTAAATTGCTCATACCTTCAACCTGTCTCTGCTATTTGGCACTATACTTGACATCTGGAAAGTTGCTAGAGTGGTCCTACTCTTTAAGCAAGGAGACCCGAGATGGTTAGAAAATTATGACTCTATAGCAGCCCTAGTCTCAGTAAATTACTCAAAATTATGTAGCAACCCAACTATCTTATCATTTTTATAAATATAATCTCCTAAGTCCTATACAACATGGGTTCCACAGAGACCACAATACATCCGCAGCTGCCATTGAGTTTACATCTGATATAAAAATCACTATGAATCAGGGTATGCTGAGTCTGATAGGAGTGGCCTTTGAAAATTTATCAAAGGCCTTTGACCTAGTTGATCATCAACTGCTGTGCTTAAAATTACTGGCCCTTGGTTTGTCGTCTGATATGGTGGCATGGATAGCTAACTACCTTAACAATAAACACCAAGTCATCAAATGTAATTGGAAATTTCTGTTGTGGCAACTATTAAGCTTAATTTCCCTCAGGGTTCTATCCTGGGCCTCTTCCTCCTCTTCTTTCTGGTAAACAGTCTTCCTCGTATATCAACATTCAGTTCTACAACAGTGTATACAGATGATCTTACACTTTCTGTTAGCTTACTGCCAACATTGTCTTATTCCTTTTCCTTGTAATAAATGTGGGAACTGTGATAAGTAGTATAATAACAAATGACACATGGCCTCCTTCCTTCTTGACTTTATCTGCCATCACCAAAATTTGTCCCGTGTGTCTCATACTTGTATTACACTGCCCAGCAGTATTACACAATGGGAATTCACCTGTCCTGGCATCATGACTCATTTTCCTCCTGTCCCTCCCCCCCCCTTCCCACCTCCACCTCACTACAGCTTCTCTGTCTCCACTCCATTCCTCCCTGCTCTCCCCATTCACTGAACCTCTTTTGAACTTGACCATCCCCCATCAACACCACTGTCCTTATATTCCAATGTTTCCTCCACCATAAATAACACCTCTCCCCTTCCTCTTCTTCCTCCTCATATCTTTCTGTCCCTTACTTCAGATGATTTGGATATATTTATATAAATATTCTTGAAGATGCATTTACTATCTCCTCTCACCCTGTCACTAAGTAACTTGTAAAACTTGTGTTTTTAAAGACTATAGTGACTGCATTAATCACTTTTATATATTTTTTGCACTTTCTGCGCAGTTATACATGGCTTGTTTTGCACAGTCATAGGCTCCATGGTGAATCCTCCTTTTCTGAGAATAGCTATTTAAGCATGGATACTACCGCTTTAAATCAGGGCCTATAAAGAGAGGAACATCAGCACCTTTACTTCACCCCTAGATGAAGTGTCAGAGTGACATGAAACATCATAGAGATAGATCAGTCGTCTTCCAGGGTTTCTGACAGCACTCAGGCCAATTTACACATTTGCATAATTTTGTGATTTTGCACTTTGCATTGAGTTTTTGCTATGCCTTTACATTTTGTAATTGGCCTTTGCCACTTCAAAGAAATGAAATAAATATATTGGGCTTGTGTGCGCTGTCTTTCTTGCCCTTTTACTCCTTGTATATTCCCCAAGTACGGAGCACATTAAGTCCCTGCTTAACACTGATTCCTAGACCATTCAGTCATGGCTTACTAACAACTAATAGCCTTTATTCTAACTGGCTAAATACCAAAAACATCCACACCATGCTGATTGGAGCTCCTGCTGAACTTAAGTCTTTTTTGGACATCATATCTGTGTTTAGTGCTGATGGTTCCTCGCTAATAGCGTTTAACTCCTTTTGGGTGCCTTGGAGATACTCTAGATCCCCACTGGACATTTCCTCCCATATCTCCTGCAGTGGCAGGGTTGTCAATTCTAGGTTAAGCCTGGCCTACAGAGTTAGGTACAAGCTTACTCAGAAAGCTTGTACTGTCATTGCCAAAAGTATGCTTCTCTCCAGCCCTGTATAAGGCATCCTCTCTTTTATCAACACCTTAAAAAAACAATATTGGCCAAATGGGATGTGACTTGCAATATTTGCCATTTTGCACTGTCGTCTAATGCTTCACCCATCACTGTGACCTCTATGCAAAACTAGGGTGGCTATCCCTATCTAGTGGATACTGTTTTGCCCTGGGATGCTTTATGAACAAGCTTCTCAGGTCTTCCACCCCTCCTCTGTAACTGGGCTTCTGAAGTATTCTCATCTGAGTTATTCCCAAAGGTCAAATGATAAATCCCTACAGATAGTCCCCAAGGCTACCACTAAAATGGGACACCATGCCTTTGCTGCTTTTGCTCCTAGATTTTGGAATTCACTTCCATTGCCAGTCTGCAGCTCCCCCTCTTGTTTTCCTTTTAGAGTGGCTGTATGGGACCATCTCATGATCATGCTGGCCTATACGTTTACTTGACTTATCTTAATTAACATGTATTTTCTTTTTATGTTGCTAATCTATAGTAACTAGATTGGCTAGGAGAAGGAGAGGGTGGGCTGTCCTCCTCCCCCCTCCAGAGCACACTCCATTCGGGCCAGGAGTACCGGGCTGCGGCGTGGCTCAGGAGCAAGCCAAGCATCATCTGCCGGCTCTGTTTTCTCCCCTCGGTGTGCAGTGAGGCAACTGTGCACATGTGTAGAGGCAAGAATGCACTATGTATCATACTGCCAGCCATCCTGCATTGCTGGCACACCTGATGCCCTGTCATCCCGCCTTCACTTGGTGGCAGCAGTGTGGCAAGTCCCCCTTCCCCAGGAGAGGAGAGCAGTCCTTTGGATGCTCAATCGTCTCTCCTTGGTCAACCCCCAGCAGACCAAATCTGCTCCTAAACCCATGCTGTCTGTGTAGTAGCAGGTGTGGCATACAACACCTCAATGATCCATGCCGCTGGACCAGTCACTGATTAGTTACTTGACTCAGTATCTTTTATGAAAGAGGCATAACTGGTGAAACTGAGATATTAATATTTTGGGTACAGATTCCGTCCTCCATGTCCCTTCAACAGCTCAGGTATTGAGCTAGTCTAGCAGCTTTATATTAATTTTTGAAACTGGGCATGCCTAACCCTGCCAACTCCATATCCATACATAAGACGGACCAATATAAACTATTCTAGATTTGGATTCATTCCATATTGATGAAAGTTAGAGCACTGTTGGCAGAAATCCACCCTGGAGGCTGACCACCTTAGATTGATGAAACATTATCAAGTCTATCAATCAGCAATCACCCTCAAGAAGGCAGGGTTCCTTTCTGGGGATTTTGCTGCTGCTCAGAACCAACTAGCTCAGCTCTTTCGAACAGTAGAAAGGCTGTGCAACCCAGCCTGTCTCCAGTCTCGAAGAGCATTTTCACAGACTGAGTGTGATGAGCTTGCTTGGTTCTTTGCGGATAAGGTGGCCAGCATTAGGCAGAGCTCCAACTGGCACACTCTATGGGAGCTGCTAGTGATCGGTTTATGATCAGTCCTCCTCCTTTTGTTTGGAGTTACTTCGACCGGCTGGAGTTCGGGGATGTTGTGTGGATTGTCCAGAGTATGCACCCAACATGCTGTAGTTTGGATCCGGGCCCAACTTCACTGATTAAGGGTTGTTGTGACAGCATTGGCCTGGTCCTTGCATGGATAGTCTGGTACTCCCTTGAGTCCGGTGAGATTCCCAGCTCCCTGAAGGAGGCAGTGGTGACACCTCTCCTGAAGAAAGCTGCTCTGGACCCAGGCTGCCTTGTGAACTACAGACCAATCTTTAACCTTCCCTTTGTTGGGAAGGTGATTGAGAAGGTTGTGGTGCTATAACTGGAGAACCATTTGACCATCCACAACATTTATGAACCTCTCCAATCCAGTTTTCACAAGAGGCATAGTACTGAGACCACTCTGGTTCAGGTGCTCAATGATCTCCTGATGGCGAGGGATCAGTAGCGCTGCTCAATCCTGGTACTTCTTGATCTCTCTTCAGTTTTTGATACCGAGGACCATAGGGTGCTCCTTGAGCACCTGAAGTTCATCTGTGGCCTGTCTGGTACAGTTCTCAGATGCTTTAAGTCCTTCCTCACTGGCAGAACACAGAGGGTGGTGTCGGGAATTTTTTCTTCAGACCCTTTCTCTCTGCAATGTGGGGTCACCCAGGGCTCGGTATTGTCCCCCATGTTGTTCGTGGTGTATATGCTGCTCCTTGGAGACATTATAAGATGGTATGGGCTGAGGTTTCACTGCTGTGCTGATGATACCCAGCTCTACCTGTTTTTTGCACCTGACCAGGATAGCGTGCATTTGGTACTTAACAACTGCCTCGCTGAAATCCAGGACTGGATGAATTGCAGCTGATTGAAGTTGAATTCAGGAAAGACTGAGGTGATGGTTGTGAATCCGGGTCGCCGGACAGAGAACTTGGGGGCTGGCCAACCTTCCGGAATTTGTCTGGGAGGCACCCAGCTTCTTTCCTCTGAATGGGTGCGAGACCTGGGGGTGATTCTTGACGATGGGCTGACACTGTGGTCTCTGGTGTCGGCAGTCATCAAGTCCTCTTTTTACCATCTGAGGAACACCAGGATCAAGCACTTAGTTCCCTCTGGTGACCTCCTTATGTTGATCCATGCCTTTGTAACCTCGTGTCTTCATTTCTGCAGCTTCCTGTACCTAGGGCTTCTGGGGGTTGATATCCGCCACTTGCAGCTAGTGCAGAACGCTGCGGCCTGGTTGTTGACGGGGATTCTCCAGGTATGTCACATCACACTGGTGCTGCACGAACTGCACTGGCTGCCTGTTGAGTGGTGGATCACCTTCAAGGTCAGGCTTCTGATCTATAAAGCCCTACACGGACGGGGCCCAGACTATCTGAAAGAGCTCCTGTCCCCCTACTGCCCTGTGCGACCGCTCTGCTCAGCTGACGAGGGGTTGCTAGAGATTCCCAGGATATCCTTGAAGACATCAGGGGCTCATGCATTTGTGTATGTGGCCCCAACCCTGTGGAATTCTTTACCCCATCAGTTACGGGAGTGCATGACCATGGAGGGCTTTAAGAAGGCCCTAAAGACCCACTTATGGCACCAAGCTTTTATAAATTGATTTTAGCTCAGTACTTATTTTATATTGTGATTTTATTGTGTTACTTATTCTTGCTGTACAGCGCCTTGATAGTTGAAAGGCACTATATAAATAAAAATATTATTATTATATATAGCAGATGTACTATTTTATTTAATTTTATCCAAAAGGAACAAGGCAATGCTATTGGAATTGCATCAAATAAGAAAAGCAGGCAAAGAAGGATATTCAAATGTACATTTTTATAAGGTCATTAAATGAAAGAGGAAGCACAAATCACCTAAAATGATCAGTGTTGATGTTATTTAATGATATCTCAAAGTTGTTTTTTGTAAAGCAAATCAACCTTTTTACCAGTAGAGTCCCAGATATCTTAAACTGTCAGTGACCCACTGAAATGGTATACATTTTCAAAGTTCCAAACAGTTTTCTTCCTTTCCTTTAACACCTCAGTTTTTGAAGTGTTTATCTTAAATCCAGATAAAAGACCATATCCATCTTCTAAAATAATTTTTCATCAAGGGGAATGCAGTCTTCAGGTCCTTCAGAAATAATAATGCATCATCAGCTTATAATGCAATTTTTGGATTCTATACCTTAGCCAGTGGTTTAATTGAAATGGTGATAACACGGGTGACAGGGGACACTCTTGTCTGGTATCACATTTAATTTTTAGCCAGAGAGAGAATAAAGGCTATTGGAATGCACGTTGGCCTTGATGTCAAAATATAGATTTTTAAACCTATCACAAAGTTTCTCACTGAAGTAAAATTTCTTAATCATAGTAAATAAAAATGCTTCAAGATTTAAGATTTTTATTTACAAACAGGAGAAAGATAACTTAAAACCAATTTAGCAATAGCTTATTTACAGTAGTTTCCTGAAATGCAACAATGTAAATACATTATTGATGTACAAATACATATAGTTCACAATACATATGCAGCAAAATATTGACTCCAGACAAAGATCACAGCTTAAGCAACCAAGCACTTGTTCTGTATCTTCCAAGATTGCTACTGTAGCTTTTCTGGAGTTTGCCAGACCTGTTTTGATTTTCTAGAAACTTATACCTGAATATTTTGATCTCTCTCCCAAAACAAAACCTGTTTGTCATTATGTATAACGTTTCCTATTATTTTTATCTAATCCGGAGGCCATTACTTTTGTAAAAATGTTTGTATCCACATTAAGTAAGGAGATGGGGTGATATTATTGCCACAATATAACATCTTTATGAGGCTTGGAAATTGCTGTTATTGAGGTTTCTGAGCAAGAAGTAGGTATTGGGTGCAGAGTTGTGTAACCAGTGCCACACAGAGACAGTCAGACAGGAAGACTGTGCACTCTGCAGTCTGGTGGGCACTCTGAATCAGCTTCATCTGAATGAGGCACCAGGGCACCTGTGTATGGTTTAGTCACTGTTTTGTTGTCGCGCTCACTCTTCATCAAGCACATACATAGGTGCCTGCCCTGTATTGAATTTCTCATGCACTGCAGTAAACTTCAATTTTGCTGTATCTATCATGTGGATATACCTTTTCTGTTATGGGTGAGCTACCAGAGTGTTGAGTGCACTGCCATCCTGTCTAAATAGGTATTTATCCATCTTCATCAGTTCTTTGAGGAGCTTGCGTAATTTTGGAAAGAGCACTACTTGAATTTTTAATTTTTATATAAACTCTCCTTCAAAGCCATCAGTACCTGGCCCTTTCCATAGTTAAGGGATTTCAGATAAAAATTTCCTGTGAAACGATATAAGTCCACAGTAGTTTCAGATTTGTTTACTAGGGGTGTGTGTTGAATTCAAATCAGCTGTCAAATACCTCGAATGCTCGGATACCCGAATACTGGGGTGTATTTGAGGTATTCGATGGTCCCGTATTCAGTGAGTCTTTGAGATCTCATGAAATCTTCTCTTTCAGGAACTTTTTAGAGCTCTACCATGTTACCTTGCCAGTGCACAGAGACACTCAAACTGAGAGGAAGCTGTTTCTCTCTGTGAAAGGGTTGTGCTTTTCTGAATCAGATTTAGGGAAAAAATAATCTTTACAGGCTTTTTTTTTGTCTCTTTTGTTCTTCAGTGGCGAGACTGTGGTGCACCACTTGACTGATGGATTGCTAAAAGTATTTTTTACTACAGAACAAATCATGTTGTAATCTTCATTCTTCAGGCTAGGGTGGGGGGGGGGTCTGTCTGCAGTTGTAGGCTAGGCTAGCTCTTTCTTTCTGACTGACTTAAAAGGACCTATTCCTATGACTTCTTAGTTTTTTACAATGCTGAGAATTTTTGTTCCATTTTTCAGTAAATGTTATACTACTGTATTTGTTTGTGTGTCGGGGGTTAGGGAAGGCAAAAACTAGTGTGTGCTCAGCTTACTGTGCTGTGTTCTGAAGCAGGCTGCTGCCAGTTTGCAAGGGCAGCTTTGTTTTTGTTTCCTTTCTGTAGTGTCATTATTTAAACTGTCTGGGTGGCAGCGTCACTTGCAAGTTACTCTCCCTGGAAGACACTGTCCCTATTTGTTTTAAATTGTTTCGCTTGCTGCTTTATCCACCAATTTATGATATATAATTTTTATAACGAGCCTTAGTTACTACCTCTCTTTGGCCCCTTGGGCACAAGTTTAGATAACAGCATGTTAAACCTCATTTCCCTTAGCAGGAATCAGAGACAGGGATGACTAACTAGTTTCAGTTCTTGAATATATTACATGCAGCTCTTGGACTCTTGTATACAGCATTTGTTGTGCTTATCTGTTTAACTATAGTTTTCATATGGTGGTACCCCTGTAAGATGTATCTTGTAGACATGACACACTATTTTTATTTTTTATTTTTCTTTATTTAGCTTTTGTTAACCAGGTAAGTGCACTAGCCATAAAATTACTCTTTTCAGGCATGACCTGGGAGAGTACAGACATGCAGAAACTTAACAGGATAACAAATTATAAGTGCTTTATATACAATGAGTTAAAGAGGATACAATATATCAGAACATACAAAGTAAAGCGCTTTACATACAATGAGTTAAAGTGGATACAATATATCAGAGACATACAGAGCAGACCATTCATAGGTTCATAGGTGCCTGCCTATGCAATGAATAGAGAGGACCTTGGACAATAAATTATCAGGTGACATATCATATGAACAGAACAGGATACATAAAAACAAAAACAGGTAATACAAAAGGAAGAAATGCCGGCCCGGTGGCCCTGAAGGTTGAGGCGCTGGACGCCACACCTCGTGCTACGCCCGGCGACCGGGCTCGAGGCGGACCCGGGTCATCGAGGTCGGCTGGGGAGGGAGGATGGAGCATCCCAGCGGATGCTGTCCTCCTCGGGGTTGGATGCCAGGGGTGTGTTGGAGTGCCTGATGTCCTGAGAGGGTCGGTGGATGCACCGACTCCTGAAAGGACATGGCGACTCCGTCTACCGGAGCCGGGGAGGGGGGAACGTCGTTAGGCACTTGAGAGGAGCATGCATCAGCACGCAGACTCTCTGCGCCGGTGTCTCAGAGGGCGGGGTTAAGGAAGAAAAAGACTACTTGGAAGAAAATGCCCTCCGGTCGCCTAGATGAAGTGCTCCAGAGCCAGCCTTACCACCCTCTGACCAGGGGCAGACCCCAATGTGCAGCTGCTGCAGGGGGAAGGGGGGAAAAGGGGGGCCTCTCCTCGCCCCACCCGGGGGGGGGGTAATCCGGGCCATCAAAGTGCCCCCAATGGCAGTGTGGCACTCTAGGGGCTGACCAAGCTGGTCGGCAGAGGTGGGGGGCGTCACTCCTTGTAGGACGGAAGGAGTAGTGATTGGAAGGGACAGTAAGGAGTGGATAAAAAATAAGTAGAAAAAAGAACAAAAACAAAAGGAAGAAATAACCATTCAGAGCAGGGGGTGTCATTAAGGAAAAGGTCGATAAGTGAGGAAGAGGGGATCAAGCCATGAAATTAGATTATGTGAGTGTATGTAAGTGTAAGGGAGATGCCTGCAGTGCAAGATTGTATATGGGCAGGGAAAGGGAGCCGGGACAAGCTGAGGCAGTAAGAGGGTTATATAGAGGTGAGGAAATACTATTGTATAGCCAGAGACATCAGTCATTGGGTAGGGTGAAAGCAGGAACAGGTATCAGCAATTAGCAGATTCGAGCACAGTTTTCTCTTAAAGCATGTGTGGGAGCTAGAAAGTCGAATGTCGAGGGGAAAGGAATTCCACAGCTGTGGAACCGCATGCTCAAAAGCAACAGTTCCTTTCCTAGTGCGGCACCTCGGCAAATTCAGAAAGGATTTATCAGCTGATCGTAGACCATGGAGTGTGTCCTGAGGAACAAGCATAGCTGCAAGACACCTAGGGGTTTGATTTCGAATTATCGAATCAATAAGAGAGCCAAGGTAGTATTTTCTACTAGATAATGGAGACAGCCAACCAAGATCATTATAAAGCTGACAGTGATGTTCAAGCCGAGGAGCAGAAGAGGCATAGCGACATATGTTGTTATACATAATATCCCATCTGAGTAAGTCAGTTTTATGAGCAGCCCCAAATAAGGGAGCCCCATAGGTTAAGGTGGGGAGCAGAATCCCCCTCGCAATGGCCATTTTAGCCGATGGCATGAGCATATAACTAGTCTTATATGCAATACCCAGTTTGGAGTTGACAGCTCTGCAAACAGACTGTACATGAAAATTAAAATCAAAAGATTGACAGGTCGGTCTGCTGTTTGCTGCACTTTATGTTTTATTTTTGCAGTTCTATTTTAAAGCTTCTTTTTTCTGTTTTATATATAGGATTTAAAGTTTTGGCCTCATTTCATTTTTAGAGCATTTCTGTGTTTTGGACCTAAACCCGGGTTGCGGAGAAGCTGCCAAGTGCCGGGTGCTTAAACTTTGTCCACTTTTTGCCTTTCGGCATTTATCTGTCTGCTGCTATATTTTAATCGCGTTTTGAGTGTTCGTGGTTGGATGTTTCTGGTCCGGACTTTGGGACATTGTGCAGCTTGACGTTTTAGCCTGTTTTGGGAACTTGGCTGCTCTTTGGCAGTTTGGCGGCTGCTTTTCGACGTCGAGCTTCACGCGGTGCTCGCTCCCTGAGCGCGACCTTTTCCTGGCATTTTTTGAGGAGTAGTTCACTTCATATGGGACCTAGAAGAGACGAGAGTCACCGGGAATAAGCTTGTTAAGGATTTTGAGCACTCTTTTTTGAACTGTCAAGTCTGCGGAGACTGTACAGGATCCTATAGTTTGGAGTGCTGTGCTAAAAGTCTATACTTTAGTGACCTGTTCTAATTGTGGCTTTGATTTGTTTAGCCTGTCCTGCTGACTTTTTTGAGGTGCTAGAGGGTTGGTGACCTACACAGGGGCTGGGATCGGGGCCTGCTGGAGGGCTGGCCCTTTGATCCTATTCCCCTAGACTCCCGGTGGAGTCAGTCGGGGGGCTGATTTAGCCTGGAGTCGTGGTGGTGGGTCACCATTATAGCCCGGTAGCTGCCTCCTAAATATCTGGCTGGAACCTGTGGCTTGGTGTGTGGCTCTCCTTGGAAATCGATTAGAACTTTTGAACCTTGAATCCTGTTTGGAATCTTTTGGCTTACTGGATGTATTAAGGACCTGGGGCCAGCATTGTCGGATCTTCCAGTGTGCTAAGAAGTGGCCTGAAGAGATCCTGCAAGATAAGTGATTGTGGATATATCTACTGTCTATATAATCATTTTTTGAGAAACTGACTTTACTTATTAGTTGACTTGCATTGTTCTGGTGGTCCTGGGTTGGTGTCTCACACAGTGGAGGGGAGTGGGGTTGGCTGGAAAGCCGGTCCTTAATTTTCCCTCCTCTGTACTCCTGGGGCAGCTGGTCAGGGGGTTGTCCTCCCCCGGAGTAGAAGTAGTGGGCCACCGATCCTCTTGGACTGGCCGGTTCCTGCGGCCCGCTGGCAGTTCTTATTTTCTGGCCAGCTGAGCTGGATGATGAATAATGGTCCATTGTATTTTGAATTCTATTTGCTGATGTTATTTTCTTTTGTATTTTATAGGATATGTGTTGTTTAGTTATTTTTGAGGGATAATTTAAGCAGTGAGAGTGCTCGTTTCCATCTTATATTCCACCTTCTCCGGTTCGGTGAGAGAGTTCCGGAGGGTGGTCTTTAAATTATTCCCTTTATTTATTTATTTATTTATTTATTTTTATTAATTTGTTATTAGTCTTGCTTTATTATTTTATTGTCCCCTGGCCGTGAGAGGGCTTGTGGATATAAAATAATTTAATTTAATGGTTGTTGTATTAGAATATTGGTTTATTTTTCATTTTTTGTTTTAGTGGTGTTGTTTTATTTATTTTATTTGTTGTTTTAATTTTTGAGCAGCCTGATGTGCTGGCCAGCTCCACCTGTCTTTCGTTATTCGGCCTCCGCTCTCTATGCCCTCCGCCCCTTTTTCTTGTCCCCTTGCCAGCCCATGTTTATCGCCATTGCCGGGCACTAGGGATTGTCACCGAAGGGGAGAGGTGGGGGGCATGGGGGGTTGTGGACAGCGGAGTGAGCAGTGCTCTCCCATAGGGGTGGTTAGGCCTCGAAGACGCCATTGAGCGAAATGGCCTCTGGAGCGTGGTAGTCCCTTTCTGGTTCCCATGCCCAAGGGCACCTCCTGTTCTGGAGGGCAAGTGGTTGGGACAACTCGTCAACCTCGTCCAACCCGGGCGCTGTTGTGCAACACCAGATCTGTCTGCAATAAAACTGGTCTTATTGCGGACTTTGTCGCAAGGACAGATCTGGCTTGCATTACTGAGACCTGGTTGGATGGGAATGCGGCCCCGTTTTTAGAGGCCACTGTTCCCGCCGGGTTCTCTGTTATACACCGCCCGAGATTGGATCGTGGGGGGGGGGGTGGCGGTCTGTTTTAAGACCAAATTGGGCCTAACCGGTGTTCCAGTTGAGGAGGCCAGATCATTTGAGTGTACTGTGGTAGCTGGTGTGGGGTGCAGGATTGCTCTCATTTACCATCCACCAGGGGATGAGAAGCTTTTCCTGCAGGAAATAGCAGATTTTTCCGTCGACATGGCCTTGGAATCACCCAGATTGATGGTGCTGGGCGATTTCAATGCGTGGGTCGACAACGAATCTTCGCTTTTTGGTCAACATTTCCTCCAGGTGATGACATCACTGGGCTTCACACAGGTTGTTTCCACAGCTACTCACAAAGGAGGTCACTCTCTCGATCTGGTTTTCTTCCTGGGGATTGAGGTGTCCGATTTGGTGGTGGAACCAGTCGGTTGGTCTGATCATTACTCAGTTGAGTTCAATTTTGATGCCCCCCTGGGTAGGTCAGCTCCTGTGGAGTTGGTCAAGTACCGCCCATTGCGGGACGTTGTCCCTGAAGACCTGATGGCAGTTATTGACATCTCGTTGTTTGACGAATTGTGCTCTGATCCTGAGCAGCTGGTGGTGGCCTATAATGGGGCCATCTCGGCTGCTCTGATCAGATACTAGCCTGTATTCGCCCCTCCGCACCGTCCGGTTGCCTTGGTTTGATGGGGCGCTGAGAGATTCGCGGAGGTTGGGCGTGGGTTTGGGCGTCAGCAGAGAAGACTGCCTATGAGGCCGACCATCTTATTTTGCTAGAGCATTATAAGCTCTACCAAACAGAAATTTCCCATAAGAAGGCAGAATTCCTGTCCAGGGAAATTTCTGTCGCTCGGAATCGACCGGCTCAGCTCTTCAGAACTGTCGACAGACTGTGCAACCCAGTCTGTCGGCAGATCCGTCGAGTTTTCACGCAGAATGATTGAGAGAAGATTGCTCGATTCTTTGCGAATAAGGTGGAAGACATTCGGAGGCAGTGTCCCCAACCCCACTCTAAGGTTGTTGCAGTTGATCAGTGTTTTGTCACAGAGCCCGGAGTTTACTGGAGTTCCTTTAATCTACCGGATTTCGCAGACACTATGAAGATTGTCCGTGAAATGCGCCCAACATGCTGTAGTTTGGATCCGGGTCCTATTTCCCTGATTATGGGTTGTAGTGAGTCTATTGGCCCGGTCCTTGCTTGGATTATCCGGTGCTCTTTAGAGATGGGAGTTTTCCTAGCTCTCTGAAGGAAGGGTGGTGACTCCCCTTCTGAAGAAAGCTTCTTTAGACAGATGACCTAGCAATCTCTAACCTCCCTTTTGTGGGGAAGGTTATTGAAAGTTATGGCGGCACAATTGGATAACCATTTGACCATCCATAGTTTATCGAACCTCTCAGTCTGGTTTCGTAGAGGCATAGCACCGAGACTGCTCTGGTTGGTGCTCAATGATCTCCTGATGGTGAGAGATTGGAGACACCGCTATTTTGGTTCTCCTTGATCTGTCATCAGCTTTTGATACTGTGGATCATGGGGTTTTGCTTGAACGTCTGAGGTCCATTTGTGGACTATCGGGTGTGGTCCTCAGATGGTTTTCATCTTACCTCGAGGGGAGAACGCAGAGAGTGGTCTAGGGATTACATTCATCCGGGGCCTTCTCTCTGCCTTGCGGGGTACCTCAGGGTTCAGTGCTTTCCCCCTTGTTATTCGCAGTATACATGCTACCCCTTGGAGACATTGTAAGACGGTATGAGCTGAGGTTTCACTGCTATGCTGATGATACCCAGCTCTACCTGTCTTTTGCATCTGACCAGGCTAGTGCTATCTCGGTGCTGAATAACTGCCTCGCAGATATCCAACACTGGATGAATACCAGTGGTTTGAAGTTGAATCCGGGAAAGACTGAGGTTATGGTGGTGGACCCTGGTCGCAGGGTTGAGGGTTTAGGGCGGGTCCCCTCTGGATTAATTCTAGGGGTGGACCAGATCCCTATCTCTGAGCAGATCGTAACCTGGGTGTGGAGCTTGACACTGGTCTGACCCTTCGTTGTCAGGTGTCTGCAGTTGTCAGGACTGCATTTTTCATCTTAGAAACATTGCCAGGATTAGGCACCTGGTTCCACCTGGTGACTTGCGGTTTGGTCACGCCTTTGTGACATCTCGTCTTGATTACTGTAACTCCCTGTACCTAGGGCTTGCTGGGGTTGACATCCGCCGCTTGCAGCTAGTGCAGAATGCAGCAGCACGTTTGTTGACTGGGGCTTCAAGAAGGTCCCATATTACCCCAGTGCTGCGCACTCTGCACTGGCTGCCAATACAGTGGTGGATCACCTTTAAAGTGGGTCTTTTGACCTACAAAGTCCTACACGGTCTTGGTCCTGACTACTTGAAAGAGCTTCTGGTGCCTTACACCCCTCTGAGACAGCTTTGCTTGGCTGACGAGGGGTTGCTGGAGATTCCGAGGGTAAATCTGAAGTCCTCTGGAGCCCGTGCTTTTGGTTTCGCGGCTCCTTCCCTCTGGAATTCTCTGCCCCATCAGCTCCGAGAGAGTACAACGGTGGAAAGTTTTAAAAGGGCCTTAAAGTCCTTTTTATGGGATAAGGCATTCCGTGTTACACAGTAATTGGTTATTTTAATCTGTTATATTTGCTGTATTGTTTTATTGTATGCATTGTTATGCTGGTGTTTTTATGCTTTATGTACAGCGCCTTGAAAATTTGAAAGGCGCTTAACTAAATAAATTTTATTATTATTATTATTATCTAACAGGATGCTCAGGTACTTGAAAGAGGTCACACATTCCAGTACTTGACCTTCTAAGTCCTGCACCGTCAGTGCTGTTGTGCAAGGCCCGGAGCTTTGGGGCTGATCCAAGCAGCGTGGCTTTAGTTTTGCTGGAGTTGACAGCCAGTTTGTGGTCGTATAGCCAGTTTTGGATATTGTTAAAGTCAGAGGAAAGGGTTGTGTTGATAATGTCTATATTAGTAGAACTTGTATAGATGACAAGATCATCAGCATATAGAATAGCAGAGCAGGATTTCAGAGCAGCTCCAATGTTATTTATATAAAGAGAAAATAAGAGGGGCCTTAGGATGGAGCCCTGAGGTACACCAATGTTAATGGTGGTACTATTCGATAGAGAGGAATTAAATTTCACCACTTGAGTTCTATTTGTCAGGTAGCTTTCATACCAGTCAACAACAGAGGAGGAGGAATGCAGGTGTCGAAGTGAGGAAAGAAGCAAAGTGTGATCAACAAGGTCAAAAGCCTTTGTGAGGTCAATAAAGACAGCCCCAGTCAGATTGCCAGTATCCATTTTTGAAAGAGTGTCTGTGGTGAATTTAAGGAGTACAGTTGTTGTGCTATGTCCTTTCCTGAAGCCATGTTGGGTATCCGAGAGGAGGCTGTGCTTAAGTAGATAGTCAGTTGTCTGAGTTGCGGCAATTTTCTCCAGGATTTTGCTCTGTACCGAGAGCATGGCAATTGGTCTTTGGTTCATGACAACCTTAGGATCCCCTTTTTTAAGTACAGATGTGATCCAAGCAGCTTTCCAGAGGTCAGGGACCACTCCATCTGAAAGTGATAATGTATAAATTTTGGCCAGCAGTAATGCAATAAGGGGAGCTGCAAGTTTCAAGAGGCGGGGTTCAAGGGAGTCTGAGCCAGAGCTGGTATGATCAGAGATGGACCTCAGGAGCTTCAGGACTTCCTTTCTAGACACAGCCTTAAAATAGAATGGCAAAGTATAAGGAGGCACAGGGGACAACACTTCCAACTTATCCAGACAGGGTCCTGATGAGGAGTGGGAGGACACTGCAGTGGGATCGAAGGAAGAGGTATATTGGGAGAGATCAAAGAAATGCAGGTTGAAAGAATTAGCTATGGTTTGTGAGTCATTGCAATGCACATCATTTATCAGCATATCACCAGGGGTAGTTGACTGTGAGGATCCTAGGAAGGATTTGATGTGTGACCAGAATTTTCTGGGATCATTGGCCAAGTTAATCAGTAGGTCTTTACAGTACTTGCTCTTAGAAGCTCTGACTTGTCTTCTACATGAATTCCATAGCGTACGGTAAGCGTTGAAATCTGTTTGCTGGCCTGATGTTTTGTAGCGCTTCCAGAGTTTATCTCTAAGGTGCAAACCTTTGAGCAAGTCTTTGTTTAGCCATCTTGTTTGTTTACCCCTCACTCTCTGGGTGATCTTTGGGGCATGTTTACATTGAACCGTAAGGAATTTAGTGATGAAGAGGTTAAGAGCATCCTGAGAACAGTGTGATAGATAGATCTCCGACCAATCAATTCTGGAAACATCATACAGAAACACCTCTTGGTCTAGGTGAGCAAAGTTTGTGAGAGTGATGAGGCGTGGTGGAGGAGATGGAGGTGCCCCCAAGGACAGGATGCAGAATGTAGGAGAGTGGTCAGTTAAGGCATCAGCAAGAATACCAGCAGCTGAGATGTGTTCAATCCAGTTTACTAGCACCCAATCCAATAGTGTGCCTAGTGGTGATGAAGATCTAGTCGGCACTGTTACCATCTGATGCAGGTTGTAGCTATGAGTCAGAGATTGAATAGAACTGAGAGCTGCCCCAAGCCAGTTTAAGTTTAGGTCCCCTAAGATGACAACCTCATTATGATTAAAATCCTGAGAGGTATTTTCCAACAGGTACTCTAGATCTGCAATCCCTCCCGCTGGGGGCGTTATACGCACAGATAACATGCAGTTTCTTGGCTCCCAACGCAAGGGTAGCATGCAAGTATTCACATACCAATTGAGCATCCGGGATAGCGTGAAGAGAGACAGTCAGATTATTTTTGTAGTACAGAGCAACTCCACCACCACGTTGGTTCGATATCCTATCCCTTCAAATAATAGAGTAATTTGGCAGGGAGCAGAGGGAGTCAGTAACCGATGGTTTTAGCCAAGTCTCAGTGAGATAGAGGATGTCAGGATTGTACAGTTTGACCCATGACTCCAGTTCCATGAAGTGACACATCAAACCTCTTATATTCAAGTGTGCAATTAACAGCACATGTTTGGACATACTATGTATGTCATCTGCTGAGAAGTAAGCATCTAGTGGCCCAGGATTTGTCTCTATATCCCCATATAGCAGAATGGCAATGATGACAAGGAACCACAGCCCCAGGTTTAGAAAAGGATGGGATAATGCAGACTTGTTCCGTAGTTTACTAAACATATAGAGAGAATCTTAGGGACAGCCCTTTTTGTAGAGAAGAAGATTAGTTTGTAGTATCCTTGTGTTATAAGCAATAAGGTTGGAGAAAGTTTTTGTGAGTATATTAAGAGGGGTGGTGACCTCAGCAAATTTGATGTACCCTTATGTACTATGTCAGTGATTATTTTCTGTATGTAATATGGGTAAACTAATAAACAGCAATTTAAAAATAAATCTTGTTTTTTTTTCTCCTGACACTGCAGTCTTTGCTTTGGAAGTGCACTTAGACATTTGCCACCTGTCTGCCACCAATACAGTCAGTGTATTGAAAGCAAGGGGGGAGGAGCACCTCCTTCTTTGCTTTGCGTTGTGGCTCTGGGCTTACACTTGTTTCTGTACCTGTAACTAGCTAAGCTGTTATTTCTTAAAAAACCTATATAAAAAATATAACTTAAGTCCTTTTGTCTCACCACAGACTATGTCTGTGCCCTAATGTAGGCAGGGGCCGGGGGGGTGGTGGTCTTGCAGCCTAGCATCAACTATCTGAGTTTCTGACTGTTGTTACATAGACTTTGATGGCAGATAAGGACCGCTAGGCCCATCTAGTCTGCCCATTTCCCTACCTACAGGAAAGGCCGCAGATCCTATTTAACCAACAGCCTATATCTTCCTGCCCCCCACAAGAATTGCCTTATGTCTGTCCCATGCATTCTTGAATTCTCCCACAGTTTTAGACTCCACAACTTCGTCAGGAAGGCTGTTCCATGCATCCACTACCCTCTCTGTGAAATAATACTTCACATTGCCCCTGAACCGCCTCCTTCTATCTTTTAAATTGTGTCCCTTGTTCTTGCAAGTCTCTTTTCTGAAAGATGCTACCCTCTTGGACTTTGTTGATTCCTTGAGGTACTTGAAAGTTTCTATCATGTCCCCCTCCCTTCTTTCCTCAAGGGTATACATATTAAGCTCCTTTAGTCTCTCCTCATACGGCTTCTCTTGCAGACCCTGCACCATTTTAGTTGCCCTCCTCTGGACTGCCTCTATCCTGTCTATGTCCTTGCAGAGATGGGGTCTCCAGAACTGGACACAGTATTCCAGATGGGGTCTCACCAACTGTCTGTACAGAGGATAACAACTTCCTGTTTTCTGCTGCTGATGCCTCTCCCTATACATCCCAGTATACCCCCGGCCCTCCCTACTGCCTTCTCACATTGCTTGCTAACCTTAAGGTCATTTGATATGATCACCCCCAGGTCCCTTTCCTGTTTTGTTGTTGTTACTACCTCCCCACCCATTGTGTATTCTTCCCCTGGGTTCTTGTTTCCCAGGTGCATTATTTTGAACTTTTTTGCATTGAATCCTAGCTGCCATACGTCTGACCATTCCTCCAGCCTTGCCAAGTCCCTTTTCATCCTTTCCACGCCTCCTTGTGTATCAACCCTGTTGCAGATCTTTGTGTCATCTGCAAAAGGCATACTTTTCCTTCCAGTCCCTCTGCAATGCCACTGATGAGAGACATTAAAAGGACTGGACCCAATACTGAACCCTGCAGTACCCCACTAGTAACGCCCTTTCTTCAGAGTGGACTCCATTTACAATTACCTTCTGTGTCCTGTTGTCCAGCCAATGTTTTACCCAGGCTACCACCCTAGGACCCACTCCCAGGCTGGTTAATTTGACTAATAATCTTTTGTGTGGGACTGTGTCAAATGCCTTGCTAAAGTCTAGGTAGGCCATGTCCACAGCCCCTCCCTGGTCTACTACTTTGGTCACCCAGTCAAAGAAATCTATTAGATTCGTCTGACATGACCTTCCCGCTGTGAACCCATGCTGCCTTGGATCCTGTGCTCCACCTTGACCTCTAGGTACTCAACTATTCTTTCCTTCAGAAGTGACTCCATCACTTTCCTACCACAGAAGTCAGACTGACAGGTCTGTAGTTTCCTGCCTCTGCCTTGGTCCCACTTTTGTGAAGGGGAATCACATCCGCTCCTCCAGTCCTCGGGTACCACACCATCCTCCCATGATTTATTAAAAAGAGTAGCCAGTGGTTTCACTAGTTCCTTCCTTAATTCTTTTAGAATTCTGGGGTGAATTCCATCAGGACCCATTGCTTTGTCCACCTTCAGTTTTAGGAGTTCTTGCAGAACCCTTTCTTCTGTGAAAGGACTGGGATCGACCCCCCTATCAAGAGTGCTTCTGTTAATTGGATTAGGCACTTCCCCCTCCTCTTTTGTGAATACTGAGCAGAAATATTCGTTCAGTATTCCTGCTTTTTCACTGTCCCCCTCTGCCCACCCTGCTTTATTCTATTCAGCCTCACTATCCCCTCCTTTGTCTTTCTAGCTCGCTGATGTACCTATAAAAGGTTTTATCCCCCTTCTTAACTGAGTTGGCTATCTTTTCCTCAGTTTGGGCCTTTGCTATTCTGACTTCCCTCCTGCTTCGTTCTGCCTTAACTGGTACAGCTCTCTGTCCTGCTCCTTCTGTGTTTCCTTATACTTCTGAATGCTATCTTTTCTTCTTGACTTTCACAGCCACCTCTCTTGAGAACCATAGTGGCTTTTCTTTCGTTTTGATTTGTTTATTTGCTTCACACAAAGGCTTGTTGCCTCTGTGATGGCAGTTTGATAATTCCCCATTGTTGCTCACACCTCCTTCTAGCCTGTTTGCTGAGTGCTTTTCTGAGGCACTCTCCCATCTTGCCAAAGTCAGCCTCCTAAAGTCCAGTACCCTCACTTTTGTGTAGCTGACTCTGTAGCTGAGTTTACGTGAACCACACTGTTTGATGGTCACTTGTCCCCAGATGGCAACCCACTTCTAGATCTGAGATCCTCTCACTGCCCCGTTTGAGAGTCACGGGTCTAAGATTGCTCCCTCATGAGTGGGTTCGAAACTAGCTGTCTAATGCCTGCCACCTGTGGGCGTCAAGAATAGCCCTGCTCTTGGATGTCGCTGCAGCAAATGTGCTCCAGTTAACATCTGGCATATTCAGGTCTCCATCAACAGTATCTCCCTTTCTCTGCCATTCTAAGAATGCCTTCCATCATATCCTTGTCCATTCCTTCCCCTGACATGGGGGTCTGTACACCCTGTGCGGGATTGTGGTGCCCTTTCCAGTCTCCAAGGTGACCCACAGTGCCTCTCTCCTCTGTTTACTCTTTTGTTCAGTTGCTTTTATCCCTTCCTTTACATAGAGAGCTACTCCTCCCCTCTTCTCCCTGTCTGTCTCTCCTGTAGGTTGTGTACCTTGGTATGTTAACATCCCAGTCATGGTTCTCTGTGTACCATGTTTCTGTGACTGCTACGATATCAGGCATCCCTCTTTACATTAAGGCCACCAGCTCAGGAGCTTGTTGCCCAGACTACAGGCACTGGTACTCATTACCCTCCATTTCTGATGGCCTTACCCCCTTTTGCCCCCATCCACCATCCTTCTTGCCTTCGTCACTTTTCCATTACCCCTGCCTTCTCCTATAGAGCACCTCCATGTTGGTGTTGCCACACTTACTACCGTGATTGTTTGGGGTAGACACGGGTCGGGGGGCACCATTGATGCTAGTGCCCAGTATTAGCTTTCTGACTGTTGAGTAAAAACTGACAATCTAAATGGTTGAAGTCATTTTGTTTGTAGATACCACAGATGTTATCTGTTCCCTAGGGTAGGTAGGGGCCAGAGGACTCCCATGAATCTTAATATTCGCTTTCTGTGTTTTTGACTGTTGTTTAAACAGTAAAAAGTTACAAACAAACAATATTAAAACATTTTTGAAGTCTTCTCATCTCCAGCATTTGGAGGTTCTATGTGATAATGGCTAGTACCAAATGGTGACCCACATTATTGTGACGTCAGGGCGGTGAAAACAATTTCTAAACCTGACATCCTTGGCGCACAGAAGAATGGTGCCGGGGACTTAAAACACTTGCTTTCTGTGGGGGACTGTGCCTCCCCACACCGTCACCCCCTGCACCCCCCGACTTAAGGATTCTCAACTCCAGGGGGGTGCATGTCGGGGGGGGGCAAAAGCAAAAAAAATTACAAGTTTTGGGCTGGACACAACAAAACCACAGTAGCGCCTGGACCCAGACCAGACCGGAACCCCAGCACTGCAAGCGAGGCCAACCCCAATGCCATAGTGCAGCTTGGCAGCCAACCGCATATGCCACCCCTACATCCCTCGCCCCTCCCAAGCCCCGCTCATGCGTTGCTTGTTCCTGACCATGCCGCGTGTACATATAGCGACGTCCTGTTGCTCGGTCACCCATCCCACCACATCGGTCACCCTCCCTCCCCCCTCGCCATTTGGGCTTTCGCCCACATTTTGTCGCTGTTTCGGACGGCACCTTAATTCAGGAGCCCACCTCATGTGCTACCGTGTTGGGATGCTACAGAAGTTGTCTGAGCCATCAGTTACATTTGCTCACTGCCACTGCTGAATAAGCAAAAGACAAGACAGTAATTCTCCTGTTTCTGTTCAAGAACAGTCAAAAAACATTTGTGGACCAGCCCCTCCAGAAGTGATTCAGCCAGGGGTTGACATTCGAAAGGTATTCAGTATGTTCTACAGGAATTATCCATTGAGCAGGATATTGGTGGGGTATTGCTACACCAGGATTGGAGCATCACTGAGGGCATGGTCCAGGTTCTGTCTCCTGCTCCTGCTCCTGCTCCTCGTGGTCCAGGTTCTGTCTCCTGCATCCTGCTCTCCCCTTCACTCCAACCAGATCACTTGCTACTTCAACCAGTGCTGGCACTGCTAGTACCGCTGCCACCACCACTGTTCAAGTGCAAATCTCAGCCTCTGTAGTGATTGATGTTACTACTGTATCAACTGCCACCATCGCCACCACCTCCACTGCTGCTGCCAGTCCCACCATCAGCATTACTGTACCTCCAGTACTGCTACTACCATGAAAACCACCATATCCACTACTGCTGCCAGTGTCACCATCTGCACTACCTCCGTTACTGCTGCTACCACCATCACTACCACATCCATTGTTGCTGCCAGTACTTCCATCAGCACTACCTCTGATACTGCTACTACCACCATCACCACCACCTCCACTATTGCTGCTGCTGACATTACCACCACCACCAAATTTACCAGTGCCACCATCATCACTACCTCCAATACTGCTACTACCACCATCACCACCACCCCCAGTGTTGCTGTCAGTCCCACCATCAGCACTACCTCTGATACTGCTACTACCACCATCACCACCACCACCACTATTGCTGCTGCTGACAACATTACCACCACCACCAAATTTACCAGTGCCACCGTCATCACTACCTCCAATACTGCTACTACCACCTTCACCACCACCTCCATTGTTGCTGGCAGTCCCACCATCAGCACTACCTCTGATACTGCTACTACCACCATCACCACCACCACCACTATTGCTGCTGCTGACATTACCACCACCACCAAATTTACCAGTGCCACCGTCATCACTACCTCCAATACTGCTACTACCACCATCACCACCACCACCTCCATTGTTGCTGCCAGTCCCACCATCAGCACTACCTCTGATACTGCTACTACCACCATCACCACCACCTCCACTGCTGCTGCCAGTCCCACCATCAGCACTACCTCTGATACTGCTACTACCACCATCACCACCACCACCACTATTGCTGCTGCTGACAACATTACCACCACCACCAAATTTGCCAGTGCCACCGTCATCACTACCTCCAATACTGCTACTACCACCATCACCACCACCTCCATTGTTGCTGCCAGTCCCACCATCAGCACTACCTCTGATACTGCTACTACTACCATCACCACCACCACCTCCACTACTGCTGCTGCTGACAACATTACCACCACCACCAAATTTACCAGTACCACCATGACCACAGTTCATGATAGAAGTATTCAGCCATGGCCTTGGTGGTTAAATCTAAGCACTTCTTCTGAGCATGATGAGGACAGTGAGGCAATGTCTTCTGAGTTAGAATATGCTCCTACCCAGAAGATTTAAAAAGGCTTGAAGATGTGTTCCATGACACATCCTTTGGGAACAATGAAAATCCATGAAGAGAGTACTGTGCTCAAATCTTGGGTAGGTTCGCTAATAATAGGGTTTGCCAAACCATAAAACTCACAAAAGTCCAGAAGTAAAAGCGCTCCAATGAAACACAGACCAAAGATATTTAACTAGATTGTTGATTTATTATGCCACAGTGGGAGCCCTTAGCGCCTCAACAACAAGCCTTCAAGGGGGTGTAAACCAATGGGAACAATGACCTGAGTGAGTCAGAGAATACTGAAACCTCATTCCACAAGGAAGCACTTGGGTTAAAAGTGATCCAAAAGATCAGCTGCTGAAGGCAGGCACAAATCATCTACCACTGTTCCTCCTCATCCTTCATGTCAACTTCCTGCTAAGTCATTAACTACATGCAACTGGGTAATTACACTGTTGTTACATGTTTGTTGCATGCAACTACATTGCAATCGCAATGCAGTTACAGTGTAATTACACTGTAACTTCAGTGTAGTCAACTGACACTTAAAGTGTGACCAAATTAAGCAGTCCATCCTAACTTTTGCTCATCCTGGTGGTTCTGATACTGCATCTGGTGTCAGTTCACAGCAGTCTTCTACACCACTCCAAACTGAATCGAATGGTTGTGAGCACAAGCAGTGTACAAGAGGGTTGAGGTCAAGTATAAGTTCAAGTTTCAGTGATATCTGGACATATTTTATTAAGTAGGAGGATTTAAAAAAGAGCTGTATGTTCTCATGTTCTCTCTGTGGTCAGAGTCTCAGTCATGGTAAAAATGTTGATAAATTGAGCACAGCATGTCTTTGGAACCATCTTCTGAAAAAGCATCCTTAGGTGGCTAACTTGGATAGAGCCCCTGCTGGAGCTGTCTCTTCATGCCACCGCACACTGCTCTTCAAAAACCAAAACCAGTTCCTGACTTTGTTGATGGTGCTGCTGGTGGTGATGATAATGGCAGAGGCAGTCAGCAAGTGACAGAATACCAGCAAAATCTTGTTTCCTGTCCTTTTGCAAGTACTCCAACAGGCACAACATCACGTCTCACACAAACTGGTCAAGATGGTGAGACATCAGATGTGCAGTTTGTGCTGAGGTACCACCCCCCCCCACACACACACACATGCAGCCTAAATCACCTGCGGTTGTCTACTCTGGAGCCAGGGCCATGAGTAAGGCTATGCCATTTCAAAAGCCTACTTTCACAATAAAGGAAGCATTTCAGGCTCACACAAAGTTATTGCCAACTTACCCCACAGCTGTTGTTCAGATCACACAGCTTGTAGGTGAGACGATTGCACTGGATTTGCAGCTTATTCTGTTTCTGAAGACAATTGATTCCATAGACTTCTATATTTTTGCAGCCTGGATACCACATACCTATGTGAACTACTTTTTCTCATACAGTCATGCCAAACATCTACGAGACATGCTGCAGTCAGGTGGAGAAACTGCTGAACCAGGCTGTGGGCAGGGCTTTCCACCGTGCATCTGATGTATGGACCAGTACAAACTCACTACATGCATACTTGTCACTCACAGAACATTGGTGTTCACCTGCACCAGTAGCACATTGTGGCATAACTGCTGTTGACTCCTCCTCCTCATCATCTGGTCTTGGCTGTAGCAATACCCCATCCCACTGGATGTTTGCTCTCCTTAGTTTTGCAGTCTTTTCAAGTGAACACACCGGTGTTAACATTCTTACATCTTTGCAAGAAATGCTTGACTCATGGGTTAGCACAACAAGTTTACATGTTGGGTTCTTTATTACATATGATGGGAAGAACATGGCAAAAGCAGTTTGTGATAGCCACTTGCAGTGAATCTGCTGCTTTGATCATACATTGAACCTTGTGGTCACTGGTGCTCCCCAGAGCAGTGTGGGTGCTTCTCATATTGCTGATACTTCAACAGACATCTGCAGCTATTTCCATCATTCTGCTAAGGCAACCAGAGAGCTGCAAACTGTTTAGAACCAGCTTGGTTTACCAAGCAATCAACTAATCCAAGGTGTCAGTGCAGAATGGAACAGCACATTTTGTATGCTGCAGTGCTTACTGGAGCAGAAGTATGTTCTACAGGAATTATCCATTGAGCAGGATATTGGTGGGGTATTGCTACACCAGGATTGGAGCATCACTGAGGGCATGGTCCAGGTTCTGTCTCCCTTTGAGGACTGCACCCATGAGCTATGTTTGAATACAGCTTCAATGGGTGAGGTCATTCCAGATGTCCATCTCCTCATGGCAATCATGGAGAGTTTCCAGGAGCATAGCACTATGGACCTGCTTCCAGAAACCATAGATAGGTAGATACGTAGATGTTGACAGCAGATAAGGGCCTATGGCCCACCTAGTCTGCCCATTTGCACACAGAGCCATGCTTCTTCAAACTTCCTTAGAACTAGGTTGTCCCCTTCCCCCGACTACCAGGATCCCCTGATGCTTATCCCAAGCATTCTTAAATCCTGTAATCGTGTCTGCCCCCACTGCCTCTTCCGGCAGGGCATTCCATTTGTTCACCATCATCTCCATGAAGAAGTATTTCCTCATGTTCCCCCTGAAACTCCCTCCTTCCAGTTTCATCCCATGTCCCTAGTCCTGGACCATCTTTTACCATGAAAAACAGTGTTTTCCTGCACCTTGTTCCTCCCCATGAGATATTTATATGTCTCAGTCATATCCTCCCTCTCTCTCATTTCTTCCAGGGAGTACATATTTAAGTCTTTCAGCCTGTTCCCATATGTTTTATGATGTAACCCTTGCACCATCTTGGCTGCCCTACTCTGAACTGCCTCCACCCTGTCTATATCCTTATGTAGGTAAGGTCTCCAGAACTGGACACTGTACTCTAGGTGCGGTCTCACTAATGTCTTGTATAGTGGAATTATGACCTCCCTTTTTCTGCTGGTGATACCTGTGCCTATGCATCCCAGCATCCTAGCATCCTATTTGCTTTTCCCGCTGCCTTGTCACACTGACTCCCTACCTTGAGGTCTTTAGAGACGATAACTCCTAGGTCCCTTTCATGCTTGGAGCATTCTATATCCTCCTCCCTCCCCCCAGTTGATATGTTCTTCCTGGGGTTTTGTGCCCCATGTGTATTATTTTGCATTTCTTTGTGCTAAATCTCAACTGCCACTCCCTTGACCAGTCCTCGAGCTTCTGCAGATCCCTCCTCATTCTATCCGCACCCTTTGGCGTGTCCACTCTGTTGCAGAGCTTTGTGTCATTAATGAACAGGCAAATTTTCCCTTCTAGGTCTTCTGTAATATGACTGATTAAAATGTTGAAGAGGACTGGACCCAGCACTGATCCCTGTGGCACCCCACTGGTCACCTTTCCCTTTACAGAGTGACAGCCATTTACCACCACCCTCTGTGTCCTTCTGTCCAGCTAGTTTCCCACCCACTGCACCACCTTCCTACCCACTCCCATGTTCTCTAGCTTGTTTAACAGCCTTCTATGCAGCACAGTTTCAAAGGCCTTGCTGAAGTCCAGGTAGGCCATGTCCACTGCACCCCTCATCCACCTCCCTCATCACCCAGACAAAAGATTCAATGAGATTAGTCTGGCACGATCTTCTTCCCATAAAACTGTGTTGCCTTGGATCCTGTTGACCCTTGGCAACCAGGTGTTCCACTATTCTTTCCTTCAGTGGTGTTTCCATGATCTTTCCCACTACTGAGGTCAGGCTGACTGGGGCACGGGATCATGTCACCGTACACAAAAACAGTGCAGCAATGTGCCGTGCTGTAAATGCATCGGATACATTGCTGGTGCTGGAACAGAATGCAGACAGCAAAGTCAGTGCAAAACACAACAGACTTCTTTGCCTTCTATGTGTGGGGACTTGCCCCAACCCCCAGCATTAACATAATCAGCTCTGGGGGTTGTCAATACCGGGATGTGGAAAACACCGGGCGGGGCAAAAAAATTAAAAAAATGCAGTGTGGTCTGCAAAAGTCTGGAACTGGGATTTGAGCCCCAGTCCACAGATGCATAGCTGCCCTGCAGTGCTGTAGCTCATCCCTCTGAGCCACAGCAGCTGCTTGGTGGACCACCTCCTCAGCAGAGGTCTTGACCTCTGTGTCACTCCTCCCCACCAGTCATGTGTGACAAGGTACAAAACCACGTGCAACACACTGTATGTAGTGCGCGGTTTTGACTTTGCTGTTAAGGATACAGCGAATAGACCCAGTACTGCTGACTGGTCTGTAGTTTCCCATGTCCTCCCTGTTCCCACTTTTTGTAAAGGGGGACTACATCAGCTATCCTCCAGTCTTTGAGTACATCTCCTGTTTCCAGTGACTGGCTAAACAGGGTTGCCAGGGGTTCAGCCACCATCTCCCTTAACTCCCTCAGCACCCCATGGTGTACCCCATCTGGCTCCATAGTTTTATCAACTCAAATTCCTTCCAGTTCCTTTAGGACCCTTTCCCATGGAAATGGACTTATATCCATTTACGTGCCCTTCCTACCATTTCTACTCCCTTCTGGCCCATTACCCACGCCCTCCTCTGTAAAGACTAAGCAGAAGTATCTGTTCAGTATGTCTGTTTTGCTGTTGTCATCCTCCATTCTACTCCCATCCTCCCCTTTCAGCCTCACTATCCCACCCTTTGCCTTTCTTTTCTCACTGATGAACCCATAAAAGGTTTTGTCCCCTCTAACCACTGATTCCACAATGTGTTTCTCTGTTTGTGCTTTGGTTTCCCTTACTGCCATCCCTGTCTCCCTTTGTTTCTCCTGGCACCTCTCCCTGTCCCCTTCTTCCTGTGCCTTTTTGTACTGTATGAATGTTATTTTTTTTTACTTTCTCTTTCTCTGCTACCTCCTTGGAATACCATAATGGTCTTCTCTTCCTTTTCCCCTTACTGATCTGTTTTACACATGATTTTGTTAACTCTGCGTTGAATACTGCCCACTGTTCCTTCACCATTTCTTTCCTCCCTATTCCTGCTAGTGCCTCTTCCAGGCATTTCCCAATTTTACCAAAATCAGCCCCTCTGAAGTCTAGGATTCGTGTTTTTGTGTGACAGGGCTCTGCCCCTTCAGTTTTGTCAAACCACACTGATCGGTGGTCACTGTTCCCCAGGTACTTCCCTACTGTAATCCCTGTCACACTGTCCCCATTTGTGAGCACCAAGTCCAACATTGCCATCTGCCATGTGGGTTCCATGACCAGTTGTTTCAGGAAGGTTCCCTATAGGGAGTCCAGAATAAGCCTGCTCTTGGTTGATACTGCTGCAGAGAGGCTCCAGTCTACATCTTGAATATTGAAGTCGCCAACCAACACTACCTCCCCCTTGTGCACCATCCTTTGGATAGCCAGCATTATCTCCTATCCATCTCCTCCACCTGGGCTGGTGGTCTGCAAATTATCCATGTGCTGTTGGCTGACTCTGTTCTTTCAAGTGTAGCCCACAGTATCTTCCCCCTCCTTGTTCCCCTTGAATCTCTGTGGCCTTTATGTTATCTTTCACATAAAGCACTACACCTCCCCCCTTCCTGCCTGCCCTGTCCCTCCTGAATAGATTGTAGCCTGGTATGGTCATCTTCCAGTTGTGGTTATCATTATACCATGTCTGTGATGGCCACAATGTCCAGGTCTGACTGTGCCATGGCTGTCTCAAGGTCCACCATCTTGTTACTGAGGCTCCGAGCATTGGCACACATGGCTCTCCAGGATGTTACTTCTCTCCCCTGTTTTGTCGCCATAAGCCTCCCCCTTCCTATGTGTTTCTTTTCCCCGGTCCTCCCTGCCTTCTGCCCTTTTGTTGAATTCTGCCCTCCTTCTAACTACTCCTGGAGTACTCGTGTAGAGCATGTGCTCATGGGGGGGATACTAAGCCCCCTGATCTTCCTGGCTCCCCCCTTGGCCAGTTTAAATCCCTGCTGCAGAAGCATTCAAATTTCTCACTTGTAGGACTAAGGTCCCCTTCCTGGATGGATGTAGGCCATCCTCCTTATACAGGCTTGCATTCTTCCAGGTGGGGCCCCAGTCCCCAATGAAGCCAAAACTCTCATTTCCACACCATTCCTTCAACCAGGAGTTGAATTTCTGTATGCGGAGTGACCTAGCCTCCCCCACATCGTGGACAGGTAGTACCTCTGAGAAGGAGACAGACTGTGTTATCTGCTTTAGGCTGCCCCCCACCAACTTCCTGAAATCCACCTGGATTCTGTCTATCTCCACCTTGTCCCCTGCCAAGTCATGTGTCCCCAGGTGAACAATGACATCCACTTCCTCCTTCCTTACTATCCCCCCTTGCGATTCTATGGATCCGCTTCCCATTCCTCCATGCAGTGCTTCCTGGAAGACACTTGACCTCCCTCTCCCCCCACTAGGTGCCACTAACTCCACTCCCTGGAAAACTGAGCCCTCCACTAGGAATAGCTTCCTCTTTCTCTGTGGTCTTCTACCCCCCCTTCCCTGGGGCTCCATCATGAAGGACTTACTCATCCTCCTTGGTCTCAGCTGTGGGTGCCCTTTTTGGTCTTTCCCTCTCCTCCAAGACAGCGTAGGAGTTACTTAACTGAACTGGTTGGGTGAAGTGCTTCAGACCCCCCTCCCTCACTCTCCCTGAACTCATTGAAGGGCTTACTAGAGAATGAAGAACACAATTTGCAACCATACATGACAATACTAGCTATGTGTTCACAACCATGTTAGACCCAAGATTCAAATGTGAGGCACTGCGTCTGTTCATGCAGAGTCACAGACTGAGTGAGTACCAGCAGCAGTTGAGTTGCGAACTTTAAGGAGTCATGAGAAAGATGGACTTGTTCCATTCACTGGATGCCGGGGGTCAGACAGTTCTGGAACAACTGGAGTGAGTGGCACTGGCAGCCCAAGTGAAATGTGGATGGTGGTGTGCCACTGACAGTGAGGGTGCCTGCTAATGCAGGAAGACAGGCTGAGTCGGCAACACAGGCCAATGATACTGTGCCTCAAGTTACAAAAGCCCATTATTATGACTAGTCACTGCTCACAAGTTCTCTGCCGAACAAGTAGCAGCAGCAGAGGACATGTTTGTTGCACATTTTGCTGAGCAGGTGCTCACTAATTATTTGGATGAGCTGATTATGGACTTTAATGTTGACCCTCTTGTGTACTGGAACACTAAAAAGCAATCATGCCCTGCTTTGTCCCAGTTAGCATATAAATACCTTACATGCCCCCCATGAGCATACGCTCAGTGTGCCTCTTGAGCATTGTGGCAGATACTGTTCAGCCACATCGCTCCCGTTTGCAGCCTGAACATGTGCAGCAGCTTTTTTTTTATTAAGCTCAATGCTTCTGCTTGATTCTTGTAAGTGAATAGGGTGTACTAGTCAGACTGGCAATGTGCTGTCACTGCCTGCCAGCTCTGAATACTAAATTGACCACTATACTTATGGCTTTCTGAGCTCTGCTCTTGATTTTAGTAACAAAGATTTAGGAATCACGATGTCAGATATACCTGCGCCTGCTGCTTGGAGTTTGTACCAACCTTATGGCTTTATGACCACTGCTGCTGTGAAAATGATGATGATCTTGGAAAATTACTGAAAATCCTTTTCTCTTATGTTTTTTTTAATGCGGTGTGACTTCTACTATACTGGTGTATCCAGGCGCTGGGTTACAAAATGTACGTATTATAACTTTCAGGCAAGACAACAGTCAAAATAATAGTATACAACATAAAAACTGTAAAAAAAAAAATATATGAAAATCTAAATATTTGCTCCATTGTGCAATTCTGTTTTGCTTTCTTGTCTCCAAAACATAGTCTCTCATTTTTAATTCCATCCTCTGTGTGCTGTGCAACTATTTGCTTTGGTGATTCCCTCCTGATCTACAGATGTTCTCTTCATTTTTTAAGTACACCTATCAGACAGAACAGAACATGTAAAGAAAACGCCTTATCTGTTAAAACAAAAACACTGGTTACGTTCATGCACTCTCCTGTTGGTGAATATGCCCCAATTAGCATTTCTGTGAAACAAAAACATTTTTTCTAACTTTATTTTCATCATTTTGGCATTAAAACCTATGTTTAAAAAAGTGTTTGAGTCCGGCCTGGTGGCACTGGAGGTTGAGGTGCTGGTCGCTATACCTCGTGCCACACCGGCGACTCGGGTTCGAGAATGAGCTTGGGTCACCAGGGTTGACAGGGGCGAGAGAGGACTGAGCATCTTGAGGACTGCTCTCCTCTCTTGGGGATGGAGGTTCTGCCATTCTAGTTGCTGACTGCCCTCTGGCGGTGGCTGGAGGGTAGTATGGGTCAGGATTGCACGTAGCCTGCTTCCTTACGTTTGTTGGGGAGGGAGGTTGGGAGAAAATGTGAAAAAAGGGAGCTGGTGGGCTCCATGAGGGCCCGATGTGTACCTGCGGCCACCCCAACTTCTGGACTATGCTGTGGGGAGGGGAGAAAGTCAACGCTCCTCGCCCTGGCCCCACTGTGGGGGTAAGCTGTGGGGGATTTCCAGGGTTGATCTGGGCGAGGATGCTCGAGTGCATTAATTTCAAAAGATTTATTGTTCGACTCATAATAAGTCATTACAAATTACCAAAACCATATAAATACATTTCTTTAAAATGGAAGCATAAAATCTAGATTTTACCCAATAACGAGTCAAACACAGAGTCGTTACATAACAAATCTTGTTATAGATATAGATACAAATTCAAATATCAGAGAGGGCAGAGTGCAAGAAACAGTACATTTCAAAAAGTGTCAGGGCTATAGGATCCTGACCACTCCAGACACCTCTATTATTCCAGTCCCTTTAAGTGTAACTTCCTTCTATTATTTTTAGTAGGGAGGCCACAGAACCAACACTTCTGCATCCTGTACTTTCAACAAGTGAGTCAGTAGACGTTACGGTTCATAGTCTAGTCTCCCCAATATATCTCCCAAAAATTGTTGTCTGTGGTTTTCATACAGAAGACAGCGTGACGAAATGTAGGAGATTGTCCTGCCCTAGTTTACATTTACAGAAAACAATATTCTCCTTCCTTTTGTTATATTGGGCAGTTTTTCAATTATTGGAGAAACATTTGAACTGGAACCTTGTTATAATTTTCTCTGGGCCGGTTTTTGCAGCACCCGGGGATAATGTTCCATCTTATGATTTCTTTTATTATGTTTGCTTGCACGCATGTGCAAGAAACATAGTGCCATCATCTGAGTTTTCGGAGGTGTGTCACCCCTTCTTCCAATTCAGTCAGTGTGTTGGCAGGCGTGGCCCCTGTCTGCCAATGCATGCTGGAGCTGTCTATGACAAGCTCCAAAATGCAGTGGTGTACAGTTGAAAGGGGGAGCTACGCTTTAGTGAGCAGTGAAAAGATATCGCCTGCTCATGCGCAGCTCCCCCACACACACACACACACACACACACACACACACACACACACACAGGCTCGCATACTGCATGCTGCCCCCCCCACGCACACACTCTGTAGCTGACGGGGGTGCCCAATCCCCCGTTGGCTGTGCTGCGCTTCCCCCCCAAAGCCTTTCAAATGCACACTGGGTGCCCACCCCTAGCGTGGCAAGTTTTCAGATAGCCGACGGGGTGCCCAACTCTGGTCCGGCTCCACTGTCCTCCCCCATGTGCATTGGGTGCCACGCTGGAGCCCACCCCAGCATGGCAACTGATGCTATGGCTGATGGGTGCCCAATCCTCCATCGGCTTCACGCCCCAGTCGTTCTTGTGCCACGCTAGAGCCCACCCCATCGTAGCAAACATCCGCGTCGTCTTTTAAAAAAAACCTTGAAAAGCAAAAACGGTCCCACACAGTCTCCTGCCCCACAACCCGCACCCACCCACTGCGCACCCTGCCTCCCCACACCTCATACTTACCTCCAGAGCTTGGCGTGATGATCTTCGGTGGACCGGGAACACGTCTGCACTCTTCAAAGCCGACCGCGAACTGAGGAAATGCCGGTAAGCTGTATAATGGGATAGATAGGGTTTTTTCAACTTTATTGCATATCTCAGGCATTTTTTGGAATTTTTGCACCAAATTTTCAACATGGGGTTTTTGGGACCCCTCCTTATGAATTCTTGCACTGTCATGGCGTTACTTGAGCCCGAAGGGTGATTTCGCAGCCACTGCACGAAATCACCTTTCCAGAATGATTAACGAAACTTCACTGCCAGTGTTCATAAGGTGGGCTCTCAAAAAGACTATTTTGAAAATTTGGTGGAAAAATTCCTAAAAATGACTGTTTTACGAGCGTGCGTTGTGCAGTTCCTACGCACGCTCGTAAGTTTGCGAATTTTCAATATTTTCACTCCAGATTTTCAACATTGCCATTTTACCACACCTTCTTATGAATAGTACAGCTGTCATTTTTCACATCTCACCCAAAATGTGTTTCCGCCCATGTAGCGCACAATGGCGCAGTCGATGTGCGAAATCAATGTACAGGACACATTAAGAAAATCACAGTGACACTGTTCATGAGCAGAGGTCTTCAAATAGCTATGTTGAAAATTTGGTGAAAAAATTCCAAAAAATGACTGTTTTACAGGCGTGCGTTGTACAGTTCCTACGCACGTTCGTAAATTCACAAATTTTCTATATTTTCACTCCAGATTTTCAACATTGCCATTTTACCACACCTTCTTATGAACAGTACAGCTGTCATTTTTCACATCTCACCCAAAACGTGTTTCCGCCCATGTAGCGCACAATGGCGCAGTCGGTGTATGAAATCAATGTACGGAACACATTAAGAAAATCACAGTGACACTGTTCATGAGCAGAGGTCTTAAAATGGCTATGTTGAAAATTTGGTGAAAAATTTCTAAAAATGACTTTTATGAGCGTGCGTTGTGCAGTTCCTATGCATGCTCGTAAGTTTGCGAATTTAATATTTTCACTCCAGATTTTCAACATTGCCATTTTATTACACTTCCTTATGAACAGTACAGCTGCCATTTTTCATATGTCGCCCAAAATGTGTTTCGCACATGTAGCGCACAATGGTGCTGTTGGTGTCTGGCAATATTGGGACAAATTAAGAAAATCACAGTTACACTGTTTATGAGCAGAGGTCTTAAAATTACTATGTTGAAAATTTGGTGACAAAAGTCCATAAAATGTCTGTGTTACGAGTGAGCATTGCTCGGTTTCCACGCACCCTCGTAAGTTCATGACTTTGTAATATTTTCAGTCCAGATTTTCACCAGTGGCATTTTCCACACTTCCTTATGAACAGTACAGCTGTCATTTTTTTTCACAACAAGGCAAGTGTGTTTCACACTTTCAGTGCAGAGATGCGTGGTCGCTGTGGGAAATCATTGTTCAGGACAGATAAAGAAAATCACAGTGACACTGTTCATGATCGGAGGTACCAAAATGCCTGAGTTGACAATCTGCTGTAAAAATCCCAACCTAATTATGATGATTGTCGTGCACAGTTTCTATCTTTCGTCACTTCACCATTTTATATTTTACTGCAGATTTGCAACATTGCCATTTTACACCTCCCCATGAACAGTACAGCTGTCATTTTTTACATCCTGTTCGGTAAGTTTTTGCACCTGTGGTGCTAAATGCTGTAGTCGCTGTGCATAAGCAGCTTTCGGCTAACAAACTGATATTCCCCCTGTTCATGAGGTGGGGCCACAAAAAAAACATGTTGAAAATTTGGAGTGAACATACCAACGAATGCTTGAGGTATTAGGGTTTCCAACCATAACGCCCGACTCTGTAGAGAATGACAGGCATCGGGGTGTGACTTGGGATTCTTGCCTGTAATGCTTATACCATTCCACACCCGCAGCCACTGAGAGGCATCGAGGTATGCCTTGGACTCTTTGGCCCCAAAGTTCACCCCATTCTCCTATATCGCACCCATCTCACCATATTTCCTAATGGAATGGGGTGCGCATAAGGGCCAAAGACCCCAAGGAACACCGTGATACTTGTCATTGTCTGCAGGGTTGGGTGTGGTGAAATGGCGTGGCTGTTATGCCTGACAACCCAAAGGCACACCCCAATGCCTGTCACTCTCTGCAGGGTGGTGGTGGTGGGGTTGGCTTCAGTTCAGTACTTCACTGTCATTCCTATTACGTAGCTCTGTAACTTCTACACTACCACTGCTAATGCTAGCAAGCAAACATTCGGCATTGACAAATGCTTGTTTTTAGCAAGTCATAAACAGACCTTTGATTGTTTGCAGGCTTCCATATCCTTCTGTGTATATATCCTTACTGTTTCTCTCTCCAACAGTTTCCTTTATTTGGATAAAGGGGGACACTCGAGTGCAGAGATGAGCTCCTCCAAGGGAGGGTCTGTAGCCTCCCACCAGGGTCCAGGGAGCATAAACACCTATATATATATATAAAAAAAAAATTAAAAAGTGATTGAAAGTTCCATTTAGCAAGGCTGCTGGCAGACATCTCATGGGAGCTGCTTTCTCCCATACCCAAGATATACTAATGTACCCCTGCCAATAAGCAGATTTGCCGGAGAGGGTACATTAGCATATCTCAGGCGATGGAGTGAGTGGCTCCCACGAGATGGCTGCCAGTGGGTGGCAGCCCCAAGCTAAACTGAAGTTTCAAGCACTTTTTTAAACTGAAGTTTTGATACCAAAATGCAGTTAAAAAATTTATTTTTTTTTACACTCAAACTCTAATCGGGGGCATAAATTTGCACTGCAGAAGAACACACAATTGTTTTCCTTTAAACTACACTTACACTATCTGGCTCTGCATCAATATAGTGGTTTTTCACAACCTGGTAAAACCCTTTACCCATGCTAAGTGTGATTTCATGTCTACAGCATTTTTTTAATATTTCTATTTATGCCCCCCCCCTTCCACCTGTACACAGAATCCTTCAGGAGTTGTCAAAGCATCCTGTGCTGCTGTTGTCCACCCTTACCTGGAAGCCGGTACTCAGGACTTCCCCCATGGAACCGTGGCTGTAATACCCAGGCAGAGATGAGGTGGGCAGCGAACCCTCAAAATCCTTTGTTTTGTTGGGAAGCCAGAGAGTAGGACAGATAGGCAGGTGAGATCTGGGTCGGTGCCAGGTGCTCTGTCATCCCCACGCACAGGGGTTATTTTATCTTAGGTTTCATCCACCACACAGACATCAGCATGCAGAAGACCCAAGGGATGCGTACTCATGCAGAGACATGTTGTTTCCGGATCTGGCCAACGTCCATCCTTCCCCTGGTGTCCTTTTACCCACACTGCCACCTGTGGTCACCCAAGGGGCAGTGTAGCAGCAGGAACAGTCACCATCCCTCCCTTCCTGGAGGAGGTGAGTGTCCAGTGGGATGCTTGGCCTTCCTCCCACCGGCTGGCCACCAACAATCCAGAGCACGCTCCTGGACTTGCGTAGCTGACGTTGCAAGAGGTAGCACTACCCGTGGGCCAATGGGCTGCTGTCTACAGCATTTTAATAAATGTACTACATTATGGTCAAATACCAGCACAATTGAATACCTGAATATAGTCGAATACTCTGGGTGTATTCATTGAATATATATACACAATTTATGTATTTGCACACCTCTATTTGTTGTACTATTGGTAGGACAAACGAAAGTCCTTTTTGTAGAACTTAAATCTCCTCTTTACTTGATTTGTATTGTGGAAGATTTATTATGTTCAACTTCTCCAGCAACCTCCCCTCTTTGGTGTCTCTTCCAACCAACCTCTCCCTCTCCCCCGTTGGTATGCTACCTGTTGTGTTGTCTGTAAAATTGATCACTTCTTCCTGTCCCTTCCCCAGTCTCATCTACTTGGTATTGCCTGGAACTGAATGATCTGTTGGTTTCGAATGGGAGGGTGTTGTTGTTGCTGTGGTTCAGGCAGTGATGGCATTGGCTGTTGAGGTTGTTCATCTTCTCCCTCCTCTGAAAAGTCAAACAATCACTGTCAGTTTCAGACCCCCTAGAATAGGAATCCTTGGGCTGTACTGATTTTTTGAGAATACAGCATAGAATTATTGTTGATGTTTTTCTGCTCCCATAAGTATTTTGCCTTCTAGGTAGTCGAGCCCATCCCTTTCATTTTTTTTAGCATGATTTATACAGAGGCCATATTGTGTTACTCTCTCTTTAAAGATCTGTTGAAAATCATTGTATTCTTCTGAGGATAAGAAGCTTACAGCTACTTTCCCTTTTTCTGTTAACTGAGTTTTTATCATGGCTTCAATTTCAACTGAGTACTCCAAAATAGAAACATAGAAACATAGAAGTTGACAGCAGATAAGGACCTCAAGGCCCATCCAGTCTGCCCATTTATTTTTCTACCTTATAAATGTGCCATCGGCCTTTGCTCTGTCAGTGGCCTATCTATTCATAGTCATTTGTATTGCTCCCTTATGCCTATCCCATGCCTGTTTGAAGCCCTGCACTGTATTCATAGCCACCACTTCTTGTGGTAAGCCATTCCATGCATCCACCACCTTTCTGTGAAAAAAGAATTCCTCACATTCCCCTTAATCGCCTCCTCTAATCTCATGCTGTGTCCTCTTGTCCTGCTATTTTCTTATATTTAAACATGTTAGACTCTTTCACCTTGTTTATGCCCTTAAGGTGTTTGAATGCCTCGATCATATCACTCTCTCCTCCTTTGCTCAAGGGTATACATACTGAGCTCCATTAATCTGTCCTCATATGTCTTCTGATGCAGTCCCTGCACCATTTTGGTTGCCCTTCTCTGACTGCCTCAATTTGTTAATGTCCTTGTGAAGTGTGGCCTCCAATACTGCACGAGTACTCCAGATGGGGCCTAACCTAGTGTCTTGTACAGAGGGATTAATACCTCCTCTTACAACTTGTGATACCTCTACTAATACACCTAACACCCCCTAGGCTTACCTACTGCTTTAGAGGTCTGCTTGATGATTTTAGGTCATCAGTGATGATGATGCCCAAGTCTCTTTCTTCCTTTGTGACTGCTAGCAACTCCCCTCCCAGCCTATAGGTGGCTTCAGGGTTTCTCTTCCCTATGTGCATGATTTTGCACTTCTTTGCATTAAATCCCAGTTGCCACTCTTCTGACCCTTCTGCTAGTTTATCCAGATCTCTTCTCATTCTGCCCACCCCATCTGGATCATCTACTCTGTTGCAGATCTTGGTGTCATCTGCAAACAGATGCCTGCCCCTGCCTAAAAAGAAGAACCACGGACGAGAACAAGCAGGTAAGGCAGAAACAATCAGTCAACAACAAATGCAGTAACCTGAAAGCTTATCCTAATGTTAGATAAAACTGTAAAACCTGTAAAGCACCACCTGTAATAATTTCAGAGAAGATATACGCTGTAAGAAACACTTTGCTCCAGAGAAAAATAAAGCAGTAACAGAAGATATACCTTGCAAAAGACAATTTGAATCAGAAGATTACAGGAGTAATCTGTTAGCACACACCTGTAGGCACACCTTGTAATAATGCAGAAGAAGGTATACCAGCAACAACAATTTGAATCAGAGAAAAAATAAAGCAATGAAATGTTAGCAACAAACAGTAGCAATCCCTGTGAGTAAAAAATAAAACACCACCACACAGTAAATCTGCTTAGCCAAACTAAGTCTTAATCCTTTTCCTTGCTCTGGTAAGTTTCTCTACCTGCCTTTCAAGCAGTCTTAGAAGGAAGAGCTCAGGTGAAGCTAGGTGCCTTGGCCAGCAAACCAAGTCTTCTACCTCCAAGATATCAACTAACCTGACTTTTTAACCCTTCTTTCTTTTGGAAATTACTGACAGTTTGCCAGCTCCACCCACCACATACACACCTATTCCTTTGGAAGAGCTGTGGGAGGAAAAGCAATTAGCTCCTTCAATGTGAGAAGGAGACTGAAACACCTCTGAGACAACAAACCTTTTCAACAAACAAGAATAAAATAAAATACAGTGTCAAACAGTAATTTTGCTTAGCCCAATGATAAAAAGTCACAAAATGTAAGCTCCACCTGTAATACAGTAATTTCAGAGAAGATATACCCTGTAAGAAACAGTTTGCTCAGAGAAAATAAAGCAGTAACAGAAGATATACCTTGCAAAGACAATTTGAATCAGAAGATTACAGCAGTAATCTGTTAGCACACACCTGTAGGCACACCTTGTAATAATGCAGAAGAAGGTATACCAGCAACACCAATTTGAATCAGAGAAAAATAAAGCAATGAAATGTTAGCAACAAACAGTAGCAATCCCTGTGAGTAAAAAATAAAACATCACCACACAGTAAATCTTTAGCCAAACTAAGTCTTAATCCTTTTCCCTGTTCTCTGTAAGTTTCTACTCTGCCTTTCAAGCAGTCTTAGAAGGAAAGAGCTCAGGTGAAGCTAGGTGTCTTGGCCAGCAAACCAAGTCTTCTACCTCAAGATATCAACTAACCTGACTTTTAACCTTCTTTCTGTTGAAATTACTGACAGTTTGCCAGCTCCACCGCCACATACACACCTATTCCTTTGGAAGAGCTGTGGGAGGAAAACAATTAGCTCCTTCAATGTGAAGGAGACTGAAACACCTCTGAGACAGCAAACCTTTTCAACAAACAAAATAAATAAAACACAGTGTCAAACAGTAATTTTGCTTAGCCCAATGATAAAAAGTCACAAAATGTAAGCTCCACCTGTAATACAGTAATTTCAGAGAAGATACTTTGTAAAAAACACTTGCTCCAGAAAAAATAAAGCAGTAACAGAAGATATACCTTGCAAAAGACAATTTGAATCAGAAGATTACAGCAGTAATCTGTTAGCACACACCTGTAGGCACACCTTGTAATAATGCAGAAGAAGGTATACCAGCAACAACAATTTGAATCAGAGAAAAAATAAAGCAATGAAATGTTAGCAATAAACAGTAGCAATCCCTGTGAGTAAAAAATAAAAACACCACCACACAGTAAATCTGCTTAGCCAAACTAAGTCTTAATCCTTTTCCCTTGCTCTGGTAAGTTTCTCTACTCTGCCTTTCAAGCAGTCTTAGAAGGAAGAGCTCAGGTGAAGCTAGGTGCCTTGGCCAGCAAACCAAGTCTTCTACCTCCAAGATATCAACTAACCTGACTTTTTAACCCTTCTTTCTTGTTGGAAATTACTGACAGTTTGCCAGCTCCACCCCCACATACACACCTATTCCTTTGGAAGAGCTGTGGGAGGAAAGCAATTAGCTCCTTCAATGTGAGAAGGAGACTGAAACACCTCTGAGACAACAAACCTTTTCAACAAACAAGAATAAAATAAAACACAGTGTCAAACAGTAATTTTGCTTAGCCCAATGATAAAAAGTCACAAAATGTAAGCTCCACCTGTAATACAGTAATTTCAGAAGATATACCCTGTAAGAAACACTTTGCTCAGAGAAAATAAAGCAGTAACAGAAGATATACCTTGCAAAGACAATTTGAATCAGAAGATTACAGCAGTAATCTGTTAGCACACACCTGTAGGCACACTTTGTAATAATGCAGAAGAAGGTATACCAGCAACAACAATTTGAATCAGAGAAAATAAAGCAATGAAATGTTAGCAACAAACGTAGCAATCCCTGTGAGTAAAAAATAAAAACACCACCACACAGTAAATCTGCTTAGCCAAACTAAGTCTTAATCCTTTTCCCTTGCTCCGGTAAGTTTCTCTACTCTGCCTTTCAAGCAGTCTTAGAAGGAAAGAGCTCAGGTGAAGCTAGGTGCCTTGGCCAGCAAACCAAGTCTTTAAAATAATTTTAATAAGACCTGCTAATGATTCCGGCATGAAGGATTGCTATTTTGAAAAAAAGAAAGCCCTCTTTCCAAACCGAACGCCAGTTATTTTGTTAATTTCAACCCCCAAGGTACTCTTTTTACATTCACATATGCTTCCAGGAAGCAGCACACATTGTTAGGAAAGGCTTCTGGCTTTTAATACTGTGCACTCAAGTTGTATGAATAGTTTTCTGTATAATCAGCCGAGACAACTATGATCATATGAACAAATGAATTTGCCAGCAGAAACAGGCCATAATGGTCTATCTAGTCTGCTCAAGTGTGCAGCTCTATTTAGTTCCCTGGAGCTGCCCCCCGCACTCCCCCTGGAGTCAACTGTCCCTCCCCTAGTACCCTCCCCTTTCCCCATCCCAGGAACACCCACCCTAATTTTCTTCTTCACTCTATCCCATCCTCCTTGAAATTAGCCACTGTATTTACCGCAATCACCTCCTCTGGCAACTCGTTCCACCCTGACACTACCCTTTCAGTGAAAAAGTACCCCCTCATTTCCTCCTTAACTCTACCCTGGCTAGCTTCAGGCTGTGCCCCCTTGTTGTACCCTCCTTCCTTAAGTTAAAGATGCCCTCTGATCTTACCCTGTTTATTCCCTTAAGGTACTTGAAGGTCTCTATCATGTCTCCCCTTTTCCTCCTATCCTCCAGGGAGGCAGAGAGCACACGTTTAGCTCTCTCAGCCTCACCTCATATGTTTTGTCCCCCATACCCTGGATCATCTTGGTCACCCTCCTCTGGACCCCCTCCAGTAGCTTGATATCCTTCTTCAGATATGGACACTAGAACTGCACACAGTATTCTAGGTGCAGCCTCACCAGCAACCTGTACAGTGGCAAGATGACTTCCTTCCTTCCTTCTAGAGGTTATTCCCCTAGCAATGCAGCTTAGTATTTTATTTGCTTTGGCTGCTGTCTTGTGGCACTGTGTTGAGTGTTTCATGTCACCTCTGACCATCACTCCAAGACCCTTTTCCTCCTCTGAGACTGCCACCTGTACACCCCCCATCCAATAGCTGGCCCCTGGGTTCCTGCCATCCAGGTGCATGACCTTGCATTTCGTAGCATTGAAACACAATTGCCAGATACCTGACCATTTTTCCAGCCTAGCTAGATCATCCCTTAACTCCTGTCTCCCCTCCACTGTGTCCACCCTCCCACAGAGCTTGTTATTATCAGCAAAGAGGTAGATCTTACTTTTGACCCCCTCTGCTGTGTCACCAATAAAGTTGTTGAACAGCACAGGTCCAAGTATTGAGCCCTGTAGGACCCCGCTGGTTACAGGCTGAGGTGGATAGTCCTCCCCACCACTCTCTGATTTATATCCTGTAGCCAGTTCCTGACCCACCCCAGCAGTTTGTCTCCAATTTCCAGGTCCCTCAGCTTGCTGATCAGTCTGTCATGTGGCACTGAATTGAACACCTTGCTGAAGTCCGGTACCGGGACATCCATCGCCTGTCCCCTGTCCAATGACCTCGTAACCCAGTCGATGAAGTCAATCATGTTGGTTTGACAAGATCTCCCCCTGACAAACCCATGTTGCCTGTCATCCTGGAGACCATTTTCCTCAAGGAAGGACACCAGTCTCCATTATCTTCCCCACTATGGAGGTCATGCTAACTGGTCTGTAGTTACCTGGCTCGTCCTGGGACCGCTCTTGTGGAGTGGAACCATGTGAGCTGTTCTCCAGTCCTGTGGAAACACACCCCTCCCCAGCAAGGTTTTGTACAGGTCTGTCAGTGGGGCTGCTAGTACCCCTGGCAACTCCCTCAGGACCCTCAGGTGTAAACCATCCTGTCCTGGTGCTTTGTCCACCTGCAGTTTGCTTAGCCCCCTTAAGACCCTTTCCACTCCAATCTCCCCTTCATAATCCACCCCCCAGCTCCCCCCCTTTCCTCCTCTGTGGTATCGGCCCTTCCACTTTGTTAGTGAAGACAGAGCAAAAGTATTCTTTTAAAGCCTCCACTTGATCTTCCCCCTTTTCTTCCCATCTTCTTTCCCTCTTTATCCTTACACTCCCATCCTTTCTGTTTCTTTTTTCCCTAACATATCAGAAGAAATCCTTCTCCCCTTCCTTAATCCCCTATGCTAGTCGTAGCTCTTTCTCTGCCTTGGCTGCCGAGACCTCTCGCCCTGCCTCCCAAGATTTCTCTGTGTAAGCCTCCCTGTCCTCCTCCTTCAGGGTACACTTGTACTTCAGGAAGACCTCCTTCTTTGCTTTCACCCTCTCAGCCACCCTCCCCGCTTTACCAGCTAGGTCACCGACACCTGGATTTCTTTTTACAAATCTTTGTGCAGGTGTCGGTGGCCTCTATTAACCCCTTCTTGATGACGGCCATTTCTGCTCCACATCCATTAGCGGCCTGAGCTTTGCCAGGTGCTCCTTCAGTGTGATACCCATTCTGGCAAAGCCTGCCTTCCTGCAATCCATCACTCTCATTTTTGTCTTGGCTGCATCCTTCTCCATGTTAATGTAAAACCACACTGTGTGGTGGTCACTGCCTGCAGTGGGATCCCTCACTTCAACTTCCTGGACATGTTCCCCATCTGACAGCACCAGGTCTAGAATGGTCCCCTCTCTTACTGGCTCTGTGACTCCCTGTGTCAGGAAACATTCCTGGATAGCATCCAAGAGGACCTGCTCCCTGCAACAGGAGGTAGCTGGGGTGCACCAGTCAACACCTGGCAGATTGAAGTCACCTAGGATTAGTTTTTCTTCTCCCTCCTGTCCTCCTAATCTGTTCCCGCAGCTCCCTATCCAGCTCTGTGCCCTGTGATAGTGGTCTGTACGCCACCCTCACCCGAATCTTTTTCCCAGTTGTGTTCTGTAGCACTACCCATAGGGCTTTGGTTGCTCGCTCCTCCTCCACCTCCCTGGTGCACATTATCCCATCTCTTATGTACAGTGCCACTTCTCCCCCTCTCCCCCCATCTCTTCTGTGCAATTGGTACCCTGGGAACTCGAGGCCTCAGTCATGGTACTGGGCTTCCCATGTCTCTGTGATGGCAGCTATGTCTACTTCCCCTTCTGCCATCAGCGCCTGTAGATCTGCTGTCTTGTTTGCCAGACTCCTGGCACTCAAGAGACTCCTTTCCATCTTGACTCCTGCCCCATGGTTCCCCTCTTCCCTTTTTAACTCCCTTCCCCCCTTATCCCTACTATCCCCTTCCCTTGTCCTCTCCCCTCCTTTAGGTTCCCTCCTGTGGGGAAGGCCCAGTGGCCCTCTCACCTGGTGCCGAGTGCTGTGCCCTCTACAGCCCCCCTTCATCAGTTTAAATGTACCTTATTTGTCAAGTACCTTTCCAGGTTGTCTTTCATGACCCTTGTGCCCTCCTTACTTAGATGCAACCTATCCTGTGCATACAGATCATTGTGTTCCCATGTCCTACCCTAGTCTCCCACCAGCACATACCCATTTGCCTCACACCAACCTCCCAGCCGTGTATTGAATTCTGCAATCCTCAGCTTTCTTGCAGTACTGGTTCTTTGGACAGGTAGTACCTGTGAGAATGCTACTGTTTTCCCTACTGCACTGCAGATTTTTCCCAGTTCCCTGAACCTTTCCTGCACCACATGTACCTCACACCCTGCCAGGTCATTGGTTCCCACATGAACGACTATGTGGGGCTTGCCCAGCTCATGTCCCACACATTTTGGTATGATTGTTCCCACCCTCCCTGCGGTCATGCCAGGCATGCACTCCATCTTTCTGTTGTTCCTCCTTGTATTTTTGTTACCTCATCGTATTCCCTTAAGTATTTAGTCTCCAAGAATTACGACCCTCTCCCACCTTCTGGTACCTCTCTGCCATGGTTCGCCACCTTTTTCCCTGCTCCTATATATTCCCTTTCACTGTGGTTACCCCACATAGTATCATGGCACCAAAACAGACATATATTGCAATGAGAGGGACAAAAATTTTTTCTTTCAGTTTAATAGTTGACAGCCCCACCATACTATTAAATATTTACCTAACAGCCAGTACTTACATCTCAGATGTAACCGTAGCAGTGAAATAGATTTTCTCAGAGAGAAAACATAAGAAAGGGTGTGAGGGTGATAACCCCAACTAGACATTAGATTCTGGAGTTGGATAGGTTAAAACAGGGCAGACTGGAGGGACCAGTGGTCTTTCTGCCAACATGTTCTACATTTTTGTTTTGTCAATATAGTTTTTATTCAAACTGGTTTGGCAGGTGGACAATTAATACATGGTATACGTGTAGCGGAAATGTACAGACAAGATAAATGCAGGGAACCATAGTAATTCATTTGAAATAAATTTTCTGAGGGAGGTTCCCCCTGTTAGGTACAGGTTGGGGGGGGGCTACCTAGAGGAGAGAAGGAAAGCGGTATATTACAGCGGCTCTTATATCATTCAGTTGGTTATTCAAAGGTTTCCAGCCTGGAGGGGGGGACTCCGCTTATGTGCTACTACTCAGAATTTTATCCTGGCTTCCAGTACAGATTCACAGAATATTGAAGCTGAATGAGAGTGAAAGGACTTAGTCAACCCATAGAACTGAGTGGTGGAGAAAAGCTTCATGGAACAAAGTCCCTGTCCTTCTAGATAACATGCGTTACCCAGCCCATTCATCTGGAATCACACAGGTCAGTCTGATTATGCAGAGAATATGTACTCTTTTTTTTAGTCTATAGATTTGGTTTACTAGGGCCCTCCATGCTCCAGTATCAGCAGGTTGGGGAGGAAGTCAGAGTCTTGTGTTCACTTTCTTGCTAGCCAACAGGAGGACTCCAAGAATATACCAAACATGTTTTCCTCAATAATCAGGGGGTGCAGCTGAGGCATACAGACCTATGAGGTAAGTCCCAATGTTTTCTTGAACAGTTTTATGAGTTTATCAACTGAAATTTGGAAATATGGGCAGAGAATCGGGTATCCCCACATCACATGTGTGAGTAACGTGCAGCTCTCCACACTGTTAACAGCAGGAGGTGTCTCTGGTGGTTAAGTAATGAGTTGAGATGACTGGGATTCTGGAGTAGTGAAAGATCTGTTTCCAGCTGAACTCCCTGCACTGGTGAGATGTTGTTAACTGTCTAGCAGTTCTACATGTCATCTCCTTCTGCTGCTCAGTGATGGGGTGCAGAGTTCCTCACTCCACGTTTGGGCTCCTACCACAGTGGAGTCCCCAGAGCATGAGATAGTGTGGAGATCAGGTGTGATCTGGCTCCTGAACAGAGAAATGAAAGAAAGTACTAGATGACCAGGCAGAGCAAATCCATTTGTTGGGCTACCTGAGGTAGGGATGGGATACAGTGATGGAGTTGTAGGAAACATTAAAAGTCTGTATCAAGTTTGCAGCTCCTAAAATGAGTGGAGCTGGTTACTCGAGAGAAGCTGATATATGTATTGGAGGGACTGATGATCCCACTGATGGTATTTATGGTCCCAATGCGTTGGGTGGAAATGTTATAAACAGGCTATTGGACAAAGTAGTAGTATGAAGGGAGTTAGCAACAGGGATTTCCTCAAGACATGTCAAGGTTTATGCTACCTTTCAACCGGGGTTAAGCCCTGCAGGGAGGGGTTGAGCATCTTAGACATGAAATAATGAGAAGATGAAAGCTTAGGTTCAGAAAAGTGCCCTTTCCAAGCTAAATTAGAGTGGGGGTACCCCTGCCAGGAAGCGAAGGTATATTAGCCTCTAGCTGTGCAGCACCCCATTCTTCTTGCCTAGTGCTCACAGCACTCCACCCCAGTCTAGAAATTACATTTAGGTAGAGCTGAGCTAGGGGTAACACATGCTGTCTCCACACAGAACCAATTCCTTGCCTACTGTGCTTTAAATTTCTATCGTAAAACCAATTGTATTAATCCACCATACATTTCCATGCAAATGCCTGTATAGTTGCTCATATATTGTGCGCCCTTCTTTGCTCCCAGACTGTTTTTTCTGCATCTGTATATATTGGCTTTATTCCTCATTGCCTTACATATTTATATATGTATATTATATATTTTCTACTATATATATGTGTATCTGTATATGATGTACAACTTCCTTGTGTCTATTATTTGTATGCTCCATTGTCCCTTTTCCCCCAGGACGCATCCGGAATCGAGCAGTACCCCGCTCAGTATACCTTCCTGGTAAAACTCTTAAATAAATAAATAAATAAATTAGACGCATGTGTGAGGCCCAAAAATATATTCTAAGATCAACGAGAGAATGACCGCCCTTGAATCTCTGGTATGAAGGAGGGTTTATAGCAGACCCAGGGGCACTGTCCAGTCCAGAGGAAGCAGGAGATTTATTTATTCTACTGTCAAACAAAGAGGAATGTTCTGAAACAAGTTGAGGGCCTGGGGAACAGTCATCATTCTAAGAGAGTCTCTTTTATCTGTGCGATTAAGAAGGGGGGTGCCGGTGAGAAGGATCCTGAGTCTGCTGAGTTGTGAAGGGGAGATAATTATATTTAAAGTGCTCTAAGGTTGCTTGAGAGAGCCACATGCCCAGGTACATATTAGTGTGTAGTTACTATTTAAAGGGGAAAAGAGATGCTGACCTGATGGTGCTGAGGGTTGAGGCACTGAACGTCACACCTCACGCCACACTGGTGACCCGAGTTCGAGAATGGGCACAGGTAGTCAGAGGTCGTCCAGGGATGGAAGGGCAGGAGTGGGTTTGAGCAGTTGTAAGGCAGTTCTCCTCTCTCGGGGAGGGACGTTGCTGCCCCCACCATATGACTGCCACCAAGTGGAGGCCTGGTGGCAGTGTCAGATGGTAGGTAACATGAAGGGAAGGTATTGTGGAAATGCAGTGTGCATGCGCTTCCACCTGCGCATGTGCGTCTGCAACAGGAAAAGGGAGAAAAACAGAAAAATGGAGCTGTCAGGCTCCATGAAGATCCCAACTGTGCTCCCGGTGATGGGGTCATGGGATGGGCACGGATACGAGTCCCCTGGGGTGGGCCAGAACCACCTGCCAGCTCCAGGGGAATAAAAAGAATATGGAAAAATAAAATAAAAAAAAAATAAAGGGGAAAAGAGCCATAGTTGTAGGGAAAAGATGGTAGTGGAATGACAGGGGTTTAGCTTTAGATGTGTTTAACTTATTGCCGGATACCGCACCAGAGTCTTACAGTAGTTGAAAGGCTGCTGAGAGAGATGATTCTGGGTCTTGAAGATAAAGCAGGATATTGTCTGTATAGGGAGCTATGCAGTATTCTTGTCCTTGAATCTAAAATCTTTGGAAGGCACAGGATTCTCTGATGGTGACGGCTTACAAAACGGGTTCAATATAGAGTACAAACATCAACAGATATAATAGCAATCTTGCCTAGTGCCTCAACAAAGAGGAAAAAGTGGGTGTGATGATCATTAATTTTTGTTGAAGTGTGGGGGTTCAAGTAAATATTTCTAAGAAGTGTTATGTATTATGACAGGAAGCCTATTTTCGACAGGACTCCATACAAGAGTGGCCTGGAGACCTTGTTGAAGGTGTTTTTGGCACTAAGACTCAAGACTACTGCTAAGTGAGGCATGGTGTAAAGATGATGGAGAATGTTCAGGGTTCGACCTTTGTTATCTGTTGTGGTGTAGGCTCTAACGAAGACTGCCTGCTCCAGAACAATCACAGAAGAAAGCAAGGTGTCCGTTTTGCCATAACCAACATAAAAATTGTGTAGTCAGTATTGAGGACCAGTATGGGCCTATAGGAACTTTGGTGGGTAGGGTTATTGTCTGGTTTAAGAATAGCAGAAAGAGAGGCATAGGCCCAGGAGCGGGGAGGCTGTCCCCCTTGCAGAATCTTGTTGTAAACTTGAAGAGTGGGAAGAGATTATTCTGTTGTTGCCTCATAAAATTCTGCTCTGTAGCCATCTGGGCCTGGTGCCTTCATAGTTTTAGTGTGTCTGATAATCTCTTCAACTTCCTCAGAGAGGATCGGGGACATAAAACCATTCCTCTGATTGGTTGATAATGTTTGGAGGGATATGGGATGCAGGTAGGCTTGAATGGCCTGTGAGGAAGTTTCTCTTTCAAGGGTGTACAGTTGTCAGTAGAATGCTGTGAAGACACTGGCCACATCATGTAGTTTGACACATCTGGCATCTGATTGAGGGTATAGTACCATCGCTATAGTGGCTAAATGATTTTGGTGCCTCAGCTGATACACCAGCAGGTTGGAGGCTCTAGCCCCCAGTATCGCTGTCGGAGATACATGAAGGAAAGCCAGTCTGGTATAGGCACTATGTGTCCCAGTCCTTATGGGCCTTCTTCAACAGGGGAAGCATGGATTGGTCACACTGTTGGTGCACAAGCTGAATGAGGTGGAGGGTGTCTTCCAGTTGTTTCTGGTATAGTAGTTGCTTGTGCTTTAGGGGTGTCATGTGTTGGATTAAATGGCCCCAAAGGACCATTTTAACTGTATCCCAAAGGAGTGCAGCAGAAACATCTGGGCCCAAGTTTTCCCAAAGGACTTCTTCAGTCCTATTCCAGATGAAGGACTTAAAGTCATCAGTCTGGAGATGACGTGCAGTCACCAAGTGTCTGCACTGTTCCCCCAAGTCCCAGACAGTGAGAGTGGCAGCATGGTTAGAGAGGAGAATATCTCCAATCCCGTAGTCCAGAACATGAGAGTAAGATTCAACTTGTGTGGGGCAATAATCAGTTCTGGTATACGTGCCATGGACATGGGAGTAATGTGCATTCATGTATGAGTTCTCTGACGTTGGGTTCACCAAGCATCAACCCAACCAAGCTCACTCATCAGTTTACAGAAGAGCAGATGGGGGGCAGACTGCTTGGGGGGGAGCGGATACTGGATGCATTTATAAATTGCGCATGTAAAAAGAAGCATCATGATTGGCCAGAAAGGAACTGTCAAATAGGTATTACACATAGGGAAAAAAAAGAGCAGGCAAATAAATCAATGCACCCAAATGGAATGTTAAGATGTGTCAGTGGAACATTAATTTTTTAAAGGCCGCCATTGTTTTTAGTCTCGGTAAGTGAGAGAGTGAATATCACGCTGACAATCCTGCTCCAAACCTCGTCTCCGCTAGAAGTCAAAATCAGAGAGCAGCAGCGTGCCAGCGTTTTATTCTGCATAAAGCATTCTTCTAGTTCAGCGAGACTGAAGCTTGTTGCCGCACAAAACTGGAAATAAACTACGCTTCCATCCCAGTACATTTAACTAAAAAACCAAAAACAAATCTGCATCCCTTATTCCTTTTTTTTTTTTAATTGCGAAAGTGGAGCAGCCTGTTGGGGAGAACCTGTTACTTCCTCTACTAACCACACTTGTTCTCTCGATCGGGACGTGGGGTTGTGGGGGCAACAACAGTACAAATGTTAATGTGTCAGGATACAATGATGTCATCACCTAGTAGGCGGAAGGACTATTTTATCTTAAATTAACACAATGATTTCAGTTTTTTTTCAGTTCAGTAATATTTTTTAAGGTGACAAATAATGAAAAAAAAAAAGAGAACCATTTTATAAGCACAATAAAACACTCCAGGGTATGTGTGTTGAACAGATATTACCACACTTCCTGGGCTGAAGGCACTCGGCAGGGCCTCGTGCCTTACTACGCCCCTGGGCGTGCGGTAATATCTGTTCAACACACACCCTGTCGTGTCTTATTGCTTACCTATTTGTTGGGAAAGGGTCCTATTTAAATCCTCTGCTAACATCAGGATCCTAGTCGTGTTGACTATTATAGCATACAGGAATTTTTCAGCATGGGGAATTGATGCCTGGAGGGAAGCAGAGTCTCACCAGGGTGACTGGGGTTCCATGAAGGTGGCCCTGGACTAACACCAGGCAACCCTTAGATTCTGTCACCACCTTCTCTTAACTTAAGGCACAGTTGATCTTACTTCGAGAGGGCTCTTGCAGTAGGTAATTACATATAGGACTGATGCCGGCCGGCGGCAGGACCTCATGGAAAGATTTCTAGCTAGCAGTCCCTGGCGAGGGACCGCCCCCACGTCAGGTGACTGGTGTCATGCGATGTCAGTATAAAGGGGCGGTTCCGGACGCCCGCCTTCCAGTTCTTTCCTGCCGTTAGCTCATGCAGCGCCTCGCAGAAAAGTTCGTGCTTCATCAGCCCTGCTCTTTCATCGGTTTTACCGAAAATTAAAATTATTGTTTCCTTCTATTGTCAGGTCATCGTCGGTGTTTGTCGTCCCCTACACCCTCCGAGCACAAAAGCAAGTGTGACTTGTGCGGCGCCCAACTGCCACACAAGGATGGCTATTCCCTCTGCCTCTTCTGCCTAGGCCCCGATCACCTGGTCGACAAGTGCCCGCATTGCCTCAATTTCAACGCGGCTATCCGCAGATGACGCCAACGGTCCCTGGAAGCCAGTCTTCTCAAAAAAAAGATGTCTTCGATGGAGAAAGAATTGAAGAAGCTCAGGCAGGCGTCCACTTCTCCCGAAGGACATCACAAAAAGCGGGACAAGGAGAGGCACCGGGAGAAGGCCTCCTCATCCGTGACTCCAGCCGGAGTCACGGCCCAGGTAACATCCCCTCCAGGGGACCGTCTGACGGCAGCCTCCAAGGGTTTGGAGGAGGCGTCGGCCTGTCTGTCTGGCTCGCACTCAGGCCTTGTGGTGCCTCCAGGCAAAGGAGGCCTCCGCCCCCAGTTAAGCTGCAGAGCTTGCGGCCTACACTGGTCTGGATAACTCCCCATAAGTCGAGACCGTCCCAGCTCCTCTGACGCGGACCCGCGCCGCCCTGGCGCCGTCAGGGATTTTCCCTTCCATCAGGCCCTGCACCCCCGGGCCTCTCAATGTTGACCGCCCATGGGGCCACCTTCCGGGCCGTCTGCTCCGGCAGCTCCTCCGGCGCCCGGGTACCCGCCGTCTCATCTGACGCTGTCGTACCTGGGACTGCAGTATCCAGCGCCGCAGTACCCGACGCCGGTCCCTCCAATGCCACAATACCCAGCGCCGGTTTTCCCGCAGCCAGGTTTCAGATACTCGCCTTATGGGTACAACCCATATTCCTTTCCCCCTCCTCCTCCACCTCCACCGCCCCCATGGTTGCCGGTGGATCTGCAGGAGACTCTGGCTTCCTGGTGGGCTGAGGCCAAGGCTCAGCTCACCAAGGAAGTAGAGAGCCACCTTACGGTGATGGTGCCACCCCCGGCTCCTGTACGCCCGAGATGGCACACTCCCTCACCGCCTCCGGACTCCAGAGCCCTCCCCTCTGGATCCCGAGAGGAGCATGACACGCATCCAGGGACCCCCCCAAGGAACCCGTTCCTGCCCCCAGCCATGTTAGGGAGTCTTATTCTGCTTCTGATTCTTCTTCTTCCCTCTCGGATTCCTCGGATTCTTCCAACGGATGCTCCAAGAGAGATGACGAGCCTCGCTCTCTGTCCAAGCCCCGGCCGAGGACCCCTCCGAAGTCTCTTCCGGAGGATCCTTCCTTCATGGAGCTGCTCAGAAAAATCCAGGAAGTTCATCAATGGCGCTCCTTGGAACCAGATCCTCAGCGGGTTAAACTCGCTGAACATCTGGACCTGCCCTTGACAGCTCCAACTTTAGTGCCACCCTGGATCGAGCCTCACGCCCACCTTGTTTCCACTATTTGGAAACAACCGTTGGCATTAGCCCCACTTCCTAGGAAGTCTAACAGGCTATACCAGGCTCCAAAGGGTGTAGACTATTTGGACTCCCACCCCCGTGCAGATTCGGTCGTGATTAGCGCCGCTCACGGCCGGTCATCGCATCCCAAACATCTAAGCTCATCTCCTCCGGATAAGGAATCTCGCCTCCTGGACCAGTATGGAAGAAAAATGGTGCAGCTGGCCGAAACAGCTCACTACACACAATGACTGCATACACTTAATCGTTAAATGGTTTCACGTGTCCAAAAAAAATGCAAATATTGGGCCTGACTGATGCTCCTAAAGGGGTATACCACTGCTTTCAGAGCAGTCAAATAACTCTAAAGAGGACACAAACAGATCTGTTTTATAAACAGTATGGACAACAGACTCGGAAACAGGCCTGGAATGAGAGTGGATAGCTCTCACAAGTGAAAAACGTGCTTTCCTGATCATTTTTTTCATGTGTTTTGTTTTTATTCAGTTTTATAATAGACAGAATAAGACAATACAGACAGTACAGTTCAAAGAAAGAATGAAACAAACACTACAAATAAAAATGTATGAAATATGGCATAGCGTCATTCCATCAATGTCCGTAATTTACAGATGACATAGAGGTGGAGATGTAAAATTACAACCCAGAGGCACAGGAAAGCATATTATAAATTGTAGGAGGCACAACTGTCCTGAATTTACAGAACAGTACACTTTTAAAGCACAAGGTCAGGGTCAGTGTCCAGCTGATATATAACCCTGCATATATCTGAGGCTGAGGTGGATGTCATATAATGACCTGGGGGGGGGGGGAGAAGTGCGTGGCATGATACTAGCTCAACAGGGAAGCAACCCCCACTCCACAAGCCCTACTGCTTGCAGCAGACACCACATCAGTGGATCACTAATGCACAGACCCCTGGAGACTGCAGGGTCTTGAAGGCTTGGGTACTTTTAGCCCTTCCCACTCCACAAGCCCCACTGCTTGCACCAGACACCACACCAGTGGATCCCTAATGCACAGACCCCCTGGAGACTGCAGGGTCATGAGGGCTTGGGTTCTTTTAGCCATCCCTGCTCCACAAGCCCTTCTGCTTGCACCAGACACCACACCAGGTACTCCAGCTGCTAAGAGGTGCATGCGGTTTCTGGTGTGCAGCGCCATTATCACAACACCTGTATGCTTGGCTGACTCTCACTGATTGTTTTTTGTACTCCACTCTGGTGCCCGTTTCTGCCCGTGTATAGCCTTTTGTACCAAATGTGTTAATTCAGTGCTGATATTATAGTTTTATTTTAGTTTTGCACTGTCTCTGTTCTCCCCAGCTGCCTCTGATCTGTGCTTGCAGTTTACAGTATACTGTATACCTGACATGGTCAGTTCCCCAGCCACTCTCACTATGCTCTCTTCCCCCTGTTTCTGCTTCTGCCCTCCCTCTGTTTCTTCTTTCCCTCTCCTGCTCAGGTTACCACTCACCTGATGTATTCTTTCTTCCACTGCGGAGTCCTAACACACAGACCCCGTGGGAGACTGCAGGGTTGTGAGGGCTTAGGTTCTTTTAGTTCTCCCTGCTCCACAAGCCCCACTGCTTGTACCAGATACCACACCAAGTGCTCATGCTGCTAAGAGGTGCACGCAGGATTGCGGTGCTGATGCCTGGCACCGCAATAGGATCTGCCCTCCCACCAACTCATCATGGTGGACCATTTATTCTTCCTCATGCTCATCTGATCTGGCGTCAACTCGTTAGGGCACACAGCTATGACTAGTATCACCAAACTTCCCCACTTTGACCTATCTGTTCCATACACTAGAATCACTCCCCCAGTATCAGATCCTTGTGATCATGTCTCAGTAACTCAGATTCCCCTGCTATGCTATAAAATTCAGCAGTGTTGTAGGTGAGTCTGAGTTACTGAGACATGGTCACAAGGATCTGATACTGGGGAAGTGTCACCTCCTATGCTGTAAAATTCAGCAATATTGGCTCAAACACATCACAAACTGTCATATCTGATGAATCTAAGAGGGGAAGAAAAATAATATGTTTAAGCACTGCTCAGGGATATAAACTCAGAAAAGGTAAACAGCAGATCCATAACAGTAGACCAAAATGTAAGTTACTTGCTATTGGGCACAAAACCTGCAAAAGTGAATGTATTCTACTACCGTAATGAAGAACGTTGTGCAGGCTATAAACCTTGAATACCCCAGTAATGTAACTTTTCTTAGCTATAATAAGCATGAGTTTAGAAAACAATTCAACAGTATTTATATGCAGCAACAACTGAATTATTCAGTGCAGCAACATTTGAAATATTCTTCATTAGTGTACATATTGAATTGGGTTTTATACAATAGGGGTTTAGTGATATAGTTTTCTTTATTTTAGCATGGAAGCACCACCATTAAATTTCTGGCATTAAGTACGTCAGCAGAGTGTGATAAAAAAAAAATAAAACCACCGTGCCTTCGTCAGCACAAATTATACAATGGCAAGAAAGAATCCTGTCTTCTGATTGGTCAGTTGGCTGTCACAGAAGGGATGTTATCCTGGCATAACATCCCTGCTGATTGTTTGTTTGATTTGGATGATCTTCTCCATGACCATCTCCTCTTTCTCTTAAGAAACAAAAATGTTTACACACTAACAAAAACATTCTTTAAAATTATTTTTTTATTATAAAACAACAAGCCATTGTATAATAGGAATAATGCCCTCAGGGTGGGAGTTATGCTGGATAACATCCTTCTCGGTGTTGATTTACCGGCCGGTGGCCTCGGACCCAACCACCCGAGGTGGGATGTTATCCCAGCATAACTCCCACCCTGTCAGGCATTATTCCTTTAATAAACCACTCTGCTGACATCACCAAATACAAACCCACAGTGCGTTCTGTTATCCCCCACAAAGAAAAAAGTTAGTCACTCACACCTGAAAAATGTGAACTGCTAAAAGGTAAAAAAAAGCATCAGAACTCATAAACTGCTACACCCACTGCGTTCGGCAACAGCAGAAAGAGAATGCTGCACCTAAAGGGAAATAAAAAGAAAACGAATATTACAAATCTACTTAAAACACCGAAAACAACATCTATAACACTAAAGAAACTCGCGACTACTAAAACCAAAAATATGACAACACAAACAAACAATGAACTGGACGAAGAAATACAGTTTAACTTGTTTTTTTTCCTCTTTTAGATATTTCCTGAAGAAGACCTAAGGTCGAAACGTAGATTTTTAACTCTATTTTCTATTTTCAGCGTGCATTTAATATAACCATTTTGTTTTGCTTTTAGACCACATGCTGACGCAGCGCCTTGTCTTTGAAGAAATACAGTACCTACTAACACAATATAAACAGGACACAGCTATGGAAGAAAGAGACCTAGAAAAATCGAAAGTGATACAGACTCGGACTCTTAATAAAACATGAAGATTAAGTAAGCAATAATACCCAACAGGGTGGGCGGTATTACAGTCCATTTCCCTGGTTGCTACTTTGAGTTTTAATTTCAGCTGCCATTAGTTCATTTTAGTAGTACAACTGACTGTTCAGGATGGGGTTAATCAGCGCTCTCACAAAGAAAACAACAAGGAAAAATAAAGGAATGTGAGTGAGCTGGGGGGTGGGGGTGTGAGTTCTTCATGAGCCAAGGAGACAAATGCTCTACACATTGTGCTCATGATTTATATGTCTGTAAAACTAGGGACAAAAGCTGCACTGCCCCCAACTGGTAACTAGGGGTAACTATGCCAGTAGAGGGACTACTTTACTAAAAAGCCACTTCAAGTACATTTTAGGCATTTTATTTATTTTTTAATTTCTTAGATATTACATAAAAAAACTTTACATAAGCCCATTTTCTAAGCACAATAATACCCTCCAGGGTGGGTGGTATTGTGCTATACCGGACCTTCCAGGGGCTGTAAGGCCCTCCGCCTGCAGCGTCGGGCCTCATTACACCCCCGGGCAGTCCAGTATAGCACAATACCACCTACCCTGTTGGGTATTATTGCTTACTTGTTTTCTTTGTGAGAGTGCTGACTAACCCCATCCTGAACAATCAGTTTTACTACTAAAACGAACTAATGGTGGCTGAAATTAAAACTCAAAGTAGCAACCAGGGAAACGGACTGCAGCGGTAAAGTGAGCAGAATACAGTTTGTATAAAAAAATGATCTGCAAATGTTTTGTGCGATTGAAATTTGGTCCAGGGACAATTTACACAAGGGCTGACCACAAGTAGCATTAAGCACACGATGTACTAGTGTTAATTTCAAAAGAAAACTTTTTTTTTTTTTACTACCATGAGAAACGTGAAGAGTCTGAAGGGTTGTAACAAGGGACACTTTTTTAAAGACTATTAAATTGGGATACTGCTTGAGGGTGATGGTAATGAATGGAAGGAGCCATTTCATCTTGCGGCAAGTTGTTTCATTTGGGGAGCGAGTGGCAGACTGCAGGAGAAAAGAGTGAGAGTGCGGTCAGCTCTCCGAGATTTGTGGCATGAGTGAGAGAAAACAGTAAACTGACTTGCGAGAAAGCACTATCTCATACACAACAGTCCTACCAGATATAGCGCTGTCTCACTAGTCAGTTCGCGGTTTTGGAGCCGATGGGGCCGACTAATAAGAAAAACCGGGCAATTCCTTGCAGCAGTAGGCTAAACGGGCAGGCAGACAGGTGGAGAATGGGGATTGATTTTCGACTCTTGCTTACCGAGGGAAAAAAATGGCGGTAGTTTGAAATTGAGTACCCAGCACTTCAGCCAATGAGGAAGCAAGGTGCTGGTCACACAGATACGTTGCTGGCTATCAGGCAGGCTTAGGCTGGGGCTTTTTATTTGGTGGGCATCTATTGTCTGATAGATGCACACCTAAATAAGTGTCTCAGCCAATCAGAAGAGAGAATGGTCTTTGCCCATTTTCTAACACACAGAGAAAGCATGATATAAAACTGTGAAACAATAAAGGCAATGACTTGAAAACAGCCAAAGATCCTAAAAATAACACAAAAAATAGTGCACTAAGCACCATACCCCCCTTCCTCGCACCACGTAAATAAAACCATACCTTCTCTGCACAAAAAAAATGACCAAATAAAGTGACGTAAACCAAATATAACTGCAGAAATAAACAAAGCCCCCCAAATGAAAAGGAACCATGAATAAATAATACACCGCAGACCCCACGGAACCATGAACTACTGAATCCAAATAAACATGCCCCCATACAGAAACCATCCAATAAGAAAGAACCAAACATGCTCCCATGCCAAAACCACCCAATCAAATACAACCATAATAAAATTGACCAATAAACACTAACCAGGAACCGTGCCTTAACAGAACCAACCCACCCTGATCTACATCGCTGCCTACAAAGACGCAGCTTAAGTTTCTGCAGGACTCACCCAAGTAGTAACGCCACCACTAGGCAGGATCCTCAGACAGGCTTCTCCACACTTATAGACCTTATCTTTACAAACCTCCCGAGCCATCTTACAAAAGTCAGTGTGCTCCCCAATGTACTAGTGACCACTCCCTGTTCGTATGCTGGTGGACAAATAAAAATACTCCCAACAGACCAAAAATTTCCATCCAAAGGCTCCTCAAAAAAGGTGCCCTCTCTCGCCTCAGAGTGTACCTTTCCACCTGTGACTGGGATCCAGTTTATACTGCCCAATCTTTAGATGCAGCGCTCACTGCATTTATTACCATCTTCAACGCTGCCTGTGACATATTTGCCCCCTTCACAAAGAAGGTAATAAAAACCTGGGATGCTCCCTAGATTACTCAGTCCCTCCTACAACTTATGCACCATAGGGATAACTGGCACAGGGCCATATCCTCTCAGCTGCCCCATGATAGACAGCTCTACAGAGAAGCAAGAAATAAATTCACAAGGGCTATTCGGCAAGTCAAGGCCACATACTATCACCAAGCCTTTACCACCACCTGGAGTTCTGGGAAATCTTTCTGGAACAATGTAAAGGAACTCTGTGGGAAAGCCACCAGCACAGACCCAACCCAGCTCTTAGTTCAGGGTACCCTCTCCCACGACCCCACCGCCATAGCCAATATCCTAAACACCACCTTCTCTGACCTTAGTCATGTCCTCCCTATAAACTTCTTTGACCCCACTCCCCACACACCTACTATTACACCTTGTTCCCTACACACCTCCTTCAGGCTGCATAATCTCCTGCACTGAGGCTAAACGCTATCTCTCAAAAGCTCTGCATAACACACGTTATAGCAGTGACTTGACATTAAAGTTCTTCGGCTTACCCTTAATGAGACTCTGCCACATCTCACCAATCTCCTCAACTACTCACTGTGCCTTGGCCAAATCCCTACAATATGGAAGAGGGGTATTATCACACCTAGCCTAAAAAAGGGTGATCCGACTACCCCGGGCAACTATAGGCCTATTACGATCCTTCCTTCCCTCTCAAAAGCACTAGAAAAAATTGTATCTGACCAACTCTCGGAATACCTAGACAAATATGGACTCCTTTGCCATGAGCAACATGGTTTCAGAAAAGGGCACAGCACTACTAGAATTTACATCTTACATTCATGAAGCTCTTGATCAGGGGTCAGCAGTTGGGGCAATATACGTTGACTTGACCAAAGCATTTGACACTGTCAGTCATGAGCTTCTTCTTCATGCCCTTGCATCCCTCTATATTGCACCTGAAACTATCTCCTGGTTCAAAAACTATCTGACTGACAGAACACAGCAAGTAAAAATTAGAAACACACTCTCCTCCAAACAACCAGTTCTTGCTGGTGTCACTCAAGGGTCAATACTTGGCCCTCTCTTGTTCACTCTCTTTCTGAACTCACTCCCCCTAGCCTGTAGTGGAAAGCTATTACTTTATGCTGATCGATGCTGCATATATTGGAAACACACCAACCTTATTCATCTCCAAAACACCCTTCAAGGCTGTTTTGGGGAGCTTGAAGACTGGTTCACTGAACACCGCCTAATACTTAACTATGACAAAACAAAATCCATGATGTTTGCCCATCGCCAAAACCCCCTCAACAACTCCCAGCTCTCAATCTCAAACTTACGTGGTACCCACATTGAACAGGTCACATGTTTTAAATATCTAGGTATCACTCTGGACACATCCCTAACCTACCACCAACATATTAAACTTCTCTCCACCTCAGTCAATACCGACTTGGCATTCTTTACAGACACAAACACTGCCTACCCCACAGGCACTACGGCTAGCCGTTACCAGCTCAGTCCTCTCTTTGGTCGATTATGGAATAACTATCTACGGCACTGCTGACCAGTCAGCCCTAAACAGCATCAATACAGCACTCAACAAAGCCTGCCGCATGGTCACTAGCAGCAATAGACAAACACATACTTGTTTGCTCTACTCTCGAGTGGACTGGCTAACCTTAGAAGGGAGGCTTAAATACCAAACCTGCCTACAAGCCAAAAAGATCCTTATGAAACTCACACCAACGTGTCTGCACCGCCTCATCCAATCTGCCCCCCATAGGGGCACCCCTAGATGTTTGGCCAGGACCTCCTACATAGTTCCCCAATGTAGGACCTCTCTAGGGCAAAGATCCTTCCGTTATCGTGCTCCCCTCTGGCTAAACAAACTACCATCTTCCATCCTACATGCCCCAATCTAAGTCTATTCAAAACCGGGTTCAAGAAGTTTCTCCTTAACTCGGAGACGTGTAACTGTTTCTATCTTTCCCCTAGGTTGTTGACTACAGGGCCACCACACTGATTGTAACATCTCAACCCTCAGATTTTTCTCTGAGCCTTGGCAGTAACCCTACACTGTGATTGTTGAACCTGTAATGTCCTGTTTTGGAAGTTTCTGTACAACCTGTTCTCTGTGTAAATCTTCTATTACAACTGACGAGTAGCCTTTTACTTATGCTATGATTTTGATCTTTGTCGTAATGTAATATCTCTGTTTTGAGAACTTTGTACACTCTATCTTGATGTTTTGTCCTGTCATGACTGACGTGGAGCCTTTGCAAAGGAGTCCTTGACGCAAAGGTTGTAATTCCGAAATTTTCAAATAAAAAATATGGAGCAACAGAACCTGATAAAACAACACCAAATGGAACTAAAGTGAGTAATAAAACCACTGCATAAAACTACAAAATATAAAAAAAAACCAGAAGATTCAAAACAGAGGTTGCACATGGAACAAAGGTGCAGGACAGGATTAAGAATTAAAAATCCAAGATCAAAATAGTGATTCATGAGCCATTTTAGGCGTTGAGCGTTGAGTTGACAGCTGAACCAATTTTCTCAAAGGAAATTAGTTCAAATGCGCAGGGCCTCGCATATGGCACTTTATAATAAAATGAAGCACTTTTCAGATATTGGTGAAGCAGTCCCTTTATTCCGTTTTTTTTGAGTGCGGAATTTTTTTGAATTTCTATAAAAAGAAAACAGGCCCTTATTGTATAAATCGCACACATAATTTGTGAGTGTTGAACATTGAAAATATCACAATTCGTACTTAGTGACCTCAGGATATATCACTCGTGGCTCTTCAGTGCTCCGCCACTCATGATATAACCCGAGGTCACTAAGCACTCACTCTAATATTTCCCATATTCAACACTCACTCATTATGTATCCCCTATGTACTTTGCATTAGCTCTGGGGTTGGTATTCTTTTCCCATTGTAGCCCCATTATTATCAGCCTTCTAGTTTAAACATTCACTAAAAACACAGCACTAAACAAGCATTTGTCAATGCCGAATGTTGCTTGCTTATATGTGCTGTTTAGGTATTTGGAAGTGAAAGTACCATGCCTAAGAACTGTCATGGGCCCCCATCCACTGTGTCTTTCTGTTCAATATTCACAGAAGGGGGGAAGGGCCACAGCAGTACAGCAATTGCAAAGGCGTGAAGAGGTGGACAATAGTCCATTCACAGGCAGAAGAATCCTGTAGGAGGTGACTAAATTGAAGGTGGACAAAGCGATGGGACCAGATGGCATACACCCAAGTATATTAAAAGAACTGTGAAGAAAGATAGCAGTACCTGTGGCAGCCATGTTCACTGAGTCATTCGACACAGGGGTGGTACCAGAGAATTGAAGGAGTACACATGTGGTCCCTCTATACAAATCCAGCAGTAGGGAGGAGGCAGGGAACTATAGGCTGGTCAGTCTCACCTCAGTAGTGGGGAAGATCATGGAGACATTGCTTAACATAGAAACATAGAAGTTGACAGCAGATAAGGACCACAAGGCCCATCCAGTCTGCCCATTTCTTTTTCTACCTTGTGAATGTGCCATTGACCTTTGCTCTGTCAATGGCCTATCTATTCATAGTCATCTGTGTTGCTCCCTTATGCCTATCCCATGCCTGTTTGAAGCCCTGCACTGTATTCATATCCACCACTTCCTGAGGTAGGCCATTCCATGCATCCACCACCCTTTCTGTGAAAAAGAACTTCCTCACGTTACCCCTTAATCAGCCTTCCTCTAATCTCATGCTGTGTCCTCTTGTCCTGCTATTTTTCTTATATTGAAACATGTTTCTAGTGGTGGATTTGTGGGACCTCCTCTTCCATCCAGGACCACCAGTGCCACTGCCGTTGCCTCAGAGGTTGCCAAGAAAGAGGAGCGGTTGGACCACAGTGGGCTCAGGGAGGGTGAGGGTGGTGGAACAGAGGCACATCCCTCCAGTTGTACCTCTCCACAATTCCTATGCCATTCTGGCAAAGTGTGGTTCCTCTATGGAGGCACCTACAGTGGAGACCAAGGAGGATGCTTGGGAACCTCCACAAAGGAGACCCACAGGAGAGTGGCAGGGACCCTGCAGGGAAGGAAACAACCCTGGTGGGGACTCCATTGTTAGGAAGGTAGAACTGGGCAAGGAAGGGGAGGGAAGTAGGTGCCTGCCTGGTGCCATGGCTTGAGGGACAGGAGCGAATCCTCAGGATTGCTGGAGCAGCTGCACAGGGAGGAGCTGGATGTCATTGTCCACCTAGGGACAAAAGACCTGGCTAAGAAAGGGATTGAGAAGTGCAGGAAGAGTTTGTGGAATTGGGGAGGGCCTTGGTCACGTAGCACGCACGGTAACCTTCTCGGAGGTGCTACCATCTATGGCATAGGAGAGGCTAGTGTTCTGCATATGGGATTCAATCAGTGGTTGAAAAACTGGTGTGGAGCTCAGGGATTTGGCTTCATTGGGGACTGGGGTCCACCTGGAGTGATGCAAGCCTATACTGGCATGATGGGCTGCATCTGTCCAGGAGGGAACCAGGATCCTAGGTGATAGGTTTAAATGCTTCATTGGCAAGCTTTTAAACTAGCCAAGGGGAGGCACTGGAAAGGAGCAGGAAAATCCTAGCCCCCAAACAATCACGGTAGTAAGTGTGGCAAACACCAACATGGAGGTGTCGATAGGGAGAAGGGCAGGGGTAAATGGAGAAAGTGACAAAAGCAAGAGGACAGGGATGGGGCAAAGGGGGTGAGCCATCAGGAAATGGAGGTGTGAGTACCAATGCCTGTAGTCTGGGCAACAAGCTCCTGAGCTGGTGGCTCTTAATGGAAGAGGGATGCCTGGATATCGAGTAGTCACAGAAACATGGTACACAGAGAACCATGACTGGGATGTTAACATACCAGGGTACATAACTTATAGGAGAGACAGGCAGGGGAGAAGAGGGGGAGGAGTAGCTCTCTATGTAAAGGAAGGGATAAAAGCAACTGAACAAAAGAGTAAACAGGGAGGAGAGGAGGCACTGTGGGTCACCTTGGAGACTGGAAAGGGCACCACAATCCGCACAGGGGTTGTGTACAGACCCCATGTCAGGGGGAAGGAATGGACAAGGATATGATGGAAGGCATTCTTAGAATGGCAGAGAAAGGGGAGATACTGTTGATGGGAGACCTGAATATGCCAGATGTTAACTGGAGCACATTTGCTGCAGCCACATCCAAGAGCAGGGCCATTCTTGATGCCCTACAGGTGGCAGGCATTAGACAGCTAGTTTCGGAACCCACTCGTGAGGGAGAAATCTTAGACCTCGTTCTCTCAAACGGGGGCAGTGAGAGGATCTCAGATCTAGAAGTGGGTTGCCATCTGGGGACAAGTGACCATCAAACAGTGTGGTTCACGTTAAACTCAGCTACAGAGTCAAGCCATACAAAAGTGAGGGTACTGGACTTTAGGAGGGCTGACTTTGGCAAGATGGGAGAGTGCCTCAGAAAAGCACTAGCAAACAGGCTAGAAGGAGGTGTGGAGCAACAATGGGGAATTATCAAAACTGCCATCACAGAGGCAACAAGCCTTGTGTGAAGCAAATAAACAAATCAAAACGAAAGAAAAAGCCACTATGGTTCTCAAGAGAGGGCTGTGAAAGTCAGGAAGAAAAGATAGCATTCCGGAAGTATAAGGAAACACAGAAGGAGCAGGACAGAGCTGTACCAGTTAAGGCAGAAAGAAGCAGGGAGGGAAGTCAGAATAGCAAAGGCCCAAACTGAGGAAAAGATAGCCAACCTCAGTTAAGAAGGGGATAAAACTTTTATAGGTACATCAGCGAGCGAGAAAGACAAAGGAGGGATAGTGAGGCTGAATAGAATGAACGGTGGGTGGGCAGAGGGGGACAGTGAAAGCAGGAATACTGAACTAATATTTCTGCTCAGTATTCACAAAGAGGAGGGGAAGTGCCTAATCCAATTAACAGAAGCACTCTTGATAGGGGGTTGATCCCAGTCCTTTCACAGAAGAAAGGGTTCTGCAAGAACTCCTAAAACTGAAGGTGGACAAAGCAATGGGTTCTGATGGAATTCACCCAGAATTCTAAAAGAATTAAGGAAGGAACTAGTGAAACCACTGGCTACTCTTTTAATAAATCATGGGAGGATGGTGTGGTACCCGAGGACTGGAGGAAGGCGGATGTGATTCCCCTTCACAAAAGTGGGACCAAGACAGAGGCAGGAAACTACAGACCTGTCGAGTCTGACCTCTGTGGTAGGGAAAGTGATGGAGTCACTTCTGAAGGAAAGAATAGTTGAGTACCTAGAGGTCAGTGGAGCACAGGATCCAAGGCAGCATGGGTTCACACGGGAAGGTCATGTCAGACTTAATCTAATAGATTTCTTTGACTGGGTGACCAAAGTAGTAGACCAGGGAGGGGCTGTGGACATGGCCTACCTAGACTTTAGCAAGGCATTTGACACAGTCTCACACAAAAGATTGATAGTCAAATTAACCAGCCTGGGAGTGGGTCCCAGGGTGGTAGCCTGGGTAAAACATTGGCTGGACAACAGGACACAGAAGGTAATTGTAAATGGAGTCCACTCTGAAGAAAGGGCGGTTACCAGTGGGGTACCGCAGGGTTCAGTATTGGGTCCAGTCCTTTTTAATGTCTTCATCAGTGACATTGCAGAGGGACTGGAAGGAAAAGTATGCCTTTTTGCAGATGACACAAAGATCTGCAACAGGGTTGATACACAAGGAGGCGTGGAAAGGATGAAAGGACTTGGCAAGGTTGGAGGAATGGTCAGACGTATGGCAGCTAGATTCAATGCAAAAGTGCAAAATAATGCACCTGGGAAACAAGAACCAGGGAAGAATAAACAATGGGTGGGGGGGTAGTAACAACAACAAAAAAGGAAGGGGACCTCGGCGGTAATCATATCAAATGACCTTAAGGTTAGCAAGCAATGTGAGAAGGCAGTAGGGAGGGCGCGGGTATACTGGGATGTTAGGGAGGAGGCATCAGCAGCAGAAAACAGGAAGTTGTTATCCTCTGTACAGACAGTTGGTGAGACACCATCTGGAATACTGTGTCCAGTTCTGGAGACCCCATCTCCCTAAGGACATAGACAGGATAGAGGCAGTCCAGAGGAGGGCAACTAAAATGGTGCAGGGTCTGCAAGAGAAGCCGTATGAGGAGAGACTAAAGGAGCTTAATATGTATACCCTTGAGGAGAAGGGAGAGGGGGGACATGGTAGAAACTGGCACCTCAAGGAATCAACAAAGTCCAAGAGGGTATCATCTTTCAGAAAAGAGACTTGCAAGAACAAGAGGACACAATTTAAAGATAGAAGGAGGCGGTTCAGGGCAATGTGAGGAAGTATTATTTCACAGAGAGGTAGTGGATGCATGGAACAGCCTTCCTGAGGAAGTTGTGGGGTCTAAAACTGTGGGAGAATTCAAGAATGCATGGGACAGACATAAGGCAATTCTTGTGGGGGGCAGGAAGATATAGGCTGTTTGTTAACTAGGATCTGCGGCCTATCCTGTAGGTAGGGAAATGGGCAGACTAGATGGGCCTAGCGGTCCTTATCTGCTGTCAAAGTCTATGTTCCTATGTTTCTATGTTAGACTCTTTCACCTTGTTAATGCCCTTAAGGTGTTTGAATGTTTCAATCAAATCACCTCTCTCCCTCCTTTGCTCTAGGGTATACATATTGAGTTCAGTTAATCTGTCCTCATATGTTTTCTGATGCAGTCCCCGCACCATTTTGGTTGCCCTTCTCTGGACTGCCTCAATTTGGTTAATGTCCTTGTGAAGATGTGGCCTCCAGTACTGCATGCAGTACTCCAGATGGGGCCTAACCAGTGTCTTGTAGAAAGGGATTATTACCTCCCTCTTCCAACTTGGGATACCCCTACTAATACACCCCAACATCCCTGGAGCCTTACCTACTGCTTTAGTGGTCTGCTTGGATGATTTCAGGTCATCGGTGATGATGGCGCCCAAGTCTCTTTCTTCCCTTGTGACTGCCAGCAACTCCCCTCCCAACCTATAGGTGGCTTCAGGGTTTCTCTTCCCTGTGTGCATGATCTTGCACTTCTTTGTGTTAAAACCCAGTTGCCACTCTTCCGACCATTTTGCTAGTTTACCCAGATCTCTTCTCATTCTGCCCACCTCATCTGGATCATCTACTCTGTTGCAGATCTTGGTGTCATCTGCAAACAGACAAACCTTACCCTCCAGTCCATCTGCAATGTCACTGATGAAGATATTGAGGAGGACTGGCCCCAGGACTGATCCCTGAGGTACCCCACTTGTGACTTGCATCTCTTCTGACTGTATACCATTTACCACCACTCTCTGTTTTCTGCCCATCATCCAGTTTGCCACCCAGTTAACCAATGTCTGACCCACCCTGAGCCTACCCAGCTTATTAATCAATCTTCTGTGTGGAACAGTGTTGAAAGCTTTGCTGAAGTCAAGGTAGGCAACATCAACTGCTCCCCCTTGGTCCACCACTCTGGTTACCCAGTCAAAGAAATCTATGAGATTAGTTTGACAGGACTTTCCTTTTGTAAACCCATGCTGTCTTGGATCCTGTGCTCCTACGAATTCCAGGTGTTGCACTATCCTTTCCTTAAGGAGTGTCTCCATAATCTTGCCCACTACTGAGGTAAGACTGACTGGTCTGTTGTTCCCTGCCTCCTCCCTGTTACCACTCTTGTGGAGCGGGATCACATGAGCCCTTCTCCAGTCTTCTGGATCCTTTCCTGTGCTCAGAGACTCACTAAACAGTTCTGATAATGGCTCTGCTAGTTCCACCCTTAGCTCCTTCAATACCTTGGATGTATGCCATCAGGTCCCATTGCCCTGTCCACCCTGAGCCTATCGAGCTCTTGTAGGGCCCTTTCTTTTGTGAAGGGACTAGTGCACATCTCCTTCCCCCGTGTCCATGGTGCTGAGCTGTGGGCCTGCCCTACCTTCTCTTCAGTAAATACTGAGCAGAAGTATCTATTTAGGATAGATGCTTTTACATAGTCCTCCTCCTCACATGCCCCCTTATCCCCTTTGATCTTGGCAATACCCCCTCTGGACTTTCTCCTTTCACTAATGTATCTATAGAAAGTCTTGTCACCTTCTTTTACTGTTCATGCTAGTGTTTCCTTGGTTTGTGCCTTTGCCTTCCTAACTGTCTTCCCTGCTTCCCTTAGGGAAGTTTGGTATGCCTCCCTATCTTCATCCTGCTACGTTCCCTTATATTTCCTGAAGGTCAGCCTTTTGGCTCTGACTTTTTCTGCTACTGAGTTTGAGAACCAAATTGGTTTCCTTCTTCTTTTGCACTTCCTTTTCTCACTAACACAATGGGGTGTTGCTTCAAGTATTGCATCTTTAATGCTTGCCTGCTTTGCCTGTACCCCCTCACCTGTATTTCTTTTTGCCAGGGCTAGCTTAACTCTGTTGGCCATCTTATCAAAGTCAGCTCCTCTGAAGTCACATATTTTTGCCTTGGAATGGGATGATTTTGTTCTAGTGGCTAAATTGAACCATACCATGTGATGGTCACTGGCACCCAGGTGACCTTCTACCTGGAGATCTGTGATCCTTTCCCTGTTAGTCAGTACTAGATCTAGGATAGTCCTGTCTCTTGTGGGTTGTTATACCAGTTGTTTGAGGCCCCCCCCGCAGGGAATCCACCATGTGTCTAGTTCTGGCAGATGTCCCTGCTGGTATTGACCAATCTGTGTATGGCATGTTGAAGTCTCCCATTATCAGAACCTCACCTTTAGCTCTCATGTTTTGTATATCTTCTGACAGTAATGTGTCTATGTCCTCCCCCTGGTCTGGAGGCCTGTACACAACCCTAGTTTATATGGCTGTCCCATTTCCTGTTTCCAGGGTGACCCACAGTTCTTCTGGCTCCTTATGTGTATTCTGAATTTCTGTAGCTTTGATATTTTCATTGCAATAAAGTGCCACTCCCCCCTTTTTTTGCACCTCGGTCTCTTCTGAACAGTACATAGCCAGGTACTGAAGTCTCCCAAGTGTGGTTACTGGTAAACCATGTCTCGCTAATGGCTACTATGTCCAGTTTAGCCTCTATCATTATTGCCTGCTGGTCTGGGATCTTGTTTCCCAGACTGCGAGCATTTGTGTACATGATTTTCCATTGGCCAGATTTCGGTGTGTTAGTTGTTGGGCGAGGCCCGGCATTTCCCCTGTGTGTCGTATGGGGAGCCAGACCTTTTTCTTTACCTGGTGATGCAAATGAATTACAAACATGCTGAACTCCTGTTTGACCACTAGCTGAGGGGGGAAAGGTGTTCTTCCCATTCGACGTATGGGGTGCTGCACCCCTCTCCCCATTTGCTTGTTTAAATATTCTGCAAAGACGTCAAACTTCTGCCCCAATGCACTGACTCTCTCCTTAGTCAGATGCAGTCCATCAAATTTAAAGAACATTTGCTCCCAAAACTGTTACCAGTTCCCTACAAATTTGTATCCTTTTTCCTGGCACCAGCCCTTGAGCCACATGTTTAGCTCCCCTATCTCCCCTTCTCTGACCTTCCATCCATCTGTCCCCTCTCCCAGACTGGCAGGATCTCAGAGAAGGAGATGCCGGACGAAATGGATGATAGTTTGTCACTCAGGCTGGTCAGGTGTTCCTTGGTCTCCAGAACTGACCAGCTGGCGAGATTGTTAGTCCCTATGTATACCAGGATGTCAATGTTTTCTCCTGCTTCCTGAACAATTTTAGCAATGCGGTCAGTGTCTCTCCACGCTGATGTACCTGGGAGACATCTGACCATTACCCCTGACTGGAGATACGTAGCAACTCCCTGAATCATGGAGTCTCCTATGATCAAAAGGCTTTTGGATTTCCTTTTTGCTTTTTTTGTTTTGGTTCCTGTTTTGGGTGAGTTTTGTTGTGCTAGCTCCTGTGCTGCAGTGTCCTGCTCTTCAGTGTCCTTTTCCCCTTTGTTTGATTTCAGAGATAGAGGCAGATACCTGTTTGTAGTTTTTATATGGTTTGTGCAGGTGATATGTTGGAGAGCACCGAGTGATGGGGCACCCGATTTGCCCCTCCTAACCACGTGCCAACCTCCTGGACCAACTACCCTCTGCGGTCGAGGTGCTTCTGTTGGATGCTGGGGAAATGGCTGGCAGTTCTTATAATACATTTCCTCTTGAATATGTAATTTGAGGTGTGCAAATCTCTGCCTGGAGCTGAGCCCTTAGATCTCCAATGGCCCAGCATGTAGGACAGTGTCCTAAATCCTGTAAAACTGCCCTTCTGAAAAGTGTGTTAATGATATCCATTCCAGATAGGTTGCTGGGTTTATAACCTGGTCAGAGTAATAAGAAGGAAGAAAATGAAAGAAAAAGTCTGATTTTGTGTTTTGTTTGTTTGTTTTTGTATAACTTATTATAACAAGTTAAAGTACTAGTGCCCCTATAAATGAGGTCACTGTGTGGATACCCCTCTGATCCGCCCCTTCCTGCTTTGCTACAGGAAATGTCACAACTGTGCTACCCTATAAAACGAGTGTAGTGTGGGGTGGTTGGGGATGGGGTGGGTGGCTGGGCCTTTCCCCTGACAAAAAAGAAGAACCATGGACGAAAGAAACAAGGAGGTAAGAGCAGAAACAATCAGCCAGCAACAAATGCAGTAGCCCTGAATGCTTATCCTAATGATAGATAAAAACTGTAAAGCACCACCTGCAATAATGTCACAGAAGATATACCCTGTAAGAAACACTCTGCTACAGAGAAAAATAAGCAGTAACAGAAGATATACCTTGCAAAAGACAAGTTAAATTAGAAGACTACAGCAGTAATCTGTAAGCACACACTTGTAGGCACACCCTGTGATAATGCAGCAGAAGGTATACCCAGCAACAACAATTTGTATCAGAGAAAATAAAGCAATAAGATGTTAGCAACAAATAGTAACAATCCCTGTGAGTACAAAATAAAAATAACAACACAGAGGAAATCTGCCTAGCCAAAAGAAGCCTTAATCCTTATCCTTGCTCTGGTAAGGTTATTTGCTCTGTCCTTTCTAGCAACCTAGAAGAAAAAAGCTCAGGTGAAGCTAGGTGCCTTGGCCAGCAAACCTAGTTTTAAAGAAAGGATAGTGGGGCATCTGAGCCCAGGACCATAGGCAACATGGATTCACAGTGGGGAGGTCATGTTAGACAAATCTGGTTGATCTCTTTGAGTGGGTGATAAAGGAAATAAATCAGGGTGGGGCAGTGGACAACGCTAACCTTGATTAAAGCAAAGCCTTTGACACTGTCCCACATAAGAGGCTGATAAACTAGCTGAATAGGCTGGGCATGGGGGAAAGGGTGGTAAAGTGGGTTAGAAACTGGCTAACAGACAGGAGGCAGAGAGTGGTGGTAAATGGGGTGCAGTCTGGGGAGAGGGGGTTACCAGTGGGGTTCCGGAAGGATTGGTCCTAGGGCCAGTCCTGTTCAATGTTTTCATTAGTGACATTGCAGAAAGGCTAAAGGGAAAGGTCTGCCTGTTTGCAGATGACACCAAGATCTGTAACACAGTGGATACCCCAGAGGGGGTGGAGAAAATGAGGAGGGACCTGGGGAAGCTGGAAAAATGGTCTGAGGACTGGCAACTGAAGTTTAATTCAAAAAAGTGCAAAATTATGCACCGGGGACATAGAAACCCTGGGGAAAGGTACAGGATGGGGGGGGGGGGGAGTTGCTGACAGTCACAAAGAAGGAAAGGGACCTGGGGGTTCTTATTTCAGATGACCTGAAAACATCAAAATGGTAAGGCAGCTGAGAGGGCCAGTGACATGCTGGAGTGATGCCATTATATAAAACCATGGTCAGGCTTCACATAGAGCACTGTGTGCAGTTCTGGAGGTCTCACCTTCGTAAGGATATTAACAGGCTGGAGATGGTCCAGAGAAGGGCGAATGAGATGGTACAGAGCTTGCAACACAAGACTTAGGAGGAGAAATTAAGGGACCTCAATATGTACTCACTGGAAGAGAGGAGGGAAAGAGGGGATATGATAAAAACATTCAAGTACCTCAGGGGTATAAGTATAATAACTGAGAAGCAGGAGACAGCTGCTATAGACACATGTACCAGCTTCTGTGTGATATTCTTTTGTTCTTATAAATCTGTAATCTCCAGTATTTCAGTAACCACATGACCACTCTGCCTTCATTAGGCAATGTTATGCTGGTTGATGCCTGGTGTCAGACGGCAGACAGAGGGCTTACCAGATTGTGTTGCCATTTGGAAAACTTCATAGAGTGTTCTTTTACTGGTACACATTTTGGAAAGCTGGTGAAGGTCTCACAATTTTTATTATGGTTTTATCTCCTTATGTCTGTCCCCTTTTGTCCCCCTATCCCCACACCCCAACAATCATCAGTGGCCACATCTGCAGCCTTCTTCTTGCCAAGATGGTGGGTGAGCAGCTGCCTTCACAGTCTGTGAAGTCTGACGTCTTTCAGTGTAGCTTATTGGTCATCTTCCAACACAGGCGAGGTGCTGCCAGCCCAAAACTAAGTCAGGACAAGCAGGTTTCAAAGTGCGGAAGAAATGGTGTGAGCAAGAATCAAGTACTCATTCAGATGCGGCGTCAATGTTAAGATTAGCATACTGGTGTGGACACAGCAAATAGAACCCCAGCTCTTTAAGCAGCCTTATGAAGGGTAAAGGCTTCTTGAAGCACTGGGGTTCTGTTTATTGTACTGTAAGTGGGCTGCATCTAATTTGGTAATTTACTGTACCTTACATCTGGAAGTATGGTAGGCCCAACTTTAAATAAACACTGCACCTGAATGAACAAATGATGCCATAGAAACAGAATTTGTCAGCAGAAAAGGACCGTTCAGCCCACCCAGTCTGTGCAAGTGTTCTCTACCTGCCTTTATATGTTACTGCATGTCTTATTCTGCCTGGGTCCATCAGGATCTCCTTGTGAATGAGCTTGCTTAATGGATTTTTCCTGCAATGAACTTGAACCTACTCCACTTCCATAGCCCTATTGATCTCCGTTGACCCCCTCCTTCCCCTTTTTCTAATATACCCCTATGTTTATCCCACGCATGCTTCATGCCCCCTACCATTTTAGCTTCCACCACTTCTCCTGGCAGTCTATTCAAGGCATCTACGACCCTTTCAGTAAAGAAATATTTCTTCACATCTATGCTGAATGCCCCCCCCAGCTTCATTGTATGTCCCTTGGTTTGGGGGCTCATCCTCATTTGAAGGAAACTCCCCAACTGTACCCTCTTTACCCCTGTGAGATACTTTGTAGGTCTTGATCATGTCACCTTTCGCCCTCCTCTCTTTCAGAGTGTACATGTTGAGATTCTTCAGCCTTTCCTTGTAGGGATTCCTGTGAAAATTCAGAATCATTTTAGTTGCCGTCCTCTGGAAAACCTCCATCTTATGTCCTGTCTGAAGTGTGGACTCTAAAACTGGACACAGTACTCCAGCTGGGTGTATACCAGGGATGATACAATGGCAGCACAACATCCCTCCTCCTCCTACAGGAGATGCCACTCCTTATGCACCCTAGAATCCAATTTGCCCTGCCCATAGCCTTGTCACACTGTACTGCCACCTTGAAGTCCTCTGATATAATAACTTCAAGGACCCTTTCATGTCTAGTGAGTATCAGTACCTCCCCCCATCCTATACCCAGCATCGGGATTCCTGTGCCCTAGGTACATGATTTTACACTTGTTGGCATTGAACCCCAAGTAAGTAAGAAAATGGAATTGATTTGAATGAATTTCAGGCTTTTAAGCAGCTTTTCGGGGATTGTGTGTGTGTGTGTGTGTGGGGGGGCTCTGCTGCTATAACTATTTGCTTTTGATTTGGTATAATGTGTAAACAGGCAAACCCTGCTCCCCACTCCGTGTACTATATTGAAGATAAAGAGCCCAAATAGCACCGGGCCAAGCACTGAGCCCAGTGGCACCCATCTTGTCACTGCTCTGGGTGCTGAGAGCTACCCCCACCACCTCCCTCTGCACCCTCCCCTGTAACCAGTTCTCTATCCATTTAGTCAGACCATCTTCCACCCGTACCCCTCCTTCTTCTCACTCTTCTCCTCCTCCTTGGTCCTCCTCCCGGTAGTCTGCACCTTTTCTCCTCCTTATTCTTACCAGGTGGTGGTGCCTTCTGTATTACACTCAGACCACTCTGCCCGCCCCCTTCCAGGGTTACTACGCCTCTGCCTTTACCTATATCTAGGGCAATGAGCTCATTAGCCTCCTCTGTCTGGACCTTTCCACCAACCTCAGTCTTTTGCCCACCCCCCACTAGTTTAAATCCACCTTAGTAGACATATACCCCTCTAATCCTGCCTTTTTTTTTGTACATATTTTCTGCCTGGGCTACAGTTGGCTTGGTCATCCCGACCGACCCCCCCTAGCCCTGGCCCTGACATCAGGCCAAAATGCTCACCTCCACAGATTATCCCCCCATTGCAGGATGGTGAGGAGCTTCCCAGCAGGGTCCGGTTGAGGAGGCGCCAGTCGGGGCGGGCAGCGGGGATCGAAAGCTCATGCTGCCTGACCGTAGCCCATTTTCAAACTTTTCTCCCCTTTGTGGAGTGCGGGCGTACAATGACACTTAGGCACAGTGTGCCAACATCCACCACACTCTGCCCCCTTTACTACACTGCTCTAGTAGCACCCCTGGTCGTCACCAGGGGCTGCTACAGGGTGGTGGGTCCCTGGATCCCGCCTCGGGATAGGAGAGCAGTCCTCCGGATGCTCAATCCTATCCCTCCCCTGCCAACCCCTGGTGGTCCGGGCTCACGTCCGAACCTGGGTCACCAGCGTGGCGGGGGTGTGGCATTTGGTGCTTCAACCCTCAGCGACAGTGGGCTGGCAGTAATGCTGCCTTTAATACTCCCCTCCCCTTCCTGCTCCAGTGTACCCTGTCCCCTGCATACAAGTCACTATTCCCCCCAGACCCTACCCCAGTTAGTCACTAACCAATAATGTTTGGTGTGGGACCAATCCCTCAGCCACTTGTTGAACTCCTCAAACCTACCCTTCCTCCCCATCCTTCTACATGGTACCGGCAGTACCTCAAAGAATGCCACTGACTCCCCAACCCCCTCACACTGCCTGCTCAACTACTCAAACCTCCCCCTCACTACTTCCACAGTGTCCCCTGCCAAGTCATTGGTACCCACATGCAGCAATAAATGAGGTTTCTTCCTCCCCCTCGCTGCACGCTTGAGCAGTGCCTGCCCCTCCTGCAGTCAACCTGGGGACAACTTCAACCCAAATACAGCTGTGTCTTTCCCCATTTCTACCCCATCTCACCCATTTCAGTACAGAATCCCCAAGGATGAGTACCCCCATCCCTTACCCCCTTTTCCTTCTAATGCACCTTCTATCACCCCAGTATTTGTTCTTCCCTTACCCTTACCCCCACCAGCTGCACCCTCTGTGACTTCTGTATCTGTACCCCCTACTTCGGTCTCACCCCTTTTCTCTGCCTTATTCCTCCCATCCCCCTTGAACCCCTCCCCAGCCTGACTACTTCCTACTGGGCTTCCCATTTCGACCTCCCCTTCTCCCCAGCTGATTGCCAACCCCTCTCCTATCCCAGCTGTTGTTGATTTAGAGCCCCCTTCCCTTCTACCCCAGTAGTGATGCCCTTCCCATCCTTCCTCCTTCCCGCTGTACACCCCACCACCCTTCCAAAGATGCCCACCCTATTGAGATGTGGCACCTGCCCCATTGTGGCCATCTTATGTTACAGGTTCTTACTCCCAGGTTCTGTACCCTACTACAGCTGTTAGGCCCCTATTTACCCAAATTCCTGTCCCCCCCCACACTAGTCCCCCTACTGACCCCTTGCTGACTGGGTTAATTCAGTCTCAAATCTCATCCATTAGATACTGTATTACTATAGCAATCCTAAAGCCTCCTTGTTCGTTATTCACGCCTCGGCTACCATACTTTTTATTCTCAGCCCTCATATAGTTTCACTTAGCCCAGTTAGAAATCCTATTGCACTACAAGTTTTGCTCAGCTCAGTTGGAGAAATAAACAGAACAACTAAATCTGTATTATTACAGCAATCCTAAAAGTATCCAATCATTGCTTTGTCTCCACTCCAGAGACTCTGCTGTAGTATAGGACCACAGAAGACCCTGAGCGGGAGGGTAGGCAACTCTAAAGTTCTGCAGAGACGCACTGAGCTTGCTCACTCCCCCTCTCTCACTCGCTCGTTCTACTTCTCCTGATGCTGCAGGCTGCCCTTTTGTACTGGACTCCTGCTTGTGTTGGCACCTTTTTCTGCCCACAAAGAAATCCGCAGCAGTCCCGACAGAGCTCCGTTAAGTTTGCTCACTCCCCTCTCTCACTTGCTCATTCTGTTTCTCTCACTTGCTCAATTTTAATCTGTCCCAAACAGTGATTTCCCAAACCAACTGCGCTATTCCGTGCCAGAAGCATGAAAACACATTTTGGCCAGTATGTGAAAAATGACAGCTGTACTGTTCATAAGGACGTGTGAAAAAATGCCAGAGTTGAACATATGGCATGAAAATATTACTAATTTGCGAAGTTACAAGGGTGCATGGAAACTGTGCAACGCACACTCGTAACACAGTCATTTTATGGACTTTCATCACAAAATTTTCAACATAGACATTTTAGGACCTCTGCTGATGAACAGTTTCACTGGGATTTTCTTAATGTGTCCTGAACACTGATTTCCCACAGCGACCACGCTATTCTGCGCCAGAAGTGCGAAAACACATTTTGGCCAGGTTGTGAGTAGTAGTAGTAGTAGTAAAATTTTATTTATACAGGATATGAAGACAACTTCAAACACGATTAGGGTTACAATAACCCTCTTTACAAGGTGCACCCATTTAGATGTCAATACGAAGTTACAATAAAAATAAACCAAGCAATAAAAAAAACAAAACTGCACATTCAATAGTACAATAAATTACTTAATACAGGACAACAATTTTATATCATGGCATTTAAACATCTTGAAAAATGACAGCTGTACTGTTCATAAGGAGGTGCAGAAAAATGGCAATGTTGAAAATCTGGAGTGAAAATATTGCAAATTCGTGAAGTTACAAGAGTACGTAGCAACTGCGCAACGCACGCTCGTAAAACAGTAATTTTTTGGATTTTGTCCACCAGATTTGTAACATAGGCTTTTTGAGAGCCCTCCTCATGAAGACTGGTACTGTTGTTTTGTTAATCGGTCCCAAAAGGTGATTCCGCGCAGTGACCGCAAAATCACCTTACAGGAGTGAACAATGCCATGACAGTGGCTGAATTCATGATGAGGGGTCCCAAAAACTCCATGTTGAAAATTTGGTCCCAAAATTCCCAAAAATGCCTGAGATATGGATCAAAGTTGAAAAAAAAGATTTATGCCATTATACAGCTTACCGGCATTTCTTCAGTTCACGGTCGGCTTTGAAGAGTGCAGACGTGTTCCCAGTCAGCCGAAGATCGTCGTGCTGGGCTCCGGAGGTAAGTATGGGGTGAGGATGGGTGTGGGGAGGCAGGGTGCGAAGAGGGTGGGTGCGGGTTGGGGTGGAGCTACGGACTCAACAAGGGACCATTTTCTTGTTTACAGGTTTAAAAAAAATATTACAGGGCTGGTTGTTTTTTTTCGGGGACATTTAGCACACTGGGGTGGGCTCCCAGCTTGCCACCTGAGTGGTTTGGATGGGGGCTATAGCCAGCGGGGGATTGGGCACCCCCGTCGGCACATATCGAGGGGTTGGGAGAGCCGAGGAGGATTGGGCACCCCCCCTTGGCAGACAAAACATTGGGGGGGAGACATTATGCCGATGGGGAATGGGCTCCCCCATCAGCAACTTCAAAGGGGAAGGGGGACTGAAGCTGATGGGGATTGGGTGCTCCGTAGGCAAAGAAAAGAGGGGCATGATGCCGAGGGGGATTGGGCACCCCCTCAGCATACAGCAGAAACTTGGGGGTGGGGACATTATGTCGACAGGGACTGGGCTCCCCGTCAGCAAACTGGGTCGGGGGCATGCAAGGTACCACCCTGCAATGACGGGTCACTCCCTCATTGCAGCGGAATGGCTGACGCTGCAATGATGAGGTGGCCCCTGATTGCAGTGGCTAAAATGTTTCAAGGTGGTGGCACAGTGGCTGAACCAGTGTCAGCAGCAGTGTGCCACCCCATTGGTGAAAGCGGGCCAAGCCTCAAAAGGCAGTGGGGCCATTGGCCACAACAGTGCTGCACCTCCACAACCTGCTTCTGCAGCAAGCTACCGCAACATGTTTCTTGCGCATGCGTGAAAGCAACATAATGATGTCACCCAGCATATGCCACCCCTCTTTGCTCAAGTGTAGTCCATTGACTGTGCTAATTTTCTTATTCCTGTAGAAATTGTCGCAGGAGCTCACATATGAAATAACCTAATTCTGGGACCCCAGTTCCCCAACCTAAATTGTTTTTTCTGCCCATTTTTGTTTACCTTTCCTGAAGCCTCAGTAGTTGAGTTACCACTTATAGTGACCTCCCCCCATCCACTGTGATCTTCAATCTCCCTTACAATCAGCTCCAGATCTCCTTAACCCCTTCCCCCATAAACAAACCCTTTCTATGCCATCAAGACTGAATCACCCCTCTGATACTGCCTTGGCCCTGGCATTACTGTACTATGGCCCTCAAGGGTCTCTACGCAGGTCTACTTACCTGCGCGCTGTTCCTACTCCTGGATGTGGCATTCTATACGATAACTGCTCATCATGAGCGAGGTTCTCCGACCAGCACAACCTACCTTATAACATTCCTGCCACTGGACTCCTCTGAAGGAAACATATCCATGCCCTCAGACTCTGTGCCACGCTACTGCGCTCCAAACCCCCTGCACTGCTCTCTCGTATATTCAGCTACATATAACTGCAATTGGGATGTGGAAACTAACCCAGGCCCACTGGACAATGCTTCCTCCTATCCTTCAGATCTGGCCCGGCCATAAAGGTATTTGCCTCATACATCTAAATATTTGAAGTGTGGCTCATAAATTACAAACTGGAGGCCTTTTCTTTCCTGTATAGACCCTGTATTTTAGCCCTATTGGAGAGCTGACTTACCCCTTCAATAAAGGACTCAGAAATCCCACTCACAGACTTCAATATTGGCTGTAAGGATAGACACCTCCAAAAAGGGGGTGGCATCTTAATTCATGTACATTCCAACCTAGCTACTGAAATCTGTGACACTCCCCCACTCCCCGGTACCCAGTGTGACTGGCTGTCCATCAAAATCACACCGAGTCCAAAAATCCTCATGATCTGCTGCATTTATAACTCACCCAAAGTCGGGCTCAATAGCTTAAATGACCTTATGCTCATGCTTGACATATTCCCACCCTCCGAATGAATTGCACTCGAGGACCTAAACCTAAATTGGTTGGACAATGAAGCCCAACACAAAGATATACTCAGCTCCTGTCAATTGCAACAAATCATACAAACCCCTACCAGACTTAACCACAAAAGTGGTAAACACACATTGTTAGACTGGATCTAAGTGACTCAATCAGTGGCCATCTGGCCACTTATTATCTATGGCACAATAGCGTTCTCAAAAATACTCCACCCAGGCTTATCACTTATAGGAACTGCTCTAACCTCAACATGGCATCCTTCTTATCTGACCTGTCTTTAATCGACTGGTCATATCTTGATATAGCCTCAGATGCCAACACAGCCCTGGCCTTCTTCATCAAGGAATTTACAGCAGTACTTGACAAGCACGCCCTGTTGCACATGCATAGGGTAAAACATAAAAAACCCTTCTGGCTCATGAGTGACATCTTTGCCCTAATGAGTAAAAGAGATTAATCCTGGACCAAGTTCAAGGAAACTAGCCACATCTCTGATTGGAATTTATATAGATCATTAAGAAATGAGTGCAAGCAAGTTATCCACAGGGCCAAAAGCCAAAAGCCATTACCGAAAAACCCAGCAGTCACTGAACCTAAATAACCCCAAAAGGTCCTGGCAGTCAGTAAATTCCCTGTTAAATGCCTGATCTCATCCCCCATCGATCACTGTCAACTTGAATGGTACCAGCCACACTGACCCCTCCAAAGTCACAAGCCTATTCAATAACTTCTTCCGTGATCTGTTTAAATACATACCTGATTATGTATCCAGAATTGTCAACAATAACCCGAACCGGCCCTCTTCTATATCAAAAGGATCACATGCCACGAAGTCCTCAAACTACTTGTCACCCTAAAAACTGATAAATCTGCAGGCCCAGATGGACTAATCCCTAAGTTCCTCAGACTCACCGCTCCTGAAATAGCACTTCCCATAACCAAACTTCTCATCCAGTACCATGCCTGATATCTGGAAAACATCAACAGTTATCCCACTTCACGAGAAGGGTAATAAAACATCCCTAGAAAATTACCATCCCATCTCAATTCCCTCAGCTCTAGCCAAACTGTAAGAGGAAATTGTGCATGTCCAGCTGGTCGAATACCTGCAGCAGCATAATCTAATCTGCTGAACAGCATGGCTTCCACAAGGGACACAGCACTGTTACTGCCCTGGTCATGTTCACTGATGCCATCCATCACACAATGGACAAGGGCCTGGTAACTGGTACAGTGTTCATTGATCTGGCCAAGGCCTTCAGCCTTGTCAGCCACAAAGTATTAATCTATAGGTTACTTGAACTAGGCCTTGGACCCCCTGCTCTTGCATGGTTCAGATATTATCTGTGTCACAGTATACAGGCTGTTAAAATTGGCAATGCTGTATCCGGCATAAACAACATCAGCAGTGGTGTCCCCCAAGGCTCCATCTTGGGGCCACTTCTGTTCTCCATCTTCATAAACAGACTGCCAACAGTCTGCAAACTGGTACATACCCTTCTCTATGCAGATGACGCTGTCCTATACACCCACAGCAACAATGTTAGCACAATCAACCAAACACTCATGAAGCTACAAGAGTGGTTTGCACAAGAGAAAATGATCCTAAACCTTCCGAAAACTCAAATGATGTTGTTCAGGACCAGGCACAACCTAAACAAACTATCCCCAATGTTCTGCATCAAAGCAGAATATGGTATATGCCTTGAAAAGGTGAGCTCCTTTAAATACCTGGGAGTACATCTGGATGCCACCATCTCTTTCAAAACCCACATCCAGCACACCACCACCCTGCATCACCAGAAGCTGGGGTCATTGTACAGAATCCACCAGTACCTGTTGCCTGATACCAGGATCAGAATAGCCCAGGTAAATCTGCTCCTCTCACTTGACTATGGCTCGCTGATAGTTGACGCTGCTGGTAAATCAGTACTGCAAAAAAAAAGCACACCTTATACTATAAAATCACCAAATCTACCTCTAGCAGCAGTCACAAAATGATTCTACCAAGCCGCATCGACAACAAAGTTGTCGAAATGCTGCTTGGCGAAATCACCAATGTCAACAGGTGAAATTTTGCCTGTCAGACATTAAGTGTTTTTTTTTGGCGGGCTCAAGTCGGAGTTTGTTTGAAGAGGGGGGAAACACTTGCGAGATGCTGAATTTTTTCCAGCAGACCATTACAGTGACAATTTCGAATCCTGTTGAAATTGTCGCTGTTATGGGTTTCGCGTCAAAACTTTGCTGTTTTGACGGTATATGTCACAAAATTCATCACTGCTTCGCATTACATACCTTAAATTGGCTACTCTCTGATCTCAAAGCCAACCTAACAATTGCCAAGTTAATTAAAAAACCTTGCAAACAGGTACCCCTGCTTACCTAGCTAAACAGATCTCATTCATAGATTCGTCCGCCTGCCACTCAGCCATAAACAGTAACATCTCAATTTAATTGTTCCATACTAACATGGGACAATGTTCTTTTTGCTATTGAGCTGCCTCAATTTGGAACTCAATACCCCCCCATTAAAAAACCTCTACACCCTCTGCCTTCACTAAGTTGCTGAAAGACCATTATTCCTCACTCAGTGTCTGCAACTGCGTTTGCTAATCCTCCCTCTGTATCCTCTTCCTCTGTCCCTACCAGCTCACACTGTTCATACACCTATACTGCCTGCTTACAACTATTCTACTGTCACCTTTACTACCCCTTACAAATAAACTCTCCCACGTATTAATGCCCCAACCATTGAAGCTTTACTGCTCATGTATATAGCAAGTGAATGTTTGCAACCTGCAAGTATTGTTTATAATCCTTTTTGTAAACTACTGTACATACTGTGAATTGTATACTTTGTAAAATGATGCATCATACCCTTGTCTGCGTAATCGCACCCAGGTTGTGCTTGAAAAAACACTTGCTGCCAGTGCACTTAACCGGTTATCAAAGTTTAACTAACTAACTAACTAACTAACTAACTAACTAACTAACTAACTGTGGAGCTGTGCAATGAAGGGAAAGGGGACCTGGACAGCAGAACACACAGAGACAATCCCGTACCAGTGGCAGTGAAGGTCAGTGCTGCACAATGTTTCCTGGCTACCAGAACCTTCCAAACATCAACAGGTGATACCACTGGAATCTCCTACTGTGTCCAAGTGCCTCAAACAGTTCTTGGGAGGCACTGCTACACTGAACACAGAGATACATCAGATTCTTACAAGATGCACAGCAGCAGCAGGCAGTGAAGCAGGGGTTCTACAGCATTGTACACCTCCCATGGGTACTGGGTGCAATAGACTGCACACATATTGCCATAAAAGCACCCACAACTGATAAGGATGCCTATGTCAGCAGTAAGAGGTACCACTCTATGAATATGCAGGTGGCATGTGACAACCAATATCGCATCATGGATGCATTTGCCCAGTACCCTGTATCATGTCATGATGCATACATGCACACGCAAGGAGGACTATGTGAGGCATTGAGACGTACAGGATGGATGGCGTATAATAGGAGTAATCTTTATTGTCCAGTTGTAAAGCCATTATAAGTTATATTTCATCATATCATAACATTCATATTTTACAAAATAAATATAAATATGAGCATTGCACAACATAATCTTACAAATAGAAGATCTAGTAAGTAGGGGGAGTGGCATAGCTAGAAGGAAGCTACATTTAAAGACTGCCTTAGAAAGATTCTGCTAATATCTTGGCAGAAGACACTAGGAGAAAGCACTGCTGTGTGACTGGACTTCTCTGCTGGGACTAAAGTAGAAGAACTTTTGTACTTGGACCTTTAATTTAGGGTAAAAAAAAACTAACATACAAAACAAAAAAAATAGTGTGTGTGTGTGTCTGTTGGAAACTGAACTGAATGGGTATCTGAACAGTTATAGGTGTAAATATCAGGTGATTGAAAGGACTTAATAGCTGTGAGGTTTAAATTACTGGTAGAAAGATCTAGTAAGTAGGGGGAGTGGCTTAGCTAGAAGGAAGTTACATTTAAAGACTGCCTTAGAAAGATTCTGCTAATATCTTGGCAGAAGACACCAGGAGAAAGGACTGCTGTGTGGCTGGACTTCTCTGCTGGGACTAAAGTAGAAGAACTTTTGTACTTGGACCTTTAATTTAGGGTAAAAAAAAACTAACATACAAAACAAAAAAAATAGTGTGTGTGTGTCTGTCTGGGTTAACTGAACTGAATGGGTATCTGAACAGTTATAGATGTAAATATCAGGTGATTGAAAGGACTTAACTGCTGTGAGGTTTAAATTACTGGTAGAAAGATCTAGTAAATAGGGGGAGTGGCTTAGCTAGAAGGAAGCTACATTTAAAGACTGCCTTAGAAAGATTCTGCTAATATCTTGGCAGAAGACACCAGGAGAAAGGACTGCTGTGTGACTGGACTTCTCTGCTGGGACTAAAGTAGAAGAACTTTTGTACTTGGACCTTTAATTTAGGGTAAAAAAAAAAACCTAACATACAAAACAAAAAAAATAGTGTGTGTCTGTCTGTCTGGGTTAACTGAACTGAATGGGTATCTGAACAGTTATAGGTGTAAATATCAGGTGATTGAACGGACTTAACTGCTGTGAGGTTTAAATTACTGGTAGAAAGATCTAGTAAGTAGGGGGAGTGGCTTAGCTAGAAGGAAGCTACATTTAAAGACTGCCTTAGAAAGATTCTGCTAATATCTTGGCAGAAGACACCAGGAGAAAGGACTGCTGTGTGACTGGGCTTCTCTGCTGGGACTATATTGCCTCCTTCCCTCACCTCCACCCCCCACCCAAAGCTAGTTCTATTTTATAGGCAAGGATTTGACTGACAACAGGAACTTCCTGTTTGGGAGCAGGAAGTGAGTGATCACAGAACCACCAAAGACCCACCATCCTAGAAGGGCAAGAGTAGCCTCCGGCCCCTCTAGCTGCTGGAGGTCTGCCTCTGAGCAAGTAAGTGGTCTACTGAGAAATATAGGATATTCTTGTCTCAGAACAGGACAATCAGGAGCTTAAAGGGCACACAGGCAGAAAGTAAGGAGAGAGAGAAAAAAAACAGAGGAAAGAGTAAGGATTGAAAACAGTTAAGGGGCCAGAAATAAGGCATGATTGGAGTGGTGCAGTGTGGTGGCTGTGGAGCAGCAGTCTTCCAGGAGACGTTCTGGAGGATGCGGTGTTGTCCCATCTGAAGGCACCTCTCTGGGCTGAGGGAGGAGGTTGCTCATCTCCAGGCTGAGTTGACCAGGATTTGTGGGACCTCCTCTTCCATCCAGGGACCACCAGTGCCACTGCCGTTGCCTCAGTGGTTGCCAAGAAAAAGGAGTGGTTGGACCACAGTGGGCTCAGGGAGGGGAGGGTGGTGGAACAGAGGCACATCCGTCCAGTTGTACCTCCACACCTCTATGCCATTCTGGCAAAGTGTGGTTCCTCTATGGAGGCACCCGCAGTGGAGACCAAGGAGGATGCTGGGAACCTCCACAAAGGAGACCCACAGGTGGGTGGCAGGGGACCCTGCAGGGGAAGGAAACAACTCCTGGTGGGGGACTCCATTGTTAGGAAGGTAGAACTGGGGAGGAAGGGGAGAGGGAGGTAAGGTGCCTGCCTGGCACCATGGCTTGGAGGGACAGGGAGCGAATCCTCAGGATTGCTGGAGCAGCTGCACAGGGAAGGGAGCTGGATGTCATTGTCCACCTAGGGACAAATGACCTGGCTAAGAAAGGGATTAGAGAAGTGCAGGAAGAGTTTGTGGAATTGGGGAGGGCCTTAGTCAAGTAGCACACGGTAACCTTCTCGGAGGTGCTGCCCATCTATGGCATAGGAGGGCTGGGGTGTTCACACCATGGGTTCAATCAGTGGTTGAAAACTGGTGTGGAGCTCAGGGATTTGGCTTCATTGGGGACTGGGGTCCACCTGCGGATACAAGCCTATACTGGCATGATGGGCTGCATCTGTCCGGGAGGGAACCAGGATCCTAGGTGATAGGTTTAAATTCTTCATTGGCAAACTTTAAACTAGCCAAGGCACTGGAAGGAAAGGGAAATCCTAGCCCCCCAAATAATCACAGTAGTAAGAGCGCAAACACCAACATAGAGGTGTCGATAGGAGAAGGGCAGGGGTAAATGGAGAAAGTGACAAAGGCAAGAAGGACAGGGATGGGGCAAAAGGGAGTAAGGCCATCAGGAAATGGAGGGTAATGAGTACCAATGCCGTAGTCTGGGCAACAAGCTCCCTGAGCTGGTGGCCTTGATGGAAGAGGGATGCCTGGATATCGTAGCAGTCACAGAAACATGGTACATAGAGAACCATGACTGGGATGTTAACATACCAGGGTACATAACCTACAAGAGAGACAGGCAGGGAGAAGAGGGGGAGGAGTAGCTCTCTATGTAAAGGAAGGGATAAAAGCAACTGAACAAAAGAGTAAACAGGGAGGAGAGGAGGCACTGTGGGTCACCTTGAGACTGGAAGGGCACCACAATCCGCACAGGGTTAGGTACAGACCCCCATGTCAGGGGAGGGAATGGACAAGGATATGATAGAAGACATTCTTAGAATGGCAGAGAAAGGGGAGATACTATTGATGGGAGACCTGAATATGCCAGATGTTAACTGTAGCACATTTGCTGCAGCCACTTCCAAGAGCAGGGCCATTCTTGATGCCCCTACAGGTGGCAGGCATTAGACAGCTAGTTTGAACCCACTGTGAGGGAGCAACCCAGACCTCGACTCTCAAATGGGGGCAGGAGAATATCTCAGATCTAGAAGTGGGTTGCCATCTGGGGACAAGTGACCATCAAACAGTGTGGTTCACGTTAAACTCAGCAACAGAGTCAAGCCATACAAAAGTGAGGGTACTGGACTTTAGGAGAGCTGACTTTGGCAAGATGGGAGAGTGCCTCAGAAAAGCACTAGCAAACAGGCTAGAAGGAGGTGTGGAGCAACAATGGGGAATCATCAAATTGCCATCACAGAGGCAACAAGCCTCTGTGTGAAGCAAATAAACAAATCAAATGAAAGAAAAGCCACTATGGTTCTCAAAAGAGGTGGCTGTGAAAGTCAGGAAGAAAAGATAGCATCTGGAAGTATAAGGAAACACAGAAGGAGCAGGACAGAGCTGCACCAGTTAAGGCAGAAGGAAGCAGGGAGGGAAGTCAGAATAGCAAAGGCCAAAACTGAGGAAAAGATAGCCAACTCAGTTAAGAAGGGGGATAAAACCTTTATAGGTACATCAGCGAAGCGAGAAAGACAAAGGGAGGGATAGTGAGGCTGAATAGAATGAACGTGGTGGTAGAGGGGGACAGTGAAAAAGCAGGGATACTAAACGAATATTTCTGCTCAGTATTCACAAAAGAGGAGGGGAAGTGCCTAATCCAATTAACAGAAGCACTCTTGATAGGGCGGTCGATCCCAGTCCTTTCACAGAAGAAAGGGTTCTGCAAGAACTCCTAAAACTGAAGGTGGACAAAGCAATGGGTCCTGATGGAATTCACCCCAGAATTCTAAAAGAATTAAGGGAGGAACTAGTGAAACCACTGGCTACTCTTTTTAATAAATCATGGGAGGATGGTGTGGTACCCGAGGACTGGAGGAAGGTGGATGTGATTCCCCTTCACAAAAGTGGGACCAAGACAGAGGCAGGAAACTACAGACCTGTCAGTCTGACCTCTGTGGTAGGGAAAGTGATGGAGTCACTTCTGAAGGAAAGAATAGTTGAGTACCTAGAGGCCAGTGGGGCACAGGACCCAAGGCAGCATGGATTCACAGCGGGAAGGTCATGTCAGATGAATCTAATAGATTTCTTTGGGTGACCAAAGTAGTAGACCAGGAGGGGCTGTGGACATGGCCTACCTAGACTTTAGCAAGGCATTTGACACAGTCCCACACAAAAGATTAATAGTCAAATTAACCAGCCTGGGAGTGGGTCCCAGGGTGGTAGCCTGGTAAAACATTGGCTGCACAACAGGACACAGAAGGTAATTGTAAATGGAGTCCACTCTGAAGAAGAGAGGTTACTAGTGGGGTACCACAGGGTTCAGTATTGGGTCCAGTCCTTTTTAATGTCTTCATCAGTGACATTGCGGGAAAAACTGGAAGGAAAAGTATGCCTTTGCAGATGACACAAGATCTGCAACAGGGTTGATACACAAGGAGGCGTGGAAAGGATGAAAAGGGACTTGGCAAGGTTGGAGGACTGGTCAGAAGTATGGCAGCTAGGATTCAATGCAAGGAAGTGCAAAATAATGCACCTGGGAAACAAGAACCCACGGGAAGAATAAACAATGGGTGGGGAGGTAGTAACAACAACAAAAAAGGAAAGGGACCTGAGGGTAATCATATCAGATGACCTTAAGGTTAGCAAGCAATGTGAGAAGGCAGTAGGAAGGGCTGGGGGTATACTGGGATGTATAGGGAGAGGCTTCAGCAGCAGAAAACAGGAAGTTGTTATCCCTCTGTACAGACAGTTGGTGAGACCCCATCTGGAGTACTGTGTCCAGTTCTGGAGACCCCATCTCCGCAAGGACATAGACAGGATAGAGGTAGTCCAGAGGAGGGCAACTAAAATGGTGCAGGGTCTGCAAGAGAAGCCGTATGAGGAGAGACTAAAGGAGCTTAATATGTATACCCTTGAGGAAAGAAGGGAGAGGGGGGACATGATAGAAACTTTTAAGTACCTTGGTGGAATCAACAAAGTCCAAGAGGGTAGCATCTTTCAGAAAAAGAGACTTGCAAGAACAAGGGGACACAATTTAAAGATAGAAGGAGGGCAGTTCAGGGGCAATGTGAGGAAGTATTATTTCACAGAGAGGGTAGTGGATGCATGGAACAGCCTTCCTGAGGAGGTTGTGGGGTTTAAAACTGTGGGAGAATTCAAGAATGCATGGGACAGACATAAGGCAATTCTTGTGGAGGGTAGGAAGAAATAGGCTGTTGGTTAACTAGGATCTACGGCCTATCCTGTAGGTAGGGAAATGGGCAGACTAGATGGGCCAAGCGGTCCTTATCTGCCATCAAAGTCTATGTTTCTATGTCTATGTTTCTATATTCCAAGAATTAGACAGGATGGCATTCCTATGGGCAAGTTCAGAAAAGCTGATCACAGACATGTACGTGTTGACAAGGTCTCAGAAAACATGTACTAATGTTATATACCATAACATAATAACACGTTTATGAAGGTGAGGTATATTAGAAAATACTGTCTAAATAGCATGTAACCCAGGAATGTACCAAGACCTGGAAATCTGCAAACCAGTTGTGTGAACAAGTCCTTTGAGACAAAAAATGCCAATATCTAATCAGGCCCCAGATTACAATCTAAGCAAAAAAGCTCACTGGGTTATTAATAGAAATCTAGTCATTAGAAGATATTGTTGGAGTACCTTGTAATCCTGTTAGGTTTAACTGGAAATCCCGTATTCATGGGGAAAAAAGTCCATTGACTTGTAAAAAAATAACACATCACCTTGATATGCTTGTTTACAGGAAATGTGTATCTTTATAAATTTAGAGTTGAAAAGTTATGATAGTACAAACATATGTATGGGATACAACAACCTGAACCAGATAAGGGCAAGAAATATAAATATCATATATGAATATTCAACAAACAAAAAAACAGTCTATCTAAACTCCTGTTTTGTTGGTTTTGTAATTATATCTAGAAAGTGAGCACACCGTATCAGGTCTTCTCCAGAAAGTAGCTAGAGCTAATTACCTATGAGGAGATCTGTTGACCTGACGAGGAAATGGCCCAATCATTTCTTCCTTTGAGAAACAAATTTTGGACAACAGATCACAATGTGAACAGAGTCTTCAATAATACCAAGTCTACAGCTGAAAATGAAGCTTCTGTTGTTTTAGCTTTACCTTCAAAACATGCTTTTAACACATTTGAATCAAATGTTTGTAATTTAAATTTAGTGAAAACTTTCCTTAGGTTTGGCAAGTTAATTATGTCCAGGTACGGTTCATATCTATGTATTTGCTTGTAAGCTATATACCATGGACTGAATTTATACAATGCTAAAGAGTCTAGATCATTGTGTTGGTTCCTTTTTTTAAATTTCCTAAGGCAATGTTTGTATAAGATGGATAAATACTAATTCCTTGTTGTATAAGGGAAGGCAAAATATTTTATTTATTTATTAAAAATTTGGTACCGGGAAAAGCACACTGAGCTGAGGCTCGTTTCCAGGAGTGACCCGGGGAATAGGGGTGAATGTTTACACACAGAGGGTGTTTATACATACATATACATACACTAAATCAGATACAGTAACAGTTTAGGCAATAAGAACAGGTTATATACATACTTATACAGTACACATAAACCAGATAACAGTTTAGGCTATTAAGATGCAGGGTAAATTCATGGAGTTGATGTGTTCAGTTGATGAGTTTCTTACATAAGTTATATAATAGTACTTTAGAAACTAACATTAAAGAGTTAAGAAAGGAGGGAGGCACTATGAGGAGGGTAGTACTGAGGGGAGGGAGGCAGGAGTGGAGTGGGGCATGGGGGATGTGGATAAAGAGGAAAGGGGACATGTGCAGGGGGGACGGGGGATGGATTTGAGCTGGCGTTTAAAGGCCAGAAAAGAATGGGTGTCATGAAGGGAAGCTGGTAGTTGATTCTAGAGGTGGGTGAAATGATAAGAGAAAGTGGAGGAACCAGCCATTGATCGCCGGTGAGGGATGGCAAAGGAGTGGGGATGCCAGGATCTAAGGGAGTAGGAGGTATTAACACCAGGTGAGAGGAGGGAGGAGAGGAAAGGAGGGAGAAGGTTAAACCAGTTTTTTTATGTGATTATAAGTGAGTGGGCGTACTGCCTGTAGGAGAGGGGTGAGAGACTCAGAGGAGAGAAGTGCGCAGTGATAGATACATGGCAGGCCGTTGGAGGCAGTATGGTGCAGTGGTTTAAGGCTCTGAGCTGCAAATCTGGAGACCTGGGTTTGAATCCCACAGCCCCCACTTGCATACTGTGTGACCCAGAGCAAGTCACTTAACTTCCTCGTGCTCCCAGGCTGCACCTGCAAACAAGCTTTCAACTTAGTGTGTCTCACCTGGTAAAATAATTGGTAGTAGCGAATCTGCAAATGGAGTAGAGCATAGGGTCAAGCTTAGAGAGAGAAGTGGTGTGGGCTGAGGCGTAGATAATGTCCCCATAGTCAAAGAAAGGGAGGACTGTCTTATGTATTAAGTCATGGCAGATGTGTAGGGGGATAGCATGTTTGTTCTGAAAGCACACCTAGTTTGGGGCACAGTTTTGAGCAAAGGGAGTTGATATGGACCAAGTAGTTGAGATGTTGGTCCAACCAGAGGCCAAGGTATTTGTACAAGGTGATAGCGTCCAGAGTGGAGGTATCTAATGTGGCGAATCTGGGGGGGAAGGGAGTTTGGCCAGTTATTTGGGGGAGCCAAAGATCATGGAGACCATTATTTTGTGTTCACTTTTAGGTTGTTGCCGTGGAACCAAACTAGCACGTGGTCAAAGTTGGACTGAACTGGTTGCTGAATAGAGTCGGTGGAGGGACAGAAACATGGAGGATGGTGTCATCCATGTAGAGATGTATTGGAGCAAGAGCAGACTGAGGGGAGGTCATTAATGAAAATTGAAAAGAGGATGGGGCCAAAGATGGAGCCCTGAGGGATGCGTGATGGGATGGGGGAGATCGTGGAGTTGCTAACTATGACAGACTGCTGATGGTCACTGATGTAGGATTTAAACCAAAGGACGGTGGGGGATGGAAGTCTGCAGAGTGCAGTTTTTGGAGGAGGTGTGGGTGGGAGATGGAATCAAAGGCCTTTGCAAGGTCGATAAATATAGCTGATGTGAGGTGGCCGTTGTTCATTGCGGTGAGGATTAAGTCTGTGATGTGGAGAAGGGAGAAGACTGTGAAGTATTTTTTCTGGAAGCCAGATTTATAATCAGAGATGAAATTGGAAGAAGAGAGGAATTCTGAGAGTCTTGAGAGAACTATGGATTCCTGGAGTTTTGCCGGAAGGGGGCAGAGATATAGGGCGGTAATTGCCAGAGGTAGAGGGGTCCCCATCTTTGTGCAGTGGGATGATGTTGGCCAACTTCCATGGTTTTGAGTCTGAGTTAGTGAGGAAAGAGAGGTTGAGTATGTGAGAGAGGGAGGGAGGCTATGGCTGGTGTGGAGAGGCACAGGAGCTTGGGGAGAAGGCCGTCTGGATTTGACTTGTGAGGGTCAAGGGTGCTGAGGGTGAGAAAAACCTTGTGAGGGCCGGTGGGGTGGAGAGTAAACCCATTGAAGGGGAGGGAGGAATAGGGAGGCACTGGGCGGTCAGGTAGTACACAGGATGTGAAGAATTGATTTAGAATTTCGGCAACTGAGGTGGGGTCAGAAACAGAGGACTCATTTTGCATTAGAGTGGGGGTTCGTACCTGGCAGGTGGGTTTGAGAAGGGATTTGACTGTGCTCCAAAAGGATGAGGGGTCAGGGCAGGATGAGAGGTTAGATTTGAAATATTCAAATTTAGCCTGGCGCATTGCTTTTGTGCAGTCGTTTCTGAGCTTGTGGTAGAGATAGAGATCAGTGGTGGCCTTGGAGGATTTAAATTTTGATCAAACTTTGTCACAAGCTTTGCATAGCGATAGGATAAGAGGGGAAATCCAGGGAAGGTGGTGACATTTGACTCTAGTGGTCTGGAGAGGGGTGTGTAGGTTCCAGATTCTAGTAAGGATGGAGGTGAAATGCATGAGGGTTTGGTTTACAAAAGAGGTCGAGAAGGCTGGAGAGCAATTTGCTGAGTTTAGGTCTGCCAAGAGGAGATGGGGAGTTAGACTGTGAGTGGAGCAGAAACTAAGATATTTGGGGGAGGATTTGGGAAGGGAAGGTGAACTTTCCTGGTGCAGTAAGTGAAACAGTGGTCACTGATAACATTATTTAGTACACCTGCAACAGATATTCGATGGGGATGAGAGGAAAGGATCCAGTCGAGGAGAGTATGATTGGTGGAGACTGGGTTGCAGCAGGTTGGTTCATTTAGCAGCTGAGAGAGATTGAGGGATTTCACAGAGGTTCTGGTGTGAGAGGAGGTGGGGGAGAGCCAATCAATGTTGAAATCTTCCAACATGAGCAGTTCACCATCAGAGAAGAGGGAGATAATTGAGTTGAGGCATGGGAGAAAGGATTCAGGGGCAAATATAGGAGCTGCATAGAGGGTGCATATGTAGATAGGGACAGTGGACGGGAAGGTGAGATGAGCAAGGAGAACCTCATAGGATTTGGGGACAGCTTTTTGGAAGGTGATGGAGCCAGGGAGTGAGCTACAGACATACATGATGACATCGCCACCCCATTTATCTCGATCCTGGTAGTAACTCATGAAATTTGGGAGTGCCAGTTCAGTGGCTGGGGTGCAAGAGGAGAGCCATGACTCAGAGACACAAAGGACATCTAACGGGTGTTGGGTAAGCCAGACATTTAGGGCATCCATTTTGGGTAGGAGGCTTCGGGCATTGATGTGGAAAATTTGGAGGCCTTTTTTGGGGGGGAGGGGGGCCAGGATTAAGTTCAACATTGCCAGAGATCAACAGGAGAAGGAGTAGAAAGGAGTACAGGAGACATTTCTTGGATGTGAACAGTAGGGAGAGTAGATAGGGGGCTTGGTGGGTGTGATGAAGGGAGAGAAGGAGGGACATGTGTTTTGTTAGGGTGACTGGGAGAAGACCTGGCTGGATGGTTGGATTGGCTGTATAAGGGTGAGCATGTGGGGAGGGGGTAGAGAAGCAGGTGAAAAAGGAAACTTGACTCCTGGGAGGCATTTCTTGTGTGGGGGGAGCTGTGAGGGGGTGGAGATGCAAGAAGGAGGAGTACCAGACATGTGATATTGTATATGGGACCATTTTAAAGTAGTGGGGGTGAGGAGGCAATTAGAGGTAGCTGCTATAGGGATAGGAGGGGGGTGAGGAAAGGTGGCCCAGACAGGTGAGGGTGGTAGTGCTGCAGGAATGTGGTCTTGCTTAAAAGATTTGAGGACTTTGAGGTTATGAAGAATGCTTAGGATAGTTGGTGACTGCTAGTGGGGAGAGCTGATAAGGTGCTAATGGGCACTTACGGTGATAGAATAGAAACAGCTATGTGATCTCATTATCAGGTAACCCTATAGAATATGGCTCACCAAGGGTGGGAGGGTGGGGTGGGGCAGCCACTGCACTTGAGTGGTGGCGGCACCAAACACAGCAGGTACAGCATCTGAAATGGAGTCCTTGCTGCAGGAAGGAGCATGTACCTGTGAGGTTCTGTGGGGAGCTTCTGTGTGGCAGGCGGATGCTTCTGCTGTTGCCCTTGGGGTGAATGGTCAGGGAAAGCTGTACAAATAAGCAGAGGGGAACAGGGGTTATATAGGAACGGGGGGGGAGAAAGCTTGGGTTACAGAGACTTAGAGAGTTACCGAGAGGGTAAGGCTTTTAACTGCTATAAAATAGTAACAATTCTATTAAATAACTGCTGTGAATGCCTAGTAACAGATTTAAAAATTGCTATAATCCTTCTGCACTACAAAACAGTCCCATAGATAAAGTCCCATAGCTTACAAACAGTGGCTGGCCGTTCAGGAAAAAAAGGCACCAAGTTCAAAAACACAGCAGGCGCAGCATCTGAAATGGAGTCCTTGATGCAGGAAGCAGCGCTTACCTGTGTGGTGCTGTGGCGAGCTTCCATGCGACAGGTGGCCACTTCTGCTGTTGCCCTTGGGGTGGGTGGTTGGGGAAAGCTGTGTGGTGCTGCGGGGAGCTTCTGTGCAGCAGGTGGCCGCTTCTGCTGTTGCCCTTGGATTGGGTGGTCAAGGAAATATGTAAATTAGTGTCTACTAATATATTTTCCACGTGTCTAAGCCAGACAGAATTGAGACCCTTCGCTTAAAACATTTCTGTTTTTTTTAATGCTTGCACTGGTATTCTTTCAGGGCACATTCCTTTAATTTTTACCCAATAGGTAAAGCCCTGGAGCTACATGCTAGCATTAAGGTAGTTTCTCCAGGTTCTGCTATAACACCACATGCTGAGATAAAGTTTGGAATGGATACATTTGTTGCCAAAATGTTGTATGTTTGGACTCAAGTTGTAACAAATTAGTATTACCTTAAATCTCTGACAAATATAATATTTTTGAAGATAATTTAATATTTGCAGGTTTAGGTGCTGATAATATGGAATGCCCTTTCCAATTAATTACTGTCCAAGAACCAGTCATACAGATTTTGAAATTTATTACCAAACTGTAATATTTGTATTTTTCCCAAATTTGCCATAAGTTTATTTTCCATACAAAATGTATTAAAGAGATCAAGTGATTTTTTTTTGAATGCCATTCTTACTAAGCTATACTATCAAGTAATCTGCATATGCTGTACAGTATATGTATTCTGCCTATTTTGGGGAATCAACAGCATTTTTTTCTATGTAGAAAAAGTCATTCAGGTGGCCCGGTGGCAATGAGGGTTGAGGTGCTGGACACCACACCTCGCACTACACTGGTGACCTGAGTTTGTGAAGTGAGCCTGGGCCACTGGGGGTCAGTTGGGGGGAGGGAGCTTGGCTGAGCAGCCACTAGGCAGCTCTAGTCTCCAGGGAAGGGAGACAACTACTCCTTGGCTCTTGACTGCCTCCAAATGGAGGCTTGGGGCAGTGCCAGGCCAATGGTCGAAGTGGTGCAAGGCTGGGTGGGGGGAAGGGCCATCGCTAGGTGTCTCAGCATGCATGATGCCTCCACGTCGTGCATGCATACAGTTGGCCTGGGGTCCCAGGACGAGAACGGATGAAAACTGGAGTAAATAACCCCGGGCTGTGGGTGATGACTTACACTCCGCAGGCTCTGCATCCAGTGGTCGGGCATCACCGTAGCTCTGTGGTAGAGAGTGCAGGTGGAAGGTAAGTCATGAGAGAACTGGAGTGATGGGGCTGGGGGGGTCAGCCAGAAGGGGAGCAGCCAGGGGCAGTAGGAGGCAAAAAAAGTAATTCAAATAGAGATCAAAGAATGGGTGCCATTAGGCAGCCCTGTTTTACACCTCTGTTAGACTTGAATGCTTTTCATGGCTTATACAGTAGGTAAGTGACCCATACACCTGTGTAGTATGATCCTGCAAAGCTGGATACACAGGTGTCACAATCACAGACATAATGTGCTCATGGCATGCTGATGTCACAGAGTGTGTACAGTGCAGTTACATTGATAAGCAGCCTGTTATTTATACAGTGAATCCTGCCAGGATGAAGTGTAGTGTCATAGTTTCCTGCATGACAAAAGGGATTAACTCCCGCTGAAATTGCCTTGTTTTCTAGTGTGGCATGTATACCATGTGGTGGATTGGGGTGGAGCAGAGAAGAGACAATGGGTAGTAGTAGAGGCAGTGGGGCCACCACATGTAGGGCTACATGATCTGGCAGCAGGCTGGGTGTAGACTGGTCGGCCATTATAGTTGTGCATGGTTGACTGTATGCATACATACTACCATGGCTAACCAATGCATCCCATTACCACAGATGACAGTGGATATCCACTGCAGCCATGGCTGGTGACACCTGTAAGACATCCACAGACAGAGGGTGACAAGAGATACAATGAGGCATGTACTAGGACATGCTCAGTAACTGGGAAGACATTTTAACTCTTGAAGATATGATTCTGGTGCCTTGATAGGTTGGGAGAGCACTGCAATACATGCCACAGTGACATGCAAAACATTCCTGGCATGCTGCATCCTGCATAACATTGCCACTGTGCATGGGATACACATGCCTAAGGGGGATGATGATGATGATGGTAACCCAGTTGCCATACCCATACAAGTGAACACAAGGGCAGGGACTGCATTAGCTGGACACTGTGCCAGGACCCAGCTGGTCCACAACCACTTTATCTGACCAGACAAGATCTCCACCAGCAAACCAGACCCCCTAGGCAGTGCAGCAACCTGTACAGGATAGCAAAAGTGTCCACCATCCAGCTGGATCACTGGCAAACCCTCCAGCCAGTCAGGGAGAACACCAAACAGTCATCCATGCCTCCATCTGACCCATCCACCATCCCATCCAGCAGGAATAAGATTTGCAAATATTCCAAGGTGAATGTCCCTGAATGACAAGCAACCAAATGAGTACAAACACACAAATGTGGAGAGATGTGTCCAGGAATATATGCACAGGACATATCTTAGGCTGTTGCCTTGGGCTGTTTACATACAACGGTCATCAGTGTTGCATGTACTGTGTGTGTTGTATGAAAGATGTCTCCTGGCTGCAGACATAATCATCCACCTAAGTGCCATTCAGAGTGGGATGTAACATGTTGCTCACAGACAGTGCCTAAGGTAGGTCAATACATGATGTTAACCACAGTAGGTAATATCTGTGTCAGTCCCTGTGGTATGTACACAATACGACACTCTAAGGTGTGGAATACTGTCTAAAAAGAGTATGCCCCAGGTGTGGTATCAGCCACAAATTTGTTGGACTCAGTTCCTTTAGCAATTGCAGCAGTCACCAATATGGCAATATATCACACCACAGAGCAGCCTCTCTCCCAGTGTCCTATACATTGCCCCCAGTCCCATCTGCTGTACAGCTTTCCCCTGGTATTCTGTACACTAGCCCAGTCCACCCCCACTGTCCTGTACACCACCCTCTAGTCTCATCAGCTGAACAGCAGCACCCCTGATGTCCTGTACACCAACCTCTAGTCCCAGTGACTGTACAGCAGCCCTCCAGATGTCCTTTGTGCCACCCACAGCCCAATTCACTGTACAGCAGCCCCCTGGTATCCTGTGCACTGCCCTCTAGTCCCAGCAGCTACACAGCAGTTCCTCCCATGTCCTGTAGACCACCCCCCCTAGTCCCATCAGCTGTACAGCAGCCCACTCCAGTGTCCAGCATACCATCAGCTTGTCCCATTGAATGTACATCAGCCCCCCCCGGGGTCCTGAACAGAGACAGCACAGGTAGACAGCAAAAGAGCAAAATGAGGGGCAACAACTCATCAGGAACTTACTATAAAGTGACATTTCATTTGTAAAGGAACACTGTCAGCTTTTGACTGATGTTCCTCTCCCTTACAGTATGAATAATGGTGCCTGTCACTGCCTGCAGATGTCTACATGACTATGTAGTAGTAGTAGTATTCATTTTATTCATTTATAAATTAACATGGTAACCAAAATCCCATTGAATACAAAAATACACTAATTTTCAAGGGACACCATTATAAACAATACAAAACCCGGCTAACAATCTAGGGAGAAAATTTATCAAATTACACACAACATTACAAAATAACGTATAAATATTAAATGCATTTTAACCATTTAAATATCACCTCCCACAATAACCATTAAAATCCCTTCTTATCCATTATCTAATACTGTGCAACATTCATGCAATTTATCACTTTGCTTCTGGTACCATTGTTTTATCTGAGACCAATGTATCAATGAATTTTTATTTGTTCAGTTTAAAAACTATTACAAATTATTAGATATCAGATAATAAAATGTCCAAATATGCTTATTCATCATTTGACATATCAATAATACAAGTAATAAAATCACTTCAAATATGACTAGCAAGGTCAAATGGCTGCAATCAAAATAATTCCTAGATCAATACTGCACTAGTTAATTTCTTGTGTGTCTGAGTTATAATATATCATTCATATTTTCCATCTCAGTTCCAAAAAAAACCCAAAAAATATAATGTTAGACAATGCATCTGGGCAGTAAATAATCAATAATCCATCTTCACAAATGGACTGACTTCAAAAAAGCAGCCACCTTATTCATTACATGTAGATTCCTTTTCTTTAGGAGATGCAGTGTTATGGCTTCGGGGGTGGGGGAGGGGTGAGGTCGAGGCCAGCCAAGATGCCACCTAACCATTTCTCTCTTTGAGATTTAAATAGAGGGCAGATTAATATGATATGGTTAGCATCATCTTTCAAAGAAAAACTACACTTACAGTAGGGTGAGCTTATATTCGTTCTCTTTTGCTTATAGTTGGCTTTATATGTTTCCAATCTAATCCTAGACAATGCTCTTTTTTTGTGAGGGATCTGACAATTTGAATAAGTATGGTTCTAGTCCATGTTCCATTTTAATTTGTTTGTACCATTTGAATAATTTGTGGATTGCTAATGTCTCTTTCATATTTATTTTTTCTATATCTCGTAGCATATTCTTCATGAGATTCACTATCTCATCCCAAGGTTGTGTGAAAACATCCCATAGGATGTGACTTAGGCCATTTGGAAAAAGTAAATTCTTAATTATATTAATCGATGTAAACTCAAATCCTGATCAAGAGTATTCAAGTTCTTCCTCCAAGCATTGTCTAGGCAGCCTTGTTTCATTTAAAAGTAATATTTTAATAATTGTGATTATTTGTCTCTCTGCCACTAAAGTACCTATGGAATATTGTCCTGTTTAAAGGTTTAAAATAGCCTTTGGGACAGACTGTGGAACCATCAGGAAATATCTATTAATCTTATTCAATATTATTTGTAAATTATTTAGTCTAGTATCACCCCAAATGTTTGCTGCATATAGCATACTTGATTTTATTTTGGCCTCCACTACTTTTAAAACACCCTTTACCATACTTTGTCCCATTTTGGCATTAAAGATTCTGAATGCATTAAATGCCATTTTAGTTTTGTTACTAATCAGGGCTACATGATCTTTCCATTTGAGGTTCTCCGCAAATCTTACTCCCAAGTAGTCATAGTATTTAACCTGATCAACTTTTTCTTTGTTTAACCACATAGATCATTTCCTTTTACTATTATTGCCAAAAATCAATATTTTAGTTTTTGTCATATTGATCTTTAGCTTATGTTTAGCACATTGTTCATAGAGGCAATCAAGTCTTCTTTGTAAGCTCAAATCTCATTTATATAGATGTTAAATAATAATGGTGCCAGAAGGCAACCCTGTCGTACTTCTATATTAGTAGAAAAGGGTGATATTGTATTCCCTCGGTGGTCATACTGGACTTTAGCCCAAGTATGACTATGTAGCCTAATCAATATATTGAGTAGGTCAGAGCAAGTCCCTAGATTATACAGCTTATCCCAAAGGAGGGATCTGCTTATACTATCAAAGGCAGAGGAAAAGTCTATAAAGCAGCAAAACAATTTTCCTTTTTTGGTTTGTACATATTTCCATACAAGGTGCTTCAGGACATAACAATGCTGTATAGTTGATCTTGATTTTCTAAAACCATTTTGAAACTTCTGCAAAATAGACCCATCCTCCACCCAGTCATTTAGTCTCCCCCAAAAATATTCTGGTCAATATTTTTTGGGTAATATCTATTAGGTTGATTGGTCTGTACATTTTAGGATTATTTGGATCATCTTTTTTATATATAGGATAAATTATACTTCCTTGCCAACTATTGGGTATATCATGTCCCTGCACTATAATGTTAAATATCTGATATAATATGGGGGCCCACCAATCAATATAGTATTTGTACAGATCACCTATAATTCTATCCAGTCCTGGTGCTTTATTAGTTTTTAACCACAATATAGCATGTATTTCTTCTATAGAGATAAACAGAGAAGTCGGGTAATTTAAATAGCTGTATACAGATAAAATATATTGATTAATTTGAGCTTCATCTATGGAGAAATATAGGTCAGAAAAATAAGCTTCCCATATGTTTGGGAGAATATATGCTTCAACTTTAGTAGAATATTTATCATAACCCTGACTTACTATTCTCCAGGGTCTTTTGCTATCCTTATTTACTACCACAGTTTTATGTTCTTCCCACCTTTTCTTAATATAGTTTTGCCTTTCTTGGTCCAATATTCTCCTATATTTTTTCCTTTCTTCATTTATATTGATAGGAGTTATTTTATTGTGATTCTGTTGTTTATGTTTATACATTCTCAAAGTCCTAGTAAGAGTTTTTTTTTGCCTTTCTACATCTGAAGTTGAACCAATTCCTGCCAGTAGTTGTCTTATTTATTACACAGTGGGGTTTAATATATTCCATTTGTATAAGGAAGATGTAAAATCAGTTTCTTCTACAATAGATGATCTAAGGCTTACCATCATTGGATCATTCAAAAAATATCCAAAAAATTGTATAGTATTGGAGCAGCATGTATCCTTTTCTGATTTATTATTTCCATTCCACCCCCAGTAAGAGCTTCAGGACTACCTCTGGTGTTATTATCCATCTGAATTTTTAAGCTCACTGGGTTGTATGCTGATTCAGTTCTGCTCATTATTTCAAGATCTTGCACTATTTTAGTGGCTTCGAGATTCCCTCAAATTAAATCTATAGTTGATAAGCCTAATGGCCCATTGTATGTTAATTCCCCCTTACTATCTCCTGGCAGACTACCATTAAACATTAGCAGATTTTTATTAGTTAGTGAAAAAGCAAGTAATTTCCCTCTTTTATTTGATCTCAAATCCTGGGTAAGTCTATTATTACTGATCCCAGGACTGAGTTCCGGCAGGATAGATGAGAAGTCTGTATTGTTGCAATTAGTTGGGATTATTGCATTAAAATCACCCAAGATTATCATTGGCACATCGGGTTCCCTGCTCAGAATATCACTCAAGGTTGAATCGAGTTTTATTAAAGAATCATTTATGTCTTTAGACGGTGAAAAATAGACATTAACTACAATTAGTTTAATATGTCAATTTCCATCTTCTATTGATAGGGCCAGAATGTCATCTGGTATATCCGTATTCTTTGTCAATTTTAAAATTTAAATCTGTTTTTAAGTAAATGGAGACTCCTTCTATCTTTCTGCTGTATCTTTTTGTTTTAATAGCTGATTTTTGCCAAATTGTAGTAGCCAGGTAATCTTGGGGATTCTTCTATTATCACCCAAATTTCTTGAAGGCAAATGATGTCAAAGGTCTCCAAGAACCTGGCTACCTCGGGGTCAACTATTTTTAAATAAATTCCCTCTATGTTCCAGGACAATATTTTCAATTCTTTAATATCCAAGACAACTTCTTTCTTATTATTTTTGGCCAGTCACTGAGTGGCAGTCTCCCCCTCTGTTTGGATTTATATCTCCCCTAGTATCAGTCTCATTTAGAGTGCTTTTATTATAGATATTTTTCTGTTCTGAGGAAGTCCATTCATCCGGGAGCAGAATGTGAAGCCCCACCTGATTTAATACCGTGGCTTGTTTTAGTATAGTCTGTACTATACTGGAATTTTTGAAAGTGATATCTATCTGAGCAGTACTATTATAACGTTCATATATTTTTATGAAGTCTATCGATTTTTGGGATATTTTTGTTCCTAAAAAGGCAAACTGCTATCTCATGTTTGATGTATCCTAGAGTGTCTTTTTCTTTCGTTTCCCATCCAAACATAGTTATAGTCTTGTTTTCCCAAGTATTTGATTGTAAGTTTGTCTGATGTGCATGCCTCAAACTATTTCCTTTGCTATTATTATTTTCTATTATTCTTTCTTCCTCATTTTCCTCTAGCTCTAGCTCTGGTGTTTCCGAGGTGTCTTGTATTGGTACAGTTTGTACTTTCATTAATATAATGCCCATATACCTTAACATCTCTTGTTGGCCCCAAATCATATCTACCACTGAGCCCAGCTTGCTATATAGAAGGACACACTATGCATGGTCCTTTTTTGGAGGACTTATTACGTGTATGTCTATTTCCATTTTTTCCGCATGTAATATATACATTACCAGTCTTTTTAATTTATCTATTGTTTCTCCTTGGAGATAATCAATCCCATAGATTTCTATAAGATATTCCATTTCTGTCCCATTTAAATCAAAGAACTTGTGTGTAATATTTGACTCCTTTTTGTCTTTCAAATAGTTTTTTATCTGGTTTCTCTTTTAAAATATTAATATTGGTACAAGGTGGCTTCTGGCTGGCCTCGACCTCCCCAACAGCTCCCAATTCCCCGATATTCATATTTTCTTGCATAGCTCTATTATTTCTCCCTATCCTACTTCGAACTTTTAATCTCTTCCTTCCCCTAGAGGCCATATATATTTTCTCATCTCCTTTTACTTCTGGAGTTCTTCTCTCCTCCCCATTTGTGTTTTCATTACCCTGAGTATGTTTAAGGGGGGTCTCCCTTGTTGTATCCTCCTTCTGTTTCCCTGTATCACATTTATTTTTGTATATTTTAATTTTTTTAGCTCCCGGTTGGTTTTCTTCAGCTCTTTTAAGCAGCTGATTACTCTTTGTTTTTCCTTTGATTTCCTTATTTAAGCCCAGATTTCAAACACAGGGTAATTTTTTATCAAATGGGGAAGGTAGATTCACCTGAATAGCTTTATTCTCTCTCTCTGGATCTCATATTTGGTCTCCTTATTATTCTCAATATAGCAAGATTGATCTGCCCCATATGATATTTTTTTTCTGAATGAGGTTCTCTAAAGTTGCCCTGTTGTGAAATAGACAATTTCTGATATCCATCTTATCCTTGATTGCAATAAGATTTTCTAGAATAACTATATTGGCATAATAGGGACTTTTAATAATTTCAAGGAGTTATTTAGACAGAGAACTAGAGGAGGCAAAGTCACTTTCCCCAGAGAAATGTTCTTTATCGAAATCTAAACCTATAATACGTCTATAACTAGAAACTCTAATAGGTCCAGGGCCTGTTTTCTCATTATTTATACCAATTTCATCTTGTTTTTTCTCTAAATGTCTCAGGCCTTCTATAACCTTACTTAAATTATGTGTAATCAATTTCATTTCATCCTCCTTTACTACAATCTTTGAACATTTCTCTTTACAGTCTTTGTTTTCCTTTTGGTCTGTTGTTTTTGAGAACATTGGGGTAAATCTATTGGGGGAGCCAAGTAGTGAGCCAGCATTGGGAGAAAATCCTTCTGAGGAAAACTGGCAGTAATCTCTACTATTACTGCTATATGGATCATATGTCTCTGTGCTAGTCTCATTATACCTTTCTCATAGGGAGTGGTCTGAAGGAAGATAGGGCTGAAAAGATTCATAAGAAACCCAATCGTAAGAATCTAATGAGATTCCTTCCATCTGGGACAATGATTTTGTCCTATTTGTTATACTTTGGTTACAGGTACTAACAATCTCCTCTACCTGAACTCTTTCTCTATAATCAGAGTGTACCAACTGGCTGGGAGTGCTAGTGTAATTATTATAATGTGGCCCAGGGGGACCTATAGATGTGGGGTCCCTGTGCCACATATCCATAAGTTTAAACTGCAAAGGGTCTTCATTATTGGATCATTTAAGATCTCTTTCACCAGTTTCCTTCTTTCTTAGTTTTCCATCTTTTTTCCTTTGATTCATCACCATTTTACCTCTCTATCTCCCTTACTTACCATGACTTTCCCACTCCTAGTTTGCACCATCTAATAAGGCTAGAGGTCAATAAGAGTGCTTAAAAAGGCCTTAGAGGATGGAAGAATAAGATTAAACAGCTGTACCAGTTGTACTCCTTAATTAAACAGTAGGAGAATTTTCAGACAAATATATTGTTCTAGCTCCCTTAATATTCAGGAAGTAATTGAGCTCTACAACATCAAAACCCAGCTGTGATAGAGAGCAATAGCACACTAACAAATACAGCTACAGGGGCAGATATAAGGACAAATACAGATACTATATCTGAGTTATCTATAGTCCTAAAGAAAAAAGAAAAGATTCAGGTCAGGCAAGTGGAACAAAAAATGTTAGAATCTCATCATAAAATTAAAAAAAGAATTTATAGGGTTCAAGCATCAGGTCATCCATTCATTCTTCAATTCTCCTTTCTGACCCAGCCCTGCAAATGTCCTCAGTCAAAAAAAGCTTTGTTTTGTGCATCCAGTCTCTTTCTTTCACTTTATAAATTAATAATCCCTGTAAATATATGGAGCAGATATATGCAAAGTGTCAGTCTCTAAATTAAATATCTCAGTTCTATGGCTCAAATTCAGTCCAATACAGTTCACCAGGAATGTTTATTGCCTCCCTTTTATACCAGAAGTGGCATTTACAAAATATTCTGCAATGGAACATGGCAAAGTGTCTATAATTCCAGTCCTTTTGCAGGGAATAAGTGCAGACTTCAATGGTTCCAATTCCACCCAGGAGATGCTTAAATAGCAATATTACAGTACTCCTCACTGCAATTTAAAAGAAAGTATTCAGGACAGCTTCACTGTTTAGGCCCTTGGTTTACTAACTATAGTTAATACTATGTATAAAACAACCGTCTCAGTTTAAAATTTAGTCAGACTCACTAACATTTCTCAAAATCGAATCTGAATTTCACTTTTAGCCCCTTCATAAAACTCTTTAATAATATGCCAGGATTAAGAATTTTCAGTGGGCCATCTAAATTGCACACATATTGAGGCATCTGCTTACGAATTGCTGCACAGAATGCCAGGCGCTAGCCACAGCTCGTAACTCACTGAGGCCAAACGACCGTTTCCAAGCTGGCTATACAACAATAATATCAAACCGGACCAAGGGAGAAAAAGCCGTCACACACAAACGCTTAACCCAGAGAGGTCTCACTGGGATTTTAGAGGTAAAAAATAAAGGCTAGCAACTGAGGAGTTAACCGATCAGATAGTCTCTGAGTTTCTTTTCAGGATAGCATCTATAACGGCTTCTAAGTAGCATCTGACATTTATAGCAGCCAAGTCAGGTGACCCAATTTACATATGGCGCCAAAAGTAAATCAGATTGCCTTTCTTAAAATATACAGTTTAAAGAAATCTAAAACTATAGGGCTAAGGAAGCTATAAAACTAAAAATTCATAAACTAGAATTGAAGGCAAAAGAAAGAGTATGTATCACTAAAAAGCTCCAGTGAAGTTCAAGTAATCACCAGTTGAGCACAAGTCAGTTTTAATTCAGGATTCTCTGTTAAATCTCTTCTTTTCCACTGTTCTACTTTTTTTCTCTTTTTCTTCTCTTTTCTGTCTCTCAGACCAATCTTTTCCACCTTGTTCAGGGCCTGTCATGCAATCACCCTCACACACAATCTCTCCATGGCCAGCCTTTCTGAAGGGGCCCCCTTGTCTGCCACAATCCGCACTGGGTGATGGAGCACCGGTCTCCTCAGCCCACTGGCCTCCTCCTGTGGGAAACAAAAGACACTGGGGAGAAAAACGCCAGACAAGACACACAAGATAGTCTGGTAAGGCTTGTTAGTTAATAAACTGGTGGCAAACCTTTTTTAGTATGAAAAAAAAGCCTCCAAAAAGCCTTGCTGTCACAGCACTAACTCCAGCTTGTACAACATACAGCCTCTCACCCGACCTCAATGAACAGTTTAAAAGGCAAGTTCCCTCAATGAACAGTCTCTCTGAGACCAGCTCACACTGGCACCATACAGTCTCAAAGTAGCAGGTAAGTTATTCCAGGTTTTTGGACTCAAATAGGAAAAGTAGCACAGCCAATTTTGGTATTTCAAATTCTATATAATGGGCTGATCTTAAATTCTTATTTGGCTGCTTTATTTTTAACTCTTTGGCAATATACTCAGGTAATTTATTTTTAATAAACTTATACATGATTTGTGTCATATGTTGATTTCTCCTGTTATCCAGTTGATCCCACCCCAACTGTCTGTGTAACTCACAATGATGTGTAAGTCTATGTGCCCCTGTAACATACCTAGCCATTTTGTTATACATGCTATCTATTTTTTTCAAATCTATCTTATTTTCCCCCAATAGAGCACATCAGCATAATCAATCACTGGCAATAAAATGATGTTTATAACGTGCAACCTAGTATCCCTTGAAAAATGATTTTTTTTATCCTATATAGCATCCCCAGTTGTTATCCCAACCTCTTTATCATGCTATTTATATGAAATGACCATTTACAATTTATATTCATCCATAACCCTAGGTATTTATACTCAGTCACTAGTTGTAATTTAAATCCAACTTTTACTATAATTTTCAAGGTTTTATCAATATATGGATCTTTATTTTTATGTTGAAATAAAATTACCTTAGTCTTAGAATTATTCAGAACCAACTTATTTTTAATATAATAATTCTGTACGTCTTCAAAAGCTGCCTGAAGAGTTCGTTGAATACAGTAAGAATCCACTCCTGAGGTATACATAATAGTATCATCAGCATACTGGTGATATATTACATTTTGTTATTTAAATTCCAAATCATTTGTGTATAGATTGAAAAGAAGGGGTCCCAGTAGTGATCCCTGGGGTACTCCCTGCCCAATATGTCTAAAGTGTGAATAATGTGTATTTAAAAATACCTTTTGTTTCCTACCCCTTAGATAATTAGTAAACCAACCTACAACATTGTCTGAAAATCCCAAGTATTTCAACTTATTAATCAATATACTATGATTTAAACTGTCAAAAGCCTTTGGCAAATCAGTCATTATTGCTCTTGTCAGTAGACCCTTATCCATAGCAGTATGAATGTCCCCTGTTACTTTTAATAATGCGGTCTGTGTACTATATATTTCTCTGAAGCCAGATTGGTTACCATTTAAAATACCACAGTCATTTAAATAATGCTTGACCTGCTTAGCTACCATTTTTTCACAAATCTTTGCTACCACAGGCATCAAAGATATTGGCCTATAGTTATTGATCTCCCTCTTAGATCCAGTTTTAAAAATTGGAATTACTTTTGCAAGTTTCTGTTCATCAGGCAATTCAGCTGTAACTAATGATAAATTAAAAATTTGTGTCGGGGTGGGCAATCACTGGAGTTACGCATTTCAATAATTTGCTACATATCTCATCAAGTCCTGTTGCCTTTCTTTCATTAATATTCAACAGTTCTGACATCACCTCATTGGTGTTTATTTTCCCAAAATTAAACAACTGGCCTAACTTCTCTCTATTATCATAGAGCTTATCTTTCTCATGTAAAATAACGTTATCTACCTCATCCCTTACAATACCCATACTCACAAATAAATCATTGAAAAGGTTAGCTACTTCAGGGGCCCTGTTCCATATCCTTGTTATTAATACAAAATGTTTTTGGATACCCATTTTTACTCAGATTTTGTAATTTATATATTAGGTTCCAGAGTTTGCCAGGATGCAAGAATTAAGAGTCTTGTAATACATATTTATGGTAGTCCACTTTTGCCTTCCTGACTTCTTTTAGATATTTGTTTCTTAAGGCCCTATAGCTATCCCAGTCTATCTTTGCCTTTTGCCATTGGGTATTTCTCTTTATATGCAATTTATGCAGATTCCCATTGTACCAAATATAATTTTTTAACCTCGATAAATGTTTCTCACAGGTGCATGTAAATTGCAATTTGTTTTTCAAATTCCTCTTTAAAATACTGCCAGGCCTCATTAACAGTAGGAATTAAGTCTATCCTCTCCCAATTCACTTTTTCCAAATCCTGCATAAAATGAATATAATCCAAATACTTAAATGTTCTTTTAAAGCCCCAGTATCCAGTTTTAATTCCTTTTTCTTTAGCTCTCACACATACCACCCCTGATGATCACTAAAGGTGTCCCTCAGCACCCCACTTGTTTTATAATTATCCTTTCTCGTGGTAAAAATCAAATCCAAAGTCAATGATGCCTCACTATCCTTACTAATAATTCTTGTTACCCCTTCAATTAATTGACTTAGACCTAATCTTGTTGTCAAGTCAACAATTCATGTTCAACTGTTATTTGCTCCCAATTTACATTGAAATCACCAATCAGCAATATTTCATGTGTAATGTTTATATGGTGCTGTCACAAAATAACATGTTCATTTTCATTTGTAATATAAATAATATTGCTGATGACATGTCCTTATCAACAGCTGCCCAATGCTAAAGTGTTGTCACATGTGAGCATGAGATGGCAAGGCTGGTGAGCTCCTCCATGGTCGACACTGGGAAAATTACTAGGCATAGTACTTTAATAGTGCTTATGCATATGCTGTCAGTGCAGCAAAACCCCTACATCGATGGCAATGTGGTCACTGCAACCCAATCCACAGTCATTCTGTCAATCAGAATTTTACAGCGCTCACCATCTTGTTGCCCATGGGTATTGTGCTGTTTCCCCCTACACCTCCGACCTTGAGGTGATTATATTATTTGTCAGGGATTGCAGGGGGTGAAGCCTCCCATGGTGGGGGGTGCAGGTGGTGAAGCCCCTGCAAAAAGCCAGGATGTGCCCCAGTGCTTTGCCACAATCACGGTCAGGTGGCACGATAGCCAGGTGACATGGTTGCCATCGGCATTTTCATGTCAATGTAGTAGTAAAAACCTTTATTTTTAGACAGGAGAATAGATGGGTATAACACATCATTAGGACAATGTCATATTTACAAGATGGTCCTGTAAGTGTGTAGTTTCGACACTTAACACGTACACTACAATGAGACATTAAGATACATAATTATAATATAAAGAAATTGCTTACATATAATAACTCCCAAAAACTCACAATAGAATACAAAGCACAATATACTACAAAAGACTTATTAAAGTGCAAAATATAGTTCTAAAAATATGTAACTCCCTTAACAGTTATTCATATTGCACAACATAATATACTGTACAAGATCAAATTTCAGTTTATACAATACTATATTTTATTTTGAGCGTGGTGATTTAGAATAATGTGCCTTACCATAGCACTCACACTGAACTCTTAGTTCCAACTTTAAACCCGTTAAAAAGGATTTAGTATCCTTAATTATTTTATTTGTTATGGGTTTTATAGAGTTCCATAATTTAATTGCAATTGAAGGGAATCGCATACTACAATAGTTATTTTTAAACTTTGGAACTATAACATTTCTCAGGTTACTGCATTGTAAATTTTGCTGTTACGTTTTCTTTTCCAGTTTAACATAAAGATATGTCGGCTGGATTAAATTTAGAACTTTATAGATCTGAGTTGCCCATGCTATCTTTCTTTTACTTTATTGAGGGAGCCATCCAAGTTCCTCATAAAGTTCACAGTGGTGTATACGATGATCCTTCCTCAATATAAATCTAGCCATTCGATTATATAATGTATCGATTTTAATCAACGTGCTTTTTTTTGCAAGGCCATACACATGGTTTCTGTATTCAAGAACTGGAAGAAGAAGTTGATTCACTATAGTTTCCCTCATGTGTTTATTCATGCAAAAACTAGACCATCTAAATGCCCCCAATTTGATGCTGTATCAATTATGTGGTAATCAAACTTTAGAGTTTCATCGATCTATACCCCCAGGTATCTATAGTCCGACACCTGGGCTAAAACTTCATTTTTTGGTGTTTTTATAGTCACTACATGTTTACTTTCCCCTATTTTTTACCACCTTTATGAAATACCATAAGTTTTGTTTTCTTACTATTAACTAATAGCCCTGAATCAGATAACCACATACAAAGCTGTCCACCGTCTGCCTGTAAATTTGCTTCCATGATTTTGGGAGTTTTTCCACTAGCAATTAGGAGAGTGTCATCAGCATATAGATGTATGTTTGAATACCTTATACTATCAACTAACTGATTTATACAAATTAAAAATAATTTTGGCCCCAAAATGGAGCCTTGGGGCACCCCTCTTTGAACCAGAGCTTTATCAGATAATACACCATCAATATACACTTTGTTGCATTCTATTGTGTAAATAAGAGGCAAACCAATCACAAGACTCCTTAGCTAATCCAATCTCAACTATTCGCTCCCGCAGTATCCCATGGGCCTCGGTATGAAAGGCCTTGGATAAATCCATGAACACTGCAGCCACCGACAGGTAATCCTCCAATTCTGAAGCTATAATATCCACCATGTCGGTGAGTGCAGTGCCCATGGAAAAACCCTTGTGAAAACAGGACTGGTACATTGTCAGCTCTGTATATTTCTCCAAGTAATCAGTAAGCTGTACATGTGCCAGTCTCTCCAAGATCTTGGAAAGCACAGAAAACAAAGCAATAGGCCTATAATTTATGGGCTCAAAAGTACCCCTCTCCCTTTATAGACTGGAATAATTTTTGCATTATTCCAGCTAAGAGGAAAAATTCCTTCCATCAAACTCCAGTTATATAATTTTGTTAAAACTGGGGCAACCACCTGTACAGAATCTTTGAGAAAATGATTGTCCTTAACTTGTTTACAGGTAATACATTTAAATCTAAATTTTGGAATTTCTGGGTTTACATTTCTTAAATTTACATTTTTAAAAACTGGAGTAGGGATTTTTAAATCAGGTAGATTTACAAAATAATCATTCAAAATATTAGCTGACTGTTTGGAAGGTTGAGGAATACCCTTGCTGAACATTTGAATAGCGGGTCCATGGGCCACTGGGGAATCAAATGATTTAATTAGTGTCCAACATTTTTTACTATCCATAGTTTCATTAGTTTTAGATGCATAGTACTTTTGTTTTGATTTTCTAATTTGAAGCCTTAAAGTATTCCTAGATTTCTTATAACTTTCCCAGTCCACTGGGTTTAAAGATTTTACTGCAATTTTCCAAAGCCTATTTTTTCTATGCATCTGTTTCTTTAATTTTTCAGTTAACCAGGGAATATGGGACTTCCTTTGTATTAAGATTTTAAAAGGGGCTAATTCATTACAGAGCTCCCTAAACCATTTAGTGAATTTTTGTACCACTAGGTCAAGTGATGGAATTAAAAACAATCTATCCCATCTAACAGAAGCTAATCTAGCCACAAAGGCTTCTTTATTATAATTTTTAAAGTTTCTACATTTAATTTTTGGTGGAATTTTCCCCACAGGATCATATATTTTTTCTTCAAGTTTAAAGACACAGCTTATTGAACTATGATCACCTAAGATTGGTTGATTTACTTTTAAATTTAAGATCCTAATCTTTGCTGTTGCAAAAATGAAGTCTAGTATATTTCCTAAACTAAGTTGATAAGATTTTCTGGTCAGAAGAAGGATTTTTTGATTTATATCTAATACTTTGAAACTATTCTCTAATGCTTGCTCATGTGATTTTCCTCAAGCAGCGTTGAAATCCCCAATTAGCAAGAAATCATAGCCCATAGAGTAATTTTGTATAGTTAATGCTAAGTTTTCAAATTCACCTGTTGGAGTTTTTGGAGGTGCATAAATAACTCCTATAATTAGTGCCAATTTATATATTTTTACCAATAAGCAATCTATAAGCCCTATTTGTCCAGCATATAAAACTGAAGTGTCAGTTGACAATTCTAATGTCGATCCGATGTGGTGGAACCATGCTTATGAAAGTAGACAATGAGTTGAACTCTCTAATGTGACTAGTTTTCAAGAAATGAGAGCCGTCTCCAAAAGAAATCTGTGTTTTAAAAGTTATGCTGTAAGATCGGGCTTGCACATAAAAAATGGCAGATGCAATATTATGGCATATGTTTGATGCACCATGTATGAAAATTGGAAAATGATGCTGCCTGTGCCAGAATTGATGTGCATGCCCATTTGATGCAGGCACACCCCCAACAACGTGATTCTCATTACACTAAGCTTGCAGTAAGGGAAGTCACTTGAAGGAGATACAGTCCACACAGCTTGCTGTGTAGGAACTCACTTTTGAAGTCCCTTGAAGGCTGAACAAGTAAATAAGCCTTCAGGGTGGAAGAAATCCCCAAATTTCACTGAGGCTGAGACATCAATGCTCTTCAGCAAAGTGCAGCAATGGGCCAGGTTGTTACAGCCACCTCGCGGCACTATACACACCCCAAGGGGAGGAACAAGGTCTGGCGCAGCATTGCAATGAAGCTGCAGTAAACGTCGAGGGTGAAGAGGAAGCCCCAACAGCTGAAACATAAGTGGAATAACCTGTCTCCCTGGGAGCCGGATATTCTGCAGTGCCTCTGTGACCAAACCAGGAAGGCAGATATTAACATTAGGGAAGGACATTGGAGGCAGACAGGTCAGGACAGTATCAAATATATGCATGCAATGAACACCATGCTGTCATTGCTACATATGTGGCATGGCATGTACCAACCTGCATCTGTATCATCGCTGTTTCCACAGCTGTACAGTCCAGTGCACCCACAGATGTACAGAATGGGGAGCCACAGAATGATGCTGGGCAGTCTGCAGCTGAAGATATACTGGGACTGAGCCATCAGGATAGGTATTGTGTACAGTGTAATTAAACACTGCATGTTGATTAGCAGTGCAGGCCACATGGTGTTATATAGAATGTAGGTTGAGTAAATATAGGGTATGTCATGTTAGCAGTGATGCAACCCCACCTACAATGACTGAGTAAGTTGTCATTGGCCCTATAACTCCAGGGCAATAGTCCCGTGTTTCCCTGTGGGGTACATTATTTTCTATGGGAGACAAAATGCTGTGCTGTCCCATATAACAGGCTGAAGGAGTTGGCCTGGGACAAGTTAGTCAGGGTAGGCAGCATAGGAGGTATGGAAGAGAGATGGGGACGATAAACAGGTCATTCACAAGGCATCTTAGTTATGCATGAGAATGGTAAACAACAGTTAAAAGTACAAAAGACCATTCTGGTCCTTGGTAAGGGCCAGGGAAGCAGTGAGGGCAAACAAAGGGGCTTTACCAGATACAAAGAAATCGGGAAAAAGAATGGGAGAAATACATATTAGGAAATAAGGAGGCAAGAGACCAGTTAGGGAGTCAAGAGCAGACACTGAGCTGCGTATTGTGGAGGGTGGAGGGTGTCAAGTGCGGAGAAAAGCAATTTGTCTGGTATATTAGGGAAAAAATGAAGAAAGGAAAGGAAATCATTAGACTGTCTGAAGGGGGTAGGGTGATAGAGGAGGACGTAGAAAAGGCTACAGTTCTTGATGACTACTTTAACTCTGTCTTCATAAGGGAAGACAGTCGGATGTTGACATAGAGTGGCATCAAAGCAGCCACATAGGGGGGTTCAAAGATGAGGCAGATGGTATTTACTTACAAAAGGGTCTGGAAAGAGCTAGCAGCTCTAAAGATAGATATGCTTCAGGACAGGATGGAATGCATCTGAGGGTGCTCATGGAACTGGCAGCAGAAACAGCTGAACCCCTAGTAGGATATTCAGTAACTCTTTACAGACGGGTAGTTCTGAAGGACTGGAGAGTGGTAGATGTGGTTCCACTCCATAAGAGGGGAAGAAAAAAGCAGGGAACTATAGATCTGTCCGTCTTACCTCTATGGTAGGGAAACTGATGGAGTCACTGGTCCAGGAGGATCTCAAAGACTATCTGGAGAGCAACATTCTCCAGGATTGCAAACAGCATGGGTTCATGGCAAAGAGGTCTTGTCAGACTAACCCGATAGTCCTCTTTGACTGGGTGATGAGGGCACTGGATAGGGTTCATGTTGTGGATTTACTCTACTTCAACCTCAGCAAGGCTTTTGACTCAGTGTCTCACAGCGACTGGTGAAGAAGATGAAGGATCTGGGTGTAGTCAGGGACATAGATAGATGGGTAAGTAAACTGCCTAAGGGGGAGGCAGCAGAGGGTTGTGGTTAATGGGATCAAATCACAAGAGAGAGAGGTCATGAGTGGGGTACCACAGGGATCTGTCCTCTTTAGTATGTTCATCAGCAACACTGGAGAAGGAATCCTGGGCAGATTGTGTCTCATCACAGATGACAATACACTCAGTGTGAGGTTGTACAGCAATGAGGGAATCAGGAAATGCAGAGTGATCAGCAAAGACTAGAGGGGGTGGCCTTTGATTTGGCAGTTTAAATTCAGCGTACCAGCTGAATTTCCACGATCCACCAACCTCAAATTGATCTGCACACAATTGCTTATGCACATAATGCAGTTAAAACTTTTTGTTTTAAAATTGCCAGTGTACCAGTAAGCCACAAACCTCTGATTCCCTGATGATACGTTGAGCGAAACCGGCTGGAGGTTTGGTGTAATGGGTTCCTGCTGGTGCTCTCAATCAGAGGTTTGTGGTTTACTGGTACACTGCCAATTTTAAAATAAGAAGCTTTAAATGCATTATATGCATTCCCAGTTGTGTGCTTATCTGAGATTGGTGGACGGTGCGAAAATTCAGCTTGCACTTTGGTTTACCCTTTCTTTCCTAGCACGTCCAGCCGATGGGGTGGCTTTTGGTTGATTTCTTAGTTTAAATTCATTGCCAGCAGTGCAAGGTGTTGCATGTAGGGAACAAGAGAACCTATAAGTTAGAATTAGTGACTTACTCAAACACTCAAGCCAGTGCAACAAGGCCTATAGTATGGCAAATAGGATGCTGGGATATATCGGGAGGTATACTGACAACAGAGGGAAAGAGGTATTACTACCTCCTTATAGATCATTGGTGAGGCCACACCGGGGGTACTGTGCCCAGTGCTGTAGTCCTCACCTCAGGAAAGATAAAGACAGGCTGGAGATGGTGCAGTGGAGAGTGACAAAGATGATTCAGGGACAACAGGGCAGGTCTTGTGAGGATTGCCTCAAGGCACTGCACATGTACTAGCTGGAGACCAGGCTGGAGAGAGAGATATGATACAGACATTCAAGTTCCAGAAAGGAATAAACACAGTGAACTGTGGGGAGCTATTTAGCATGAGTAATGGTTCAAGGGCACGAGGACACAAGTGTAAATTGACAGGAGCGGAGTTCACAAGGGATATGCAAAAATATTTACAGAAAGGGTGGTGGAACCATGTAACAGTCTATCAACTGAGGTGGTGGGTGCCAAAACAATTAATGGTTTCAAGCATGGGTATAGTGGATACTCAGGGTGGCAGTAATAGGGAGAGGAATAGGTAGATGGATTCGGGATGGCTAGAACTCTATATGGACACTAGGACCCACAGTTAGCTAGGAAACCATGTGCAGACTGTATTGGCTATTTGTTTTTTTCTGCCATCTCTGTGTTTCTATATTTCTTTAGAAAACGGCAAAGAAAATAAATCCTTGTATCATGATTGGCTGGCAAGCTTCCAGGGGTGTGCATTTATTTTTTGATAAAGCCCTCTGAAAAACAAGTGCCAACTTTGCCCAAGATATGAAACTGGTATCATGCTGCCAGTCCGAATTTTAAAATGCATTTTCTGCCATTTTTTTCCCCTCGGTAAATGAGAGGGCAAGTGAGAGGACCCACTTCACTTCACTCCGCAGAACAGTTCCCACACAAACAAATTCAAAGACTTCCAGCCTCAAAAACACAAAAGAACTCCTCTACTTCTTTTTTCCCCAAAAAAACCACACCGGATTCAGCCGCTCAAACCACTCCTGACCTCTGATCCCCCCACCCGCTCTCACAACCACTGTGACCCAGCAGCGTGACTTTATCTCTGGGAGCCACTTCAAACAACTCCTGCTCTTGTGTTTCCTGACCGTGCTTCTCTCCCAAACTACTGCCAGACACACAGAAGCACTTAACCTCGATCCAACAATTAGATATGTGTTCACTTCCTCTGCCTCACTTTGTTTGCCAGCTGAAACGCCACAGAGCACACCAATGCCAGCATTCAGCTTCTAACTTTGACTCCTGTCCCACCATCCAAGGGCTCACTCTTTTCCTCATTGAGGTTCAGTACATGCATCCTCTCTTCAGTCACCAGAATGTTCAAATTAAGTGTTTTTTTATGTTGTTGTTAAACTGGACCCAATTCTTCTCCTCTCAGTGACTACTATGATCTTGGACCCCTTCCCTATCCCTATAAGATAGGATTACAAGTTCTATGAAACTGTGGTGCAAAAATCCTGGTCAGTCAAACAGGGTCTCCTAAACAACAACACCCTCTATTGGACAACATGGCGCAGTACAGGGACTACTTCACAAAATTATTCTATTTTTACCATTTATCAACCTTGTTCTTAATTTTAATTCTATTTTATTAGAAATGTTACGCATGGGCCATTTCTAAGTGCAATAATACCCTCCAGGGTGGGCGGTATTGGGCAATACTGAACCTTCCTAGGCTATAAGGCCCTTTGCCTGCAGTGTCGGGCCTTATTATACCTCTGGGTGTTCCGATATTGCTCAATACTGCTCACCCTGTTGGGTATTATTGCTTACATAACCAGTGCAGGTCTATGGGAACAATATTTCTGTAGATGTCTCCAGTATTCTGCAACATAAAGGACTCCCTGCAGATATCCCCTCTACCCTTCCAATACTCTATCCCCTTCACCCACTCTACTCTTCCAATCTTCATTTATGCTTTCTACACCTCCCCTAATTTCCCTCTATCCTCTCTGGCTGACTCCCTCACTGCAGTTGCCTGTCATGCTTCCTTCTGTGAACTTCTCCTTGGAGACTTCAGTATTACTTGATTCTCCACAGCCACCTGGCCTACCTCCCACAGGACTGAGTTGCTAAACCTTGCTGAAATAATTACTGGACCCACTCAGCACAATCCCCTCTCCCCCAACCATACCCTCTGGAGTGGATGCTATCATCTCACCCCCATTGTATCATTGCAGCTGGTACTCTTTCAGATTCCTTCAGCAACCACTGCATGACCTTCCATATCAGGAAAGTCAGGCATCCCCTTCTGCCCCTCAATACATTTGGTCTAAACAATAGTGCCCTCCTAAATGACCTGGCTGCAACTAATTGTTCCCCATCTAGTTTGCCTCCAGCATTGATATGGCCCTCTCTCTCTTTTTAATACTAAGTCTACTCTGGTCTGGGAGAAGCATGCCCTCCTTAAATAATTTATGGGTAAACAGTTCTCACCACCCCTGACTGCATTTGACATTGTCAACCAGTATAGTTCCTGAGACCAAACGTGGGTCAGTTTCAAATTTGCTGGCTTCCAGTCTGGCCGTGTCCAACAGGTCACTTAGAAACTCCTGTACAAAGGCAGTCTGTGCAGATAATGCCCATTACTTCAAACCTTCAGAATAGTCTTAACTCCCCAGCTAAAGTCCGGAAGACTATTCACTCCCTCTTTCACCCCCCCAACCCAGTCTGCCCCCCAAGTCCTCCTGGTGGATGCTTCCCAGTCTCCAACCCTCCCTCTGTTGCTGCTCACTTCAATGGGTTCATTACCACTGGTGTTCTGCCCTCTATCCCAGTCCATCTCCCCTCTCTTCCTCTCCCATTTTATCTCTGACCTAGTCAGTTAAGGGTTTTCACTTTCCTCCTGTCAGTCTTCAGGAAACTTTGGCAGACTAGGTGGACCAAACGGTCCTTATCTGCCATCAAATTCTGTGTTTCTATGTTTTCGTTTTCCTCGCTTAACCCTTCTAAGTTTGGCCCAGACAGGCTGGACCCTAAACTTATCTGGCTCTCAGCACCTGACATCACCTCTCCCTTCACTTTCCTTCTGAACTTCTCCTCATTCTGTGCAGTCCCTCTGTCCTGGATGGTTGACAAGGTTCTACCTGTACACAAAGAGGGTGATCCCACCTCACCTGGTAACTTCTGGTAACTTCTGGCCTCTCCCCCTCCTACCCTTTCATGCAAAGCTTCAGGAGGAGCTTGTCTACTCCACAATTGATAACTTCCTCTCCTCCTCCAACTTCCTGTCCCCATTCCAGTTTTGTTTTTTGAGGCAGCACTCCACTGTTTCCTCTGTGCTGTGTGTTACTGATTCCACCCTCACTGGGATGGATCAGGGACGTATCACTGTGGCTATTTTCATCTATCTGGCCAAAGCCTTCACTTTGGTGTCTTGCCCTGTCCTCCTGGACAAGCTGGGCTGTGCTGATCTCTCAGCTCCAGCTATTGTTTCTGCTTCTACCTCAAGGGCCACCAACAGTTGGTACTGGTTTGAGGCATCCCATCTCTTTCCCTACCAATCCAAGCTGGGACCCCACAGGGCTCCATCCTGGGTCCCATCTTCTTCTCATTATTCCTGAATGACCTGCCCTCTGCCTCTATCAAGTCACAGACATGCAGGTATGCAGTTGACACAGTCAACCGTGGCTGTGGAAGGCCTGCTTCAGCAAGAGTTCCGCAATATACTGAACTGATTCCAAGCCAACCAACTCCACTAAGAAAACAGTGTCCATGACCTTTGGCACTAGTCAGAAACTGGTCAGGCTCTCACACCAACTCATCTTCTTTATGCTGGATGACACCCCTCTTGAAGTAGTCCTCGTCTTTAAGTACTGCGATGTGTTGCTAGATAGCAGGCTGGACTTCTCTGCCCACATTGATGCCATCCATGCCCAGTACCACCCAAAACTCAGTGCCCTGGCTGTACCACAATAAGGCCTGCCTTTCTCCACAGGTCTGCCAGGATCTGGGCATCAGGATGGTTCTCTGTGATTTTCGACCATGTGGATGTGTTCTATGGCACTGCTCTTTCTTTTTCCCTCACCAAAGTGGATACCCTCTGCAATACTTTCGGCCGATTTGCCGTCAATTCACCCTCCCGTACTCATCACTGCTCCTTCTACTTCTCCCTTTCCGTCCTCTCTCTCCCCTCACATTGCCAGTGCCACTGTGCTTCTTTCAGCTCAGAATATTGGTTTGTGTCCCTCCCTTCTTACCTGTATTCACGCCACTCTCACATCCCCTTTTCCTTTTACTTCCTTGGCTCCAGTGATAATTGCACCTTCTTTCTTCCCCACCTTCACTCCTCTTCTTAGCAATCTACCGTCTCCTATCATCTTACCTCCCTCTGGAAGCTGCTCACCTCAGCCCTCTACCTCTCCCCCTCACTGCCAGCCCTTAGACACCAGCTAAAGCTTCTCCATGCTCCCTCCTGCTCCTGCAAACCCAGCACCTGACCCTTCCCCCTGTTCCTAACTTTTCCTTTTGCAAATGCTCCCTCCCCCTCTTATGATCTGGAATCCAACCTGTGAACTGAAACTGCCTATTTTACTCTTCTGCACTGCCATAGCAATGTCACTTTTTGACAGGCACAGTGTGCTTTATTTAGCTTTTTACTTCTTTGTACACTTCCCTGTAAGCTGGTTTTATGGTCCATATTTGTCATGGCTTTGTTCACCTGCTTGTTCTGTATAGTGTTATTGCAGTTTGTAATTTATCACTGCAACTGTATTTGTATAGCTTGATGTGATTTTGTGTACTCCTCTGTCCCTCTCCATTGGTCACACCTGAAAATGGGCTTCAGCTTAGTGTACCTTTCTCAGTTATCAAATCTTTAAATATGTAGAAATAAATTAATAGATATGGGAGTCCTGCAGTGCCTGTATGTGTACCTGTAGCCGGTACTGCCTGGTCCAGGAACATATGCATGTCACTTACTGTAGCCGTACCCTTATAGCACAAATGCATGTACAGGCCTACCATACATCCCTCACTGATGCTGTCCACCATATGTTGTTGCATGTGCTGGACAGGTGCAGCCTTCAAACAGGCTCTGTGAATTAGAATGGACCATGCGTTGCCAGAAGTGCCAAGAGGCCAGAGTCTATGCAGAAAGAACAGGACACAGGATGCAGGAGGCCCAGAGGGAGACTACAGGGACACACGTCTGGAGCCACAGACCAGTGGATCGACACAAGAGGAACCCAGTAGGGCTGCCACACAGCCTGAAGATGAAACCGTGGTGGCAGAGGAGGAGGACAGTGATAGGGAGTATAAGAATATGGATGTAAGGGATGTAGCACCAAATAGGCCACCAGCCCCTGATATGTTGCTGCCTGCTGCTGAACACTGTGCTCTGCCACAGGTGCTACCCAGCCCTGCCATCCCTGAGGACCAAAACACTGTGGAGGGGGAGCCTGTAGAGACAATGGGGGATGGTGGAGAGGAGGATGTTCCCTCCTCAAGATGGGACAGGCTGCACACCTTCATGCACACACTGAACAATCAACCTCAGACTGTGACCGATGATTTTTCCCACTACAATGTTCCCTGCAGGCTGCAGTGGACATGCTGGATACATTCAAGGAGCTGTAGACTGCTGCCCTGTGTGATGTGTTCCTTTGTAAATAGTTTGTTTCTATATGCTGGCCTTTTCTAGTTTTAAGAATATTTTATTTTAAGTGTATATAGTTCATTAGTTTTAGAATTGTGTTTTGTATTGGTTTTAGTGTTGAGTTGTTTTTATTTGTTGTATTTTAATATATCATTATTCATGATGCACATGGTGTATGTGTCATTATTCCATTGTAATATTATATTTGTTGGGTTACTCACTTGTGCATCCCCTACCAACATGTGTGATACAGTGATATAATGTATAACAGTCATTCCGCTGTAGCAGCAGTATGGCTGGATGTAATGCAGAGGCATGCAGTACATGCCATGTCACACATTACTGCATGCCTGGGGGCAACATGCCAGTACACTGCATTGTTCCCTGCAACAGCTGGCAGCACTGTGCTGTGCCACTGCAAGGTACAGTGGTACAGCATGGTTTCCTCCTGATATATGCATCTATGTGTGACCCCACATTCTAAGTATGCTGTGGCATGTATGAGCATATTAGAGGTGCCTGTATCCAGGTCCATGAACACTGATGTGTGGCACCCCTACTGTCTGATAGCAGTGGTACAGTTATTGAGATAGCAGTGTAACCCACCCCATCCCTGATGTCTAGGGGTATGCTGATGGTAACTGTCCATGGGGAAGGGAGACCACAGCAGATACTACTCCAGAAATGGCTTGCATTTACCTGGTCTTACAGTCACATTGGGGTGCAAGGCTCTTCGTGTGTTGGGCTGAAAAGCAGTCAAAGTTAACCACTATAACATTTGATGAAATAACTGGAATAATAACTGGAGACCACAGCTTTGTAGACCAAACCATGGGGATCCCATTTAATGACAAAATATAATAAACACTACATGGAGTGGAAAATAGTTGGGTTGAGGTAGGGAGTACCTATCTTGGACCGCTATGATCCCATGTTTCGCATTGCAGATAATTCACATGAGCAGACAGTTCACAAATTCCCATGGGGCGTGAATCAGACATCTCCAGATTTAGGCTGCTTTAGTCCCCAGATGCATCTTTAGGAAAAATGGCCCCAATTCTCTTCTTTTCCCTTTACTCACTAGCTTCTTTTCCCACGAAATTGCTGTCCTTTCACCTTTGGGCCACTGCCTCTGTCCTAAGTCCCATCTTGACTGTCTCATTACTACTTCTCCACATGGAACAGGCTGGCCTCTCAAATCAGGACTGCTAGCTCCCTTCAAGCTCCCATGATGGCTTCATATGGTTTCCCTTAGGTGACTGTCCTCATGACTTATGGACAACATGTCCCAGAACTGTAGCAAGCGGCACTTCATTCCTGCTTGATCTACTGTCACTCTCTGTGGGGCTTCAGAGCTGAAATCTCCTGGTGAAACCATTTCTGGTGCCTCTCTACTTGACTCAACCTCATGCCTCACCTTTAGGCAGCAGTCCCAATGAGGCATCTTGCTTCAGTCCCACCAGGAGGCATACTGTGGAGTATCACATGGGGCTGGAAACTTCAGCCGCTGCCCTGTCCTCCCATAGGATCTCACTCTCTGCCCTCAGTGTAAAAATTCTGTGACAGTCTGGAGTGGGCAGTCACCTCTACTCCAGCTTTCCTCCTCTCTCAAACTGTCATAGCAATAGGCTGGAATATCACTTACTTATGGGCACTCGGCTAAGCCTTTAGCCTGATATCATAAAATATATATAAACCATATAAAATAATGTAAGATGGGCTCAGATTCTTACTTTACAACCTACTGTATAAAAAGTTCTAGATAATTATGAATAACATTTCTGTCGCACCCTTGGTGTTATATAAAAATAGATTTTATTTTTCTCTGTGCCATATAACTAACCACTAATAACTGTTGCATAAATATAAAGTCTTCTAAACATTGCAAAAAGCAGCATAAGCACAAAACAACAAAGCTTTCAGAAAAAATAAGCAAAAATTCAAAAGCAATGAATAAAAGTAACTAGACATAACATACTATTTTAGCATGTCTGTGAAAAATACTATTAATCATGTATAAGCACTCATAAGTTTCTTTGCATTAGTATCTTAGATTATTTCTTTGTGTACAATTTGTTTAAATGTTTTTTTTCACATGCAAAATGTTTATATATCTTTGTATAGATTTTAGTAACTTCCTATATACCCATTGTTCCAAATATTAAGACTATTTTCCCCATGCAACCCCCAGCTAGGTCCAATTAGAACATTATAAAAATATCAAAAATAATACTCAAGACATCTGATTAGTGGCAAGGTTTGGGTTTCCTCTTAATTTCAGAATGTTAGTGAGACTTCTGCTTCTCCTTGATGGCAAAAGTCCTTTCAGTGGCCGGATCTTGCTGTTATTCCTGTCTTTTCTTTATCCACACTCGAACCCTGGACCCTGTGCTCCATCTGGCATCAGCACAACAGTGCAGGCTTGCTTCTTGGCTGGTACAGACATTAAGAGTCAGGTGAAGTCCTTTGTTCAGGTTTTGGCAAGAAATTCAAAACAGTACTAAATAACAACAAAAATGTCCAGTTCATGAACACAGATCTTCACAGTATCCCAGTCAGAGAGAGACTGACTGGTTCCCATGGAGGTTGACTTTATCACCTCTAGGCCAGGGCATTGTCCTGACATCATTTTCTGCAAATTTTACCAATGTTGATTGGATCATGCAAATGATATAGGGGTGGCTAGCCCCTTGCTCTTAGGACAGCCCTTCTTTGCAAAGTCTGGTGGTTTGAAACTTTTTTCTTTTCAAAACTGTTTTTCCTCCTTGCATTCATATGCAACTAGATACAGACTTGAAACATATATTTTCAGATTCAACGTAGAACACTGAGCAGTTTGATACTTAGCATCATATGGGCGTCTTTAGCATAAAGTCCAGAATTCATACAGTACTTCATAGACACTGTTTCCCTGTGGATTTCTTACAAATATTTATAGCTGATTGATCTACATTTCTTGAAGTTCAAAATGAGGCATTTTTCTTCAGAATCCACCTTTAGGAGAGTTCATTTAGTCCAAAATGTCTTTTAAGAAAAGGAATGCCTTTGTTCTCAGTTTCTCTGGCTGAGAGCACAACAATCAAAGCTGTTTACTACAAACTTTTTAAGATGGTGTATTTCAACTCAGCCCCAACTCACACACATAAAAACTTCTCATGAGCTGACTTCTCCAAAGATATCAAATACAGATATGCCAATTCTTACACTTTTAGCACAGAATTCTTTAGCAAATAATATTGTTTTTATGGTTACTGTAGTCATAAAACTTGGTCAGTTGATAGTTTAAAATGTTCTTTATCAGCTGAGGTAATTTTGTTCTGGCAGTATCAAAAATAGCTTTGCAGCAAATTAAAGTATATTGTTCAATAGTAAAAATGTATAAGTTACTCCTTTTTTTTTTTCAAACCAGCCATTTGGTGCATGATAGTGCCATATCATAAAACTTGGTATGTGTTTTCAATGATTTGCATATCAGATTGCCTCTTCTCCTCCAAGCAGAATTTCAAGAAGACCCTTAATATTACTCTCTTACGGGGCACAGTTAAGGAAACCTTCCTTTATATTAAAAGGAGAGTCTGAGATACCATTTTTTTTCTTAAGTTTCATCCAGGCAGATCATGAAGGCATATTTTAAATCCTCTTGGAATTTAAACCAGCTGTCTTTGTATTACATCTCAGTTACATTCCAAGGCCCAGATATTCAAAAGGGTTGTGAATGGCGCAACAGTGTTGTGCTATGCACAACCCACTGATGCGCCTTGGCTTGATATTCAAAAGGGAAAAGTGTGCAGCACAAATCCCGATGCGCCAGAGTGCATCAGTAATGTATGCAGGCACAGGTGGGGGGGGGGCGTGCCCATGCATACTCTGCACAGCCCGATATTCAGCCCGGAATGTGCAGAGCCATGCATGCCCAACCCCTACCTGTGCCAGCACAGAGTTGATCAAAAAAAAAAAAAAGAACAACTGATGGCCACCCACAGGTGAGCTGCTGCATTGCAGGGCACAACATGGCAGCTGCAACCTGTGGGTGGCCACCCGAGTTCTGGCTGCACCTGGTGGTGCCCCCCCATGCCCAATCATGGGCATTTGTAATAAACAATAAAGAATTCCTGCTGCCTGCCCAATCATGGGCATCTGTAAATAAAACATGTCCTATATCCCTGGTGGTCCAGTGGACTGCTATCTGCATGCTCGCGGGCATCTGTATAAATAAAAAGAAGTAATTCCTGTATCCCTGGTGGTCCAGTGGACCACTATCTGTCCAATTGCAGGCATTGGTAAAAAAAAAAGGAAGTCATTCCTATATCCCTGGTAGTCCATTGGACCGCTATCTGCCCGATCGCAGGCATTGGTAAAAAAAAAGGAAGTAATTCCTATATCCCTGGTGACCCAGTGGACCGCTAATAGCCCAATCACGGGCATTGGTAAAAAAAATAATTCCCATATCCCTGGTGGTCTGGTGGTACCCCTCCCCACCCACCCACTGAGCCCCACCACCCTGCTCCCCCAGTCAGGGGGTGTGCAGCCATACCATACTACACATTCCAGATATGTGAATGAATCATTCACATATCTGGAATATGTAATATATGGCCCTGACTTCTACGCCGATAACTCACGCTGTGAACCAATGGTTGTTAATACATGATGGTGTCAGTCGGCGGGTGGCAGGCAGGTGGGGTGCTGCCCCCGCTCGACTGACGGGGAGTGGGGTGGTGGGGCTCAGTGAGCAGGAGGAGGGTACCACTAAACCACCAGGGATATAGGAATACCTCTTTACCAATGTCCACTGATGGCAGATAGCGATCCCGCATTCCAGAGATATACTTTCTTTTACCAATGCCACGATCAGGCAGATAGCGGCGTGGACCACCAGGGATATAGGGATTACTTCCTTTTTATTACAAATGCCTACGATCGGGGGGCAGAGAGCAGTCCGCTGGACAACCAGGGATATAGAACATGTTTTTATTTACAGATGCCCGCGATCAGGCAGAGAGCGGTCCACTGGACCACCAGGAATATTGGACATATTTATTTATTTTTTGACAAATGCCCACGATCGGGCTGCAGGGGGCATCGGTCCCCGACAGCTGCTGCCTGGCATGGTGCCAGGTGCAAGTTGTTGGGGATCAGTGCACCTGCATGCAAATTGGGCCATAATGACATGCAAATGGCCCCATGTGTGCCTTGTATACATTATGGACCCATTTGCATGTTAACTTTTGAATATCACGGTTGCTGTGCATGGAGCAATGGAACTTGTGCTTGCATCCCCATGCTCCACTGTAGCCCACTAGCTGGTGGTGCTTTTCACTTGCTTGCACACTGGGGTGGCCAGGGTGTGATTTTCAATGCTGCTGAGCCATGGCGCAACTCTGTTGAATATCGCCCAGTCCACACCCCTGCACAGCCAAGTTGAGCTGCGCCCAAGCTTGCGCCACAGCCTGGCGCAGTTTGAATATCTGGGTCCTAGTCTAATAGTATAATTAAAACATTAGTGATTAGACATTATAAAGAATATAAAATAGTAAATATACATTAATAATGCAGAATAATAAAATTATGATAAATCCTTTTTACAATCTATGATTTGTCCCCAAATTTCCCCCTTTTGAATTAAAAATGTATTTCTGAAATAATACATTTTCCAATTCTCAACTGTAATCCTGCCATATATGTATACAGTTTAAGCATCACAGGCAAAATTAGTCACATAACATAAAATTACATCATCATGTGGTAACTTATGACATCATCAGCACATTACATCATCAGGTGACATCATCATATATGACAGCAGACGTGATGTCACAGGGGGGTGCCAGAGAGCCAGCTTCTAGGCAGGACGTTCATCTCTCATGCTCTACACCATTACCTCAGTTAAATACAAATTAAACCTTAAAGAACATCAGACAGCTGGTTCTAAAGACTCACATTGTGCTCCTTATATCAAGAGCTATCACATGATACCAAATTTGAAATGGGCAGAACAAGAAATGTGCAGAATGCAGTTGGGTACCTGAAGGCCTACCATGCAGCAGGCCTCTCAACATGTGTAAAGCTACAAAAATTACTTGAGACCTTTGCTTTTTTTATTTGTTTGGTATTTTATTTATGGTTACAGTCTGCATGTACGCTTAGGGAATATATTTAAAGATTATGCATTTTACAATTGCTTTTATACATTTGTCTTTTTAACAGAAACTAGGCAGAACACCAAGTTTCATTTACATTTTAACAACATACAGTGTTGATACTTTTACAATCTTACTACCATAACTATGTGGCTAATGCTTGCCCAAACATGCTTTGAGGCAGTTCAAGGACACATGAGTTTACTGGTATCAGCATATTATACAATTTCTTACTTTGTTATGCTTTTACAGTTATGCTGGCACAGTTATGTGGTTAAGGCTTGCATTTATATGCTTTGCAATTGTTCTCCCCCACATAGCCTACCTTAGGAGCTTTATACATTATAATTTGCTTACAGTCCCCCCTTTGAGACTTTTTGAGAGGCTTACAGTAAATGTTGCTGCCATTGCAGTAACTAAATTTTGTTGATTTATTTTAACTTTGTGGTACAGCAGAAGAAGTAGTATACACATGATACATTGGCCCAGATATTCAAAAGGTATTCAACACACTGATGTGCTCTGGTGCAATATTCAAACGGGAATTGTGCCTGGTACAAATCCTGATGTGCCGGAGCGCATCAGTAATGTATGCGGTGCAGGTAGGGGGGCATTCCTATGCATACTCTGCACATCCGATATTCAACCAGGGATGTGCTGAGTCATCATGCACAACCCATACATGCGCTGCACAAAGTTGATCCAAAAAAAAAGGAACAACGGCTGGCCACCCACAGGTGAGCTGCCGTATTGCTTGGCGCAACACGGCAACTGCCACCTGTGGGTGGCCACCTGAGCTCTGGCTGCACCTCTGTGGCAGTGCCCCCGATGCCCAATTGCGGGCATCTGTTCAAATAACCATGTCCAATATCCCTGGTGGTCCAGTGGACTGCTGTCAGCCCACTCACCGGCTTAAATATAAATAATATGATATCCTATGTCCCTAGTGGTCCAGTGGACCACTGTCAGCCCGATCGTAGGCTTTTGTAATAAAAAAAGGATAATGTCCAATATCTCCGGTGGTCTAGCGGTACCCCCCTCGCCACCCGCCCACTGAGCCCTACCGCCTCGCTCCCCCCAGTCAGCAGCAGGTGGCAGCACCCCACCCACTTGCCACCCCACCGCCCACTGACTGACACTGTAGGTAGGGCTGTATGCCCATTAGTCCACAGCATGAGCCAATGGGCATGCAGCCCGTACTGTACTACACATTCCAGATATGTGGGTGGCAGGGCAGTAGGCGGGTGGGGTGCTGCTGCCCGCCGCTGACCAGGGGAGGAGTGGGGTGGTGGGACTCAGTGGGTGGGTGGGGAGGGGTCCACTAAACCACCAGGGATATTGGACGTAATTCTTTTTTTATTAGCCCACGATCGGTCTGACAGCAGTCCACTAGACCACCAGGGATATAGGAAATCATATTATTTGTACTTAAGCCCACCATCTGGCTGACAGCGTTCCACTGGACCACCAGGGATATAGGAAATCATATTATTTGTACTGAAGCCCACGATCGAGCTGTGGGGCACATTGCCATGCAGGGCAGGGGGCATTGGACTCCAACGGTTGCTGCCTGGCAGGACGCCAGGCGCAAGTCACCAGGGATTGGCGCACCTGCATGCAAATGGGGCCATAATGACATGCAAATGGACCGATTTATGCCTTGCATACAGTATGGCCCCATTTGCATGTGCACTTCTGAATATCATGGTTGCTGCGCATAGCGCAATGGAACTTGCGCTAATGCATCCCCCTGCTCTACTCTGGCCACTTGCGCTGGCACAGTGCCACTGCGCCATGCACACTGTGGGTGGCCAGGGTGCGATAGTCAGTGATGCTATGCCATGGCGCAGCTCCATTGAATATCGCCCAGTCAATGCCCCTGCGCAGCCAAGTTGTGCTGCACCCAGGCTTGTGCCACAGCCTGGTGCAGTTTGAATATCTGGGCCCTAGTATAACAATACTGACACAGACAACAATTAAGGTAGGACTGGTGCCAAGCACAACAGAGCCTTAGTTTTACCATGATATAACAGGTATACTGTATATGATGCCTGAGTTTTTATATTTAATGCAGAGATTTTTTTGCTGCAGTACTAAATTTTTGGTGTATTGCTGATGCAGCAAGGCATTTATTTGGATTTTACTTAGTTTACGCCATATAATATGTGGAGGTGTTACCAAATTACTGAGCAAGTTTAAAGCTTGTTGCACAGAACTATTGATGTGGGTAACATTTTTTTTGTTGTAGGCTGGCCGTTTATATTTATTTGTTTATTAGATCATCGGTTTACAGACCTTTGAGTCATAGACTCATTTACAAAAGCACCTCATCAAGAGAGCAATACATCACAGCAAACAAACAGTACAGTACATAATGCTTAGGTTAAAAAAGCAACCAGTGTTACGGGCAATCACTGGTGGTACATGCTTGGTAATAGGTAGATCATAGTAGTCATAATATAGGTACACGAGTACCATGTCAGGTAGCAACCAGAGATATTTTATTACATTAGTCAGCAGATGTTGCTTGAGACCCCAGGTATATGTAGCAAAAGTAGACAGGGCAGACTCAGTCTAGGGGTGAAGGTAAGGGGCAGGTGGGGGATTATGTGCAGTTGCAGCAGTAAGTGCTTGTCAGATGGCTTCTGAGGTAGACCTTAAAGGGACCAAGCTTAGTGTAGTCGGCTATATTGGCTGGGAGGGAATTGAACCAGGAGGGAGCCCAACAGCAAAAGGATCTCTGGGCCATAGAGGTCCTTACCCTGGGGACAATAAGGGAGGTTTTGACAGTGCTGCAGGTGGAGATTGAGGGGGAGGCACACTGCAGGGAGGTGGTGACCCCGGGGGGAGCCCTAGCAGGGTCTTTTTTACAAGAAGGCAGGTTTGGAAGTGGAATCTTTCTTCAAGGTTGAGCAAGTTGGTGGTGGAATATAGCAGGCATGTATGGGTGCGCCTGGGGCTCCCAGTATTAGCCTGCAGGCCTTGTTTATAGAGAGCTGGATTCTTGTGAGTGCAGTGTTGTCGGCTGCAGCATAGATGGGCAGCCCATAGTCGATTAGTGACAGAACAGAGGAGGTGATTGCCAATCTAAGGGCCTCTTGTGGTAGGCAGTCCCTATGGCAGTATAACAGTCCAATCCTGACATTGGTGGCAGCAGGGCATTGATATGGGAATGGAAGGAGAGTGCCGAATCAAAAGTAATGCCCAGATACTTGTAGGAGGAAACCTGCTCAAAGGGGTTTAGTGTGCTAGGCAGTATCTTGAGAGGGGCACCACTGGCTTTGTTTTGGCGATGTGAGAAGAACATAGCTTAGGTCTTTTTTAGGTTCAGGACTAGCCTTTGTGATGTGAACCAATGCTCAGCTCTATCAAAAGCTTGTTGGAGGGTAGCCTGGAGTGTGTTGGGGTTGGGGTCAGCAGCAAAGAGCACAGTGTCATCTGCATAGAGGAGGATCTTACTGGGCAGTATATAACATTTAGTTAGCTACAGTCCAGGTTTTATTACTACATGTTTTAGGGCTGTCCAGCTAGTACACACTATGACTGGTTTTACCACATGGCTTGCTGATATTTATTGACAAAAGTTAGGGTAAAGGAGTATTGTTTGTGAGCCCACGAGGTAGTCATTTTTTTTTTTTTGTATACAAGGGTTTTATATTTTTGCACACACTGTCATTTGGGCAAAACATTATATTGATTGTTATGTTTAAAACTGTGTCTTTAGGGAGCTGTATTTTTATAATTTGATTATCAACTAATACACCTAGGTTGCTAACCTGCCATGATACCTTTGGAGATTTATAACATACAGGAATAATTAACAACACTGATAAAACATGCCTGCTAATATTTGAGTATTGGTTAGGCGAGTTTTAAACTTTAATTATATTTAAAGGAGGTAAGACCACATTTGGTCTTTTTATTAGATTTGTGAGATTATACATATATTGATTTTTAATGGCAACTTATTGTTTTTTATTTTTATTTTATTTTACAAATAATTATGTGCTTTTATTGCAAACTGTGAGCATGCTAATTTTACATATGTTTTATTAGCTTGTTTTGGTATGGTGGTATTTAACATATGCACCATTTTAGCCACAATTTTAAAATTATTTAGTTTTACCAAAAGCCAGTTAGTTAAGGCATTTATTATTTGCTGCTAAATTTATAGTCTTTGTCAAGGGTTTAGTAGCAAGATTTTTGAGAGTGATTTTTAAAGAACGGATGTGCCTTTTTAAAACTATGGAATATATTTTGTTAGCTATTTTTAGTTTAGATTTTAACCAACTTTATACATTTTTTTCTTTTTTATGTTTAGAATTGCTTTTAAGGATAAAAGATCAGGCAACGGTGTTGTGCCAGGTGAAACCCACTGATGCGCCCTGGTGCAATATTCAGAAGTGGATGTTGCGCTGCTCAAATCCCGATGTGCCAGAGTGCATCAGTAATATATGCGGCGCAAGTGTGGGGGGCGTGCCCATGCATACTCGGCACATCCCAATATTCAGCCCGGGATGTGCTGAGCATATGCAGGTGCAACCCCTACTTGCGCTGCACACTGGTACTCAAAGTTCAGCCAAAAAATAAAGGAGCAAGGGCTGGCCACCCACAGGTGAGCTGCCATATTGCAGGGTGCAAAACAGCAGCCGCCAGCTGTGGGTGGCCACCTGAGCTCCGGAACCAGGGTCTGCTGGCGTCGCACCCCCCCACACCTGATTGTGGGCATAAGCATAATAAATTACATGTCTAATATCCCTGGTGGTCTAGTGGATTGCCTCCAGCCTGATCGCGGGCATCAGTATGAAAGAAACATTTAAATAATCCCTGGTGATCCAGTGGACCGCTTCCAGTCCGATCGCGGGCATCAGTATGGAAAACATAGATTTAAATAATCCCTGGTGGTCCAGCGCTACCCCCCTCCCCCCGCTCACTCAGACTCACCACCCGCTCTCTCCAGTCGTAGTGGCGGCGGCAGCTCACCCGCCAAGCCGCCCGGCCGCCCGCCAACTTACGCCTGCAGTATGGCTGTCGCCCACTGGTCCACAGCATGGGCCAATGGGCATGCAGACCATACCGTACTACACAGTCAGATGTGAATGGATCCATTCACATATTGGAAGCTATAGTGCAATATGGTCTGCATGCCCATTGACCTCTGAACAATGGGCGACAGCTGTACTATACGCAGTCAGTTGGTGGTGGCCGTGGCTTGCAGGTGGGGAGCTGCCACCTGCCGCTGACCGGGGAGTGGGGTGGTGGGTTTGAGTGGGTGGGTGGGGAGGGTGGTACCGCTGAACCATCAGGGATTATTTAACTGTTTATTTCATACTGATGCTCATCATCGGCTGGAAGTAGTCCACTGACCACCAGGGATTATTTAAATGTTTATTTTAGCTGGCCCATCGGCTGCACAGTTGGATTTCCATCTGTGATGCCAGCGACCTGGGTTCAGAAATGGACTCGGGTCGCCGGAGGGCCGGCTGGGGGGAGAAGGATGTAGCATTCGGAGACAGCTCTCCTTCTCTGGGGGGAGGGTGGGGATTTGCACCGGCGCATGCTGGCTCCTGGCAGAGGTTGGGAGCACAGCAGTGATGGCCGGGTTCTGTGTTCAAAGGGAGTGACAGACTTCGGCGTATGCCTTGACGTCAGAATGTCACTCCCACAGAAAACCAGGAAAAATGCTTCCCGGATGGCCAGATGATGGTCGCTCTGCCCTCAGCTGCCACCAATCCCATGACCGACACACCTCAGCGGTACCCCGGGCCAAAATGAAGTAGCTATGGTCGCCCCCGCTGGTGCCTTCCCCCTCAGAGGAGGGGGAAGGGATATGCCGGGTTACCCAGGGGGACCGCCATATGAGGTTGGTAGCCAATGTGGGAGTCGGGGCAGGCAAGTGGGAGGGGCAATAGAGACCCAAAGGAGTGGGCAGCCAGGAAGAATGGGAGGTGCAAAAAAATTTTTTATTTCATACTGATGCCTGCGATTGGGCTGGAAGTGGTCCACTGGACCACCAGGGATTATATAAATGTTTATTTCATACTGATGCCCGCGATCGGGCTGGAAGCCGTCCACTGAACCACCAGGGATTATATAAATGTTTATTTCATACTGATGCCCGTGATCAGGCTGGAAGTGGTCTACTGGATCATCAGGGATTATTTAAATGTTTATTTCATACTGATGCCCGCGATCAGGCTGGATGTGGTCCACTGGACCACCAGGGATTATATAAATGTTTATTTCATACTGATACCCGTGATCAGGCTGGAAGCGGTCCACTGGACCACCAGGGATATGGGACGTGTATTTCAATTTGTTTATGCCCGCGATTGGGCATTGAGGCACTTTGCCACGATGTGCAGGGGGCGTTGGTCACTGACTGCTGCAGCCTAGCAGGGTGCCATGCGCAAGTCGCTGGGGATCGGCGCACCTACTTGCAAATGGGGCCATAATGACATGCTAATGGCTCCAGTTGTGCCTTGCATGCATTATGGCCCCATTTGCATATCCACCGCTGAATATCACGGTTCCTGCGCCTAGCGCAACAGCACTTGTGCTGGCACTTCCCCTACTCCTCTCTTGCCACTGCAGTGCCACTGCGCCATGTGCAATGTGGGTGGCTACATTGCCATATTCAACAGTGCTGTGCCATGGCGCAGCACCATTGAATATTGCCCAGCACACTCCCTGGTGCATCCCAGTTGTGTTGCACCCAGGCTTGTGCCCCTGCCTGGTGCATTCTGAATATCCCACCCCTGTGTTTAGCATGATACTGATTAAGCATATTATTGTAGTACCTTTTTTAAATTTTTGCTGTAGGGCATTTTTTTACAGGCTTGTGGAAGTCTGGGGAAAAGGACATGCAACAAAACATTATAATACTGTAATTTACATGGATAATACAACAGATACAAATTTTGTGTTAAAATAACCCTATTTGAAGGTGGGTTAAAGCATTTTTTAGAGACTTTATTTGGTACATATTTGATTTGCCACTGTGCATTTTTAGCCGTAGTGGACACATTACAAAACGTGCCTACTTACCTATTTTTTTGTATATGCTAATGAGGTAAAATTAGCACTAAGAGGTAGTTTAACAAAAATATTTTTTATTTTTACAGTATTATTTATAGTATTGTTTACAAATTTTTATAGTCTTTGTAGATATTTAGCAGAAAAATTACTACTTTGCATGGGAGTTTTCTTTTAATAAAATCATTGCTGAAAATGTTAGCACTTTTTTATTGCCAATAAATGGTTGTACATACATTTTTTTGTTGAGTGTTATTGTTGCTGGCACATAAGGCATGTGTAGGTTATTTTTAAGGAGTACAGCCAAAAATAACAGTTTGATTTGGGCATTGTTTAAAGCATATAAAATACATTTTTAGAACCAGATGCCCACTGTGTTTATGTCTTTTTTTTATTATGACTTGAGTAACATTAGTGGTACTGTTTATGTGGGGTCGTCTTAGGCAAGTGGCATTTGAACATATTACGATTACTGCCACCCAAAATATACTTAGCTGTTACCTGCTAAGATTACTTTTTTTACTGCCTTTAATTTTGTTTGTAGTGTGGAAAATGACAATGGACACATGGTAAGTATTTTGATTTTAGATTTTGGGACCCATATTGTATAACCTGTGTGGAAATGCCCATTTTTTAATATTGTGAGCCATTTATATACAAATTTACAGTGTTTACCTGTGCTTTTTTAAAAAAACAGTATTTTTTTTATTTAATCTATTTTTTTTACAGTCATGTTTGATCTTTTTTTATTGTATTAATTTTGCTAACATTGGCATGTTACATTTTTGTACATACATATTTTTGCCTCATAGGGCTAGAGTTTATTTTACCAACCTTTGCGAGGATACCTTTTTGACTTTTCTTAGTAGATACTTAATAGGGGAGTGGGGTGTCTGCAAAATGATATGATTGAAGCCCACGATATGCTTTGTGCTTTGCACTGCCTAATATACACCTAGCAAGTGGTGTGCACATTTTTTGTATGTCTGCTTTACTGGGGCCAGTACTTGGAGAAATATTTTACCAGCCATAGCCACCCTTTTTTTTAATTGTAACAACACTACATTTAAGTCTTGTGGAGTGGCACTGACCAGCAATATAAACTTTTTAGTGGCAGATGGGCTTACTACAGCTGGAAATTGCATTAATGCCTGTTTTAGTTGAGTAAACACTTTTTGGTACTCCATGTTTTAAATTTTGTTAGTGTCTTTATTCCCCCCTTTTAACAGACCATATAGGGGTTTGGCTTTGCCTTTGCTAGAAAATGCTTTTACAATCAATCAATCAATTAACCAGTTCAATGAATCAATATCTTTATTTATCCAGGTGTACACCATTGAGCAAGCACATTTACAAGGTGGACCTGCGGCATACAAACAATAATACAGTTGAACAAGTTACAGACATTAGGAACAGTAGAGTCAATCACACTCTGTAGTAATAATACTTATATACAGGAAAAAATGTCAGAGTACATAGGTCAGTAAGCAGACAGCAGTGCAGTGCTTGTGCTGGATCCATGCCCAAAATTGTGCAGTTCTTCTAGGTTTGTGTCTGAGGGAAGGGGCAGATGCAGGGGATAAAAGAGGCAGGTACTGAACAGTACTGGATGGACAGGGAGTCATGGTGATTTGAGTATGACAGGCTGTGGGTTGGGAGGAAAGCAGTGTGCTGTCAGGGGAAAGGGAATGCCAGCTGGCTGGTGGCCATTTAATTTAGTGGAGATACGAGCTGCAAGGTCTTGAGTACTGTGGACACAGGTTAGAATAGTGGCACGGCATGGGTTAGGATAGTGGTACAAGCTGGGGGTGGGAACCATGGGGGGATTGGTGAACATTCAGATGAGCTTGGGAGGATGCACAAGAGGGAGTAAATGTATAAAAAGTGCTGTGGTATGGGGAAGAAGTCTAACTAGGCATGAGCGAAACAGTTGCAGGTCTCTATTATGCAATTACACTAAAGGGTTTTGAGCAAGCCAGTGCTAACTGAAGACCTCAGCTTTAGAGCTTTCTGGAGTCTATTCCAGAGTGAGAGGAGTGAGAAGCCTATGGCGGTTCTCCCGAAGTGTGTGTGAGTCTTGGATATATACAGTGAGATCAGGGAGCAGCTTCTGAGGGCATGGAAGGCAGTCAGAACAGCACCGAACCGAGGAAAAGATAGCCAACTCAGTTAAGAAGGGGGATAAAACCCTTTTAGGTACATCAGGGAGCGAAGGAAGACTAAGGGAGGGATAGTGAGGCTTAATAAAGGGGAGGGGGTGGGCAGAGGGTGATGGTGAAAAGGCAGAGATACTAAACAAATATTTTTGCTCAGTATTTACAAATGAAGAGGGGGAGGTACCTAAAACAAACAATAGAAATACTCTGGATACAGAAGTTGATACCAGCCCTTTTACAGAAGAAAGGGTTCTGAAAGAGCTCTTAAAACTGAAGGTGGACAAAGCAATGGGGCCTGATGGGATTCATCCCAGAATTCTAAAAGAACTAAGGGTAGAACTAGTGACACCACTGACTACCCTCTTTAACAAATCATAGAAGGATGGGGTGGTACCTGAGGACTGGAGGAGGGCAGATGTGATTCCCCTTCACAAAAGTGGGAGCAGGGCAGAAGCAGAAAAGTACATACCTGTTAGTTTAACCTCAGTGATAGGGAAAATGATGGAATCACTTCTGAAGGAAAGAACAGTCAAGTACCTAGAGGCCAGAGGGGCAGAGGACCCAAGGTAGCATGGATTCACAGCAGGAAGGTCATGCCAGATGAATCTAATAGATTTCTTTGACTGGGTGACCAAAGTAGTAGATCAGGAGGGCTGTGGACATGGCCTACCTAGACTTTGCAAGGCATTTGACACAGTCCCACACTAAAGATTAATATACAAGTTAGTCAGCCTGGGAGTGGGTCCCAAGATGATAGCCTGGGTAAGAAGAATTGGCTGGAGAATAGGACATAGAGGGTAATAGTAAATGGAGTCCACTCTGAAGAAAGGGGGGTTACTAGTGGGGTACCACAGGGTTCAATATTAGGACCGGTCCTCTTCAATGTCTTTATAAGCAACATTTCAGAGGGACTGGAAGGAAAAGTATGTCTCTTTGCAGATGACACAAAGATCTGCAACAGAGTTGATGCACAAGGTGAGGTGGAAAGGATGAGAAGGGACTTGGCAAGGTTAGAGAAATTTTCAAATGTATGGCAGCTTAGATTCAATGCTAAGAAGTGAAAGGTAATGCACCTGGGAAACAAAAACCCAGGGGAAGAGTACACAATGGGGGTGAGATACTAACAACAACAAAAATGGAAAGGGGCCTGGGTAGTCATATCAGATAACTTAAAGGTGAGCAAGCAATGTGAGAGGGCAGTAAGGAGGGCTGGGGGGATACTGGGATGCATAGGGAGAGACATCACCAGTAGAAAACAGTAAGTTGTTATCCCTCTGTACAGGCAGCTGGTGAGACCCCATCTGGAGTACTGTGTCCAGTTCTGGAGACCCAATCTCTGCAAGGACATAGACAAGATGGAAGCTGTCCAGAGGAGGGCAACTAAAATGGTGCAGGGTCTGCACCAGAAGACATATGGAGAGAAACTAAAGGAGCTTAATATGTATAGCCTCGAGGAAAGGAGAGAGAGGGGGGACATGATAGAAACTTTCAAGTACCTCAAGGAATCAACAAAGTCCAAGAGAGAGCATCTTTCAAAAAGAGGTGTGCAAGAACAAGGGCACAATTTGAAGACAGGGGTGGCTCAGAGGTAGAGAAATATATTTTCACAGAGAGGGTTGTGGATGCATGGAGCGGCCTTCCGGAGGAGGTTGTGGAGTCAAAAACAGTGGTTGAATTCAAGCATGCATGGGACAGTCATAAGGCAATTCTAGGGGTTGGGGGTAGAAAAAAGTAGGCTGCTGGTTAACTAGGATCTGCAGCTTATCCATTAGGTAGGGAAATGGGCAGACTGGGTGGGCCAAGCGGTCCTTATCTGCCATCAAATTCTATGTTTCTCTAGCCACAATAGGTGTAAGGCAGTCAGCAATGTATTGGGGGAGTTTGCCACTAATGGCTCTGAGTGTCCAGAGCACCGCATTCATGTTGTGCCTATACTGAAGGAAGGTACAGCCCATAGCCATGTATAGTGAGCAGTGGTGGGTAGAGAGGGGGAGGGGGAGGTCAGTGATGAAATGTATGGCTCTATGGTAAAGTGTATCCAGTTTTCCAAGGTATGAAGCAGTGCAGCTACTATATATGAAGTCCTCATAGTCAATTAAAGACAGAAACGAGATTGACTAGCGCTCTTCCTACTTCTTGGGTTAGAAGCCGCCTTATCCTATAAAAAAGGCCAAGCCTCTGTCTTAGTTTTTCAACAGGTCATCCAAGTGGTTGGCAAATGAATGTTTGTGGTCCATCCATACCCACAGGTATTTGAATTTTGTGACATGCTCTAGGTTCTCACCCAGGATCGTGGAGATGGGGGGGAGCCGATCACTGTTGGGTAAGCCAGATGGGTAACAGGGGAGAATATCATGGCTTTTGTTTTCTTAGCATTTGATAGCAACTTTTTGCTGATTAGTTGAAGTTGCAGGAGGTTAAAGTCTTTTTGTAGATCAGCACATGCCGTTTCAGGCATTGGGTGACTCAGGTAAAGCACTGTGTCATCTACGAACAGCTGGATACTTGCCTCCTTGATGCCCACATCTGTATTGTTGCTGCAGATGGTGAAGAGGAGCGGTCCCAAAATGGATCCCTGGGGGACACCTCTTTGAAGCAGTTTGGGGGCAGAAAGTTCGCCATCGGCCTTAACCTGCTGGTATCTGTCAGACAGATTTTATAACATTTTTACAGAAGCCTACCATTTTTAAAAATTGTCTTAGAGCTGTTTTAATTTTAGGTCTTGGTAATAATTATATTACCTTATTTTTTTGGGGAATTTACTGTCTTTTTTTTTTTTTTTAGTAATACATTACCTTAGGAAGGTCACTTATTTTTAATTATTTGCGCCTTACTAGGATTTAACTAAAGATCCCCTTGTTGTAAGAAATTTAAGCTTTTTTTAAGAGAGCCACATTTTTTTGTTGTTGTTTGGAATTGCAACAATATATTGTCGACATACTGTATTATGGTATTGGGGCTGGAAAACCTAGAACATATTTTAGCCTGGCACTGGTGGAAGACAGTGGGCGATGAGTGGAACCCCTGGGGTAGACACTGAAATGTATACTGTTTGTTTTGGAAGATAAAAGCAAATTTGTATTGAGTGTCTGGGTGGACTGAAATTGACCAAAACCTATTAGAGACATTTAATACAGTGTGGATGGTCACCATTGGTGACAGTGCAGCTATTAAATTAGGCAGCCTTGTTACAATAGGCATCACCAGTGGAGTTACTTTATTTAGGACTTTGTAGTCAACTGTAAGGTGCTAAATGCCATTTGGTTTGTGCACCAGCCACAGAGGGGGAGTTTACTGTAGAGCAAATTGATTTTATTACACCTTGTTGCTTTAGTTGGTTGATAATGTTTTAAATTTTTTCAAAGGCTTTTTTGGGAAAAGAGTATTGTTTTTGCAGGGGTGGGTCCGGACTTTTTATTTGTATTACTTTGTTATGGACCCGCCCACACTTGGTTGCGCTTTGCTCCCATATTTTTTTATATTTTTGTACTACTTTACACGTCCATGGTGTCAGGATTTTTTAAAGATTATTTATGTCGTACAGCTTTAAGGATTTTATGGTATGTACAGCATGGGTATTTAAGCCTTTTTGTGTCTTTTGATTTTGGTTATTGTTTTATGAAATTATATTACTAAGGTTTACTAATAGTCTATGGGACAAATACATGTAAATAGTAGCAGTGATGGCAGTAATCAAGTTTCTGGCCCAGGTGTAGAGTTTCAACCCAATGTTTCTACTGTTGAAGTACATAAGAACTTCAGCGAACATATATCTATAACTTCATGGAATATTGCTGGGGATAAATTCTAAATATGTGGATCCTGAATTTGAAGAATTTCTTACACAAAATGATATTTTAATGCTACAAGAGAAATGGCATAGCTTAGAAACCTTGGAAAAAACTAAACTTAATGGTTATGTACAGATCCATTGTCTGGAAATAAAGGTAAAGAAAAAGGGCCACCTTTATTAAGATAGTTGATTATATACAAATAGTAGAAACAGTTTCAAGATCAAACTATTTGCTTGTTATTTTTAAGCTCTGGGACCAACTACTATTGCTGGGCAATATATATCTACCTCTGAAGAATACAACCCCCTTTGACAAACAGTTGAGTTCTAAAATAATAAAGGATATAAAAACAATTATAACTAACAGAGTATAGAAATATTAATCATGGGTGATTTTAATATTAGGTATGTGAATAATAATGGTTCTTCTGCATTACAAGAAATTATGATAGATCTGGGAATTCCACATAGGCAAACTTTAGATAAGAAATACACAGACAAACACCAACAAATGACAAATTTGATTGATGCGTTACAATTAGCAATATTAAATGGTCATCTACCATCTGACTCAGTAGGGAAAACAACATATACTAATTCCAGGGGCACTTCAACTATTGATTATACATTATGTTCATTGTATGATTATGAAAATTATTTGGATCTCAAGGTATTACAAAGAATAGAAAGTGATCATCTCCCAATTGTTCTATTTAGAAAATCTGATCATAAAATAAGAAGAAAGCCTGATGAACATCTTGATATTAGAAACAAGAGATTATGTTTGGACAAAATAGCAGAACCTATGGTTAATAATATTGTAGAACGATATAGTCAGGAAGCAGAATATCTGTTGGAAGATGAATTTGAGCCAGAGAAGATATATAACACTATTACTCAAGTTGATTACAAATATATAGCTGTGATACATAGTGAAAAAATGATAATAAACAGAAATATAGATATGAAAACTGGTTCCACAAGCACTGTAGACATGAGAAGAAGAAATTAAACAACATAGAATTACAAAAAATATCCCACCAGAGAGAATATATCTGCCCTTAGACAAATTCAACAAAGATACAGAGTGTACATTAAGCAAAAGAAATTTGAACATCAAATATCATTGTGGGAAACAATGTATAATGCTGTTGTAAGCAAGGATGATAAAACATTCTGGTCCCTTGTTGCCTCTGCTACCAGCAACTCCAGACAAATGGGCTGACTATTTCTCACATTGGTATTGGAACTGTAACATGAGAGATTACGAAATTGACTTTGAGATTAATAGTGACTTTAATTGGTTCGTAGTAGATGAAGTTGCTAGGGCTATCAGTAGTTTTAAAAGTAATGTCTCTAGGCCCTGACAAACTATTTATAGACTTTTGTAAATTTTTTATCGATTGGTAGGCTAATATTCTGACAGACTTATTCAATAAGATTGTTATGCATGCCTATTTACATCCAACTTGGCATGGAAGTTATATTATACCTATTTACAAGAAAAGTTCAGTTCTTGATCCAAGCAATTTTAGGCCAATTAGCCTTATAGATTATTTAGATAAACTATTTGCAAAAATACTATTGCACAAAATGACTATATGGTTGGAACAAACAAAGGCATTATCTCAACTACAGGCAGGATTCACTAAAAATAAAAATACAGTAACTCAAATTTTTATTCTAACTCACATATTGGAAAAGTATTTTAGGCTTAGAGGACAACCAATATTTGTAGCATATGTGGATTTCTCCTCAGCATTTGATTCTTTGACTAGACAAGTGCTTTGGGATAGTATGCATAGAATTGGTATTGACATTAATTTAATTAACATCATTAAAAGGTTATATTCAGACACTTGGGTCCAAATTAAATATTCAAAGCAAGGGGATCTAACAAATAAGATTAAAACAAATTTGGGTGTACATCAGGGTTGTGTATTAGCCCCTACCCTATTTAATATTTATATCAATTATATTATTATAGCAATGGGTAAGGAGAAACATCATGCTCCAGAGATTGGGACAATGAAAATTCCTGTATTAGCCTGTGCGGATGACCTGGCCATAATTTCCACTAGTAGACTGGGGCTACAAAATGCAATTAAAGATCTGGAACAACTTTGTTATGTAAAAAACTTAAAACCCAACTTACAAAAGACTCAAGTGATGATATTTGGAAGCAATAGATTATATAGGAGTATTTTTCTAAAAAATGAAAGGCTAAAGTATGTAAGACAATATCAATATTTAGGGGTCTGGTTCTCTAACAATCTGAAATGGAACAAGCATATATATTCATAAAAAAATTAAAAATATACTTCTGGCACTGAATAGGTTCAATCACTTATATGGTGGACATTCAATTACTCCATTTTTAAAGACCTTGAATGCAAAGGTTATTGCTCAAATTCTGTATGCAACAGAAATTTGGGGAGTTTCTCCCCTTGTGAATTTAGAATCAACCCTCGATAATGTCTATAAAAAATATTTAAAGTTACCCAAGGGTTCGTCAAGTGCTTTAGTTAGAACTCAAATTGGACAGCCAAAACTGGAACGTATGGTTTAAGCCCTATTGATTGGATTCTGGATTAAAACTAAAACAGACCCTAAGGATGATTTGATCCAGCTATGTATGAGAGAAAAGAAAGATTATTACAGTATAATAAACAAACATGGTTAAAGAGAACCCTAGGGTTATTGGAAACATATGGGCTAGTTTATTTAAATGACTTGGTCAGTCAAAATATTAGTTTGAATTCTAGCTATACAGCCTTTGCTACTGAGAAGATTTATGAATACTCTAGACAACAGGATTTACAAGAAATTAAAATACTGAAATCCGCTCAATGATTGGTAAACGATACAAAAGAACACAATATCAAACAGTATCTTATTCTGGTTAAAAATAAAGAGCATAGACAAATTTTGACAAGGTTCAGATTTGAATTTTTTTCTAGTAATATATTGCTTGCCAGATATAATAAAGCACACAATATCTCTGTGAACTGTGACTGTGCTTTACAAGAAGTAGAAGATCTAAGACATGTAGAGTTGAGGTGTCCCTGGTATGACACTCCCAGGAAAAATTACAGGGTAAATATTTAATACTATGGGGTATTCTGGACAGATATTTGTTTGACCTTTTATTTAACTCTGAGAATGAGAAAATTCTTACTGATCTTGCACTTTATCTAATAACAATTGATAAGATAAGTGAATGGAAGAATTTGCCAGGGAAAAAAATCATTTCAGAATTTGATCACTGCATTTCTGCTCATTAACTATTATAAGCACACACTAGCTATTATATCTTTCAGGATTTGTTTTCTCACACTGTATATCCCTTTTTCAGAAGAAATATTTTTAAGTATTTTTAAATAATGTTATTATTGTTAGGGCTTAGCCCCTCTTTTAAGGCTTATATACTATTGTACTGTAACATGTGTCATGGATTGTTTGTTTGTATGAAATTTTTATGTGAAATGGCTAATAGCCGATCAATAAATGATTTAATACTACTAGTCTATGGGCAGACAAAATGTCTATACCTATTATTGTACCTTTGTGGCTGTTACACTTTTAAAAGGTACACTGGAGTGTATGGCCATTAATATCTAGGGTACATGGCTGAGTTTGAGTAGCTTTTATAATTTTTTCTGATAGCCCTTGAAGGCTAATTTGTTTTTTTGTGTATTTTTGGGGGCATATTGGTAAATTAGTGATGCTTATGGTAGCCTCTGTGTCTATTAGAATATGTGCATGGCAGCCCCCAAACGTTGCTAATATTACAGGTCTGCATTCCCTTTTTTTTTGCAACACTTTAATACCTACAACATTTTTGGGGGCTTGACACCGTCACTCTGGGGGTTTATGGTGCAGGGCTGCTATTTCTTTATTTGTTAGCATTTTTGTTAACATTTTAATGCATTTATGACCTGGGTTTTTTTTTTTACCTTTTATTTTACCTTTTTATGCCTAACAGTCTTTTTTAAAATGCCCTTTTCTACCACAGATATTACACATAAACCTACTTTTACCCTCTGTCTTTACTATTGCCACCACCTTTGTTTACCAACTTTTTTTGCACCTTTTACTAAATTATCTTGTTACATTTTTCACCAATTAGTCAAGATCTTCTTTTTTTGTACATGTCTTTGCACGTTTACATAACATTTTAATAGAAGCTGGGACCAATGTAGCCTGACAATTTATCAGGCTTAAAATGCTTCTTTTTATTTTTATTTGGATTGGAACCCCCCATATGTGGCATAGGCAGCAAATAACTGGTTGACAAACATCACTGGGGATTCCCCTGGTTGTAGTTGCACTTTATATATTTTTTCCAGTTAGCGTGAGTCACTCCATACATTGCTTGTAGTGCAGCTAGGATATTTTTAACCACAGCCCATGATTCTGGGTCTTTTGTGTTTTTATGAGTTTTTTCTTCATTTGTCAGCAGGCTTTGTAGGAGGATGGCTAGAAGGGAGAGTGTCACTATTTTACATGCATTTTGATTGGTAAGATTAAAATTGGAGGCCAGTGTTTTTAATTTTTTACAATAGGGAATCGGGTTTTGTCCTGGTTGCCACTTTTTTAATTGGTCCACTAATTACATAGATTTTTGGATGGTCAGGTCTTGTTGGGAGAATTTCTGTTTAACTTGGACTTTTTTATTGCTTTTGTCCTTAGTCCCATTTGTCCTAGCCTTTTTATCCTTATTTAACTTTTTCTGAACCTCCTTTATTTTTGCTTGTAGCATTTGGATATTATTTTTTAACTTTTTGCTTTTACTTTATCTGTTTTTGGGAGCCACTTTATCCGGCCTTTTAACTTTTTTATTTGTCTTATTGCATTAGTCAATTTTTGCATTAATTTATTTTGAACTTTTTTAGTTAGTTTTTTATATTATTTTTTTTTCTTGGAGACCGGCTCTTTTGTGGTGGTTTTTACCATATACGGTGCCATCTCTTAATGCCTTTAATATTTTTTATTTGAGGTTCCACGGTCCGATGATTTCGAAAAGGACTCAGTGTCGAACCTACAGCGGTTGGAGGACCCTGCCCTCCAGATTTGCTGTTTTATTTTGTGGAATAGCTTTTGTGCGGCCACCTTTGTTGTCACAATTCAGTGATATCTGACTTTGCAACTGGGCATCCGCTTGTAATGTATATATTTGTTGATTTTTGTAAGACACTTTCTGTGCATGTTTTTGATGAAGGTGCTCTATCTTTTTGGCAGCTTGGTGCACCTGTCAAGTGAGATCTTTTACCTGGTTTCGATTTTTTTTACTTTGAAACTTTATATTTTTATTTAACTGGTTATAAAGTGTTTTTAGACTACATATCTCTCTTTGTAACTGTGCAATCTTAAATTTTATATTTTTTTGTCTTTACCATGCTTCCCTAGTTTCTCCTTGTGCTACATTAAAGTTTTATCTAACTTTCATTTTGCCTAACACATTTGCTCTTTATAATGAGAAATCTGTTGCTCAGTTTCCTGTTAATATTGTACACACATATTTGCCAGTTTTTTTTTTTACTTTACATTTTTGGTTTTTCTCTTCACTCTGTCCTATTAAACAAGGACCTACGTCATTTTGTTCTCCTGGAAAATGATACAGCCCCTCTTTGAGGTGCTTTTTTTAAAAATTTACATAATACAGTATCCATACTTATGTATTTTACAGGCAAATCACATCTGATTCCACTGGTGTTCTCAAACAAGCCCTGTTGGACCCTCTTCTATTTTGATTGATCAGATCAGTGATAGAAAGGTACCGCACTGCACACTGTTTTGGTCCATTTAATGCTTTAGTAACCGAAAAGGTTAGCTGTAGACATCCGAGTGATGGCACCAAATGTAAAGCAACAAAAAGCACTTGAGACCTTTGCTCTCTTTACTTGTTTGGTATTTTATTCATGGTTACAGTCTGCTTGCATGCTCAAGGAATATATTCAAAGATTATGCATTTCACAATTGCTTTTATACATTTGGGCAGAACACCGAGTTTCACTCATATCCTAGCAACATACAGTGTTGATGCTTCTACAATCCCACTACCATAGCTATGTGGCTAATGCTTGCCCAAACATACTTTGAGGCAGTTCAAGAACACATGAGTTTACTGGTAACAGCATATTATACAATTTCTTACTTTGTTATGCTTGTACAGTTATGCTGGCACAGCTATGCAGTTAAGGCTTGCCTTTACATGCTTTGAGATTGTTCTCCCCCACATATCCTACCTTAGGAGCTTTATACGTTATAATTTGCTTACAACATGAGCAGGCTGCAAGTCAATTAAAGCCCTCTACATCATCTGGAGAACCTCCGTGGAAAGCCATCTTAGAGTGCATGAAGTCAGTGGACACTAAAATTGAAAGAACCCTAATGAAACTAGAATAGCATGAGGTGGCAATTACGGAGCTGAAAGACACAGTGGCCCAGATATTCAAACTGCACCAGAAAAGTGTGCAACAGCAGGAGCAAGCACAAGTCCACTGCGCCCATGTGCAATATGCGCGATATTCAAACACTGCATAGGTCAAGATGCGCGTGTGGTGCATGACTGAATATCGCGCCAACTGCACCATAGCATAACCAGGGATGTGCAATGGTGCAGGTCAGATGTGCAATAGCACAACCAGGGATGCTCAGTGGAGCAGGGCAGCAGCACAACAGCACAACCAGGGATCGCAGGGACAGGATTCAGGAGCCCACCACCCATGGTAGAGATGGGCAGAGGAGCACACAGCAGAACAGACATCACCCCCCCCACACCCCATGCACTGCACAGCCAGAGGAGAGCTGGAATAACCACCGGCCAATGGACACCAGTAACAAACCCACAGCCGGGGCATGGTGCCTCAGCACACCCCCTGGCAAGCTGTGACCGACACACAAGGAGATCCGGCCACCCCATGCCACACCATCCCACCAATGCAGAGCACACCCTGTGCTGCGATCCCCAGACACCCTGCCGAGGAGCAGTGCCCACCAGTGCAGGACACCCCATGCATGCCACTACCCCCATTGTGACAATGCAACCCTGTGCACCACAGAACTATGCAAGGCAGCCCCACCATGAGCACCCTTCAGTGGGTGGCAGCACACAGCGATGCAATGACTGCAAACACAATGCCGCCATGCACGTCCCCCTGAGGTACAGCTGAGAGACCGACCATGTGTCGGCACACAAGGTACCCCACACATGACAGGGCATGCCCTGGACCCCACCACCAGTGGTACAGCACCCTACACACCCTCCCAAGGACACACCCCATCCCAGCACTGGCCACAACAGCCAGAGCAATCACCCACAGTGGTGCATGGAAGCATGCGCCACACAGGATGCAACACAGTGTATGGACAAACACCCACCCATACCCAAGGGCACACCAACACAGGGACACAGTAGCAGGTCAACCAAGCCCCTGGCATGTGGCCATGGAAACTGTGTACACACAGCCAGCACCCCTCCATGGCACAGTAGTGCCAGCCACCCTGCACAGGCACCATGAAGCTGTACACCACCAGCATGCACCCGGAGCACAAGTGACAGACAGTGGAGCACATCCCCTGCAACAGACACAAGCAACAGCTTGGAGGTAGGACAACAACAGCGGAGACCACAGTGCCACCTGAGGCAGACATGCACCACACCAGTGGCAGGAGGCAACCCAGCATTTTGCTGGGTACAGTAGCTGTCCAGCATAGACAGCCACCACTGACATGCCAGCAGACTGTGTAGGTCACAGACATGCAAGCGTGTCAGCTGCACAGGCCATGGATGGTCTGACAGGTGCACCATGGACACAGTGCATGCACCATGGACCACTGCACACAGTCATCTAGTGCACGGGGAACAATACACAAACCACAGACAGTGACTGATAGCTACACCCACACCATAGTCACTTCCCCTACAGACACACACACATGCCCATGACTGCACCACCCCTGATGCCATGCACACCACTGCAGCTGAGCACCTAAAGTCCACTGCAAATCAGAGACCACCACAATAGGCATAACAAAACAAATGTATATTAAAAGGCAGAAAACAACTATTTACAAATATGTACACAACAGTTGGGGGTGAGGGCCACAAACCAGGTGGAGGTGGGTAAGGGGCAGGGGTGAACAAATGGTAGAGGGAAGTAGGGGTGTGAGGGTAGGTCCAGGGGTAGGATTGAACCCGGGGCATTGGATCTTCAGTGGGCACTCTGCTCCCTGCTTCTGTGGTGCCTCCCGCTATGTCTCCTCCTGACACCATGCTGGTCCATGTGCTGAAGGATTTCTAATGAGGCACGTGCCACCTGTAGCAGCTCCCGCATGGCCCTCTCCAGATGCATCATCCTCCATCCACCTAGGACAAGGGAACAGAGTCAATAGGTATGAATGCCCATCCCCCTGCAGCCCACCCATTGTGCATGGCATACAGCCGTGGGACATGCCCCTGTGATTCTGTGTGACCACCCACAGTGATCGTGTCCACATGACCTGCCCACCCAGGTGTACACAGCCATGTGGACCACTAAACACACTCACTGCCCAAGTCCCGCACAGCATCACCATGGCTGTACAGTGACATGGCTATGTGGTGCGAAGGCAGTGGCACAGCCATGTGCCCGGTGCACGCATATGGACCACCATTGATGCACACCCACACATGCAGTGCCACTGGACAGTGCTGACTGTACCATGTGGCATGCATGGCAGTGGTGTCGATGGATGGTGGCCATGCCCTGCCACCTGTCCTGCAACACAGCATGCACAGAATATCCTGGAAGAAAGGCACTCACCATCATAGGCCTGATCCGGGTGCTGTACTTGGATGCAACCGGCTGCCTGTGGCTGTTGCCCAGCTCCCCTACCCATGCCTCGTTGTCGGTCCTCTTGAGCTTGGCACTGCTCTTCAGGACCTAGGATGCAAACATGGAGAGGGGAATATCAGTACAATCTAGTATCAAAGGCCCCCACCCCGGGTGTGTGCAATCCTGCACAGCCCAGCCATGCCGCAACCCCCCCAACACCACCTCCACCACCAACACCACTGCCCACACTGGATGGCCTACCCCCCGTGTGGTGGATACATGCCCACTGTGATACCCATACGGACACAACCAGTGTATGGATGGGGCACCTACCTGGTCATGGCACTGCACCTCTCCTGGCACATGCCAGCAGGTGGGCAAGCCTGTCCGGGTCCCTGCGTTGGAGGTCCCCGTATCTGTGGTGACACTGCTCCGCAGTATGGTCCATTCCTGTGGCCTCCTCCAGCACCACTGCCACCTCCTCCCATACAGCACTCCTGGCCCTGTCCAGGGGTGCATTTCCAAACAGTGCCCCAGCATGGGGCTCCATTATAGCCACCAAATTGGCCAGCTCCACCTGGCTCCAAACAGCAGCCCTCCGTCTTGCCATTGCTGAAGCTGGTTGGAGTCAAAATGGCACTCAGTAGTGCACGTCCACCACCTGCAGATGCTGAGCGGTACAGTGCTGCCATTCCCCATCATGCTGTCACCGAACAGCGTGATAGTGGTGCACCCATGTGGACGCATGGCACCTGGGGTAAAGGTCGGGCATAGGGTCAAGGGTCTCTCGTGCATGGATCGCCATAGCACGATTGGTACTCCCTGTGTGTAGCATGGTTGGGTGCCTGTGTGAGATGCCCTGTAGTGGCCTACCATGCTGTGGCTCCACGGCGCCTACGACGGCCCAGTGCAAGAGCGCCATACATGTGAACAGCACAGTAGCACCACTGGCACAATGGTGGCCATACCTGCACTGCCTCCATGCACATCAGCAGCATGGCAGGCTCAGTGTCAACACCCGGGCATGTGCGGTTGGTGTCCACTCATGCGTCCACAGAACTGCGCCTGCCTGAGCACATTCAACACAGTGCATAGTGCCAATAGCATGATATTCAGCTGGCATATGCGAATCAGCTCATCAGCGATTCAATGGTGCATCACTGCATAGTATCCGCCACAAATTGAGCCTTGCCTCATTGCTCCATTACCATATAAAACGACATTGGGCTGCAGAGGTCAGTAGTCTGGTATTGCAGTCTATTGTGGTGAGTTGCATGCTGTTTGGGAGGTGGACTGTGGTGTGTGGGAATGCATGGGACTGCACAGTCAGAGGTAACACCTGTCATTCCCAGGATCAATGATGAGCGAGCGTGAGGTGGAGAAGGAGGAACAGAGACATGGGAGACGGAGGAGGCCAAACTTTACCAAGGCAGAAACAGATGCCCTGTTTGAGGCCTACCTTGACCAGGAACTGCTGCTCAGCGGACAGCGGGGAACACCACAGGCCCATGCTGCGGCATGGGGTGAGGTAGCGTGTGCTGTCAACCAGCATGGCAGCCACCAGCGATCTGTGCAAGAGTGCAAGAAGAAGGTGGGCACAGACTGGAGGAGGATTAAAGATAAGGTGGCTGCCATCAGGGCAGCACGGGCTGTGACTGGTGGGGGACAGCCGGCTATGCAACGCCTGATGCCACAGGAAGAGCGGGTTGCTTGCAGCATGCGGCATTGTGTCATCGAGGGTGTTCCAGGTAGTGGCTTCCAGATGGGTGGTAGCCTGTCACTGCATGGTAGGTCCTGATCTGTCACTGTGGGGGGGGGAATGCACAGGGTAGGGCAGATACATTAATGCTACTGTGTTCCCTTACAGCTCCTGAGCGTCTACATGGGTCAGCGGTGGTGGGCTTGTCCACTGAGGGTGATACCCTGGACATAGAGGAGGGCCCATCCACCTCCACAGGTGTCCGAGGGTCAGGACGACAGTGGGTCTGCCTGGCTGTCCAGACTGATGTTGGTGGAGCAGGTGCGGAGGGGGCCCTGCCCGTGTCCCAGCATGACAGTGTCCATGGATGCCAGCATGCTGAGACTCAGACTGGTGCTGGATCCATCACTGATGGTGATGGAGCTCACATCATAGACAGTGATACGTGTGGGCAGCAGGATGGCCGCACAGCAGGTTACAGCACGGGCATAGCCGTGGGTGGTGCCGCCGTGGAGGCCTGCGTGACATCACAGTCCCAGCCTGTGCCTGTCTGCACCAGTGGGGAAGCACTGGTGTGTGTCCAGGACAGTGGGGCTGTTGCAGCCGCTGCGGCAGCACCGTTGAGCCCTGGGGAGTGGCGGCCAGAGGGGCAGTGTCAGCAGTCGGCCAATGGAGATGGGGGGACAGTGTCGGGGGTGGCATCTGTGCACCACCTGTGGACATGCCCAGGCATGGCCCTGGTGTGCAGTGCCCAACCTCAAGGAGTGCTGCCCAGCATGGCCGTGATCATCACGATGGACAGCATGCCGATCAGGCGGATGACCTCTTAGATCAGCAAACCTGTATACTCCATGATTCAGTGGATCAGCAGTTGTGACTTGTAACGGCAGTGGATGCACTCAGTGCGGTCCTGCACCAGGCAGAGGAGCGGCACAGCAGGGACACCGGTCTGCTCCTGGCAGGGATGGACCGGCTGCAGGAGGATGTGACCGCCGCCATTGACAGGTAGACACAGGCATTCACAGCTGTCATGGCCACAGTGGGCACACAGTTATTTGCCCATGCATCACAGACACCACGCAGTGCCATGTCCACCCCCCATTCCTGGCATCATGCGACACCCTCCTTGTCGACACCTGGTTCAGCTGTGGGCATCCCGAGCACACCTGGCGCAGGCATGTTCGGTGAGCTGCAGACCCCTGCTCGGGAATGGTTGAGTTCCTGCAGTGGAACCCCTGGGGGACCGTCGATGCCACCCCATGAGGCCATTGGTCAGCCTGTCACTGCTGGCGGGTCTCGGCAGGGGCCGCGCATGCATCTGTGGTGGCCATGACACTGTGCCGCGTGACTGACCTGTCTCCCACCATGGCTACTGTCTGACGCTGCCCTGTGTGCAGTGTGTTGATCAACATGCAATGCACGGGTGGGGTACCCGGCCCTGCACACACACACACACGTTCCATGTGCACACCCTCCTGGCTGCTGGCTGCTGTGATGTGTGCATGATGATGCCTGCGTTGCACTGTCCACCACTGTGCAATCATGCCCAGTGTCTGAGACACGCACAATGACAAGCACTGGGCATGGTGGTCTGTGGACGTGTGTGTGGCTAGGGGTGCCGGTTGGGGTCAGAGTGCCTCCTACCCTTTGTGCATGTCTTGTGGGGTGTGTGTGTGTGTGTGTGTGTGTGGGTGTGACCACGTGCCGTGTTAGGCCTTGCTCATCCCTGAGGGTGTGTGTGGTTCCATGCTCAGCCGATTCCCTTTACGACATGCACCCCTGGGGTTTGTCCATGCATGTTTGTGGGTTGTGCACTTGCCATTGGTGGTTGCACATGGCCCTATGACTTACCTGGGTTGGTTGAAGTGCTCCTCTGTGATGGTGTCCTGGTGCAGCTGCGCCATCCGGATCAGTCGGGGGTCCCTTCAACCAAGGGGGTGCTGCCCATCACCATCTGCACCAGCGTCCTCATTGTCCCCATCGCTGTCCCCCTCTTCGACCTGTACAGCTATCCCACAGTCGTTGGCCATGTTGTGCAGGATGCAGCAGGCCAGGAATAGCCCACAGGCCTTTGAGGGGCTGTACTGTAGGGCACTGCCAGACATGTCCAGGCAACAGAAACATGCCTTCAGCATTCCGAACACCTGCTCTATGACATTGCGTGTGGTGGCATGTGCTTCATTGTACCATTGTTGCAATGGGGTCACGGGCCGCCGGTATGGTATGAGCAGCCAGGGACAGAGTGGGTATCCACTGTCACCTGTGTGTAGAGAGTGGAAATTAGTTTGGTGATCAGCGTCGCCCTGCCATGGGCCATCTAGGCCAGTACCCATGTCACCTCTGACTATGCCCCTCCCAAGATCCATGTCTTTCTGCGTGACTTGCATACTCACCCACTAGGTGGCCAGTGAGGATGTCCCCACTCTCAAACCTGTGCAACAGTGCAGACTGGTGCCAGATGAAGGCATCATGTGCTCCCCCAGGGTGCGTGGCACAGACATTGGTTATGCGCCCCCTAGTATCGCACACCACCTGGCAGTTGATGCTTGCATAGCCCTTCTGATTGATGTATGCAGCACCTTCTGGGCCAGGTGGTGTGTGGATGGCCACATGGGTGCAGTCAATGGCCCCAAGCACGCCAGGCATACGTACTACCCTGTGGAACTCTTGTATGTATGCTGTGCGCTCTGCCTGTGTGCTGGGGAAATGGATGTACACCGCAGCATGTGGCAGCAGTGCGCTGAGGAATTGTGTGAGTGGGTGTGACGCGGCTGACTGGGTTATGCCTGTTGTGTCCCCTGTTGGTCTCTGGATGGTACCCCTGGTGAGCAGGCACATGACAGCTGTCACCTTTGTCTCCACTGACAGAGCATGGCTCCGTCGTGTGGGTGCCTGTCTCTCATCACTGCACAGCTCACAGAGCTGCCTCAGGATCACCTGGTTCAGGCGGTACCGGCCAACTATCTCGGTGTCACTGTACTGCTCGAAGCTGGTGCAGGCTCGGTACTGCCTGTTGGAGGCATACCACTGATGGGCCCTTCCATGGCTGTGCCCGCCTGCTGCCTGCCTTCTCACACCCCTCATTACTGCCTCAATCTGAATGGTGGCACTGGCCATGTCCCTGGCTTGTGTCCCCCCCGGCAGCTGTATTCCCATTCCCCCCGCTGTCCTTTATGCTACTCCCCCTGCACCGGGAACACCTCCCAGATCTGGCTGTCCTGCCCACTGTCACTGCCCTCAGTCCACAGTGGCACTTCCCTTTTACTCCTGCACAGTGGCACAGGCTTCCCACTACTTTCCTGTTCCTGGTAGTTTCCAGGTGTGCTCTGTCCTGCTGCTGCCCAGTCCTGCTCACTGCTACTGTGTGCCTGGTTGCTGTCACCTCACTCCCACCTCTGGCTTCCCTGTAGCGTTCTTGTGCCTCTCTCTAGGTTCCTTTTTATTTTGGATCATTTTCGCTATTGTGCAACTTCCGTTTGCTCCCCTATTGCGCATGGCGCATGCTGTTGAATATCGCACTGCGCCATTTATTCATGGTTCCTCTCCCTTCAGTTGCAAATGCATTCATTACCATTGCACTCTTGCGCATTGCGATTTGGGGGGCGCAGCTGCCTCCCGCTGAATATCGCACAAAGGCGCATTTTCGGACTTGCACTGGCACATCCCTGTTGCGCATGGTGCAACCCTTTTGAATATCTGGGCCAGTGGATATTGCAGATAAAAGAACTATATCTACCCAAGCCATGGCTGCGGTGCTAACCAAAGAAAACAGCCAACTTCAGGGGAGAATGGAGAGCCTTGAAAATGAACTTAGATCTGGCAATGTACATTTGGTGGGGCTCCCCGAAGGAGTCGAAGGCATGCACCTACTTAATTTTCTAAAATGCTGGATGCAAGAAATGCTAACCATGCCTGAAGACTTCAACTGGTCCCACCTGCACCAAGCATACCATATTAACCCTCGTGTCAGACCTACCGAAGAAGCCCAAGCACGTACTGTCTTGCTGCGAACAACCAGAGCAGATCTCCATGACGCACTGATAGCTGCAGTCAGAGTGACATATCCAATAACCCTGCAAGACCGGGACATAATGTTTTTTCCACATTTGTCCTTCCAAACAAGGGTGAGAAGAAAACAGTTTGATTCGGTGAGACAATTGCTGAGAAACTTGAGCATCGTACATTCTCTTTTGCTACCTGTGAGGCTGAGGATTATCTACGGCAGCAAATCCTGGCAATTTTGGGATCCAAAAGATGCAGGGCGATGGCTGGAGTGCACGGAGGCCAAATTTTCTGCCTGTCAAACACCACGGTGTGTTGCAGAAGAGTCAGAATCTGACGAAGGCTGAGGAGAAACGGCGAGTAACAGATTTTGAACTGTCTTGCCCTGTCCTTCTCATTACCTAATTGGGACTTTATTCAGTATAACTAATGCTGAATAAGTAACATACCAGTTACCAATGTTGAATTCAGCAGTTTAAGATTTGGAGGGATTTTATTTATCCCTTAGCAACTTATTTTGCTTAAATGTACCTGGTTACATAGGTAATTTTATTTTCTGTACAGATGATTATTGGGATGAGAATACTATAGTGTTGTTACATACTATTTGTATCTAGACTGAGGTGGGATATGAGATGAAGATGGACCTTACATCTCTTTAAAAAATGTATCTAACTTGGTTTAAATAGCACTAATATGGAGTGCGGATTTCCCTTCCTATGTTTCTCCCTTACAGGAGAAACATAGCATCTTGCAATATGTGGACACTATTTGGGACTGATTTTAAAATAATTTCCTTTTCCCCCCAACTCCTACTCTATAAGATTGCAAGATGAAGCGCTATGTATTTCACTATTTCCTATAATGGGATAGTAGGCTGTATTGCTTCTTGGTCTCTTGCATGAGAACTTTAAGCTGTATTGTTTCTTTGCAAACCAATAAACAGAAGGTACAAAAAAAGGAGTGACATCATCGAATGTGACATTATTAGAGATGCATTTTTGCATAGAAGATCTAAACTGATACGCAATTAAACATGACTACAACTATGTATGTTTGTTGTTTAATTACTTCAACATTTTTGTTTAACACATTTAACTTATTTCCAATATTTTACAAGTAGAACAGATTAAAATTTTTGTTTGCCATTTACAGATTTCAGCATTACAACTAAACTTTTCAGTGTGACTATTGTTCGCATTTCCACTTTTATTTTTCACTTGAGACATCACATCTGGTTTCTCTGCATTCACAGTATGGTCTCAACTGATTAATATGAACCCATTTAACAGTGTTCTTTTTGATTTCCGTTTGATACGCTACAGGTGAGAATTTATCTTTGACCAAAAAGGGTCTTTCCCAGCTTAGAAGGAACTTTTTAACCTTAGCCTTTTCCCTGCTGTAGTTAAAGTAAAACACCTTGGACTCAATTCTCAAAGCTCCCGGCATAGTGCAAGGGGCTTGCACCACAAAGAATGGCACAGAGTGCCCCTTGCACCAAAAGATGCACTCGGAATGTTTCTCTATGGCAGCCTGCATCAACTGCAGGCTGCCTGCCCCACACAGGGCTTGCACCACCTGTGTACCCAGAAATGGGCTGTGGCATGGCACTAGGGGGGCTTGCAGCAGACACAGGCTGCCATATCCCTTAATACAAGGTTCTTAGAACTCTCTCAGAGGGAGAAATTCTAAGTACCCTTAGACCAGCTAGGGCTTTCTAAGGGTACCTAGAAATTCTCCCTCTGGGAGAGTTGTCCTGTTTGTGGCAATGTGCCACAGTCCCTCCTCCCTGATCCCCAAGGTCCCTGAAGTAAATGTATTAATAAACCCTGTGGTGGTATAGTGGCCCCTTCCCCAATCCCTGATGTCCATGAAGTAAATGTGTTAATAATCCCTGTGGTGGTATAGTGGCCCCCTCCCCTATCCCCAATGTCAGTGAAGTAAATGTATTAATAAACCCCATGGTGGTATAGTGGCCCCTTTCCCCGATCCCCAGTGTTCCTGAAATGAATGTATAAAAACTAACCCTGGTGATCTAGTGGACCCCCACCAGGCAGTGCCCTATCACCCTGCTCCCCTTCCCATCCCGTAATCAAGTCAGAAACTGGCACAGCCCACCACTCACCACCACGGCCAGCCACTGACTGAGCTCTGAATGAACACGTACTGTATATAGTATGTGCTCAGTGATTGACAGCTCACTGAGCGAGTACTATATATACAGTATGCACTCATTCAGAGCTCAGTCAGTGGCTGGCCATGGTGGTGAGTGGTGGGCTGTGCCAGTCACCAGCTTGGTTATGGGATGGGGTGGAGCTGGGTGGTAGGGCACTGGGTGGGAGGTCCACTAGACCATCAGGGTTGTTTTTTATACATTCATTTCGTGGACATTGGGGATCGGAGGGGGGCCACTATACCACCACAGGGTTTATAAATACATTTACTTTGGGGACATCAGGTATCAGGGAGGAGGGCCACTTTACCACCATGGGGTTTATTAATTGGGGACATTGGGGAACAGGGAGTGAGGCCACCATACCACCACAGGATTTATTAATACATTTACTTTGTGGACATCAGGGATTGGGGAGGGGGTCTGCTATACCACCATGGGGTTTATTAATACATTTACTTCAGGGACATCGGGGATTGGGGAGTGGGGCCACTAGCTACCAGGAACTGGCTAGAGCATAGCACAGCTGCCCCACAGCTTGTCACAAACCCTCAGGGTGTGCTGTCTATTTGGCGTACTGCTAGGGTTGCTGCAAGCCACAGGACTTTGCTGTTGGAACCCTGCCCAATAAAGATTCGGGTGCAGAATCCCTGGTGCACGAGGCTTTGATGGAAGCTGCTTTTGGCAGCAGCTTACATCAACCAAGAATTGAGTCCCTTATCCCCCAATTTGATACTCTTTTGGATCAGATTTTTTTGTCATAATATGACACTTTTCTGTAAGTTCTTTTGACCAAATGAAAATGTCTCTTGCAAGTGCTGTTTTAAATGAGTTACATATTCACATTGTTATCCATGGACCAGCACCCTTGATTGTACCCCCACCTCATGGACAGCAATACAGATGTAGGTATATGTACTAACCTTAGGGCACAGATACTTTTCATATAAGCATAAGTATCAGGATCAGAGTTCTACTGTACTTTTGTAATGCATATTATGCTTTACTATATTCTCACAATATATTGTACCACTGGGAGATGTTTTCTAGTATATTTTTATTGTATAATCCTTAGTTAGGAAACAGTGCCATCTTTAGTGCTTGTGCAAACTGTAACTGCAAGTGACCTTGGAAAGCATCACAGGCCTTATTGTTCATGTTTTATCTTCTGCTAGTTAAGCAACTTTCCCATGCTAGTTAGGATGGGTACTCTCTGGTCACCTGCTTTTAGCCAATTTCTTACTTTTTATTTATCTTCTTTTATAGTTGCCATAGTAATTATCAGGGTATAAGACCCTTTGTACCATGTATTTTCTCTCAGAGAGACTTGACTGCATCTATAGGTAAGGAAACTGGATACTCTCCTGGTGATTATTACACTGTTGGTTGTAAAACTGTATTATTCTTATTTACCAGTAATAAATTACATTTAGTACTTGGACACCACTCGTCTGTCATCTCTTCCTTTTATGCAGTTCCAACAAGAACCTGAGAAAGGTAATTTATTACCCATTTACATTTGGCAACTGTGGTCAGGTTGGAATGTACAAAGGAGGATTCCATTCAATTAATTTTGAATGTCGAGTAGTGCAGTGCCTTTCTTGCCTACTAGGATCTACTCGTACTTACAGTGGTTGTTATTGTGATGGTCAACTCTGTCCTGGTCTCGGGTGTGGCACCTCCACTCTGGACCCTAATACACTTCCTCTGCGAGTGACAGTGAACCACCTTGGTGCCACTGTTTGCCCTTAGGGGACTGGAAAGCCATTGGGTAACAGCGCCAAGGATTTTATCCAGTTTTTTGACTGCTTCTTTGTTTGTTTGTTTACCCCTTGTTTGTTATGCCTGAACTTTGCACAGAATTGAGACTGGATGCCTCGAACTACCTCATATCCCATGGTGGATGGACAGATTTCACACTGGATGTGAAGTCTGCAGACAACCCATTGCTGCTAATTTCAGACCAATACTTAGAGTCCAAACTTAAAGCCAAGAAATACAACCTTAAAGGTCTCTTGGTTGTGGCACTACATACCGCTGTTAAGAGTCTCACAGCGAAGTGTGCCTCTCTTGAACTGCAAAATGCGTCTCTAAAAAAAGAGATGGGCTTGCAGACATCAGAGTTACAACAAGGGAACAGAAACTAACGGAGGAGACACAGTCATTCCGTGATCACAATAACTGACTGTTGCATTGTACTGATCAAGACTCTGAGTGTGAAATTTGCATGTTGAGAGATGATTGTGAAAGGCTGAAATGTGATAAGAAACAGTTAGCATATTTGAACAATATCTTGAGTGATACAAATGAAAGTGTGTGAGAGGATAATGTTGAGTTGAAAGAGGAGAATGAAAGGTTGACGCATGAAATAGGCAAAGAGCTTAGGGAGAACATCAAATTGTGCACCACGAACCAAGTATTGCAGCAGGAGGCTGAGAAGGGTATTGAGCAGGGCACTGCAAGAATTTGTCATAAGAAATGTAGAAAATGCACCGTCAGTGAGAGGGTCTCGCTGGGCATGTTAAAGCTAAGAATGGTTTTCAGTATACGCCCATTGACACTGCGTCATCAGATGATGACGACGACGCTGATTATGAAGACCTGGGTCACCTTGTCACTCCCAAGTCCACGTCCCACAGGGTGGTCACATTTACCTGCCATCCACAAGATGGCAGCCAAGTTGGCATGCCCTCTACATTGCCATGTCGACACAAACGTGGTGGCCCCCATGACACGGTAGGCTGACTGACCCCCAGCATTGCACTTTCATTGACTCCCCTTTCCAGGGAAGAAAATACAGAAGTATGTGGCATGATACAAGAAGCCTTTACTAATATGGTTACACCGGAGGGTCACAGGACCATCCAAGACTGAACTGATCACATGTTTGAAGATACTGTAACCCAGGACTATGCATTCAGAGCAGTCGCTGATGCAGTGGTGGAAGCTGCCCTCTGCAGTGCTATGGGTGACATGGAATTGAACGAGATTCCCCATATGACCAACCCCCTTCAGGTCACTCATTCTGTTCAGCAAATTGCTCAAAGCATTGGACAGATGGGTCCAACTGATAACCTCAGTTGTCATTTGGAAAAGGTGCACTCCCTCTGTGAAAAGCTTACTCTCCAACCTGAGTACCAGGTTCAAGTCTTGTGACAGACCATCAAACCTACCCTCTGGGCCAAGCTCCCAGATGCTGACCGCAATTGTGAGATGCTTGCCTACAATAATATCGCTCAGGCAATCCTTGCTGCCAATGCCCCAGGTATTGTTGGAGCCCACGTGGCCAACAAGGTTAAGCACAATACAAAGGAAAACCCAGTGGCTTATCATCAATGGTTGTGACTTGCCTACGAGGCCGGAAAGGGCCTAGTGGGTGAGCTTGCACACAAGGACCAACTTGAGTACAAGGACTTGCACATCCGGAATATGACTCCAGGCCTTCGGGAAAAGGTTGAACTCACCGTTTACCTGGAGACCAACACCTTTGCTGAGATCCTCACCAAGATGGAACGTGCCTTTCAGGTCTACCTCCATAACCTTGCTTCCAGTAAAAACAAGGTCACTGCTCTCCAAACCCGAAGGCTCAGGTAGCCTCAGCCCAAGTCACTGCAGTGCACCCTCCACTGACACACTACACTGTGGAAGGCAATAATGAGAAGCAGGAGGCCCCTTCTGATGACAAGCAGTCATATGGGGGGGCAGAACTATAGAATCAATAGAAATGGGGATAGGAACAATTGGAAAAATCCAAATACCCAATTCGATGACAAGTACCATAATGGTCCCAGCTATTGAACTCTTAAGAACAAGACCCTCTGTAAACAACTGAAGGAGGCCTGTGCCAGAAAAGAGGCCACATCTCTGCGTACCGTAGCTGTCCTTGCACCAGTCAGCAACAAAAATCTGTTCCTGCTCTCGGCTACCAAACAACCAAGCAGCTGAGGAAAGAATCCCTTCATGGTATTGGGTACTGGCCAGACCGATGTGACGACCAGGGAGGAACCAACTGAGTAGGCTGCTGTCATGCCTGTGATGTCATAGGTACAATATCTGTATCCTGTGCAGGACATCAAGGAGGCCTAATGGGATCCCGCAGGTCTCAGATTTCAGGAACAGGATGATGAGGAAGATTCTGAGAATTGCACAGATTGACAATTACAGGCCCCAGTCCTGATTGTGAGTGACTTGCTTGTTGACATGAATGGATGGCCTTGTGTGAAGGCTAAGGTCAGGAGCCACCAACTGGACATGCTTCTAGATACCGGAGCAGCCATGTCTGTTCCCCATGATGAGAACCGAGCCATGTCTGACTGGTCTACCATCTGGAAGACCAGTGCACAGGGTGTAGATGGTACTCAGCTGTACACCTACCAATCTGTGTCTTTACCTGTGGTGGTAGGCCACCTCTGGACTGATTTTGCCTTTGACCTCGTGGTATTACGTCATCACCCCAGCATACTAGGAATTGATTCCTCGCACTGCATGGCTGTGTAGTGGACTTAGCCAACAGGCTACTTCTCCAGATCAAAGGACAATGTCATGCTGTCAACATCCCAGATTCGCACGTGGTGGCAGCCATCTCCCATAACAACAAGAAGTATGACATCATGGCTTTGTTCAAAAGTCACGACCTGTTTCTGAACTTGCACCTTTGCTTCAAAAACACCTTGATGTGTTTGCTACCAACAAGCATGACTGTGGTAGGATATACATCACTATTGAGATTCCAGGACCTAACCCTGCGAGGCAGAAGCAGTACCCATTTCCTGCTCAAGCCTTGCCATCACTGAGGGAGACCTTCCAATCACTGCTACAACAAGGAGTGATTAGGACTTGTGTCTCCACTGTCAATTCACCTATTTGGCCAGTGAAAAAGCCAAATGGAACTTGGAAACTTAATCAAGTTACCCCCAGCTGTGCCCCAACAGTGGCCCCTGATGTGCTCAAGTTAATGACCCCTGACAAAAAGTGGTTCTCAGCTTTTGACATCTCTAATGGGTGTTGGTCACTCTCATTAGCACAGGTAAGTCAATACAAATTTGCCTTCACCTTTGATGGGCACCAGTACACCTGGACCTGTCTTCCCCAGGGCTTCCATAATAGCCCCTCCTTCTTCCATCTCCACATGATGGATGCCCTGCAGGGGTTCTCCACACTCCAGTGTCTCCTGCAGTATGTGTATGACTTGCTCTTGGTAATCACCACAAAAGAACATTTGGCACGTCTAGATGAATTATTGTGTCTCCTCAAGAGAGCAGGCCTCAAGTGCAACTCCTCTAAATCACAACTGTGTGAAAAGGAGGTAATTTTCCTTGGCCTATGGATCACATACCAAAGCAGAAGCCCAGCTGTCAAGAAGATCCTGGGCTTGCAAGATTTGCCACTTCTAACTAGCATGGCAACACTCAGATTCTTTTTAGGAGTGGTAAATTACTCCAGGGACTTTATCCCTGATTTTGCCTTGATGGTTGCTCCCTTACATGAACTTGGGATAAAGGAAATCCCATGGACATGGGGCCCCACTCACATTGAAGCTGTTACACAGCTCAAGCAGGCCTTAGCCTCAGCCCCAGCACTGATCAATCCTAACCCAAACTCTCCCTTCCACTTGGAAAATGCCACCTCTGATGTGGCCATGTCTGCAGTGCTAGCACAAATGTACAATTGGTACCACAGACCCATTGCCTATGCACCTCAGATGTTATCCCCAGTAGAGAGGAAATACTGTCTCTGTGAAAGGACACTCTTGGCAACCTTTTTGGCTGTCAAGCACTTTCTGTACATTATTGTGTATGCTCCTATTGTATTGCATACCTGCCATGCCCCAACTAATGTTTTGCTTTCAGATAAAGTAAAAGATGGTTCAGTCTCTAACACCAGACTAATATTTTGGTCTTTGTTTTTTCAGGACAGGGACATCAAAGTACTGCCTGCTAAAATGCCCTCAGTCTTGGCCCATGGCCTACTCTACACAGGTAAGCCCCATGACTGTGCCCTTCAACCATTTGACTTACCTGAGCCAGGACCATTCTTACCTGCTACACCTGAAATTCTGGAAGATACCAGCATGTATTGTATCTTTACAGACGGCTCTGCCTCCTATGTGGACAGAGAGCAGGTGGCAGGACTTGGAGTGCTCATTCTGGACAAAGAAGGTGATTTCAGGTGCATTTCCAGGAAGTGCACTGTTATGTCCTCACAGTATGCCGAATTGGCAGCTGTGGCTTGTGCTTTGGAGGTACTGCCCCATGGTGACAAGGATGCCATCATCTTTGCAGACTCCAACTGGGTCTGCTCATCCCTTACTGAGTTTTTACCATTCTGGGAGAGAAACAATTTTACATCCTCTGATGGCACACCTTTCAAATATAGAGATCTGTTTGTATATATACACACCCTGACACAACAGTTTACTCACAAACTGTACATACACAAGGTAAAGGCTCACTGTAAATCTGACCCTTACCATGATTTTAACGATTGAGCGGACTCACTTGCCAAAGCAGGTGCTTGGGGGGGGGGAGACATGGACAATGACTCACCCAATATCTGTGGCAGCTATAGTAGCTGCTAACACCAGGCAGAAACCAGTACCAGAACCTCCCCATGATCTTTCTGCTGCACAGAAATAAGACCCAGAACTAAAAGATGTGTTCAAATTCTTAGACAAAGGAACTGAACAACCACTACCTGTTGGTAGTCCATACAAGAGACACTCGGACAATATACACTTGTCCAGTGATCAGAAGCTCATCTGGTATTGAAAACAAGATACAGGTGACAAATTGTGGACTGCGCCACAATCCCTATGAACTGAATTCATCCATATGGTTCATGATACTCCCACTGGTGGACACGAGGGGACGGAAAACACCCTCCAGAGACTCAAAACAGTCATATGGTGGCCTGGTACAGCCAAGGTTGTAGAACACTGCATAGTGTGTGCCCAGAACAATCCAATTTGGTATAAAGAAATACCAAATTGTTGCCCCAAAGGCAAACTGGACCATAGAACGTGATACAAATCGATTTCATTGGCTGCCTTACCAACACGGACAAGAACAAGTATGCACTCGTTGTCACAGATTTGTTCTCCAAGTGGGTGGAAGCATTTCCCACTAAGAGTAATACGGCAAAAATAACTGCCAAGATCCTGGTGGATCAATTGTTTTCCAGGTGGGGCCTACCCTAAAAGGCAGACTCAGACCAGGGAACCAGTTTTACAGCTGAGCTGATGAAGCAGACACTCCAGTTACTTGTAGTAGATCAGAAATTCCACATCCCTTACCATCCTCAATCCTCAGGCCAGGTAGAAAAAGCAAACAGAAGAATCAAACAGATGTTATGCAGATTCATCAATGATAATCCCAAGGACTGGATTTCCTCTTGCCACTACTCCTGATGGCAATTAGGGGTACCCTGCAGCCAGTACTCAGTGTACACCTTACGAGGTTATGACTGGTAGAGCCATGAGATTACCTGAGCACCTGTTGTTTGATCTCCACACCCCCACTGCAGATTGAGTATCTGTAGATAAGTATGTTGAAAAGCTTCATGATGACATCATGAATACACACCTGTTCGCTGCCAATCAAATGGGTAAGGCTCAACAGCAAGCTCAAACTCATTTTGATAAGCATGTCAAAGAAGTCGACTGGCAAGTTGGAGACCAAGTTATGCTTCTTCAAAACAGACAACCAACTCATTCTTTTGCCAGCAAATGGGAAGGCCCATACAACATTGTCAACAAACTCAGTCCTGCTGTGTATCAGGTCCGAGTTCAACAGCAAAAGAAGACCACCGACAAGTGGTTCCATGCTAATCAGCCCAAATTGTACAAAGGTGACGAAACATACTTTCCAAACCCACTTAGGGTGGAAAAGTACCCTGCACTTTTTTTTTAACTCTATTTATCTCCACTCCTGGAGACTCCTTCCAGCAACCTCGGATACCCAGCCTCTACCTTCCCCCGTGACTAGTCCTTGTCCCTCGTGCCACCGAGCACCACCTCCGGGTCTGAACCCCACGGAGGTAGGGCCACCCTATCCGACCAGGGTGCTTTATCTATAGGGCAAAGTGCCTGGCACAAGAGTGGCCCTGCGGAGAGGAGATAGCCTGGTATTGGAAGTGTGGGCTGTTGGGCAGACAAGGTGCCTTCATCTATCCCCAGGAATGGGGTTTTTCTTCCTTTTTCCATGTTTCCTGACCTCCACGGAGTGTGGCTTATCAAGGCAACGTAACGCCACAACTCTGCCACCCAGCATTTGCAGCGTCGCTACATCGGGCACCCTCGATGGCCACCAGAGGCTGCTTCAAGATCGATCGCATCCCAAACCCTCCCCGGGAAGAGAGAGAAGTCCAACAGATGCTCAATCTCTTCCCCCCCCGCCAACCCCCAGTGGCCCAGGCTGGTTCCCGAACCTGGGTCACCGACGTGGTGCGAGGTGTGGCATCCAGCACCTCAACCCTCCACGCCACCAGGCCAGCAGTACCCCACACTTAACAAACCTTTTCTGTTTTATTTTAGGTATACTGGCAAGATGGCTATCTTGCACCTCCTCACTTTGGTGGGACTATAACTGCTATTTTCCCTGACAGACTTTCAGAACAAACCTCTGTCAACTGGACATAAACAACGTGTAGAACACCTTCTAAGTAAACTTGAACATTTAGCCCCAGTGGGAGTTCATATTAGTATATCCAACAAAATGATTACTGTTAAGGAAGGCTCAGACGCCTATCTTAATGCCATGGTAGTTGCTCCAGATAGGTCCTCCCTGTCTATCCAATGGGAAACTGACTTAAATGGCTACACACTCCCTGTAGCCTGCCTATCCAAAGGTACTTTCCACGGATGACCTAACACTGACATATCTAAAAATGATACACTTTCTGTTTGACAGACTTCCCCCAGAAATACTGGTCATTACAATCTTACTGCTTTCATAGATCCTGCTTGGTGTGACTGCCTCTCCTTTGAGGAGAAATGTGCCTTCTGTCTTCATAACTATGTAGCTACTGAAGCTCTTTTTCTCTCTGTAGTCCCACCCACTGAAGAAGAATTGACTGACTGTCCTCCCTAGGAGGAAGGTCCTCCTAGTGGTTTGACTGCCACCTCCCTTCCAGGTTCCCTGATTAATAATGTACAATTTATGCATGTACCAGTTTTTTTAATCTTAAACATTGGAATATGGTTGAGATTAATCTCTGTCACATGATCAATACTTCTAAATTTTATAGTATGATGCTTACAGATATTGTATCTGCTGATCAGACACATACTAATGATCCAGTCAGTGGCCCTCATACCACTGATCATGTAGGGGTCTTTCGACCCGGACCTAATGCTAAAGCTAGACCAGGCACTAGGTGTGATACTGCAGATGTCACTGGTGCAGCAGGCACCATTTCTGGCCTTTTTGGCTCAGGCATGTCTATTTGGAATAGAGCAGACATAGCTGCTGTCAAAGCACAAACTCTTAAATTTCAGCAAGCAGTTAAAAATTATATATTACCCACTCTATTACATGGTGTAGATGGTTTAAGCAAAGAGGAAAGTTTTACAGTGTACAGCATGCAGGAAATTGCTAAGAGGTTAAATGATACCAAGTCTAAGATTAATGAACTTATTTTTCAGAACGATAGGGAGGCAGACAAGCAATATATTGCCCGTGAACTTTTATGCTCTACTTATGGCTCTTATGTAATTTCCACTGTTAACAATCTCTTCAGGGACTTGGAAACAGGATGTATCCCAGATCTTATCCATAATAAAATGAATGGGTAAATGGTATTGTCCTCAATGCAAATCTCTTGGTTGTATTAATATGTGTTTAGCAAATTTTATTAATATTTCTGTGTCTACAGCTAGAAATATTGGATATGTCTCCAATTATCCAAATCAAGCACCTTGCTATTTTATCAAGACTTATTCTATACATGACAACATGTTCGTTACATTTACGGTGTCGTTGCCCAGCTTTGACCCCGTTACATCTGTCTTTGATAAACTTTCTGAAATTCATTCCATCAGACATCTTGATGCTGACATCTATTGTGAAAGAACTGACCTTCCATCTTTATTGGTCTACCATGCTGTACTCCAAGCTTGGGTGGCACCCCACAACTTGTGCCAAGAAAGGACATTACTACCTGTGCTGCTGTGACGTCTTTGACATTGTGAAACCAGTGTGTGGCTACTCTCCAGAACACCTTGACTGGGCCTTTACCTTGGGTGATGAATTGCTGTTGAACCTTACTGATGTTGACGAGGATGACAAATCTGAATTTCCATGAGCTGCATCTTCTGTGCCTGACACCAGAACAGCTACATCCCGAAGCTACCTGGAAGAGGTACATTGCTTCACTTCATGGCTCACCAACCAGTCCTTTGCCTGCCCGATACATGTACAGTGATGAAGGGTCCCATCTGTCAGAGTCACGTATAACTCTGATGGCCAGTACTGCGTTGTTGCCAATCATAAGTAATTCACTTATGGTCATAAATCTTGTGTTAATGAAGCACCTAATTTTTGTTTTACTCCATAGCAGAAAACTTTTATAGGTCACACTGTGATAACTCCTGTTCCTCTCCCCTGAACCAGCTGTTATTGATACTGATCCGCAATACTTGCTTGCCTTGTCTCAGTATTTGCCCATGTTTAATGTGCACATTGACCCTTTGACAGTTTCCTTGAGATCTCTTTTAGCTAGGAAGGATTCATATTTGATATACTGTATATTAGCAATAATATGTTGAAAGCTGGCAATGTTCTGAAAGGGGAAGTCTCCCATAGTTTCACACCAATAATTTCCTCAACTCCTTATGTGTAACTGTTGTGTTCCTCCTCCAGTTGCCAGCAGTCCTACTGCAGTCCAAATGTAGATTATAAATAAAAAGATACAGCCCCCCAGAAGTTATCAATGTGTTTGTCCTCCATTTTACCATCAATGCTGCTGGAGGATGATGTCATCAGGACAACAGATAATGGTGCTGCACTAAATGCAGTTCCACCAGTAAACCAAACCCACAAAGTTTGGTTCCCCACTTGAGTAATGAAGGTACCCTTTTAAGTGTTGTGCACATCCTGAAGTGAAGATCTAATAGGGACTAGGACCATGTGAGTGTGATGCAGCACTGAATTGACATGCATATACAGTGTTCATATAGTGAAGTGCGTGTATGTGTTGTGTTACTGTTTCTGTTAGCAAAAAGAGTTTACCCAATAAATGACTCTGGGTACAACAAGAGTTTTAAGTGGCATATACAGCTGTTGTATTATGTTCTGTATGTGCTAGCATTCTCTGTTTTGACTCACACCAGCAGTGAGAAACAGTCTTGCAAATATGCCCCTTTCCCTGTGTAACTAGGCAGTCAGTGATTGGATGGCTGCTGTAAGGCAATAAAGAGTTCAGCTAAGCCTATAACAAGGAATAGGTTACCAGGACAGCATCAGCTGCAGCATATGGAAGAAAGATAATCTATTGGTAAAAGCACAGGCACAAGAACTGGGAGACTGTGGTTCAAATCCTACTAAAGTCCCTTACTCTCTAACCCTTAACAAGTTCCCTATACCTCCTTGGGAACTGTGATGGCCCCTCAGGTCCATGACTTTAAAAGTGCCCACATTCCCATTATAAATCATTAACAGTGATGTGAGAGCTACAACACTTCACTTTGAAGGTACTGAGGACAAGCTGTGGCAGACGCCCCCCCTCACTCACTTTGTAATGCCAGCATTTGAAGTAGGATGTCCCTCACAAATCAGATGCTACACTTCAGCTGTTGTAGGTAAAGAAACTAATCAGTCTCAGTGTTTGTAGTGCTCTGTATTTGCTTAGCTCATTCCTCCCATGTCATATGTATTCTGTGTCTTGGTATTTCCAGTCAGAAACTCAGATTTAAGGAGCATTTGACATGTAAAACAATACACTTTATAAAGTAAGTGATCTAGCTCTCCACTTTCAGGCTGCTGAAAGGACGGTGTATCATTTGTGCAAAGGAGGAATTCAGTCTTGTGTGATCCTTTGGGAAACTGCTCAGGCCTACCTTGTAAATGAATCTTCTCAAGGGTGTTCACCTGGTTCAATACAGATTGACTGACTGACTGCTTGATTGATTGACTGATTCAGTCTACTGCTCACCACAATGTTGCAACTGTCTCACAGGGAGAAATGAGCAGTACACAGAAACAGATTCTGTTTCCTGTGAATGAAATACTATTAGATGTATTATTTGCTCTACACATACAGTATTAAGGCTACAAGTACTACTCTCTGTGTGAGTTGCATGACAGAACTATCTTAAGCCATTGCAAACTTGAACTAAAATCCGGACAGACAGTATTGATAGCCTTATGTTTTCTTCTGTACTGTTGCTGCAGTGACATCAGGAAATGGGAGGGACTGTATTACAAGTGACTCATTTGCATTTAAATGGAGGCTTGCTTGACACTTTACTACCTTGTGTCAGAGCCTCAGACTCTAGATATGTGTTGCAACAGAATAAATGACTGATCTCTTATTGACATATGTACAGTAATTGATATAATGTATAATAAATACATCAGACATATCCAAATCAGAAATATACAGGAGTCTTCTCCTTTAATACCCTTATTAATGATGGTGATTTAAGTACTGCTCTAACCAGCACTTGGTTGGAAATGACTTTTAAAGCTTTTGTTATTATTCAAGCATTTTTGATTATTTTTCTAATCTTTACTCTCTGCTGTCTGTGACTTACTCTAAGACAACACTAAGAACAACACAAATTCCTTTTCAAAGCTTGTGCATCGGGCCTGTAAATGCCTTTTTTTAATTCCATCCCACTACTTTGCCGGGATTGTTGCCCCTTCTGAAGCAACAAGGGGGAATGTTATCCATGAACCAGCACCCCTGATTGTACACCCACCTCATGGACAGCAATACAGATATAGTTATATGTACTAACCTTAGGGCACAGATACTTGTCATATAAGCACAAGTATCAGGATCAGAGTTCTACTTTACTTTTGTAATGCATATTATGCTTCACTATATTCTCACAATATATTGTACCACTGGGAGATGTTTTCTAGTATATTTTTATTGTATAATCATTAGTTAGGCAACAGTGCCATCTTTAGTGCTTGTGCAAACTGTAACTGCGAGTGACCTTGGAAAGCATCACTGGCCTTATTGTTCATATATTATCTTCTGCTAGCTAAGCAACTTTCCCATGCTAGTAAGGATGGTTACTCTCTGGCCACCTGTTTGTAGCAAATTACTTACTTTTTATGTATCTTCTTTTATAGTTGCCACAGTAATTATCAGACCCTTTGTACCACATATTTTCTCTCAGAGAGACTTGACTGCACCTATAGGAAACTGGATACTCTCCCAGTGATTATTACACTGTTGGTTGTAAGCCTGTATTATTCTTATTTACTAGTAATAAATTATATTTATTACTTGGACACCACTTGTCTGTCATCTCTTCCCTTTGTGCATTTCCAACAAGAACCTGAGAAAGGTAATTTATTACCCAGTTACAATGTGCTGTAGTAGCACATGCCAAATTTACATTTCCTGTTGTGTACAGGAGATGCAGAGGTAACACCATTTGTCTTCCTGTCATATTTTCAGAAGGAGATACACCTGTAGACTTACTAGGAGTAGCACGTATGGGCATTAACACTAGAAGCAATTTTACATCCTAATCTTTTCCTGAAGCCCTAAGATGTTTCTTTGGTATAGACATGATTGTTTGATTAGCATGCTCCACCTGTCCAGATGATTATGGGTGGTGGGACACATGTTATTTTTTCTGAACCTTTAGTATTTTCCACAATTTTTCTGTAACTTCACCTGAAAAATGTGGACCTCTATCAGATTCTACTCTCATTGGTAATCCCCTGCAGCTAAAACACGTGGTTTATTAATAATAAAGCTGTGGTTTCAGCACTACTATTTGGAGCAGGTAGACATGCAACCCATTTTGTAAACAGACAAGTAACAGTCAAAAGGTACTGACTACCCCTTCAAGATCTTGTAACAGGGCCAATCCAGTTTATCTGGATATCAGACCAAGGCATGGTAATTCCTTTTAGCTGTAGTGGTGCTCTGTGTCTTGGAGAAGAAGGCTAAACATTTGCAACATGTTATCTACATGTTATCTACCCTTGCACATACATTACAACATCACTTCACATGTAAGGCCAGTAGGCTACCTCTTTTAATGGTTCATAGGTTCTTCTGTCCCCCCATGCACCCCAGATGGTTCATCATGAGCATGCTGCAACATAATTCCCCTATGGCCAAAAGGAACTACCCATTAGCTGGCTTGGTGGCACTGAGGGTTGAGGTGCTGGATGCCACACCTCACGCCATGCCGTTGACCCATGTTTGGAAATGAGCACGAGCTGTTGGGGGTTGGCAGGGGAGGGAGGGAGAGAGGGAGAGGACAGAGCATCTGAGGACTGCTCTCCTCTCTCGGGGAGGGAGGACTGGCACTCCCACCAAATGACTACCCCGAGGTGGAGGCCAGAGGGTAGTGTGGTCAGAGGGGCCAGACACAGGGAGGGTGCTTCGGGACTTCCATGGACACGTGCACACCTCTACATGTGAATGTCCTGTGTGTGTGCCCCAGCAATGGGGAAAGTGAGAAAATGAGGTAATACCCTCTGGCTACAAGATGATGACCGACCTCCTGCAGGCTCTGCACTCGGCAACTGGGCAGGGGTAAGTCCCAGTGATACCGGGGTGATGGGGCTGGGGGGTCAGTCAGAAAGGGCAGCCGGGGGGTGAAGGAGCATAAAGTACCTATAAAATAAAGGAACTACCCATTTGGGTCCTTGTGACTTTCAACCAGTTCTTACCAAGTGATCATTCCTTAATTGGAATCTACCTTTTGCTGCACTATAGCAATTGCAGGACGAGATGGGAGCTGTCTCAGCATGAACTCCCTACTATCTCCAGATAGTTTTATTAACAGCTCAAGACCTTCTCAGCTCCCCATAAGTGTAAAGCACCCAGGAGTTACTCCAGGGTGCATTTCCAGAGCTTTGTTTTGCCTTTCCCTACCCCCTCCCTTGTACCCCACTCCTTCTTGCTTAGGCCAAATACTTCTATTTGTTAATCCCACAACCTTCCCTACTATGTTTCAGTGCCCTTGGCTGGGTCCACAGCTCACCACAGACTGATTTATAAACAGTTTAATGATTTTTTTATTTATTTTATTTATTTCAGTTTCGGAATTACAATTTTTGAGCCAAACTGGCTGTTTTACAAAGGCACCAAATCAGTATAAGAACAGACAAAACAGTACAATTTACATCCTATGACAGGAACATACAATAGCAAAATGACAAGACTATTTGACAAGCAAGATAAATGTGGGGTATAACCTCAAATACAAATACTTTTATTACAAAAATATCTCTAGTCTATAGGTCTAGTTACTAAGTGCAGGATGCTTGTAGTTGGGAGCCAAAATCGGCTTTGTCAAAGAAAAGTGGAGGAAGAAGGATGTATGGAGAATATTGGCATGGGTACAGAGGAGATGGAAGCACCAAGTTTGTCATGGCGACAATGCTGACCTCCCTAGCGATGGCACAATATCGATGCGGGTATTGTGGCCTTCTTCCATGGGTGTTTTCTGTGGGGCTCTGCCCCTGCAGCCCCTCGATTCTAGGACTCAACTCCAGGTCAGAGTTGGTCTGGGAGGGGACAGAACATTGGGGAAGGTGAAACATGGAAAAAGGAGCATTACCGCGAATGTCACTGTAATGGTCTTTTTTCCAGTTTCGCCATCGGGGTGTCGCTGTAAACGGGTGCACCGGAGGAGGAGGCATGTTGTATAATGTTATTAGAGGATAGGAGAAGAGGGTATGGTGATGAGGGAGAACAAGCTGATAAGTGCTGTATGTATGGGTCAGCCTAGGAGACGTGTAAACCAAGTGGAGGGAAGGACTCGTGGGGGCGAGAGGGGTAAGATTTATAAAGTAGCCTGATAATTTTAGCTACTTTTGGATATAGGCAACCATGGTTCACTGGTTATAAGTAACTTAGTTTTATGTCATTCTTATTTTCCGTTATCTTTTCTTTAAAATAAATTCTGTGAGTATTGACTTTAACTTTGTACTGGTTACAAATTGTTACATACACAATATTTTGCGAATACAGAGATTGATTTTTACTGTTTGCACCATTTGTAACTTCAACTTCTAATAAACAAGCATAAAAAAATTGGAATCTACCTTTTTGGTAATACATGGCTTTCAGGTCACGGTTATCTTGTACATCACTTTCAGAAATCATGTTTACAGTGGGATTCTTGATGAAATGTTAACACTTTACCACTGTTTTGTCATCTTGTTGCATTTTCACCAAATCAAAATCAGGTTTATCATTATACAAGTATAAGACTTTATTTTCTTTTTCCTGTTGTTTTGTTGGTGAATAACCACATCCACATTAACTTGAATGGGAGGAACAAAGTTCCATGCTTCTCCACTTAAAGCACCCTCCCTAGCCAGAGCATCTGCTAAGTTATTTCCAGTTTTGTCTGGTCCCTGAATTTTTGATTGTCACTTTACCTTTTTCCAATAAACAACCAAATTATGTTTCTGAACTAACTGGTCTGTAGCTAAGATAAGTTCTGCATAGCCTACTTCCTCCTACCCACCACCAGAATTGCCTTATGTCTGTCCCATGCATTCTTGAATCCCCCCACTGTTTCTGACTCCATGACCTCCTCAGGAAGGCCGTTCCATGTATCTACAACTCTCTCTGTGAAAAAATACTTCCTCACATTACCTCTGAGTTGTTCCCCCCTCTATCTTCCAATTGTGCCCCCTTGTACTTGCACATCTCTTTTTCTGAAAGATGCTACCCTCTTGGACTTTACTGATTCCCTTGAGGTACTTGAAAGTTTCTATCATGTCCCCTCCTCCCTCTTTTTCTTGAGGGTATACATATTAAGCTCCTTTAATCTCTCTTCATATGTCTTCTGGTACATACCCTGCACTATTTTAGTTGCCCTCCTCTGGACAGCCTCCATCCTGTCTACAGTATGTCCTTGCAGAGATGGGGTCTCCAGAACTGCACGCATTACTCCAGATGGGGTCTCACCAACTGTCTGTACAGAGGGATAACAGCTTCCTCTTTCCTACTGGTGATGCCTCTCCCCATGCATCCCGTATCCCCCAGTCCTACTTACTGCCTTCTCATATTGCTTGCCCACTTTTAGGTCATCTGATATGACTATCCCCAGGTTCCTTTCTTTGTATACCTTGCTCAATTTGTTCTTTAAAATCAGGAAAAGGTAAATTTTCACCTACTTCTACCTGATTTTCAGTTATCTCAGAAACATTTTCAATATCAATTACATGTACTTCTTTAAATTGCTCTGTTTTATCAAACATAGTGGACAGTACAAGATAATCATTTTCAACCGTACATGTATGTATTTCATATCTACTGGACAAATTTCTTCCAAAACAATTAAACCATTGGGTAAAGACCTAATCTCTTCATCTGTCTTATTCTTCTGAACAATATTCTCTGATAGCTCCCCAATAATGGGAACAGCTAATTCCAAATCATAGAAGAATTCCACTATCACTACTCCTAAATCACAGCTAGTTTCTATAGTGATAGGCTTGGCTGTTGGATTTTGTACCAAAATATACAACACTCAGCTGCTAATCTCCAAGCAATGTGTAGAATGGATCTTTAAACCTGGTATCATGAGATTAGGGCACTGGAGAAAGGGCGCCAACAATAATGGTGACCCACTCCCCAGCGTATCCCTTGAGGGCTATGGTAGGGTAGGGCGGCCAGATGGGGGGGTCGGAGAATATAGCAACAGGATGTCGCTATACGTACATGCATGGGGAGCGAGCATGTACAGCGAGGGATGGGAGGGGATGTGAGGGATTGTGCCACAGTGGGTTGCTGAGCTGACCCCATGGCATGGTGGGTGGGTTGCTGGCACTGGTCGGCAGGGTACTGGGTTTGGGTCCGGATGCTGGTGCATTTTTGTTGTGCCCGGCCTGAACCTTTTATTTTTTTAAATATTTTCACCACCCCGACATGCCCCCCTGGAGTTGAGAATCCTTTAGTAGGGGTGCAGGGGATGAACCCCCATAAAACATTAAAAAGTAAGTCCTCCACCATTTTGTTGTGTGCAGTGGTGTCAGAGTGACAAAAACATTTTCGACACTCTTGACTTCTTGATAACGGCGATCGCCTTTAGACTTTCATCATTATCACACAGAACCTTAAACCCATATCGCTAAACTGCTTGTTAAGAACAAACAATGCAGTAGGGTCAGGCACTTCTTGATCTTTCTTCACATTAACCCTAACAGAAAATTCTCTTACACTACCTGGAAGTGTTGTAGTGAACTCACTCACCACCTGGCATACTTGAGGGATAGTTTGTCCAGACATCAAGGCCTGTGGCATCACTTTTATTGGGCAAGGGTCCCCCCTGTTTGTGACCACAGAATGTTATTGGCTAGGTCAACATACACACCCAGTCGTACAAGAACATCTAACCCAAGGTCGGGGCCCCTGGTGTTCTGCGTCAGAATTTTCTGATTTCTATGGCAGGGCTCCTTGACTTCTGCGGCAGCATTTTCTGATTTCTGCGGCATGATTTATTCATTTCTCTGGCAGAATGCAGTCCTGTCATTGGCTAAATATGATGTGATGTCATCGATGACATCATATGCTGAGCATAGAGGAGGGGCTTCAGGATAAACGAGGTGGGAAAGAAAGCCTGACACTATGAAAAAACGGTATATTTATATGAAAATTCACCAAAAGCAATGAATTCTGCGGCACTATATATATTCTGCAGCATGATGCAAATTCTGCGGCAAATTCCGCAACTGCAGAACCGCAGAATTCCAGGGGCCTTGCCCAAGGTACATGGGAGATTTCAGACTTGTACTACCTGCACAGGATGCTGTATCTTCTTTTGCCCTATTTGGAGATTCAAGGCACAGATACCAATACTTTTCAACCTACTTTCATGGTTTGGGACATTTTTCAACCACTCTTATTTATTTACATATGTTAAACTAGGCCTCAGCCTCTTTAACACTTCATAAAACAGGTAACTGATTAGACAGTGCTCATAGCCTCAGCACAACACAGAGCTAGTTATCTGCAAGTTCTCTGTTTTGAATGGCACCTTAACCGTACCTTCTTCTGACCTTATTCTGTAGAGGAAGGACTCATGATTCAATGTCATTTCTTTTCCCCCATCCTCAGGAGAGGTTGGATTCTCAGACTCTGATGTCTCTGTGTCAGGTACTGGGTTGGACTCTGAGATGACAGGGTTCACTTGCTTTGTGAAGAAAGTTAGGCCTGTTGCATTAATCTCAGATTTCACATCTTGCTTTGACAAACAAACCACAAGCTCTGCTTCTCCATGAAGCCAAATTTTCAGAATTACCCAGTACAGATACATCAGGTACATCAGAACATACAACATTCGGTGTAATCGTTGCATCATCTTTCCCAGGACAACATGATTCTGATTGTTTAACAACCTTGAGACTCTTTCCAGATGGAATAGGCCTGTTTACCTGTGACCACAAAACTCTGTGAAGGTCGTCAATGATCGGTCTAAACCTTTTCAGAAGTTCATTTCCAATTAAGAAATCATCCCCTGTTCTATTAGTGATTTACACTGGATGAGTAACTTCCTTTTTGCCAAATCTTAATCTTAGCCCCCCCCTTTACCTTGAGTCTGCTGAGCCCCCTTCTATAGCCTACAACTTGTAAGTCATCAAAGAGGGGTTTCAGCACCTTTGAGTCACCTGTGACATCAGTCAACTTGTCAAAGAAGCTCTTAGACATCAAAGTCACTTCTGCCCCTAAATCCACCAGGACTTCATGATTCAGACTGTTTGCAATGTTTATGTCAAAGTAAAATCTATCTGCCCCCTCCCGGAGATTAAGTTGCCCAGGCAGAATGTGTTTTTCTTAACTCCTGGCAACACGGCAGGTTCACTGTGACACATCACACTGAAGCAGTAACTCTGGATACCTCTAGAGAAAGGTCCGACTCAGAGATAGCATTTTCATTTTCATCTGGCATGCTTTCATTTTCAAATTCTATTACAGTTCCTTCATCATTGTCAGAAATTGTAATTTCATTAACCTGAGCAGCAGTAGAAAAGACAGAATGTGTTAGTCACATGTTATTACTGGTTCCACCTTCACTAAGGTGTTGCAAAGGAATTTTGCACAGGAGCATGAAAAGCAAAAGGAAGCTGGGGAGGGTGGAACAAGTGGTTTTGAAGAAGTGTCTTTAAATCTCCCACCTGTTTTTTCTCTTCCCTGTATTTCCTTCCTCAACTCTTCCTGTGACTTCTCAGTACTGTCATGTAGTCTTGGAGAACTAGGTCTAGACCTGTTTTGAGGCCTTGTAACTTTTATGATCATTGTCATAATTCTGGTGCCCCCCCCAATAAGTTCCTCTACCACCTCTATAATCATTATAGTGCTGTCTATAATATCCACTATGGTCATTATTGTATCTTCTTCCATATCCTCTCCCAGGGTCATATTCTCCATAGAAGGGGCCCTAGTTTTGGTATGGCTGAGGTTGCTGGCATTGCTGAGGGCTTTGGTAGATCTGTGGCTCAGGGCCAGGCTGTGGGGTCACCACAGAGGAAGACTGTTGGACAAGGTTGGTCGGTTGGATCACGACTACTATTGGGTTAGATACAGGCTTGGACTGCTCCACAGATTATTCTTGTTGAGCTTTGTTGCCCTTTTTCTTTTTCTGCCTCTTGTTTTTGGGAGAAGATAGCTGACCCCCTTCCAGAGCCAAAGTATCCGAGGTAGTGACTTCAGACTCTTGGACTTCAGGAGCAGGGTCCCCACCTTTTTTCTGTGGAGGGGCCTCTCCTAGAGTCCCAGATGTGTTCTGCTTGTTTTACAGTCCAGTATACATTCCTATGCCTCTTTTTCAGCTCTAGTGCCAATTGTGTCCTAATAAAGGAGGGTAAACCTTGATAATATGCATCTTGGAAGTCATCAGAATCACTGTCTGAATGATCTTCTGCTCCAAAGTACACTACCTTCAGCTTACAATAAAGTTCCCTTAGAGTCTGATTAATACCACACTGCATCTTCTAGGCAGCATGCCTGGCTGCTCCTTTGGTGTGGTACTCACCAAGTTCCTTTTTAAGGAACTTGTATAACCTATCTGGTTTATTCCTATACTCTTTAGGTATCCTCAGCCAGTTGGCTCAAGGGTCATCAACAGACCATCTAATTACAAAACTCTGTTCTCCCTTGTCAGTTATGGAGAATGACTCAAAACACTCTTTCAATTACGAATGTACTGCTCAATGTCCCCTTCTGCAGTCTTAGAATTGTACCTATCCCATTTTTCCTTCACAGACACCTTTTTTTTTTCTTTTGAATCTCTCAGAGGACTCATCTTTGGAGCCAGAACTTCTTTTCTGTTTAGTCTTATGTCTTTTTTTATGCTTCCCACGTAATTTTTCTCCTGAGCAGGAATATTCCTTCTTGGAGGCGGAGTCATCAGAACCTGATTCCTCAGATGCTCTTGGTCTTGCCTGATTTTTATTTTAAGTCTTGGTGTCTCTGGGTTGGGCCTTTAGGTCTCTATATTTTTCTTCCAATTTAATAAACTCCTTTTCCAAAAGGATACAATACTTTTTAATTGCATATCTTCTTCTAGCTCATTCTGTGTAGCTGCACCATCTGTTCTACCCTTTTCTACCAGTGTATCTGGTTTCTTTAATGTACTCTTCAGTTTTTCTAGTGCACTAATTTTTTTATCTCCATGTATTTTCTCTTTTTCCTCTATCCTGACTTTTTCTGGCTCTGGCTCATCTTCAGCACCAGGCAGGACAGGGGAGTCCAGCTGGTATTTTTTTTAATTGTTTATACTTACATAGAAACATAACACATAGAATTCAATGGCAGATAAGGACCGCTTGGCCCACCTAGTCTGCCCATTTTCCTACCTAACAGATAAGCTGCAGATTCTAGTTCACCAACAGCCTACTTCCTCTTAGCCCCCACTAGGACTGCCTTATGTCTGTCCCATGCATTCTTGAATTCCCCCACTGTTCTTGACTCCATGACTTCCTCAGGAAGGCTGTTCCATGCATCCACAACCCTCTCCATGAAAAAATACTTCTTCACATTACCTCTGAGCCGTCCCCCCTCTATCTTCAAATTGTGCCCCCTTGTTCTTGCACATTTCTTTTTCGAAATATACTACCCTCTTGGACTTTGTTGATTCCCTTGAGGTACTTGAAAGTTTCTATCATGTCCCCTCTCCCTTCTTTCCTCAAGGATATACATATTAAGCTCCTTTAGTCTCTCTTTGTATGGCTTCTGTTGCAGGTCCTGCACCATTTTATTTGCCCTCCTCTGGACAACCTCCACCCTGTCTATGTCCTTCTGGAGATGGGGTCTCTAGAACTGCACACAGTACTCCAGAAGAGGTCTCACCAACTGGCTGTACAGAGGGGTAATAACTTCCTGTTTTCTACTTTTGATGCCTCTCCCTATGCTTTTATTTTACAATTGTTTAACCAGAAGAGACACACTAAGCTGAAAGCTTGTTTACAGGTGCAACTTGGGAGCACAGAGAAGTTAAGTGACTTGCTCAAGGTCACACAGTATATGCAAGGGGGCTGTGGGATTCAAATCCAGGTCTCCAGATTTACAGCTCAGAGCCTTAAACCACTGCACTATACTGCCTCCGTATACATCCCAGTATCCCCCCAGCCTTCTTGTACAGTCTCTCATGGTACTTGCTAAAACAGCTGCAATCACTCTGTGATTCAGATTTTTTCTTATCCAAATCAAAATATAACTTCCTCCATTACTTAGCCTCACATAAGTCTTCTTGAGTATTTTCTAATTGCCTCTGTAGTATTTCAACTTGACCTGTTAACTTAATATACCCTTCACACTTAACAGCTTCATCCTCACTGCTGATGTAATTCAGAGGTGTCACTACCTCAGTTTTGATGCCATTTATACTTGCAATTAGTTCTGTCATGACTTTAGCAATGATAGATCTTAGATAATGATAACAATAATAACATTTGACCAATAACAATAATAATAATGACAATGCTTTATACAGCAATTCTTCAGTAACTTAATTTTTCTTTTTTGCAGTAATAAACTGAGTCAGACAATTATTTCTTCCACTGTTTCTCACTTTCCGCTAGGGTAACTTTAGGCTCATTGAAAAGCAAAACCAGAAAAACATTATTTATGCAATTCAGTGATTTCTGCAATTCAGCAACTTATTTAGCAACTTTTTATCTATTCTTATACACATCCAGGGTGTGAACTATTTATTCACCAACCAATTATCCCAGATGAGCCCCCCCAAAATGTCATAGCAATAGGCTGGAATATCACTTATTTATTATGGACACTCAGCCTCATGTCATAATGTGTGTGTGTGTGTGTATATATATATATATATATATATAAATATATCTATGCACATACACACACACACACCATATAAAACAATATAAGACTGGCTCAGATTCTTACTTCACAACCTACTGTATAAAAAGTTCCAGATAATTACAAATAACATTTCTGTCACAGCCTTGGAGTTACATAAAAATAGATGGTATTTTCCCTGTACAATATAACTAATCACTAATAACTATTGCATAAATGTAAAGTCTTGTAAACACTGTAAAAAGCAGCATAAGCACAAAATAACAAAACTTTCAGAAAATAAACAAAAAGAAACACAACTTCAAAAGCAATGAATACAAGTAACTAGACACAACATGCTATTTTAGCATGCCTCTGTGAACAATACCATTATTCACGTATAAGCACTTATAGATTTATTTGCATTAGTGTCTTAGATTATTTCTTTGTGTAAAACTTGTTCAAATACCTTTTCACATGCAAAATGTTTATATATTGTTAAATAGATTTTTAGTAACTTCCTATATACCCACTCTTCCAAATATTAAGACCAGTTTTCTCATGCAACCCCCAGCTAGGTCCAATTAGAATATTATAAAAATATCAAAAATAATACCCAAGATATCTGTTTAGTGGTGAGATTTGGATTTTCCTCTTAATTTCAGAATGTTGGTGAGAATTCTTCTTCCCCTTGATGGCAAAAGTGCTTTCAGTGGCTGGATCTTGCTGTTGTTCCTGTCTTTACTTTATCCATGCTTAAACCCTGGACCCTGAGTCTCATCTGGTGTCAACATAGTAGTGCAGGATTGCTTCTTGGTTGGTAGAGATATCAAGAGTTGGGTGTAGTCCTTTGTTCAGGTTTTGGCAGGAAATTGAAAACAGCACTAAATAACAAAAATGTCCGTTCCATGAACAGAGGTCTTCACAGCATCACAGTTAGAGAGAAACTGATTGGTTTCCACAGAGGTTGCCTTTATCACCTCTGGGCCAGAGCATTATCCTGACATAATTCCCTGCTAATTTTACCAACTTTGATTGCATCATGCAAATGATGTAGAGGTGGTTATCCCTTTGCTCTTAGGACAACCCTTCTGTGTAATGTCTTGTGGTTTGAAACTTTTTCTTTTCAAAACTGTTTTTCCTCCTTGCATTCATATGCAGCTAGATACAGACTTGAAACATATATTTTCAGATTCAGAGTAAAATGCTGTGCAGTTTAATACCTAACATCATATGGGTGTCTTTAGCATAAAGTCCATAATTCATACAGTACTTCATAGACACTGTTTCCTTGCAGATTTCTTACAAATATTTATAGCTGATTGATCTACATTTCTTGAAGTTCAAAATGAGGTATTTTCCTTCAGAATCCACCTTTAGGAGTGTACATTTAGTCCAAAATGTCTTTTAAGAAAAGGAATGCCTTTGTTATCAGTTTCCCTGGCTAAGAGTACAACAATCAAAGCTGTCAAAGCTGTTTACTACAAACTTTTTAAGACAATATATTTCAGCTCAGCACCAACTCACATACATAAAAATTGTAACTTTGGACTTCTCATGAGCTGACTTCTCCAAAGATATCAAATACAGATAAGCCAGTTCTTATACTTATAGCACAGAATTATTTAGCAAATAATATTGTTTCTGTGGTTTCTGCAGTCATAAAACTTCGTCAGTTGATAGTTTAAAATGTTCTTCATCAGCTGATATAATGTTGTGCTGGCAGTATCAAAAATAGCTTTGCAGCAAATTAAAGTATTTTGCTCAATAGTAAAAATGCAAAAAAGGTTTCTTCTTGTTTTTTCTTCAAACCAGTCATTTGGTACATGGCAGTGCCATGTCACCAAACTTGGTATGTGGTTGCTGTAGTTCCCTTATCAGATTGCTTTTTCCCCTCCAAGCAGAGATTCAAGAAGACCCTTAATATTACTCTCTTGAGGGGCCCAGTTAAGGAAATCTTCCTTTTTTTTAGAGGAGCATCTGAGATACCATTTTTTTAAGTTCCATCCAGGCAGATCATGAAAGCAGATTTTAAATCTTCTTGGAATTTAAACCAGCTGTCTTAGTATTACATCCTAGTTACATTCCCAGTCTAATAGTATAATTAAACATTAATGATTAGGCATTATAAAGACTATAAAATAGTAACTATAAAATAATAATACAGAATAATTAAATTATGATAAAACATTTTTGCAATCTAGAATTTGTCCCCACAGAACTCTTTTGCTCTCTCCTGTCTCTTATGTTTTGAGACAAAATCAGTCTCAGCTTCAGGGTAATGGCTATAAAAGTTTTAAAATATAACAAAAATCTAAATTCATATAAAGAAAGTAGAAATATGAATTTCGATTTTTGTTATATTTGAAAACTTATATAGCCATTACCATGAAGAAGAGACTGATTTTATATCTCAAAATGTTGGTGATGACAAGAAGTCAGGCATTGGGAAATAAATTATGGACAAAGAAAACACTGACATGGCTCAGTTTTTGTGATTTTTTTCAATATTGTATGCAATAGGGGCATGCAAGCAATGAGTATTTTTTCCCAAATTCACAAATGAGGCACTCTTCATTATTTGGATCCCAAATAACAAATCATATCACTATTCATCCCTATTCAGGAAATACTATGTAAAAAAAAGGAAAAGCCAGCAGTCCGCCATTCTCCTCCTTAGCCCAGATCCATCATGATTTTTTCTCAATAACATTTTATTGTGAAATATGAAACCAAACAATACAATTTCATACACAGTTTAACAGTTACATACCAGATTACTATAACTCTATACGTACAATGTAATAAATACAAGATTAATAAATAAATGCATTCTTATTTCCACATAGATAGATATCCAAGCTGATAACCTAAAAAAGAGTGACAGTAGAGGAAGACCAGAATAGAAGACAGCAAGAAGAGTAATAATAATAACTAGAAGCAATTCATACACCAAGTTGAAACAGCCTGTTCCATGCCACACACACACAAAAAAAATATGAGTCCCTAAAGAGTTGTCTGTCATAAGCTTACTGTGTTACTGAAATATATTTAATATATTGTTCAACCATCCTATATCTCCCCATAAACTTGTGAGAGAGATCATTTAGGATTAGGGCTAATTTCTCTGTTCCATGATCTTCAATAAACTGATGTATGCATTCTCTGAAAGAAGGAATTGACTCCTAAATCCAATATTTAAGTATGATGTTTCTAATTGAACCTGCTATCAATATAAGAGAATATTTTTGTACTTGTGACCACACTTCTTGTTAAAGTGTCCTAAAATACAAGTCTGTAAAGTCATTTTTCCTTTTAAGATAGGAATTTTATTAACATAACCTATTATTTCTTCCCATAAGCCTTGTACCCTAGGACAGAACCAAAGCACATGGGAAAGGGATGCCCTCCCTTCTTTACATTTGTGACACATAGCATCCTTTCTCAATCTCATTTTATTCATGTGAACTGGAGTGAAGTATAAATTGTGCAGAGTCTTAAAATACATCAGTCTGAGATTAAAAGTCTTAAATGCCTTACCTGCAAAATTCCAAATGTTGGCCCAGTCCCACTCTTCCCCATTTACCGCCAACTCTTGTGACCACCACCTAATAGGATCTGTCAATGGTCCTCTGGCTACTTCTAGAAGAGAATTATAGATCAATAAGATAGTTGGAGAGAGGTACATTGAGGTGATGAAGGATTTGGACTCTTTGGGCAGCATGTAGTTTAATATTGTTAGTAGGAGTACTTTTTGTTTAAGTTCTTCTTAAAAGCTTCTTCCTACCTCCATTAACTTATATATCCTGGCCAAAGCTTTGAATGTAAAAAAAGAATCCCCATGTACAGTGTCCTGAATTTTATCTATTTTTTTATCACCCCATTCCTGTCTTGCGAAGGGGTAAGATCAAAGTTGAGATTGTCCCAGATTGGTTGTAATTTCAACTGTGGGAAGTCATATTTAAATGTATGGGATACATATATTAGTATCCCAATTGAATCCGTCAAGACTTTGTTATGAAGAACCGAGAATTTCCATGCAAAAAAACCTGAATATAAACTGGTGCCCAAATTTAAACATAACTTCTTTTCTATATGTATCCATTCAGGGATATACACCAATCCATATCTGAAATTGAAACTCACTTTGATATTTGAGCTAATCTAGCCACCAAATAATAAAAAAAAATATCAGGTACCTTAAGTCCACCATTGCTCTTTGCTCTAGTTAATTTGTTACAAGCCAATCTTATTTTTTTATAGCCCCATATAACTTTGGATATTTCAGAATTAATATTTTCCATCCATTTTTTATTAATTGCACATAGCAACATAATAAAAATTTAAAGTATTTTTGGGAGAAACATTATTTTAATTGATTCAATCCTACCCCAGGTACCTCATGGTAACTTATTCCATTTTGACAATGATGTGAAGGTATTTTCTTTTGCATAGTACAAGTTCTTAGCCATCATTAGAGATATATTTCTATATACTGTTAATCCCAAATAATCAATAAAATCTGAGGCCCATGATAGACCCATATTAACAACTGTGACCCTGCAACATTTGTTATTCAGTGGTAAAACATTTGTCTTGTTTAGGTTTAATTTGTATCCAGATAGCTCCCCAAACTTGCTCATTATCTTTAAAACTCTTGGGATGGAACTTTCTATATTTGTCAATGATAGTAAAAGATCATCTGCATACACGGATGTACGTATACCTAAACCAGCTATCTTGACTCCTTGTATCTCCTCATCCATATTTATCTTTCTTATTAGAGGGTCTATTATCAAGTTAAAAAGGAGGGGTAGCCGGCCCACTGGCGCAGCGGTTGGATTTCCGCTTGAGACACCAGCAACCCGGGTTCAGGAATGGGCTTGGGTGCTGGAGGGCCAGCCAGGGAGAGAATACTTGAGCATTGGCTGATGGCTCACCTTCTCTCGGGGGGAGGATGGGTACATGACCCAGCACTTGCTGACCCCTAGCAGAGGCTGGGGGCATGGCAATGCGTGGGGTCCCACTCACTAAGAAGGCGTGGTGAATGTTGGCATCTGCCTTACATTGTGGCACACCATGCCCCCGGGGATCAAACAGGAAAAGAGCCCTGTAGCCAACCGGATGTCGGTTGCCAGCTCCCATAGCCGCGAGACCGAGGACAGTGCATGCACCATCCCCAGCAGCACCCCGGAACAGGTTTGACACTGTTCTCCCCCACCGGCGCCGTCTCCCTCAGAGGAGGAGGACCCACCCAGTGAAGGGTTATGTCCGGGGGTCACCCGGGAGGGCTTCTATATGGGGGTGAAGAAGTGGCTGCTCCAAGGCAGTGTGGCTCGGAGGGCATAGGTGGCCCAAAGGAGAGGCCAGCCCTGAGCTGGGATGGAGCAAAAAATAAAGAAGGGGTGAATGCGGACACCCTTGTCTGGTACCCTTAGTGACCTCAAAATATGGAGAAATTATACCATTAGTGATTACCGCTGATGTTGGGTCGTTATATAATACTTTATAAACTTATCTGGAAAACCATATCTATGTAATACAGTAAAAATATACACCCTTAAAATTCTGTCAAATGTCTTCTCAGCATCTACAGAAAGAAGCCCACAAGACGTATCTAGTTTATTTGCGATACCCAAAATATGAAAAATGTTTCGCAAGTTATCTGAAGAGATTCTCCCCCTTCATAAACCCCATTTGCTGTGGAGAGATTAAAAAAGGCATAACCACTTCCAATCCAGCCAAAATAATCTTTGCCTGACTCTTCATATCTGTATTTATCAAAGAAATGGGTCTGTAATTATTACAGTCTACTGGGTCCTTACCTTGTTTAAGTATCAAAGTAATTAGACACCTTGTCGGATCATTAGAACGTGTTCCTTCCTTCAAAGCCTCCATGAAGACTTTCTTAAGAATAGGGGCTAGTTCATTTGCAAAGGTGTAATAAAAGTTAGCAGAGAAACCATCTGGGTCAGGGGTCTTGTTTTTTTTGAAGGACTTAATAGCATCTAATATTTCAGTAATAGAACTATCTGTCTCCAGTTCCATAGCCTGACCTGTAGATAACTCCCTGAACTACAGATCTTTTAAAAAACGGCCTCTCTCTCTGTAATTTTGTTATATGTTTCTGTTTTGTATATATCTTTATAAAACTCATAAAATTCCATGTTATTTTTTTTGAAGTCAGTGTGAAATTCCTTATTATTTCACAATGATCTGACTGCTGTGATGACTGTTGAATTGGAGTTTTGTTTTAGTCTTATGGCCAACATCTTAGATGCCCTTGAACCTGTATCTAGATAATTGAGTTTGGCTTTCCTAATTGCAAATTCTGCCTCAAGATCAGTCAGGTCATTATATTTTGTCTTCAGCTTGTCCACTCTTCCCATAAAGTTTTATTATCTGTCCTCTCTAGTCTAAGCTCTAGCTCTTTTATTTTTTTGAGTATGTCACATTGGGTCTTGTCTCTGTTTTTTTTCTGGTAAGAACACATGCATATCAGTACACTCCTAAGATAACATTTAAGTGCATCCCATACTGTTCCTTTTTTGGTCTCATCTAACTTATTTAGCCTCAGAAAATCATATATTTTATTTTTAATATCGGTACTCATCTCCGGATTACTGAGTAATCTATTGTTAATCCTCCACCTTTTGGATATGTGAGAGCTTTGTTCCATGGAAATATTCAGGAGCACTGGGGCATGATCTGAAATGACCAAAGGTTTTATTATTACATAGTTCATTCTTTTAACCAGCAAGTGATCTATTAAAAAATAATCTAGTCTAGAACCCGACCCATTACATGGAGACCAAAAAGTAAATTCTTTAGAATTTGGATACAATACTCTCCAGATATCTATCATGCTATGTGTCGAGATCAGATCATTCAAGTCACGCTCTGCCTTGGTCCTACTTTGTCTAAATTCAGATCTATCTAAATTAGGATCTAAAATAGCATTCATGTCCCCTGCCATAATAACATTTGTATATATATATTCTGCCAACTCAAACCAAGCAGCTATTTGCCATTCACACTCACATACACACAATAACAGTACAATAAGTATAGCAAGCCAAAGCTTTATTATAGCAAAATATAATACAAAAGGTTATACATCACCGATTCCAAAAGCTACATCCAAGCCTGTTCCAATGGCTGGGAAGCCCCCTTGTCAGCCTGGCTAGGAGTCTCATGAACCGGGAATTGGCCCCACAGCGATGCGTCCACCCTGCAGGTGAGGCTTCTAACCAGGCATTGAGAAAGCTACATTTATATCTTATTCTATGCTAAAAATAACCATGCAGCCTTCATAGTGTTGTCTCGCCACATTCTAGAAGCTGGCCGGGCTCCCAGGATGCTGCGAATTCACACCATAAGGACTGCTCAGAATTCCCTACACCTGCTAGGTCACTGTGCTCCAAACACTGTCCGGGTGCCTAGAACACTATGAGCTAAGCAGAAGTTTAAACAAAACTACAAAAACAGGTTGCCTGATAATATGCAACCTTCAAGTTAGCAAAATACACTGTCGGAAGCAAAACATAATAATGAGGCTATCTAAAGAGCAAAACACCAATTAAATGAAGCAGCATGTAAAATGGAGTCACACAATACAAAATGGAGTATAAGATGACATACATTACATGAAATAGCATACAAAATGGAGTGACAATAATCAACATATTATACTATCACTACAATATATTAGCTATTAGTTTGCTCTGTATGGTATTAAATATATCATGACTCGAAGCTATTGGGCCATAAACATTAATCAAAGTAAACAATTCCCCATTTATAAGCCCTGAAGAATCAGAAAATGTCCACCACTATCAGCTATTTATAAAGAAACCTTAAAATCAATCTTTCTATTAACTAAAGTCAATACCCCTGCTTTTTTAGAACTGTTCCCTGCACCAAAAACCTGACCCACCCACTCTCTTCTCATTAGATTAGAATGTTCAATCTTTAAATGACTTTCCTGTAGAAAGGCAAATGAAACATTTCATTTTTGAAGATGTCTAATAACTGAATACCATTTTAATTTATGATTTAGACTCTTCACATTCCAAGTGCCCATAGTGTATGTATTAGGTGTAGCTATCCTGACCAAAAGTCAAATTGTGACATTTTTTTGCCTAAAATATTTGTGAGACATAAGACCCCCTTCTCATCCTACTAGCATGCCCTTTCATAACTAACCTATTCCTGTTGGTGCACAGATCAGCAGATACTAAGAGAAAGTAAGGAAGATACAGGGAAAATAAGAAGAGATATGTATATACTCATAAACAGTTCAAATTCAACACACCCAGATCTTCCTGTGATTTGTCATTTAACAAAGAAGGTGAAAAGCATCCTCCCTTATCTATTGTATGACGTACATCACCTTCCCCACCCCTTCCCAATGCATTCTCGAATGCTGTAGAACGGAGTCTCACCTGCGCTCAATACCTCCCCACTGGCCAAACACAAATATCCCTTTTCAAACATCCTCAGATCCTGAGAATATTTTTACAGAGACCTTATGATTTTAACTATAGTAACAGATCATTTCTTAACATTACACAGTCAGTAACAAGTTTGAAAATAGTAACAACCAAATGTTTACACTTTTTCCTTTTTTTAAAATGAGAACTTAAAACGTAATATCTTGTGCTAAAATGAATTAACTTTCCATCCAACAGTTGATATAAACATTTGATGAAAACTGTGTCTGTGACTACCTATAACTCAACTACTTTGAGGCCCTCTAACCACTTACCTTACTTGTAAATGAAGTGAATTAAATTATTAATTAATTAACACATCTTATTAGGTTGTAAATGTCAGAAATTACCCCCAAATTACAATTCCATGCTGACAAAAAGCTTCCCCATATTTTTATTTTTCCCCCTTTATAAATACACTAAACAGAGATCACATATACCCTCTGCCTTACTCCATATTCACATGCGTTCAATTCTATTACAATATCATAGCTAAACAATAATAAAAATGAGAGTCTGAGACAGATCTGTAAATAAGACACAATGCGCATGTGTTCTGTTGTCACCAAACAAGTGTTGAAAGTCATACTGTAACCAAATTCAGTCCAAAAAAAGATTTAAAATGAGCTGCACGCTCTCCACCATTTTGTCCCACTAAGTCCCAGAATTCTCAGAAGCACGCAATAGCATGATGACATGACCTCATGCATATCCTGCTTGAAACTTCCATCCTCAGCATTACCTCTCATCCACTGGATTCTGGAATTTGACCGTTGAAAGAGAAATTCAAGTAAGTTAGCATTCTGCAAGCAAAAAGGCTGAAACTGAAAAATATTGTGTACCTCAGAGTAGGAGAATCAGCTGCTGAGCAATCCAGGTAGGAAGCCAACACCACCCGTTCCCTGTAAGCTCCACTCCCCCACCTCTCTCATTCAGGCATCTTATGTTGTCCCGTAAATACAAAGCCTCCGCTAAACAAAATAAAACCGTACCTTTTATTTTTATAAAGAGCATCACCAGCATATTATTAAATTATTGATATCACAGTGAGAACATCATATCCATGTATTCTAACTTCAGATGTTTATGACAGGAAGCCCTGGATGAGCCTATCCGGCAGACCTGTTATTCTCCTCTACGATAAAAAGAAAGCTGAAGTTGTGACAAAAGATCCATCCACTAAATAACTTCACTTCACCAGGGGGCCCATTTTTCCTAAAAGGCGGTACCTGCATCACATATAGCTTCAGAAATTACTGGTGATGCATATTTCCTAGTTCTATTCACTTTTATTTAATTAACTGCCTTTTTTTGGCATTGTTTGAGAACAACAGATGAGCCAGTGATACCAGTAAATGGAGTGATAACTCAGCAAACCTGAGGCATCCGTGCACCTACCCCAATCTCCAATCATACCAAAACTCCTTCCACAAATCTTACAACCCAGAGCCAAAAACATAGAAACATAGAAACATAGATTTTGACGGCAGATAAGGACCGCTTGGCCCACCCAGTCTGCCCATTTCCCTACCTAATGGATAAGCTGCAGATCCTAGTTAACCAGCAGCCTACTTCTTCCTACCCCCACCCCCTAGAATTGCCTTATGACTGTCCCATGCATGCTTGAATTCCACCACTGTTTGGACTCCACAACCTCCTCCAGAAGGCTGTTCCATGTATCCACAACCTTCTCTGTGAAAAGATAACAAATTTCAAGTTTCATGCCATTATTTGAAACAACCGTTTATTGCTGAAAGTCAAAATTTGTGGAGAGATCAGGGAAATCTTTTTTAAGCCCACTCTTAGCTGCCTCCATTCCATTATATTCTATGACACCCTCTGAAGACCAAATCTTAAGTTTTGTGGGGTACAGTAAACCATAACTTAGTCCAGCTTCTCTTAGTCATTTCGTAATGGGGTAGAAAGCATCTCTTCTATGAATTACTTCGGGAGGTAACTCATTAAAGATTTTAATCATGCAGCCCTCGAAAGAGATGGAGGTTGAATTTCTCAAAGCCCTTTGTATGAATATTTTTTGTTGAAAGTCAAGAAGACAGAAAACAAATGATCTGGGCCTTTAGTTTTTAGAAGGCTTGGGCTTCAAAGATCTATGCGTTCTTTCAATAAAAAGTCTGTAGGGGCGCTGTTGAGCAAACCAACGTGAGGATGTGTATCCCTTTCTCTCCACAAACCACCACATATAAAAACTTTAAAATTAAGATTTAAATCTGGCTTCAGCTTTTAAAAGCAGGTTTACTGGCTGTCTGAACTGACCATGGATGAATATTTGGCATCCGGTTTGGGAAAAGGCACACAGACAGTGGCGAAAAACCAAAAAAAGCAACCACAGGCCCTGTGGATGGAAAATTGCGGGACTGTCTCTATTTCGGCGGCGGAGGTCAACGCACTGGGGTGGGAAATCACTCAGCAAGTGTTAGCAGCCCTGGAACCTAGACTATCGAACTTAGCATCTAATTTCGACAAGAAATTGCAAGAGCTGCTGGATTTACATGCAGCACATACCATCCAATTTGCAAAAATAGAACAAAGAATCTCGGATGTCGAGGATGCCACTGCCACGGTCCCTGACCAGATTGCTACTCTACAAAAACAACTGGAGGATTTCAGGGATCAATTCGACTATCAAGATAATTTCCAGAGAAGGCTGAATTTAAGAATCCAGGGGCTACCAGAGGAGTTAGAGGGGACTAATATGTTGAATTTCTGTGTGACTACATTACCAGAGATCTTGGGCCTCTCCCCTAAAAACGGCCAATTGAAACTTGAACGAGCCCACAGGGCTCCCCAGGCCATCCCCAGACCAGCCGCCGAGACAGATAGTTTTACGATTTCACAACTTTCAAGATAGAGAACTGGTCCTGAAAGCCTATAGAAGTATGTCCATGCTACAATATGAAGGCCATAAGCTCTACATATCACAGGATTATTCAGCTCATCTGTTGAAAAAACGCCACGCCTTTAATTCTGTAATGGCCCAGCTGTGAGAGGCGCAAGTGGAATGCTTTATGATCTATCCTGCTACGCTAAAAATCAAATACGAAGGTGCCACATACTCATTTTGGGAAGTATCTAAAGCAGAGATATTTGTTAAGGATTTAAAGAAAAAGATGGGTTGAAAGGTCACTTGGTCCAAAGGTGCTCATCCACGGTTGGCGGAAGCCAACATGCTAGTAAGTTTCAATGACTTAGTGGATAGATCGGGACAAGGTATGGCTAAAGATTAAGGGAACATTTGTTTTCTGAACATTCAGTTGTGGGACTTTGAGCAGCTCAGCTCGGACCTCGGTTTATGTTTAGATACCCCTTCTAAGGGGTGAGCAAACCTCCGTTCGGAGACACCACATGGAGGATTACATGTGGGAATGGAAACTTATTTTACTTTATAGAAGGCGTAGAGAACATTTTATCGAGAACTGCTGCAGATCTATTTTTGACTTTTTCTCTTTTTTCTTTTATGTGTTTGTTTGCTTTCAATTTATTTACTCAACCCAATGGACCTCAGGGCATAGCCTTTTTGGAATAAGGTGCTGTTTAATTTCTTCATATATTCTGGCTAATGCCTGGAAAAAGAGATACACTTTTTGTGAGTGTACTGCTGGCTGAAATCTCTACGTTCCTTGTGGTGGGGTGCGGGGAGGGGCATTCTCACTAAGCCATGGGTTGGGATTGTAAAATTCTTGCTAAATGCACTTCTTGTTACACTGGGAGGAGAATTTTAATGTTTTGAGGGAGAGGGTGGGGGAGACTGTATATAGTTATTGTTTGTCGACTGTTAAGTTAATCTTGTTATTCCACAGATCCTACTATACTGCGCCAAGGCTTTCTATACAGCATTTACTTGAGAGTCAGGAATGGACCTGGGTACTCGGAGGGATGAGGGAGGGCTTTCATGTCCCTTATGGCTAACACACCAGAGCTGGTAATAGCCTCATGGAATGTGCATAGGATCTCTACCCCTGTTAAATGCACTATGCTACTGACTGCTTTAAAGAGACAGTCGGTTAATGTTGCATTATTGCAAGAAACACACCTTACGAAGTCAGAACATAACAAATTAAAAAAGAAGGGGTGGGTGGGAGAATGCTTTCCTGCATCATACAATTCTCATAAGAGAGGCGTGGTGATTTTACTGCATAAGCGGTTGCAGTTTGTACCTGAACGGGTGGTGGTGGACCCAGATAATGGTCGCTATATTTTTGTATCAGGTAACCTTCTTGGGGAGCGGATAACCTTTGGAAGTGTATACTTGCTGGCGGTGCACGACCCAGAATTTTACAGGTCCATTCTGACCCTCCTAATGGCAGAGCAATTTCCTGGGCTAATACTTGGTGGGGATTTGAACTGCCTGATGAACCCAATGGTAGATCACTCAGAGGGTAGGGGGAACATTAGAGGAGCCATCTGTAACTGGCTGGCGGGAATGGCTGACCTTGACATAATAGATTGCTGAAGGATGGCCAATCCCACCTTGCGGGAATATACTTTTTTCTCACACCCACATCGGACATGGTCACGGTTAGACTACGTATGTATCCCAAGGTCCTGGTACTCCTGGGTAACCCAGGTTAAACACGGACCAATCCACATTTCAGACCATGCAATGGGACTGATGACAATGTCTCTAAGGAGAGAAAGGGGAGAACCTTGTGCATGGAAATTTCCTAACTACCTTTTGGCTAATAAGGGATTTAAGGAATACCTACAAAAAAATGGCAGCTGTATGTACAGACTAATCTGGGCTTGGCCTCATCTAGGGATGTTTTCTGGAACGTCGGAAAGGCAGTCATGAGAGGTGCCATTATCAGCTTTGTGCCACACCATAAAAGAAGGGTTAGGGAAAAACGGGTAAATTTAGAAAATCAACTTAAGGTTCTGGAGAGAAGGGTGGCTTTAGGAGAAGGGGGGAGGATGCACCCCACCTTCTAATGGTGACCAGGGAAGTTTTGAATGCTTTATTGCTGGAGGATGCCAGGAAAACTTGTTTATTTGTACGGAAACACTTTTACGAGTGGGGGAACAAGCCCATCACTTTGCTCGCCCATTTAATGTGGGGAAAAAGGAAGGAGCATTTATTTTCAGCAACTAAAGACCCGGACAGAATGTTACACAAGGAAAGGGAGCGAATTAAGGATGGATTCAAGGAGTTCTACTCAGATTTATATAAAACACAATTTGGAGATAGTAAGGGGGAAATGCTGAGTGTGGTTGGGTTCTGAGACAACTAAGGAAGATATTGCTAGGGCTATCTCAGGGATGAAGGGCAGCAAAGCGAGTGGACTAGATGGGTTCACCATTGAATATTATAAGACGATGCAACCCTCTATTTTAGGGCACTTAGAGGCTGTATTCAAGACAGCAAGAAGGGGGGGGACCTTGCCCAATACTTGGAGGGAGGCAATGATTTGCCTGATACCCAAGGAGGGTAAAGACCCCCTTGAGTGTGTGTGTCTTTTCGACCAATTTCACTTCTTAACTGTGATTCTAAAATATTCACCAAAGTTTTGGCGAATCGATTGGATAGACTGTTGCCGGGACTGATTCACCCAGACCAAGCCGGGTTCATTTGCGACAGGTATTCCTATCATAACATGCGGACCTTGTTGAAATTTTTATGGGGGGCCTCAAATGGCTATGAACCGATTAGTATACTCTCAATGGATGCAGAAAAAGCTTTTGACCGAGCTGAATGGCCATATTTGTTGGAGGTCCTGGCCTGGTTTGGTCTGGGTGAGGAGTTTGTAGCACTGGTCCGCCTGATGTATGATAAACCCATAGCACATGTCCTGATTAATGGAGTACCCACTGAGGCCTTCACCCTGGTGGAGGGAGACCCGGCAAGGCTGCCCCTTGTCACCTCTCTTATTTGCTTTGGTGCTGGAACTCCTAGCGGTGGCAATTCGGAGATACCCTGAGATCACAGGTGTCCATGGTCGGACAGGGAGAGATCACAAACTATCTCTCTATGCTGACGACATGTTGCTATCTGTAACCAAACCTGGCCATTCTATGCCTCCACTTTTGAACCTGTATAAACTAAATTTAGGTAAATCAGAGGAGCTGAGATTGGGGGTCTCTAGGGAGAATGAAGATGAGCATGCTCAAGACTGGGGCCTCCATTGAGTCCAAGACCACTTTGTGTACTTAGGGATTAAGGTGGGCTCTAATATCAGGTCCCTATATGAGTTGAATTACACCCCTCTATTGCAGGTGATCATTCTAGACTTAGGGAGATGGAGAAATTTACCGATCACATGGCTGGGGTGGATAAATTTGCTTAAAATGAATGTTTTGCCCAGGACCTTATATATCATGCAAATGTTGCCCATGGGCCTGACAAGGGCAGACATCAAACACCTAGAAAAGTCCTTTTCAGACTTTTTGTGGCAAGGGAAGTGTCCCTGGGTGAGTCTCTCCCGCCTGAAAACCCTCATAGAGAGAAGGAGATTGCAGTTCCCTGATTTAAATATTTATCCCTTTGCTATACAATGTCGCTACATGCAGGATTGGGTGGGTAGACTCCATGAAGCAGGGTGGGTAGATCTGGAGGAAAGGGGGTGTCCTGGTAGGATCTCAGCGTACCTTTCTGCTAGAGGTAGGAGGGCATATGCTGGGCTGCCTAGGCCCTACCCACTGGTTCGATCGGTCTTAGATTACTGGGACTGGATGACCCATCTGAAGGGCAAAACACAGGAAGAAACTCTACTCCTGCCTGTGGCAGAAAACCCCATCTTTATCCCTAGTCTGATAGACCTGGGATTCAAGGAATGGGAAGATAAAGGCATTAGATGTCTTCGAGACTTATATACTAGAGAAGGCCTGATTACCTTTGAAGCAGTTCGTGCTGGGACAGGGTTAGGGCATCAACATTTTTTCCGGTACGTGCAGGTTCGGGCATTTTGTAAAACCTTGGGAAGATCTCTGCTGACAGACTCAGTGCTGTCCCAGTTTGAACAGCTGATCCAGGAAGGGGGGGAGGACCCCTAAAGGGACGATACAAAAGGTGGTAAAAGTGGCCAGACAGCTACTCCCAGATGTCTCACAAAAGACTAGGCAACTGTGGGCTAGGGACATGGGGACTCCTGTTACAGAAAGCTCTTGGAAAATCGTGATGCAATTACATCAGGGTATCTTAATATGTAATAAGTATAAAGAATCCTTTTATAAATTCTGTCATCAGCTATATTGCCCACCTTTAATGGTCAGTAAATTTAACCCAGAAGTTTCTCCGATATGTCCTAGATGTAATGGAGATCTTGCATCTAATTATTATTACCTCTGGACATGCCCTACACTGCAGGAGTTTTGGAGGGTGGTGAACCAGGAAGTCCAAGGTTATGCTGGTAGACCTCTACCCCTGACACCGATAGTAATGTTGTTTGGGATAGAGGACCTGGGTGAGGGAGAGTGGACCCCATTGCCTCGATGGATAAGAGTCTTACTCGTTATGGCCAGACACTGTATCCTTAATACTTGGGTGTCAGCAGCCAAACCCACTATTCATCAATGGAAAACATTGATGCTACAGGTTCTGCCCTTGGAACGATATGCGTATACTATGAAGGATAGAGGGGAACAATTTTATAATGCTTGGCAACCATATTTGGCTGCCCTTGCACCAGCAGAGGCTTTAACACTTGGGGAAGGTTGGATGGAATAAGAGAGGTTTCTACTGTACTAAAGAAAGCACTGTCCTTACCCAGGATGTCAGCTGATGTTTATCTGCGACATAGTGAATGCACATTAATTTCTTAATTATTCTTTGTTGCCGCTGTTAATGATTTGCCTTGGTTAATTGTCTTTTTTGTGTGTGGGGATTGGATCTGTATGTATATAAATTATGAACTACTGTTGTTTGTTCTTGTCTTGTCCTCAGTTTAATTGTTATATTTGTATGTCTGTATTGAAAAACTGAAATAAACATATGATGCAAAACAACAAAAAAAAATGTGGTACCACCAGGTGGAGGACCTGCTATAGAGATTAACAGCCTGTTAATAAATTCCATAGGGTCAGACTACTCAATTCCCTCCTTAAACTCAAATATTCTCAGATTATTCCTCCTGCTCCTGCTCTCCAAATCTTCCACCTTAGAGATCAAATATGCTATTTGTCTATTTGTTGTCACTTTGCCCGTTTGATCATTATTTACTTTATCTTCTAGGCTGCTCACTTGAACCTCTACATCTGAAATTCTTACTTTCTGTATTGCTAAGTCACTTTTAACTGTTTTAAGGTCTTCAGCCATCGTACTGAGTGTGACCTCAATATTAATAATTTCCTGCATTAACAGCTCAAAATGCGGAATTGTAAGTGGCTGATCAGTGTTTTGTTTTTTAGCATCAGGAGCTTGAGAACTACCGGGCAAAGTATCTACACCTTCCAGGGCTCTTTTCTTGTTGTTAGCCTCTGGTTCTGCTTGTGTCCCCTCAAACATCATCACTAAATTTTCTTCCATGCTTAAGGCAAAACGTTGCTCCGAGAATGACTGTGAGAATGCCAGCAGTAAACTTTTAAATAGATGATGCTGAGGTACAGCACTATTTTAAAGAGTGATTAACTATTCAAATGCTCAGACGTGTTTATTAATCCATAAATCTATTGTCCATGACAATCTTTAAGCAAACCTGTCATCGTCATTAAATACTGGTTATTTGAAACTTCGCCAGCAGATGGAGTGACAGGATTAAAGCAGGACTTCTTTCTTTTCCCCAGCTGATCCACCCGAATTGGGCTATTCAACGTAACTATATCAGAAGCAAAACTGAGTAAAACAAGATCGATTACGCTTTGACTATACAAACTAAAAAGTGCTCATGTTATGATCATTACGGTTTGTATTTCAGCCGTTGGGGAGGTAGGCCGCACCGGAGTTCAGAGACGCATGTCTGCTCTGCACCGCAACATTCTCTCAAATCCAGATCCATTATGATGGGCAACTGGCACAACCTGATCACCTCCATGGCTGGCTGGTGACTTTAATCAGTGCTTTGTAGTGCACTGTGACAACTAGTACTGGTTAGAAGGTGACTGATATAACCTGCCCTCCTCCATGATCAGGCACTATAAATGATGGCACTTGTGTGTTTGCTGGAAAAGAAAAACCAACTGATTATGTGATCAGTTGGTTTTACTATGGGTTTTTCCACAAGTGCATGCATGTGTGACTTTATTCAGAAGAAGGTGGCCAGCCATGGAGGAGGATGGGTTGTGTTTTTGGCCTTCAAACCTGCCAAATTTTTTTGGGATGTGGGAACCTGCTGCTACAAGGGTCCTGCTGCTACAAAAGTCTTGCTACCAGGGTGAGGGGACAATCAATGAAGAATACTAGGTGTTGCAGTGTGCTACAAAGCGCTGATGAAAGCCAGCAGCCGGCCGTGGAGACAGGTGGGTTGTGCCGGTTGCCCATCATTGGAGTTATTAAGATGTGGGTGCTGGGGGGGAGGGGGGATTTGGGTGCTACTGAGGGTGAGGGGGCAGGTTGCTTCTATAATTAAAGTATCTGGACTAGGGAGAAAGGCAGGGGCTGTTTCTTTCTCTTTCTTTCATAACACGAATACTGACTGCTTGGCAGAATACTGAATACCTGGTGCCCGAATACTGAGTATGCAGCCGAATATTCAGAAAAAGGTACACTGCTTATACAGTCCTATTATACTGCTGCACCACAACATTACATAGCACACATCTTCCCTCTGTAGGGTATACTCAGGTGTGTGCTGCCACTACCACAGTGTTTACCACATTCAAAACATCACAGACTCTTTGTTCCTGTTCATGTACACATAGTTGTAAGATAAATGCCACTACACAATTGTGTTAAATGCATTGTAGGGGTGTAATAGAACCACACAAAAGAGACACAGCTATACCCCCAATGTGTTGTTTTTTTCAGTGCTATTTAAAGGTACACATGTATGTCAAACAATATGACGGCTTTATTTCTGGTGAAAGGACTACTACCCACTAATAACCACATATACCAATAAGCAATGACTGCATTGTTCATCTAGGGATTTATTTAATTAATTCATTTATTTATTGAATTTTGGAAACCGTGCAGGCCCTCTAAGACAAGACAGTCCCTTTTTCAGGGGCGACCCAGGAAGTGCAGTACATTGATAATGCATTCATTGATACAAGAAATTAGACAAGGAGTAGTCATACAATAAGAGAGTACATCAATTACATTTAGCTATGCAAAATAAGCAATTTAAAGCATAGTCAACAAAATCTTACATACATACAGATATCATTTACAGTATTTTTTTTTGTCTTGGAGAGCAAGAGATAGAGAGAGTGGAAAGTTTTGCTAGGAGAGTCATGCAAGGAGTGAACAGGGATTAGGGGTCAACGGAAGCAGGAGCAAGGCTGAGCAGTTAGGTGAGATAATGGCAAACTTTGAAATTGAGAGAGGGAGATGCAGGCCAGTATAGAAGGAGATAAAGAGTTCCAGTAGGATTTGAAGGAGGTGGGGGTGTGTGAGAGTGAGGACAAATGATGACTGCAATCCCTCACAAGTGCTGAAGTGCATTAATGTTGTGTTACCCTTGTAGTGCATCCTCTCACAAATATAACACACATGTGTGTCATGTACACATATAAAATGGGTAGGAAAAATTATGTCTGCTGACTGGTTGAAACACATCACATGACAGTGCATATATCAGAGTGCAACAGCACACCTGCACTTTCAATCAACCCCCTCCAAAACAATTTTGCCATTTTATAAGCTAGATGACCCACTCTAGGGTGTACAGTCATGCTCTGATACACGCACACCTTAGGTGGTTGATGCATGAGGCCGTAGCAACGCACACCAAGGCATGCATATGTCACAGCATGACTGCACACCTCAGAGTGGGTTATCTATTACATGTATTAGTGCTACCTCAGTCCCACCACCAATACTTGCTGTTGCTGTCCCTCACAGCCTGCCAGGGACATATGGTGCAGCCCCTTGCACCCTCACATGTGCAAGTGACAAGCATCATCATCATCATCATCATCATAATAACACATTGTTACACATATGATCTGCAAGGCATATTGTAACTGTCTCAGAGGACCACATGTCTACCAGAGAGCAGTTTGGTCTCTCTCTGCACAGCATGCATGGCACAACCTGATCATGTCCATGACCACATCAGCGGTGAACATTGATATTTTGCTACTGGGCATCTGGCAGGCATTTCCTTTTCTTGCCATGCAGCCATATCTGTGCCCGCAATGTATGTGGCCTTTGTGACCTATGAGTGGCTACTACTGTAGTACTACTGGTTGGGTTACATGCAGTCTCTGAAGTGCCATTGTCTTTTGTCCTTTGTGACCTATGTAGTGCTGCTGGTAGTCTCTGATGTACGACTGTTCTTAGACCTCCTCTCCTTTTTGCTGTAAGGTGCACATATGGCTGTGGTGTGTTCAGTAGCAGTGGAGCCCTGGGTGGGTTGACCACCAGTAGACCTGATAATCCGACTGCTGCAGGCATGGGTCTGTGGCATGATGGAGGCCTGAGCTGTGGGAACAGTGGGTTCCTGGGCCTGTGGACCAATGGCAGTCTAGGCTGTGGTAGCACTGGGTGTCTTGGCTTGTGGAGTGCTGGAGGCCTGGGTTGTAGGAGTATTGGGTTCTTGGGCCTGTGGAGCACTGGCAGCCTGGGTTGTGGGAGCACTGGGCTTCTTGGGTTCCTGGGCCTGTGGACCACTGGCAGCCTAAGTTGTGGTAGCATGGGGTTCCTGGGTCTGTGGAGTGCTGAAGGCCTTGGTTGTGGGAACACTGGGTTCCTAGTCAAGAGGAGTACTGAAGGTCTGGATTGTGGGAGCACTGGGTTCCTTGGCTTGTGGAGTGCTGGAGGCCTGGGTTGCAGAAATATTGGGTTCCTGGGCCTGTGAAGCACTGAAGGGCTGGGTAGTGGGAGTGCTGGGTTACTGGGCATGTGGAGTGCTAGAGGCCTGTGCTAGGTGTGCACTGTGGGCCTGAGTCAGGGGTGCGGTGTGGGCTGGGTGCTTTGTGTGCTATGGAATGCTTGGCTGGGTTCACTGTAGTACTGACTGCTGGTGCTACTGTACCCGTGTCCACTGGGCCACTGTATCTGTGGCTGCAAGGTTCTCTATAACCATATCCAGTAGGGCCACTGTATACATATCCACTGGGGCCACTGTATCTGTGGCCACTGGAGTCACTATATTCATGGTTACTGGATCCCCTGTAGCCCTGGCACCTGTACTTGTGTAGTATGTCCACTGCATTCCTAAGTGCTGTGGGCACTGTACAGATTGTTGCTATGGCCACTGCAGTACTGGTTGCTTGGTCCACTGGTATCCTGGTTACCATATACATGTGGGCATGGCTAGTGTATCTTGTGGCACTGGTGTCATGCCTGTGGCATATTACCTGTGCAAGGGTCTGGCATGTTTCACTGTTCCATACCCCAGTCTGGATGACCTCCTGTAGCCCAGCAATGGCCTCCTTCATGCGGCTGTGGTGTGGAATGGTGGCAATGCTGTGCTCATCCACAGCCCCATGTATTCCCCTTCCGTATTCCCCTTATCTCCCTTATCATTGCCTGCTCTGCGTTGATCACATCCTGGCAATACTGGCCCAAGTTGTCATCTTGCAAGGGTACTGTGGGCTGCTTCTCTGCACTTTGCTGTTGTACCTCCTCCTATTGTTCTGAATGTATCGGGCTGGGGTCCTGGGCAATATTGGCATGGATTGTCTCGCTTATGTCTGTGTCCGACCCCTCATTGGGGCCTTGTATGTCCACTGTGCTCCCATCATGGTTGATGTTTTGTTCTGTCACCGCTGGCTTGCATTATTGCCTGTGTTCTCCTTTTCCTGCCCGCCTTCATCCTCTGATCTTCCACTGCTGTTGGCATCATCCGGCTCTGTTTCCTCTGCCTCTTCTCCTTGGTGTTGATGATTGTGAAGGGTGTTTGTGGTGCCAGATGTTATGGTTCCTGTGTTTTCACTGGTGGTATCTGTAGGGACACAACATACTCATAATTGCTTGGTGTGGTGACCAACAATATTAATATGTCCTTGTTATATGTGTGCTATGTATGTTGTTGCATTGCTCTGTGTGACACCAGCAGTGAGCTGCATCCACCATCACATGGTGCAGACAGTGCTGTCTGCACTGCCCTTTGCTAGGCATGTCATACTGTACTGTGTATGTTTTGTTGCTTTGCATGTCTCTGCAGTAGTGCTCTGCATGTTCTAGGCTGTCAGTGTACCAGTAACATTCATCCTTCCCACTCCCACCCCCAAGCTGTGTTGCTCCTGTAGTGTTGCATTACACCTTTTCACATAGTGCTATGATATGCACATGTATGCAAGGCATCATGGGTACTTTTGTCCAGGCTTATGGCATGGCTTCGGACCAGGGGGTGGCATAGATGCCACCAGTCTGGGAGGGGGAGACTTGGGGCGCTATATTGTGCACATATATTCATGGCATCATGGGTACCTTTGTCCAGGATTCTGGCAGGGCTTTGGACTGGGGGTGGTGATCGGTGCTACCAGCCCGGAAGGGGGATAATTGGGGTGCTATGAAGTGCACATATATGCATGGCACTGTGGATACCTTTGTCCAGGCTTCTGGCATGGTTTGGGATCAGGGGTGGTGATAGGTGCCACCAGCCTGGGGGAGGAAGACTTGGGTACTGTGGTGTCCACATATATGCATGGCATCATGGGCACCTTAATCCAGCTTTTTGGCAGGGCTAGGGACCAGGAGTGTGGCGATAGGTGCCACCAGCCTGGTGGGAGGACATGGGCTACCATTACACAGCTGGGGCACTGTTGTGTGTACTGGCCTGTGTTGCTATTCATGCCACTATGTTGGACTGACAACAACTACAGCACACCTGCTGGGAGTCTTCCTTAAAAAAAATTGTAGCTCACATGTTGGATAACTTTTTCAAAGCTTTATTTGCCCAATCTTGGCAAAACAACAGCACACACAACTGACAGGTTCCTGTCAGTACTTAGTGCAATATGCTGTTGTTTTGTCAAAGTTGTATGTTTATGGCTTCTAGGGAGACAGAATTACCCCAACAGCAGCACCACCGACCAGCACCGGGACACGCAGAACTTTTACTGGATGTTGCACTATGTTGGACTGCATGGGATGAGGTGGGTGGGACACCTTGATACCGTGTGGTAGAACAGTCTGAAGAGTGGTATGGCCAAGGATGCAAAGGGTAATTTCTCTCCCCATCCCACATCCATTGAGTGAGTTAATGCACTGCTGCCATTTTTTTTGCTGTTGTTAGAAACCACATAGTTTTTGTCTGCAATAATGTTCGTCTGGCAAAAATATCAGGATACATTTTTTTTTTTTTGTTTTCTTTCATTCCTGAAGCAAGATACACTAGATGCAAGCCCCACATCTCCATTGCCCATTGGTTGAAAGGGTTCCCTGGGCAATGTTTCCCATCTGTTAGGGGCGTATAAATAGGGGTTCTAGCCCACCAAAAGTGTGTGTGCTCCTGATTCCTCATCCAGGGTACTGTGTGCAGTTCAAGTCTTAACACCTTTGGGTGTGCTCCTGCAGCCCTGACAGGCTAGAAGGAGTCTGTGGACCCAGGAATGGTGGCAGGGTCCTTGGGTCAGGGTGGCACTGGTTTCCTTTGGTGTGGGTCTCTTGAGGCTCAGGTTCTAACAGGAGTTTGAGTTCAGGGGCAGCGGGGCCCTACTGGTGATTCATTCTCAAGGAGGGTCTCCTGATGGTATCTGACCAAATTGTCCTGCTTCTTGTAATGGCAGAGTGTACAGCAGTGGTGTGTGCTGGCTGTAACATATGTCAATTTTGCAAACCTGGCTCTGTATTTGAACATCCAATAATAAACAAAAAGCACACATCCGTAGGTGTATTTTCTGCACAACCAGCTTTGTAATATATGTGCTTATTTGTAGCTGTCTGAAAATTTATTTAGGGCACACAATATGAGCCTATAGAAAAGAATGCAAGAGCAAGTACCTTCTGCTCAGCAATTCCAGATTTAAAACTTGAAAAATCATCATGAAAACAATCCAGAACCTATGGCGTTCATTAGGATAGAACATGTACCAAAGCACCCTCGTGCTGGGGATAGGGTCCACAACTTACTGAAAAAAGAAGCCTGCTGGATATTCAATCTTAGGGCAGTTAAACTGGAGGGCTTACATAATTCAATAGATACACTACCATTCTTGTAAATTCAGATCCTGCAGATGAACTGTGAATGTTATCAGTGTTTCCCTCTATAAAGCACTATATTTATATTTACGTCAATTGAAGGTTTATAAATGGTTATGATGGCCAATTTGAAGTGTAATCTTTAATTTCTTGTGCCTCTGACAGTACTTTAAAGTTTAACTACTTCATTTTTGTTCAAGTTTATAAATGTTTACTTCGGTTGTACTATATTTGTTTTGAACCTGAGGCATGCATACATTATTTTATTTTTACTTATGAAAATCCACCCCCATTTATATATTTTTTGCGGGAAAAAAACACATTTTTCATGCCCTACTTTTCCTTGGATAGGTTTCTGTACCATTAATAAATTCATCATGCCTCTACTTATATTATTTTCAATTTTTTAACTTTAGCCCCCCGTCTCTTTCTGGTTCTGCACACCCATATCGGTTATATAGCCCATGCACTTGCAGTTTTGCTTGAGATACAGGGTATTTGATATTCTACCCCCCTTCCGGTCTTTACAATCCAAGTTTCCCCTCTACCTTCGGATATGCTTTCCATCTGATCTAGGCTGTCCAATTATTTGGTGGAGTTGTAAGAAAAGAAGAATTTTTAAATTGCTGGTTTATATTTTTACTACTAACTGAGAATGATAGGAATACCATACAGATTCAACAATATTGTATTGTAACTTTATAAACAGTGATTTGCTACTTGTTATCGCATACAAATGATTAGTTTTTGGTATTTTTGATACTTTTGTTTTTACTTTTAACGCTTTTTATGTTTTGATTTGCCGCTGTTTTGTCATTCGGCTCTTGAACTGTTTTTGTCATGCTTTATTTATATTTTAGGGCACTTTATATAAGTATTAACACTAAGCATGCTGGCAATTATGTCTGATTGGCTACTGTGATTCTGAGTGTTTCTGACATCATGTTTTAGGTATTTAAATCCATTGTGAAATCCAGTAACCATGCTCCCTGAAGAAGGGTCACATTATGACCTGAAGCATCAGGAGTACGTTTCTGCTTTCACTGCTATGGGAATTAAAGTTTAGCTTTGCACCTGCATACCATCATGATTTTTTTTTTGTTTTTCTTCACTGAATGTGCTTCAGTTGTGTCATTTGTTGCCGCTGCTTCTCTTAAACCTGCACCAACTGTGTGCTGTGAGTGCTGGAATCTGCAGTTTACTGTGCTGGCACAGGACTGCGGCCTAAGGCAGTTGGCCTTTCTTTGTAAGTACTAGCAGATCAGAACACTGGCAAGTTGGGTAAGCCACTGTGTGCTGTGACAGTAAGGTCCTGACTCCCCCTCCAGTGGAGGCATGGGGCTTAGGGCAGACTGCTGAGGTATCTGTAAATGGCCTGATGTTCTGTGTGACTGTGTGATCAGAAGGGTATCTACAGTATATCCATTCTTAGCCCTACACCATGCTGCACTAATACTCCTGTGCCATACAGGGCTGGGCATGGCCCAGTTCTTTTGCCTATGCTTGTGGCTATGAGTAGGAAACCATCAAGTAACTATATATATCCTTGTGAGTCACCAGAAGTAAACAGGAGAGTATGTAATTGCATTGAAAGTAAAGTAACAGGCTAGAGAGAATAGAATTTGAACTGTAAATATGATAAAGGTAATTCAGCAGTTAATCAGACTTGAAACCATATCCAGCTGGCTGTTGGGTCATTTACAGTAACTGTGATTTATGCTGATTTGTACTGGGCCCATGATCGGGAGCTGCTGTGGCAGTTTTCGATTACCACAAGCTGTGTGCACCTGCTTCTTTAAAAAAAAACTTCTGTCTAAAGTATTTGCCCAGTGTCTGAGTTTCATTAAAGGGTATAGTATTTAATCAGCAGTGCAACCTACAAATGCAAACTGAATGTACAGTTACGGTGCACTGAAAATGCAATTGAATTGCTTTGTGCAAAAGGGAAAGTAAAGCTCTGAAGCTATGCAGTTCACAATTATATGAGTTGAGGCCTGCCCCACATTGCCTTGCTAAGGACAGAACTTGTACAGTGTGTGGTGCAATAAGTTAAATCTATTTTTTGAGCAACAAAGGTAGCCCTGTTTTGTCCCTGACACCAAAGTGGCAATGAAGAAAGCTATGAGGATGGCGAGTTTGGAAGAGCTTAAGCTGGTTTGGAGTCAAAGAGGGAGAACAAGGGAGAACAAAGATGCACAACACATGGCACCAAGACTGTGCTGGCAAGTCAGGTGATGGGCCAGCCATGGATCCTTGCCTATCCTTGCAGTGCAGAAGCTGCTGAAGGGAGAAGGTAAGAGGGTTTCCCTTTAGATGGCATACGTAGTCAGGACAGCCAAGCAGGGCCGTGGTGGCCAGTGGGATATCATAGCTGTGTCAGGTCAGGCCACACCTCCAGTGGTGTGGATTGAGTGCCAAGACTGGGAGCTGTAGAGTATATGGGGAAGGGGAGAGCTCCTGATGAGACAGTCCATCAATACCCCTAGACATGGTAGTCACCTCTGAGGTTACTGCCCCCCCCTCACCAAGGGACACAGTGGTAGGAAGGACTGAAGTGGGGGTTGTGTTACATAGAAACATAAACTCTGATGGCAGAAGGAGACTGTTGGACCATCAAGTCTGCCTATACTAAACTAAACTATACTATACTATACTATACTATACTATACTATACTATACTATACTATACTATACTATACTATATAATTTGTATAGAATATTTAATATGACACTAACTTTACAAGATATAGCAAAGAAGATGAACTACAACAGCACTAGGAAGTTTAACAAATAAAAATGCTTAAAGAGAATAAATTACAAGCAGAAAAACCTCAGTATTCTCACTTAAATCTGCCTCCTTATCACATGGTCCTCCTCAGGATCAGGAGCAACAAACTTGTTTGCCACACTGGCTGAGATCTAAAAGTCTAGCATTCCCCTTTCAGTGGTAGGTATCTTGTCTTATCACTGGCTCAAGAGAATCTGAAAAACTCTAGCTAGGACTCCTGTAAATATACCCTGCTGGACTGGCCCATGTTGCCACATGACTCCATAGTCCAGTCTATGTCTTGCAGGAAAATACTACATTTTTTACAAGCCTAAGAACCTATTTGGACCAGTTTGACATTGGCAGATGGCCACTGTTAATTTGGAGCTTGGTTCTTTACAAACAGACCAATTACTTTAACTACCTGCCATTGAGTGGCCAGGTGCAAGCACAATTAGGCTTTTCATTGTGAACTAGCTTATAGGCAGTCACTTGTCTCCATGCTGTTCAAATTCTAAATCCTTGCATTTAGGACACTTGAACAACCCTGATCACTTAATCACACCTGAACAATGCTTGTTTACCCCAAGGTGATTTATAAATGAGAAATATTCAGTCTGACATAGTGAGAAATAAAAGAAGACTTGTTTCTTGTTACAGCAACATATCCCCTAGATCCCAAATCACAAATCATTGCCTTAATGGCTTTATAGTAAATCTTTTTAACAAGATTTTGCACATTATAAGGTCACTGAAAGCCAGTACACACTCTGCTTCTGAAAGGGAATGCCCCAAAACTCTTGCCAAAATATTGTACAGTGCTCCCTCATTAAAATAATAAAATGGGGTCCATAACAACTGTTCATCATAGTGGCTGGTTCAGTAAATCAACGGAAAATAAGTAAACACAAGATGTGACGTTGTTGTAAATAAACAACTAGCTTTACTTTCAGATCTTCTTTGGGGTATCTCAGTTGTCAGGTCACACCATAGGAACTTCACTGTCAGTGAAACAGGATCCACATGGAAGATTTTCCAGCAGTACAACTGGGGCTGCCCACGCTGATGTCACCTGCCAATGTCATCAACCTTATAAAGGCGTGAGTGGACCCGCTTCCTCCTCAGTTCTTTCCTGCTGTTGACTCCTATTGCATGGATCTCCGCGGAAGCTCCATTGCAGTTTGCACCAATTTTGCCTATGCTTTTTTCTTTTACCTTAGTTTTTAGAATCTCTTTTTTACAAAAGATTCCTTTACCTCATTTATCTTAAGAGATACACATTCTACATCTCTCTTCCATCGCTGCTGCTTCGGAAAGAAGATTGCTTCTTCAAATGACCACAACCTCTGGGTCTGCTGTCTTGGACCTGACTATGACATTTCTGACTGTCAGCTCTTCCAAAAATTCAACCTCACAACCCTTAGGAAAACACAAAAATGCTTTGAAGAAATTCTTCATGGAACAGCAGGTAGCTAGTTCTGGGCAAGTGTCCTCCTTCATCAAGCTCCCAGGCCTTGAAGGCCCAAGATCAGCCCTCAGGGAAAAGTCAGAAAAAAGACTGCGATTGGGACCGCTCTCCCCAGCGGTGCTCCCACTCCCGACAGCTTCTTCTTCCTCATCCAGGGGTACTCTCTTGGCTGCAGTTGCACCAATGTTTACTGCTATCCAGGCCTCTGCTTGTTCCAGACCCCTACAGACAGTGCCTCCTCCCACACATAGGGAGGTTGGCCATTGACTCTCGGGTCATCGGCCCCTGATTGCTGACCCTCAGGTCATTTTGACATCAACCCATTCATCGCGGCCTGACACTTCGCTAGGCCATCAGACATTGGGGCCCTCAGGCTATCAAGACCTGACAGATGGTTCATCACTCCCTGTGCCAGTGACTCCTCCGCCATCTATGCCTTCTCCTGCCATCAACCTCAACACTGTTGTGATCCAGATAACTATGGCCCTGGTGCACTGGTTGGGCTCTTACAAACCTGGGTCCTGATGCTGTCGACTGCTCTGTCATTGTTGATGCCGCTTAGGCCTTCTCTGACTGTGCCCCGTAGGGTGCCGTCTGTCCCTCACTTGTTGGACCTCAAATTTGAACAGGTTGACATCAGTGAGAAGTACCACCCTGACCTCATCCTCCCTGAGGAAGAGAAGGAGGAGGAGGGATGTCTTTCCTCAGATAGGTCTAATGCTTCTTCAGTGAGTGAGGACTCTGTTAAACATATTCCCAGGTTCCCTCCTGAAGATCCTACCTTTTTCAATGTCATGAAGCAGCTGTCCACAGCTATGGGCTTCCATACCGAGGAAGAGGATGCCACCAGGAAAGATATGGTGGACTTCTTGGAGATCCCAGAATCTCCTCCTATGGTTATTCCTCTTATTCTACCAGCTTTGTGGAATGCCACAACTATGGCTTGGCACTGTCTGGACATGGTTCCTGCCATGCCTCACAGGGCAGATAAACTCCATCATGCTCCTCAGGGCCTGCCTTTTTATGCTTCTAAACCTGAGACTGACTCTGGTTATTAAAGCAGCACATGACAGGTCCAAAGTGTCGCATGTATTGTCTGATTGTAAAACCGAAGGAAGCCAGTGATAACTAAGTGTTGACAACAACAAATTTAAGAGGCGTTCTGGTATGCTGTGCAGATTAATATTAGGCTGATTTAATGTGTGGTGCATATAGTGTAGCATAAGTGGTGTAGCTCTGCATCTGCACATGGGCAGTGTGAAGCCAAAGGTTCATCGTTTGTTAAATCTTCCCGCCGCATACTAATTATCTCCCTGCTTGCTACCTTTTCAGATGGACCCCCCCCACGCACATAACGCTGCCGACCGCGGCAGGGACGGAGGATCGCAGCTCCACCTGGAGCCTGCGCTGATACTGCGGGTAACGGCATCTCCACATTGAACTCCTGCCGTGATGGAGCTGTGGGCTTTTCAGCTGTACAACAAAGGACTCTTGCCCACAGTCAACTGATTGTTCCGGAGGGCTTTCTGCTGTGGGTGCTAGCCCACGACGCTATGCGCCGCCTGCCCTCCCGGCCAGCCACCCTCCCACCCAGGGGCGGCCGTAACTTTATTGGCTTGGGGTTGAGCATGTCACTTCCTGTGATGTCACATCCTGTTTGCGCGTGAACCTAAGTCCCCTCTTTCCCATTTGCAGGTTATACCTGCTGGCCACCAGTGGGCACTGTCTCCCTCCTTGCAATCCTACTGCTGTGCCACCCCCCCAGTCCTATATAGGGTACATCCCTCATCTTCCCCCCCTCCAGCTACCATCCCTGACAGTGTTAGCTGTGTTCTAAAAAAAAATTAGACAACATGACACTACTACCATCATGCATGTCTATCACCCTACGCTCGCCTCCCTCCCCCTTCTTCTACTCCTAATCTTAGTTACCTCCCCTAGTGATGTTATACCCCCGTTGTTGAGTGGTTGCTTCCCCAGAGACTTGCCTGCAACCCACCCCATCCCACCCTGCCACCCCCTGCAGCTTTCCTCACCCTTCCTGCCCACCCACCTACCACCGGTTTGTGGTCACCCCTCACTCACTCCCTTGCCCCTTCAAGCTCATTGTGTTTGCTTATCCTGTCTGCACTACGCTTCCTATCCCCTGCACCCCTACATCCGCACATCCCCCCTACCTCAGTCGTCGTAAACTCTCATATTGCAGCTCTCTTCCAAGAATAGCCCTCCTCCTTCTCCTACTTCTGTCTGGCAACATTCATCCCAATCCTGGGCCCGGCAACACTAGCCCTTCCTCGAAATCCACTGGACTTCGTATTGCATCCATGAACATCTGTAGCCTCCTGAAAAAATTGGACTCACTACACTGCTGGATGTTGGTCCATAAACCTGATGTGGTTGCCTTGGTTGAAACCTGGCTGTCTGACTCCACCCCTGACTCCCTGGTCTCTCTCCCTGGCTACTCCCTCTACTGGCTGGACTGGGCTGGTAGGAGGGGGGGAGGCTGTGCCATCTACCTAAAGGACCCACTCACTGGACTAGCCCTCCCTCCCCCAGACCTTGACCACCATGCTCAGGCACTAACAATCAAACTATCTCCTGACCCCTCTAGAGGGCCTATCTTCCTTACTACAGCCTACATACCTCCCAAAAACCAGTCTCGGGCACTGGGCACACTAATTGAATACATTACCTCCCTACCCAACCCCTCTGACCAAATTCTGGTGGGTGACCTGAATGTTAACTGGCTTTGCCCCTCAGCCTCCTCCACCCGTGAAGCCTTTGCTGCAATTGATATAACTCAACTAGTCTCCCAGCCCACTAGAATCAACCCCAGACGGAGCACTAGCACTCTCCTGGATGTGGTCCTTACAAACAGGCCAAGCCGGGTCCGCAATATCCAAATCCTCCCTGACTGTCTTAGTGACCACTCTCCTATTCTCTTCAACTGGGTAACCTCTCAGCCCACTCCCTCAGTCAAAACCACCTCTCGAAGGCGGCTTAGACCCGGGGGTTTGAATGACCTAAAGAATTACTTTGCCTACACAGACTGGTCCTCACTAATAAACGCATTAACGCTGACATGGCCCTGTCCTTCTTATCAACACTTTCAACTTTGCCTGTGACATCTTCGCCCTATAACTACCCTTAGGTCCAAAGTAAGATATGCTCCTTGGCTCACCCTGCACTGAGGCGTTTTTAAGCAGCGGGATAATCTGTGCACCTTGCTGTTGCCTCTGACGACCTTCTGACAGGCAGACCTATGCTGCTGCTAGAAACCAATGCAATCTGGCCATCCGTGAAGCTATATGGATTATTACCAAGCCTCCTCACCTCCTCTTGGGGAATCTAGGTCTTTCTGGGACAATGTCAAGCAGCTGAATGGCCACTCCCGGTCCCCTCTCCCACACTTCTTAACATCACTGGTACTGTCTCCACTGACCTACCTCATTGCCACCCACCTCAATAACTCCTTTACCGACCTTAGCTCAATACTCCTAGTAATTTCTTCAGTCCTCCACCCCCAGTTCCGCCCTCCATCACCGCCCCTTGTTCCACCTGCGTTGTGTAACCTTACAAGAAACTAGACCATATCTCCTTAAGGCCCTTAAAGGTAACGCCATAGGTAATGATTCCCTTGATCCCTGCCTCCTGCGTCAGGTCCTGGATCAGGTCCTCACCCCTATCACAATCATCTTTAACAAATCCCTCTGCCTCGGGCAATTCCCTACTGTCTGGAGGGTTGCTATGGTTACTCCTGTCTACAAAGGTGGCGACAGGACTCTGCCTGGTAATTACCGACCCATCTCAATCCTCCCCCCCCCTCTAAAGCTCTAGAGAAAATTGTTGCCACCCAAGTCTCCGACTACCTTTCAAAGTACAGTGTTCTTTGCCCTGAGCAACATGGGTTCAGAGCCAGTCATAGTACCAACACGGCTCTCCTGGAGTTTACCAACTTCCTCCACACCTCCTTGGACACTGGTGCCCTGGCTGGAGGGTATTCATTGACCTGTCTAAAGCTTTTGATACCATATCGCACCCACTCTTGTTAACTACCCTGGACCACTAGGCTTTGCCCACTGGACCAGTCTCCTGGTGCGCCAGCTATCTCTCAGCTCGCTCCCAATGTGTGAAAGTTTGTGGAAACCTCTCCAGTGCCTGCCCTATTCGCTCTGGAGTCCCTCAGGGGTCTATTCTTGGACCTTTACTCTTCTCCCTTTTCCTCAACTCGCTACCCAGTGCCTGCAAGGGCAAGATCCTGCTTTATGCTGATGATGCTGTACTCCTTGCCACTGATAGTAGCCCTACGCGGCTTCAAAGCTCTCTCCAACTTGCTTTTGATTCCGCCGAAACCTGGTTCTCTGAGCATCGACTCATAATCAACATAAAGAAAACAAAAACGATGCTCTTCTCCCACCCCCAAAACAAGCACAGCAGATTTCCCCTCACTGTTCTTTCCACACTCAAAATGCCCATTGAACCTGTGCAGTCCTATAAATACCTGGGAATTGTCTTTGACCCTGCCTCTCCTTCCATGACCATATCTCGCCTTGAACACTGCCAAGGCAGGCGGCTGGGCATTCTCTTCCGGCACAAAAATGTCTCCCTGTGGATGCCCTCCACCTGGCTGTCACCTCTTCTGTCTTATCCCTCATCGACTATGGCCTCCCGGTCTATGGATCAGCTGATCAGACTAGCGTTCAGCAAGTCCGCCTTACATAACAAAGCCTGCAGACTTATCACTGGTGCACCTAGACAAGCGCCACATGTCAGCTGTATGCCTTGTCTACCCTACTCAACCTGGATGAGCGGCTCATGTATCAAACCTGCCTGCTCACATTTAAAAGCACTGCATGGCCTATCTCCACCTGGCTTAACTGGCTCTATTCACCGTACTGCACCAGCGGTAAACACCCTGGCTCGTCAAAACATCCCTGTTCATACCAAGGGGCTAGGACCTCACAAGGCCAAAGGGCATTCCCCTACAGAGCCCCTTCCTGGTATAATTCACTCCCTACCAGTATCTCTGACTCTCCCACACTAGCAAGCTTTAAACTCAGCCTCAGAAACCACCTGCTCAATTCACACAGGTGTTGCTGCTGAGAAGTTGAAGTGGGGGGAGAAGACATAAAAAAAAAAATAGTCTTGACAATGCTCGCTGAGCAGCACTCCCACCCCCCCTCGCTCCTGCTTCCCTTCTCCCCTGAACTTCCTCCCTACCTCTCTTCTTTACTCCCCATCCCTCTCCATCTAACCGTCCCTTCCAGTCCTCACCTTATACTTATGTATTTTGAACTTGCCTTAATCTGTATTAACTGTTGTTTATTGTTCTAATGTCTGTTTGTCCTCTATGTGACGAGGTACCTTTGTAAATGAGCCTCTGGCTCAAAGGTTGTTAAACTGATGTTTAAATAAATAAATAAAGTGCCCAAGCACCTTAGCTCCCTCCTCCCTGACAGGGAATCCAGATGGATCAGCCTTTGGGGTAAGAGGGTTTATGCATCCTCCACCTTGGGACTTTGGATTGCTAATTATTTATCCCATATGGTCAAGAACCAGAATACTATCTGGAAGAAGGGCAAGGCTGCTGCTCAAGCTCTCCTAGAGTATTCCCAGAAACAGGAGGTTCTCAAGTCGTTACAAGCTGGCGAGGATATTAGTTAATACCTCCTCAGGGCCTTGTACAACATTTCTGATACTGGTGCCACAGCTGCTGCCACAGGTATTTGCCTTTGTAGGCACACCTGGCTGAGGGTCCCAGGCTTCACGGCAAATGTCCAACAGAAGGTGCTGAATGCCCCCTTCGATGGCTCAAAGTTCTTCAGGCCAGATGTCCAGGAACTCATTAATGACTTACAGGCCTCTGATGGGGCTACTAAGTCTGTCCATACGCTCCACCATACCCAGCCCAAGAGCAGACAGTGCCCATCCTTTCATAAGATTTCCCACAAATCAGGTGCAGGCTTCCATTCTCAGGGCAAATGGAAGGCCACTTCTGCCTTTCCTACCTCCTCCTCCATGGGTCCTTCTGCAAAATGGTCCAGAGGTGATGGATCAGCAGCCAGCTCTGCCTCTGCCTGATGCCTTGCCAGATCCTCTTCTTCCAGTCGCCAACCAAGAGGTGGTGGTTGGAGGTCAGTTCTCCCTCCATTTCAATCAATGGAGAACCATAACTTCAGATGCTTGGATTCTTCAGATTTTAGAAAAGGGTCACACTCTGGAGCTTGTAGAGCAGCCCCCAGAGACTCCTCTGATACCCTCTACCTACCCTCCAGTCCATGTCATGGTTCTTTGGTAGGAGGTACAGATCCTTCTGTGAAAGAGGGCCATTGAGTGAGTACCCAGGTGGCAGAAGAACAAGGAATTCTATTCGAAGTTCTTCCGAGTCCCCAAAAGAACTGGAGATCTGAGGACTATTCTAGATCTCAAAGACCTCAACCTTTATATCCAGTACAAAAGATTCTGCATGGTCACTCTTCCAGGTCTGCTGCCCCTGCTCAAGCAGGGTGACTGACTGTGCTCCCTAGATATGGAAATGAGAATTTGTTTAACCAGGAAAGGCAAACTAAGCTGAAGCTTGTTTCCAATTGTGACCTGGGAGCATAAGGAAGTTAAGTGACTTGCTCAGGATCACACAGTATGCAAGTGAGGGCTGTGGGATTCATACCCCGGTCTGCAGGTTTGCAGCTCAGAGCCTTAAACCACTGTGCTATACTGCCTCCTCGCTTACCTGCATATCTCTGTTTGTCCTTGGCCCAGGTGGTTTCTCTGGTTTCTTTTCCAAGGCAAACATTACCAGTTCAGAGTCTTGCCCTTTGGCTTATCCTCTGTGCTGTGGGTCTTTACAAAATGCTTAGCAGCAGTAGTTGCTGACCTTTGGCAGAAAGGCCTGTACGTCTTCCCCTACTTGGACAACTGGCTTCTCAAAGCTCCAACCCGAGATCAGCTCTTCCGGACCCTGGAGAGGACCCTCCAGCTATTTCGCTTCCTGTGAATCACTGTCAGCCTGCCCAAGTCTGTCTTGATTCCATCCCAGAGACTGCATTGTATAGTAGCATTCCTGGACTCAGCACAGGGCAGGGCCTTCCTGCCTCAAGACAAGTGGAGTGCCTCATTTCCCAGGCTCAGGAGATGGCCCAGAGTCATTATGTTTCTGCCAGGGTGTACGTGAGGCTACTTGGTCTCATGGCTGCGGCCATTGCTATGGTCTCTTTGGCCAGACTGCACATTTGGGTGCTCCAGTGGACCCTCTGGGTGCAGTGGGACCAATGCATGGATGATCTGGAGCAACTGGTGCTGGTCTCCTCTCTAGTCTGCTAGGTGCTCCAGTGGTGAATGGAACCTCAAAACCTATTAAGAGGGGTCCCATTCCTGATCTCCTCTCCTCGGCAGATTCTCACCACGGATGCTTCCTGTTTGGGCTGGGGTGCACAATTAGGTCCCTTCCAGACTCATGGGACATGGTTTCAGATCGATACATTCCTCCATATAAATGTCCTTGAGATGAGGGTGGTCCTGTATGCCATGCAGGTTTTTTAGGACCATTTCCTTCTGGGTCAGTTGTTGATCCAGGCTGACAATGTCAGTGTTGTCTACTACATCAACAAGCGGGGGGGGGGGGCACATTTGTACCCTCTGCGCAGGGAGGCCATGAGAGTCTGGTTCTGCTCACTGGACCATGGCCTGGACCTCTCGGCAGTCCATGTTCCAGGTGTACTGAACACCAGTCCAGGATGCATGAATGGGAACTTCTGTTATCTGTTGCAGAAGATCTGTTTTACAGATGGGGGTCATCCAGAGTGGGACCTTTTTACGTTCCCACTCAGCACAAAACTGCCCAGTTTTTGCTCACCAAATCCAGGGCCTGGAGTTTTCTGGTGAGATGCTTTGTCTTTCTCCTGGAGTGGGAGGTTCCTTTATGCCTTCCCTCCCTTTCCCCAGATTCAGAGGGTGCTAATCAAGCTTCAGATGGAGGGGGCCAGCATGATCATGTTCACACCATGTGGGCTATGGCAAATATGGTTTCCATTACTGCAATAGTTAGCAGCAGACCTTCTGGTGCCTCTGCTCCTCTGCAGGGATCTGCTGATGCAGGCTCAGGGAACCCTGGTCCATTTGAACCTTCAATCCCTTTGTCTGCATGCCTGGCTCCTGAGGACATAGCCATTGCCCGGTTTGGGGGTTCTCAGAAGGTGGGGGGCATCCTCGTGGTGGCTCGGAAGCCATCCACTAGGGCCACATATGACATGAAGTAGAAGAGGTTTGCCATCTGGGCTGCCAAACACCATCTGGACCCTTTTATCTGGATATCGTAGCAGTCACAGAAACATGGTACACAGAGAACTATGTTTGGGATGTTAACATACCAGGGTACACAACCTACAGGACAGACAGGAAGGGGAAAAGAGGGGAGGAGTAGCTCTTTATGTAAGGGAAGGGATAAAAGCAACAGAACAAAAGAGTAAACAGGGAGGAGAGGAGGCACTGTGGGTCACCTTAGAGACTGGAAATGGCACCACAATCTGCACAGGGGTTGTATACAGACCCCCAATGGACAAGGATATGATAGAAGGCATCCTTAGGATGGCAGAGAAAGGGGAGATACTGTTGATGGGGGACCAGAATATGCCAGATGTTAACTGGAGCACCTTTGCTGCAGCCACATCCAAGAGCAGGACCATTCTTGATGCCCTACAGGAGGCATGACAGCTAGTTTTGGAACCGATTCGTGAGGTAGCAATCAGACCTCATACTCTCAAATGGGGACAGTAAGAAGATCTCAGATCTAGAAGTGGGTAGCCATCTGGAAACAAGTGACCACCAAACAGTGTGGTTCACGATAAACTCAGCTACAGAATCAAGCCATACAAAAGTGAGGGTACTGGACTTCAGGAGAGCTGACTTTGGCAAGATGGGAAAGTGCCTTAGAAAAGCACTAGCAAACAGGCTAGAAGAAGGGGTGGAGCAACAATGGGGAAACATCAAAACTACCATCACAGAGGCAACAAGCCTTTGTGTGCAGCAAATAAATCAAAATGAAAGGAAAAGCCACTATGGTTCTCAAAAGAGGTGGCGGGGAAGGTTAGGGAGAAAAAGATAGCATGTAGGAAGTATAAGGAAACACAGAAGGAGCAGGACAGAGAACTGTACCAGTTAAGGCAGAAGGAAGCAGGGAGGGAAGTCAGAATAGCAAAGGTCCAAACTGAGGAAAAGATAGCCAACTCGGTTAAGAAGGGGGATAAAACCTTTTATAGGTACATCAGGGAGTGTAGAAAGACAAAGGGAGGGACAGTGAGGCTGAATAGAATGGATGGTGGGTGGGCAGAGAGGGACAGTGAAAAAGCAGGGATACTGAACGAATACTTCTGCTTAGTATTCACAAAAGAGGAGGAGGGAGAAGAGCCTAGTCCAATTAATAGAAGCACTCTGGATAGAGGGTCGATCCCAGTCCTTTCACAGAAGAAAGGGTTCTGAAAGAACTCCTAAAACTGAAGGTGGACAAAGCAATGGGGCCTGATGGAATTCACCCCAGAATTCTAAAAGAATTAAGGGGGAGAACTAGTGACACCACTGACTACCCTTTTTAACAAATCTTGGGAGGATGGTGTGGTACCTGAGGACTGGAGGAAGGTGGATATGATTCCCCTTCACAAAAGTGGGAGCAAGACAGAGGCAGGAAACTACAGACCTGTCAGTTTGACCTCTGTGGTAGGGAAAGTGATGGAATCACTTCTGAAGGAAAGAATTATTGAGTACCTAGAGGCCAGTGGGGCACAGGACCCAAGGCAGCATGGCTTCGCAGCGGGGAAGGTCACGTCAGATGAATCTAATTGATGTCTTTGACTGGGTGACCAAAGTAGTAGACCAGGGAGGGGCTGTGGACATGGTCTACCTAGACTTTAGCAAGGCATTTGACACAGTCCCACACAAAAGATTAATAATCAAATTAACCAGCCTGGGAGTGGGTCCCAGGGTGGTAGCCTGGGTAAAACATTGGCTGGACAACAGGACACAGAAGGTAATTGTAAATGGAGTCCACTCTGAAGAAAGAAGGATTGCTAGTGGGGTACCGCAGGGTTCAGTACTGGGTCTAGTCCTTTTTAATGTCTTTATAAGTGACATTGCAGTGGGACTGGAAGGAAAAGTATGTCTCTTTGCAGATGACACAAAGATCTGCAACAGGGTTGATACACACGGAGGTGTGGAAAGGATGAGAAGGGACTTGGCAAGGTTGGAGGAATGGTCAGAAGTATGGCAGCTTGGATTCAGTGCAAAGAAGTGCAAAATAATGCACCTGGGAATCAAAACCCAGGGGAAGATTACACAATGGGGGAGGTAGTAGCAACAACAAAAATGGAAAGGGACTTGGGGCTAATCATATCAGATTATCAGATGACCTTAAGGTTAGCAAGCAATGTAAGAAAGCAGTAGGGAGGGCTGGGGGGGAACTGGGATGTGTAGGGAGAGGCATCAGCAGCAGAAAACAGGAAGTTGTTATCCCTCTGTACAGACAGTTGGTGAGACCCCATCTGGAGTACTGCGTCCAGTTCAAGAGACCCCATCTCCGCAAGGACATAGGAGGACAACTAAAATGGTGCAGGGTCTGCAAGAGAAGCCATACGAGGAGAAACTAAAGAAGCTTAATATGTATACCCTTGAGGAAAGGAGGGAGAGGGGGGACATGATAGAAACTTTTAAGTACCTCAGTGGAATCAACAAAGTCCAAGAGGGTAGCATCTTTCAGAAAAAGAGATGTGCAAGAACAAGGGGACATAATTTGAAGATAGAGGGGGGACAGCTCAGGGGCAATGTGAGGAAGTATTTTTTCACAGAGAGGTGGATGCATAGAACAGCCTTACTGAGGAGGTTGTGGTGTCTAAAACTGTGGGAGAATTCAAGCATGCATGGGACAGGCTTAAGGCAATTCTTGTGGGGGGTAGGAAGAAATAGGCTGTTGGTTAACTAGGATCTGCATCTTATCCTGTAGGTAGGGAAATGGGCAGACTAGGTGGGCCAAACAGTCCTTATCTGCTGTCAAAGTCCATGTTTCTATGTTTCTTACCTGTTTGGTAAGCCAGATTCTGGATTATCTGATCTCCTTGTTGGACTCAGGCCTCCAGTACTAATCCCTCAAGATGCATCTTTCAGCAATATCTGCCTTTCACAAGTCCGTGGACGGTTGCACCGTGGCTCAGCTAGATGTGTCCCGTACTTTTCTAGGGGCATCCTGCACCTGAAACCTCCGATCCATACCCCTGTCCCAGCTTGGGATTTAAATTCGGTTTCAGAGAAATTGACCCTGTCTCATTTTGAGCCAGCCACATCTTGCAAGCTACGCTTTCTTTCTTAGAAAGCGTTGTTTTGGTTGCTATTACTTCTGCTCAAAGGATTTCTGAGCTTCAGGCTCTCTAGTGTGAGGAGTCTTATTTGATTTGTGCATGAATCCTAAGTTTCTTCCTAAGGTGGTGTCTGAGTTTACCTTGAACCAGTCCATCCACCTCCTTGTATATTTTCCAGAGCATGCCAGTCCAGGGGAGGAACTGCTCCATATTTTAGATGCATGCAGAATTGTTAAATATTATCTGCTCCAAGCTAAGGACTGCAGAAAGACAATGCAGCTTTTTGTTTCTTTCACCCTGGGAGGTTTCTAAACAATGTGTGTCCAAATTGTTGGCCATTTGTATTGTGTTCTATAACAACAAGCACGGCAAGTAGTTGTCAGGGGTAGTGAAAACCCACACCACAAGGGGCACGGCTACTTCTGTGATCTGTTTCAAGGGGGTCTCAGCTACTGACATTTGTGCTGCTGCCATCTGGAGTACTGTCCATACTTTTACCCAGCACTACAGTCTGGACATTGCTTCTAGAGTCTGAGCAGACTTTAGCCATGCTGTTCTTCAGGGCCTTCTGTCTTAAGCCTCGATTTGCCTACCACCCAGACTGTTCAGCTGCACGTGTAACTGCTTGGGACTCATTCCTATGATGTGACCTGATGACTGAGATACCCCTGAAGAAGATGGAACAGTTATATAAGAACTCACCGTAACAGTAGATCTTCGAGGGGATCTCAGTTATTAGGTCAACCTTCCCTCTCACCATCCCACTATTTGAAGTTCTTGTCTCCATCTTGTGTATCCAGCCTTTTAGTCAGGCCTGGGCACCTCTGTCTTTCTCTTCAGTCCCCCATGGCACAGGTTTGCTCCCTTAGTCTCTGGGGGAAAGAAATGAGGAGGGTGTTGGGCTGCTCACATTGTTATAGGGTTGATGATGTCAGCAGGTGATATCGGCATGGGCAGCCCTTGTTGTGCTGCTTTAAAATCTTGTGTGTGGATACTGCTTCACTGATGGTGAAGTTCCTATGGTGTAACCTGATGTCTGAGATCCCCTTGAAGATCTGCTGTTACGGTAAGTTCTTATGTAACTGTTCTTTCTGACTCTGGTGGGTTGGCGGGACACTGGTCAAGGAGTAGGAGTGCTTTCCTTGGTAACCTATTTGCTCTCAGGTATGCAGAAACAGAGGTTACAAAGTAGATGTCAAACCACTCCTGGAAAATGTCTGTAGTCATGCAAGCATTTCTGCTGGAATCATAGGTGACTGGCAAACTGTCCTTGTTTATGTGGTGGAAACAGCAGGGTTTGTGAAAATGGCTAATGTATAGTGGGGTTACTTTAGGCATTCCTGTTGCAGTTGTGCAGAATAGGAATGTTAGTCTGTCTTTGGCTATTTTAAACCTCCTACTTGAGTTGAACTCATTTTTGGCAGTCAGAGTAAGATCAGGGAGACACCTCCAGAACAGGCATGTTTTGTCTGTTATACATCTGTTCCAACAGGTATCCCACCATCTCCAAGACGTCCTTAAGATTTGGTAGAATTCAGTGGCCACCACATCATCACATGACTGCTGCTCACCAGTAATGGTAACTTTGTGGATCCCATGCCAGCACTGGAAATGCCGCAACCACCCTGAAGAGGACTGGGTACACTCTCTGTGGGTTTCTTTCGCAAACTGCTCTGCTTTTTCATGCACCTGGCAGCCAGTCACGAGAACACCATTTGCATGCTGCCGGCTGAACCACAGAAGCATGGCACAGTCCATGGCATCCTCATCAGTCTGCCTCAGATTCTTACAGTGCAGTCTATCAGACTTGGAGCACTCAGAAACAAAATCACATAGAGCACCTTCCTGTTTTTGCCAGGTGCAAGGTGCAAAATGGTGCTTTTTGAATACCTGGTCTCACCACTGAATTGTGTGAGACTCTCCCTAGGCTTTCTGGTGGTCGAAAATCTGTAGTTTCAACCGAGCACCTGGAATGTTTCATTTTACGAGAGCTGGCAGTGGTTCACTATGTCAGGTCAGAGGTACAGTGTCACAAGCACTAAGGTAACCATGCTGACCAGAGTCCTTTTGTACAGTGGCATCAACCAGCTGACCAAAGTTCCCTTACAACCAGCTGATCTGCAAACAGCTGACAAGAGCTGTGAATCATACACAAGACTGCACTGTGACATCCAGGATTTCCTTGACAGATTCACTTGATGCACTTACAGGACTTTAACTGGGAGCCAAGACGAACGGTCGTTATGCCCAAAGTTTCAATATAACAGAGTTTGTTGCAGTGAGGGAGCACTGTATTAACAGTTTGAATCCCCTGCCATTCTAAATGCTCCCAAGCCCCCCACTACTTGCCAGTACCAGTCTGGTGCAGGCTTACTCTGATTCTGAACTATCTTCTTTACTTCAGGAAGAAAACTCCATTTGTATTTTTCCTGCCAGCTCACCAGCCTCTGGAGGATTTTAATATTAAAAAAATTGACTTCCACGATGAATTTTAAATCTTGCTGGCTGTAGCAGATAGTGTCTTACTTCCAGTTCACAAAGGTTGCCCTGCACACTGTATTAGCCGTTCTACCACTGTCTGGTGCTGTAACCCAGGTCAGGATAAAGGTGTAGACGCTGGTCTACATGTTACCCCACCTGTCTGTTTTGGTGTAATAATAGATCCTGCTCCTCCTCACTGCTTAGCATAACCAGAATCATGTGCTGTACCTGTAGTGGAGCCAGGTGGGGGTGGGGTTAATGCAGTATGCTTAGTGGGTCACAGACTTCACTGAGAGAAGGACCTTTGGTAGCCAAGTCTGCAGATTTTTAGTGCTCTCACCCTCCAATCCTTCTGGCAAGCTAAATGCACATTACAGCCCTGAACCATATTTCCATATTTGCCAATCTGGCACACAAATTGGCGTTTTTCTTCACTAAACTTGTAGTTTCTGAAATCGCCTTGTCTGCCAGCTTCTTCAATTCATCAGTGTCCACTTGCAGAGAATCCAGTCTCATCTCTAACTGGGTCATCCAGGCATGGAGGGCCTCTGCCTTCTTATCTTAAGTTTGTACTGGGGCTAGTTTTGCAGTTGCTGACTTGTTGGCACAGTGGCAGGGCCACGGCTAACAACGTTGATGACCCAGGTTCAGAAATGAGCCTGGGTCATTGTGGGCCTGCTGGCAGGAGGAGGATCAAGCATCCCAGAGGACACTCTCCGCCAGGGAGGGAGGGAGGGAGCTACATCCTGCAGCACTACTGCCACCTGTAGACGCACTGGTGGCAGTGTGCTTAGGACATAGAGAGGAAGGGAGCTACATCCTGCAACACTACTGCCACCTGTAGTCGTACTGGTGGCAGTGTGCTTAGGACATGGAGAGGGAGGGAGCTACATCCTGCAGCACTACTGCCACCTGTAAACGTACTGGTGGCGGTGTGCTTAGGACATGGAGAGGGAGAGAGGGAGGTACATCCTGCAGCACTACTGCCACCTGTAGACGTGCTGGTGGCAGTGTGCTTAGGACATGGAGAGGGAGGGAGGGAGGTACATCCTGCAGCACTACTGCCACCTGTAGACGTGCTGGTGGCAGTGTGCTTAGGACATGGAGAGGGAGGGAGGGAGCTACATCCTGCAGCACTACTGCCACCTGTAGACGTGCTGGTGGCAGTGTGCTTAGGACATGGAGAGGGAGGGAGGGAGGGAGGTACATCCTGCAGCACTACTGCCACCTGTAGACGTGCTGGTGGCAGTGTGCTAGGACATGGAGAGGGAGGGAGGGAGCTACATCCTGCAGCACTACTGCCACCTGAGCGTACTGGTGGCAGTGTGCTTAGGACATGGAGAGGGAGGGAGGGAGGGAGGAGGTACATCCTGCAGCACTACTGCCACCTGTAGACGTGCTGGTGGCAGTGTGCTTAGGACATGGAGAGGGAGGAGGGAGGAGCTACATCCTGCAGCACTACTGCCACCTGTAGACGCACTGGTGGCAGTGTGCTTAGAACATAGAGAGGGAGGGAGCTACATCCTGCAACACTACTGCCACCTGTAGTCGTACTGGTGGCAGTGTGCTTAGGACATGGAGAGGAGGAGCTACATCCTGCAGCACTACTGCCACCTGTAAGCGTACTGGTGGCGGTGTGCTGAGGACATGGAGAGGGAGAGGGAGGTACATTCTGCAGCACTACTGCCACCTGTAGGCGTACTGGTGGCAGTGTGTGTAGGACATGGAGAGGAGGAGGTACATCCTGCAGCACTACTGCCACCTGTAGAGCGTGCTGGTGGCAGTGTGCTTAGGACATGGAGAGGGAGGGAGGGAGGTACATCCTGCAGCACTACTGCCACCTGTAGACGTGCTGGTGACAGTGTGCTTAGGACATGGAGAGGGAGGGAGGGAGCTACATCCTGCAGCACTATTGCCACCTGTAGACGTACTGGTGGCAGTGTGCTTAGGACATGGAGAGGGAGGAAGGGAGGTACATCCTGCAGCACTACTGCCACCTGTAGACATGCTGGTGGCAGTGTGCTTAGGACATGGAGAGGGAGGGAGCTACATCCTGCAGCACTACTGCCACCTGTAGACGTACTGGTGGCAGTGTGCTTAGGACATGGAGAGGGAGGGATGTTGAGATGCTTATTGCAGAATGTGCAACAACATGTTTACATTGGGGACCTTGGTCCCATCATACTGGCATCCCTAGGGAAGAGGATCAGAATGAAAGGGGGCAACAATAAGCAAGGCAGATCCCCTCTGCCTGTGCCCATGTAGTGGCCGGTATACCCAGCCAGAAGGTGGTATATCTGCTGATGCAGGGGGTGCAAAAAAAAAAACGTTTATATTGGAGCCAGTATTGCCACCATGGAGGGCTCTAATTCTAACACAGGAGCCGGTGTTGGACCCAGGCTGTTACAATCTCATCTTTGCACCCTCTGCTCCTGAATTCACATTTTTGAGGGGTTTACCCATGTTGATCATATAATCTAATCAGATCAGTTGATGTCTAAGCGCACTGCCAAATTATATCTTTTTAACCATAATTTATGCAGATCCAGTACTACAAAAAATTATCAAATTGCTTCAACATTAGAGAGCTTCTCCTGCATGCATCAAACCAACACAGCGGCTGACTTTATATCCCACCATGCTCTTCTAATAATGGAGAAATGTACTCTCAAAGGACAATGCATTGTATTCTAGTACAAATCTTGCTGGGTGTACTAATGCCACAGCTGGGGAGGGGGACCTCTCTGTCCTCCCACTGATGAAGATAGTTCTGTACTGCCTGCAAACCATCCTTGTGGGGGATGTTAGTACAGTGCCCACCCATTTAACTGCCCCCAGTTATCTGCCACCCCCACTTACGGCCCAGTACCTTTCTGTACCATTTCTCAGCAATATTAATTCCCTTGATTTTCTGCCACCACTGCTTACCACCATCCACCAGTAGTGTCAGTTGCTGAGGCATATCCTGTTTCCCTTGTTACACCTCCTAATATCTTATGCTACAATCGTAAGACAACAATGTACTACTTGGCCCCATTGTGTTGCTTGTCATGGCCAGATGGTTTCAGCAGTGATTTAATGTCAATGAACCAAACAGAGTTCTCATTACATGCACCTTGCCTCAGCTGCTAGTCATGCTGGTTCTGTTCTAAATCATGTTCTCAGGAGCTGGTCCATGGGTCTTGCTACTGGAATTTTGCTACTGTTTGCAAATTGGTCCTGTTTAATTAAGATTCCTAAAATCTGTCTGTGCCATAAATTCCTCTGCTTTGAAAGTGAAAGTGGTCCAGTCCAGCAATCAGCTGTTTTGTCCAAGTCTGTTTACCCGCTGTTCTGCCATGCTCTGCTGAGACCGTTTCAACTGTTTTTACTGAGAGATTCTGTCGAGTCTGATTCTGTTGTTGAGATTCTACTGCCCTGAAAGAAAAAACTGTTCATGTGGGGGCCCACAGACGCCACATTGGTGAAGTGCAGGCTATTATCTGCTACACATTTGAGAATCCTGGGGTCAGTTACTAGGACGTTGCCAGTGTTTACTGCTTGGTGGGAGATGCCTATCACCTGCAGAATAGTTGTTGATATCCTCTGGAGATGAGAAGAATGAGATGGAGGCACAGAGATTAGCAGAGATTTATTGAAACAAGTGACATTGCTGTTGAAAAAATATTGCAATGTGTTTGGCATTAGACAGTAGAACTAATATGATTACAGCAAAAAAAAATGAGACATTGAAGCATCAGTGATTAATGCTTTGTGGTTAAAATCTAAAGTACTATACTGCACTGTACAGAATTAATTAGAAACATTTTATTGCATACGCATTTTATAATGTGACATTTATAACCTTCACAGCAATTTAAAATGATAAAACTAATACTTCTTACCAAATGTGTTGTTGTCATGAGGGGAGTGGGGGAGTTCTATTAAAACCATTGAACCTCTGTTATCCACCACCCTTAATTTTTGTTCATCTTTGTGTTGTGGCTGGGGTGGCAGATAATTGAGGCAGCACTGTATGTATATAGGGCATTAACAATGTCCCCTGCCGATCAGAGTCCTTTTGATAGGTCATTCAGCATTCTCTATGCATCCCCATATCTTTGATGTAAGATGATCATTTAGATACCTTTGGCCACAAAAATACATCAATGGATCTTGACAGGGGTTCTGTTAGAGAACATATCCTTGCCACAGTTTGGGGGCTTGGGGGGAGGGGTATCACCAGACTTCGATGCATGTTGGACAAAACATAAGAGACAGGTCTAACTGCAGTATCCACTGTCACACTAGTAAATTGCATTTTTGATCAGAGATCCATCCCTCCTTTCAAATAACAGTCAGATGCCTATTGGTTTCTTTTATAAAACCTGGTGTAGCATCCCCTGAAAACAGTATTAATAATTACAATTATTCAGTTGCATATTGACCTCCTTTTCATATTCACTTACATTCATTATTACCACTGCTTCACTTTAATCCACTGACTTTATTACACTATTTTTATTTTCACTGAAACCCTTAGGGGCATTCTTCTTAATGTTACTCAGATTGTAATAAGTAGCTCTTGCTGGATTTGTTTTTAATTCCTTTTTCCTGGAGTTGGCTGTCATCTGGAGAGAGCCCCAGCCCTGTCCCCCAACATCCACCATCTGGCACTGACCTGTACTCTCAGGGCTTGCCCTCTCTGACAGGGCAGGTGGGGTTCCCCAACCCCCACTGGACTGGATTCAGTGTGGCCAGTGCCATGGCTAGCCAGGAGCAGAGTCTGTGAGGTGCCCTCCACCATTGTGCCGCGGCATCTGTTCCCTGTTTTTTCTCCCCAGGAGTTGAGACATGCAATGATGCCCATGGAGAAGAGCATGCATACATGCATCTGCACATGCTCCCTCCAAGCGTCTGTCCCAACTCCTCCCCCTTCTACAGCACAGTGCCCTGTCCCCCAGCCTCCGCTATGAAGCAGACAAGCATCAACCACTGAGGACCCCCTTCCCTGGAGAAGGAGAGCAGTCTGTTGGATGCTCAATCCTTCTCCTCCCCTGCCGACCCCTGGTGACCCATGCTCATTCCTGAACATAGGTCGCTGGCGTGGCACAAGGTAAGGCATCCAGTGCCTCAGCCCTCAGCACCACCGGATTTACTCTTGCTGGTGTAACCCCCCTGCAAATGGGGGTTCCCAAAAGACTTCCAGGAGCTTGCTTGAATGCTCCAAGCCTGAATGGTGTTTGGCATTTAAGCCATTTATCAGTGAGTGTTTTTAGAGCCTCTGGTACTGTCTCTTTAAGAGCTGTCTGCTTGCAGACATAATTAGTTTGTATGGGGGGACTGTGTGCTTCTCTGAGTACCACTCGAGCTGCTGCCAATTCACTTCATTTTGCAGTCACTAGGGTGCAAAGGGAACCTATCTGAAAGATGTAACTGTTTGCCAGAAATTATTTAGAGTAATAATGAAATTACAGTTTGTCTAACCTGCTTTCTTTGCAGTCAGAACTGTGTCTGCTAGTTCCCCATTCTAGTTTTGAACTGCTGAACTGGACCAATCAGTGTGGGGTAAGCTAGCTCTAAAATGGTGCATTGGACGAATCAGAACTTGGACTCATAATCTGAGCCAGCCACAAGAGGATTGTATGGGCAGTGACTCTGGGAGATGTAGTTTAGACTTCAGTGCCTTTTGGACCAACAGCAGCAGTCTATTGTGAGTGACAGCCAATCCAGTCAAGAACTGGGAGGAACTCAAAGGAAGTGCCAGTTTTGTCGGTTGGAGTTTCAGTTGAGCTTTGGCAGTGAAGAAGGAAGGAGCCTGTGCTTTTTCAGTGTGCAGTTTTAGTCAAAAAGCGTGTATGAGGTCCAGAGTTCCGGTCTGCAGCTTGTGTAACAGCTTATTAGGACTGAATCCGTCCTGTGAAAAGAATCAAAGGATCTCTGAAGAGTAGAAACCAGGCTCACCCTGTAGAGACTGGAGGAATTGCTGAAAATTGCACTAGGTCTGTCAGGAACTGAATCTGCTGTGTGTTCTCTGGGTATTGTGCAGTAATTGCGATCGGGATACAGATGCAGCCTGCCTGGTATAGTGCTTTCTTTTATATAAATGTGTGAAGAGGTTTGTGTACCTCAAGTGAGCCCTGCTGACATTGAAGGACCCTATCTTATTTGGAGGTCGTGAGTACTAATTCAGGAGTCGCTCCTTGTTGAATTGCCACATTAAATCCAAATGGAATTACTGTACTGCTGACTGTTTAATTTTCCTTTTCTCTGTGTGAAAGGGCCCTACCAGCTGCCACGGTTTGGACTAGCCACTAGGGCTTGGGTACCCAGGGACAGTAACTGATAGGGATAGGCCTGTGCACAGAGCCATATATGATTATTAGAGTGATAAGCTAATTAACCTGATTTCCCCTGTCCTTGTTATATCCCCTAAATAAATCAGAGCTGCTTGTTTCAGCAAAGTTATACTGCCTGAGGTATTTGTCTATGTTAAAGTACTGTACTGTGATTGTTGCACTGTATCTCATTTCACAGGAGGTCCCAGTGCCGGAACCAGACCTGGGGGTAAGTGTATACTGTGAAGGTAATTCTGATATATTGTGTGGGCCACTAGTGGGAAGAAAGGGGGGTTGCAGTGTCCCAGAGGGCTGTGACCAAGTTAGTTTAACTATTGCAAACCCTGACCTCTGGGTGGAGGCACCCGCCATTGGATCCAGGCCCCTCAACCTGTTAGTGGCAAATCAGGCAGGGGTAGTAGCCCCTGGGATAGCGCCATTTAGGGGTTACATCTTGGAGGCTCACCGCTGGGATTGTGTGTCCTCTAGTGGCCATATTCTGAACCACTGTTAAGAAAAAATGGGTACCCGACAGAAGTGGCTGTGCACCGCTAGTGGAGTGGTGTACTGGGGAGGAGATCGACCCCAAAATGCTATGCTTATCCTGGACATCCCCTGGGTATCAATACGGACACTGTGCAGGAGTACTTTCCAAGGTGGAAGGTTTACAAAACCCTGTGGTGGTGGGTCGGCATACTAATCTGCTCACCCACACTTTCCTGGCCCTAGTAGAGTTTAAGGATCCCATAGATAGCTCCAAAGTGCCACAGACCATTACCCCAGAGGAGCCCTCACTGCTTGAGAGTGATAACTAAGGACAGTAAAGACCGGAGAATCAGCCCCCACCACTATCTGAAACTTTTGAGGAGAAATTTGCTGAATGGTTGCTGGAGGGAAAACTGTGGAGGACTTGAAGAAACTATTCTTGCCACCTGGGGTGTTCCTCCCCAACACCCTCTCCTGCTCCAGTGCCCGTAATGGTGGCTGAACCAATGCAGACTCCTATTTCTGCACCTGCCATTAGTCACGACTCTTACCGAAGGTTGAGGATCTCTCTGGCACCCTCCCCACCCCCAAGGGAGGATGACTGGGAGACCTGGATAGACTATGTTGCCCCCAAGTGCTAGAATGGCAATGCTCGGGCAGCGAAAAGAGGGTTAGTGAGAGCCTCCGAGGTCCTGCCCTGGCTACCATCCGTGCTAAGCGGGCCAGTAACCCTGAAGCGACTGCACAGGCCTATCTTGAGGCCTTGGAGAATGTGTATGGGAGCCCAGATTCTGATGAGGACCTATGGTGGAGAGTAAGAAATGCACAACAGTACCAAGGGAGTTGTTGTCTGTGTATGTCTCGGCTGGAAAAATTGTTGCAAGAATGCCTCAGAAAGGGTAGTTTGCCAGCGATTGAACTGGACCGAACCAGACTGGACAGAATCCTTAAGTCTCCCCCTTCTCAGAACTGCTGTTGCTTCAATTCGCCTGGCAAATCGACTGGAATCCCACCCTCCTATGATGAGTTAATGAGAGAAATTCGAGGAGTTGAGAAAAGGCGACCTCGGGAGGTACCTGCACCAACAGCTGTGGCTACGACCAGTGACTGAGGGTGACCCATCAAGTGAAGTTCAGGGGCAGAGGTTGACAGTCAATGAGTGCTCTGACAAGGAAAAAGATATGCCACAATGGGCGAACTGTTGAGAGAGATCCGGAATTCAAAACAGTCCCTTTATGAAGGCCACGCCTGCAATGCAGGCCCTGACCTATATCCGACTGCATCTCTGCTGTGGGGTGGGGGTACCCACCCATGTATCTCCTGCTGATAAAGCTCCAAACTCAATTCCTTGACCATGGAAGTGGAGAAACTGACGAGATGTCTCCAAATGCTTATCACGCCGCAGACAGAGATGGCACCCAGGTTTCCAGTTAGTAATACCCCGCCCTGGCTCCCAGTGTGGCGCCCGGCCAGCTCAAACTCCAGAAAGTATGTTTTGCTATAATTGTGGGAAAGATGGGCACATGAAAGAATGCCAGTCCCCAAAAGACACTGACAAAGTTGCATATAGGCTACAAGGAGAGCTTGGAGAAGAAATCAGTGGTTAAGAGGTGCGACATGATCCCAGTGAGGGCACCAAAATGCTAATTCACGTCCTTTTGTGGCAAGGTCAGTTGCCCAGGCCCCCACTACCGCCTCTCCAGACTGGTCCAGAATAGTGGGTCCCTCCATGGAGACCACTGTAAAGGTGAATGGAGTGTCTACAAGAGCTGTATTAGACAGTGGCTCCCAAGTGACAATTATGTTCCAGGATTGGTATCAGAAGCATTTGTCAGACGTACCCTTACAACCATTAGAAGGACTGCATGTATGGGGTTAAGTGAGAAGACCTACCCTATTCGGGTATATCCGAATTTGGCTGTCTTTCCCCACCTCCGTGGCTGGAGTGGCGAACAAGTAGAGACCCTAGCCTTAGTGTGTCCCCCACTGGACTGTATGATGGTGTCCCTTTGTTGATTGGAACAAATGCTCATATGTTCGGAAGGCTGGCACAGTTGTGTTATGAAAAACAGGGGTCAAAGACTAGTAGAGCTTTAAGAGTTCCGCTTTAATTAAGAAGGCCTATGAGGCACAGAGAGATGCTGAAAAACAGAACCAGAGGAACCGGTCGGAATTGTATGGAAGAAGGATCCTGAGTCTCTGATCCTGGCGCCAAATGCCCAGTGTACCTTACAGGGAGAGGTCCGTATTAGAAAGGATGTTAAGAATAAAATATTAATGTTGGATGCACCAGGCGATGGAAAATTGCCAGAGGGACTGCTGGTCAAGCCTAGTATTTTGCCCGCTAGAGCCCATGCTTATGCCAGAAGGGTAATGGTCCAAGTTCATAATGTGTCTGAAAGAGACATTCGAGTAAACAGAGGTTGCATCCTGGCTAATGTGCATTGTGCAGACACTGCAGTGCTACCCAGCAGCAAGAGTTCAAGGAAGAATGACAGAGTAACGCCTGACTTGTTTGATTTCGGGACTCCCGCTGCCAGCTGAATGGAAAGTGAGGATCAGTGAGAAGCTTGCCCAGAGAGACCAGGTGTTTTCTTTAAAGGAATGGGATGTAGGATGCGTGCAAGGAGCTGAGCACAATATCTGGCTGCATGACGAAGACCATTTCTGAGAGGTCTCGACGCCTGGCACCTGCTGACATAGATGATGTGAGGACGGCATCTGCAAGAGATGTTAGCTGCTGGTGTAATACAAGAATCCAGAAGCCCTTATGCTTCCCCATTGTGGTAGTGAGGAAAAGAATGGAACAGTAAGGATGTGTGTGATTATCGCACCTTAAACCGGCGGACTATCCCTGATCAGTACACAATGCCCGCATTCAGGATGCTTTGGACTGCCTAAGCGGGAGCAAGTGGTTCTCTGTGCTGGATCTCCGAGTGGGTACTACCAGATCCCGATGGCCCCAGAGGACCATGAGAAGATGGCCTTTATCTGTCGGCTTAGCTTCTATAGATTCATGAGGATGCCTCAAGGATTTCAGGTGCCCCAGCCACTTTTCAACGATTGATGGGCGTGCAGTGGGGACATGAACTACTAGAGTGCCTGGTATACCTAGATGATGTTATTGTGTTTGGCAGCTCACTGGAGGAACATGAGAGCAGATTATTTAAGGTATTGGACCGACTGGAGGACTTTGACGTAAACTGTCCATTGATAAGTGTCAATTCTTTCAAACATCAGTAAGTATGTGGGACACATAGTATCCACCGAGGAATAGAGACCGACCAAGTAAAGTTGAGGCCTTGACCACCTGGCCACAGCCCAAAATCTAAAAGAACTGCAAAGATTCCTGGATTCTGTGGTTATTATCGGGCTTCATCAAGGACTATTCAAGAGTGATCCGCCCTTTACTTAACCTTACTCAAGGGTATCCCCAACCCACAAAAATACCAAAAGTCAGCGTCCCTCAAGACTGAAAGAGTGTATTTTCATCCGAGTGAAGTATTTGGGCCCGCTGGACTCTGATTGATGAGACTGCTTTTCATGAGATCATATATCAACTTACCCATGCTCCAGTGCTGGCCTATGCCGATCCAAGAAAACCTTCAGTCCTGCACACTGATGCTAGCTTGCAAGGGTTGGGGCTGTGTTGTACCAAGAGCACGAGAATGGCCTGAGACCAGTGGCCTTTGCCAGTAGAAGCCTGACCCCATCCGAAAGAACTATCCTGTACATAAGTTAGAGTTCCTAGCTTTGAAGTGGGCTATTGTTGACCAATTCCATGAGTACTTGTATGGGGCTAAAATACTAGTAAAAACTGACAATAATCCTTTGACCTATGTGCAGACCTCAGCTAAGTTGGATGCCACTGGCCATAGGTGGCTTTCTGCATTATCTACATATGACTATGCTCTCGAATACCGAGCAGGTCTGAACCACACAGATGCTGATGCTCTCTCCCGGAGGCCTGTTCCCCAGAATGATTGGGTCCGATTGGCAGAACCTGACATTCGGGCACTCTGCCGGAAGTTTGACAGGGAGGAACAAATGTCCACGGACGCAGTGGACTGCATGGTGGATTGCTTGGGAGCCTCTGAAAATTGCATACCTGCTGCTTATTGCCACTTTTCTGCAATAGACATTGGTGCACTGCCTCAGCTGGACAATGACAGTATTGCGGGCTCAATCCCGCGATCCCATGATCAAAGCAGCTTTAGAAGCCCTCTATGCAGGAAAAGATGTGTCCAAATTACGCTCCACTGATTTGAGAACTGCACTGTTATACAAAGAAGGTCCTAAGTTGAAACTGATCAATAAACTGTTATACAGAGAAACAGTAGACAGAGGGGACAAGTAGACAAACAACAACTAGTGCTGCCCACTGCCTTCGAGACTCAGTACTGAGGTCCTTGCACAACCACATGGGGCACCTTGGTATAGACAGAACACTTGACTTGGTGAGATCCAGATTCTATTGGCCTAAGATGGGGGCTGATGTGGAGCAACACATTCGAACTTGTAGTCGCATGCTTACAGAGGAAAGCTTTGCCCCAGAGGGCTGCCCCTTGTTAACATCACCACCAGTGCACCCATGGAGCTGGTCTGTATTGATTTTCTGAGTTTGGAGTCAGATCAAAGAAATATCAGTAATGTGCTGGTGGTCACTGACCATTTCACGAGATATGCCCAAGCTTTCCCCACCAAAGACCAGAAAGCATCCACTGTGGCCAAAGTACTTGTAGAAAACTTTTTGTTCACTATGGGGCTCCACAAAGAATCCATTCTGATCAAGGGAGACTTTGAAGTCGTCTGATCAAAAGAGATGCTTTCTCTGTGGGGAGTGCGAAAGTCCAGAACCACTCCTTACCACCCCAGGGGACCCACAGCCTGAGCGTTTCACGCACTTTGCTAGATATGCTAGGCACCCTGCACCCAAAGGACAAGCCTAGATGGAGCCAACAAATTAGCACCCTGGTACATGCTTATAACTGCACCAAAAGTGATGCCACTGGATTCTCCCCTACCGCCTGATGTTTGGAAGAAAGCTCGACTACCAGTAGATGTGTGTTTGGGGTCTCTCCTGATGGGGTTCAAGCTGACAACTATTTACAGTATGTGCAAAGTTAAAGGCCCAGCTAACTCATGCGTACCAACTGGCTCAAACCATGGCTGCCAAAAGAAATCTGGCCAACAAAGAAAGGTATGATAAAAGGTGAAAGCACAGGAACTCCAGGAGGGAGATCGGTATTGCTAAGAAATCTGGGACTGCATGGCAAGCACAAGATTGCTGACAGATGGCACCATCTCCTCACGTTGTAGAGGCAAACTAGATGATCTGCCAGTGTACAAAGTAAGACCTGAGAATAATTCAAAGATGTAAAACAATGCATAGAAATCATTTACTGCCCATTGGACAAATCTTAATTGAGTCTGAGCCCCTAGAAGATGCCCCTCTGGACCAGTGACTAGAGCTGCTGCTAAGAAAAGATCAAGAAAGTCTGCACCTACAGAAGCAAAGTTAAAGTGTTCCCTCCACAAGTCCCAGTTGAGCATGACTGTCAGTCCATATCGGAAGAAAGTGAGAGTGACTTTGAATACTATCCTTCTTACGAACTGAGTCAATTGTTTGGGGCAATCCCTAGTCAATACTGGAGATGAAGCTGGGCCTTCTGGACTGTCTAAGCCCCAGCTTCATCCCTGGAGTCAATGCTCCCAGAAGTGAAGTGCAAAGCATCAGATCAGATGAAATGGAATCATTGTGCATGGTTGAACTGTTTGAGCTTTCAGGGAGGAAACTGATAGATTGGGGCAGACTGGTGATACACCCGAACAAGAAGAGTATTTTGAGTGCCCTGACAGTCCACTGCCAGTGTCAAAGCTCTCCATGCGAGCCAAATGTTTTGGACTCAGAAACTGTAACTCCTGGAGCTGAAAGTGCCCCAAGTTCTAGCCTCTCTACCCCATGGAGACTCCTGACAAGTGAGGACAATGCTGAAAATGAGGCTCAGAGTGCAGAGACTATAACAGTTCCCCTAGAAAGACTGGTCGAGCTGTAAAGCCTGTGGTGCACCTCAGTTATGATTCACTTGGGAGGCCTGTGGACTTGCCTCTCAATGTTGTCCATAAAGGAGTGTATGTGTCCCGAGCTCATTGCCCAAACTGAGCATCAGTGCTAACTCAAGTTACTTGTGTTGCCCTCTAACTATGGTGCCCTTGCCCCATCCAGCCCCAAAGGTAACTGATAGGGAAGGGCCCCTCTCTTCAGGTTTCATGTACAAGAGGTAATAACTTGAGTTATGGTACAATGTGTATGTAATACTGTGTAAAGAGTGACGTACTGCAATGTTTCAAAATGTGTTCTTGGTAAAATGATATATTGACTGATGATTACATGTGCAGCCTAATGCAAATGTATATGGTTGCAGTTGAAACTTATGGTACTTGCTTGACGCCGGACGCCAAGCTTTCCCAGGCCAGGAAGGGTGTAACCCCCTGCAAATGGGGTTCCAAAAGACTTCAGGAGCTTGCTTGAATGCTCCAAGCCTGAATGGTGTTTGGCATTTAAGCCATTTATCAGTGAGTGTTTTTAGAGCCTCTGGTACTGTCTCTTTAAGAGCTGTCTGCTTGCAGACATAATTAGTTTGTATGGGGGACTGTGTGCTTCTGAGTACCACTCAGCTGCTGCCAATTCACTTCATTTTGCAGTCACTAGAGTGCAAAGGGAACCTATCTGAAAGATGTAACTGTTTACCAGAAATTTTTAGAGTAATAATGAAATTACAGTTTGTCTAACCTGCTTTCTTTGCAGTCAGAACTGTGTCTGCTAGTTCCCCATTCTAGTTTTGAACTGCTGAACTGGACCAATCAGTGTGGGTAAGCTAGCTCTAAAATGGTGCATTGGACGAATCAGAACTTGGACTCATAATCTGAGCCAGCCACAAGAGGATTGTATGGGCAGTGACTCTGGGAGATGTAGTTTAGACTTCAGTGCCTTTTGGACCAACAGCAGCAGTCTATTGTGAGTGACAGCCAATCCAGTCAAGAACTGGGAGGAACTCAAAGGAAGTGCCGGTTTTGTCGGTTGGAGTTTCAGTTGAGCTTTGGCAGTGAAGAAGGAAGGAGCCCTGTGCTTTTTCAGTGTGCAGTTTTAGTCAAAAAACGTGTATAGGTCAGAGTTCCGGTCTGCAGCTTGTGTAACAGCTTGTTAGGACTGAATCCGTCCTGTGAAAAGAATCAAAGGATCTCTGAAGAGTAGAAACCAGGCTCACCCTGTAGAAGACTGGAGGAATTGCTGAAAATTGCACTAGGTCTGTCAGGAACTGAATCTGCTGTGTGTTCTCCCGGGTATTGTGCAGTAATTGCGATCGGGATACAGATGCAGCCTGCCTGGTATAGTGCTTTCTTTTATATAAATGTGTGAAGAGGTTTGTGTACCTCAAGTGAGCTCTGCTGACATTGAAGGACCCTATCTTATTTGGAGGTCGTGAGTACTAATTCAGGTCGCTCCTTGTTGAATTGCCACATTAAATCCAAATGGAATTACTGTACTGCTGACTGTTTAATTTTTCCTTTTCTCTGTGTGAAAGGGCCCTACCAGCTGCCACGGTTTGGACTAGCCACTAGGGCTTGGGTACCCAGGGACAGTAACTGATAGGGATAGGCCTGTGCACAGAGCCATATATGATTATTAGAGTGATAAGCTAATTAACCTGATTTCCCCTGTCCTTGTTATATCCCTAAATAAATCAGAGCTGCTTGTTTCAGCAAAGTTATACTGCCTGAGGTATTTGTCTATGTTAAAGTACTGTACTGTGATTGTTGCACTGTATCTCATTTCACAGGAGGTCCCAGTGCGGAACCAGACCTGGGGGTAAGTGTATACTGTGAAGGTAATTCTGATATATTGTGTGGGCCACTAGTGGGAAGAAAGGGGGGTTGCAGTGTCCCAGAGGGCTGTGACCAAGTTAGTTTAACTATTGCAAACCCTGACCTCTGGGTGGAGGCACCCGCCATTGGATCCAGGCCCCTCAACCTGTTAGTGGCAAATCAGGCAGGGGTAGTAGCCCCTGGGATAGCGCCATTTAGGGGTTACACTGGTAAACAAATTCTTCATACCTGAAGCATGGTGTTTAGGGGTGGGCAAAATGTAGAGTTATTCCCCATTAGAAAATGGATTTATATAATCCCTGCTTCTGATTGGTTCATGTCATTCTAATTCCATGCCTTTATGTGCTAACACCTACTACCAAAATAGACCTGGTGCCAGGCTTGCCCATTTACCAATAAGAACCTAAGCATTTGCTGGAATTTTAGCTTTTAAACTAGCCACCATTATTTTTACTACAGTTTTCAGTCTGCTCACACCTACCAACACAACCAAAGCCTTTCCACTATTGTTCCCTAGTCCATACACCCAGTAAGAAAATTGTCTTGAATGAATTGCAAGCTTTCAAACAGCTCTGAGAGAGGGAGCACTGGTACTTTAACTATATGATTTTGATTCTGGCCTCAAACCAGCTGCACCCCTGTAAACATTTAAAAATCTTTAAGAAAGATGCAGAAGAAATGTGATAAAATCTGTGTGTGTTAGCCAGGGGTTGACTTCCTAAAACTTTAATGTTGCATTGCAGCTAGGAGAGGTGTGGCCTTCTCCTAATTGGTGAGCTCTCCAATGGTTACATGTCAGCCCCTTATGGGTAGGGGCACTGGAAAATGGCACCTGCAATTTATTTATTTATTATATTGGATATAACACCTTCGAGCTTGAGAAGCTCATCTAAAAAGGTTCCTTGTCCAGTAGATAGAATATTATGTGCAAACTGAGATTCACAGAATATAGACATTTTGGGCACCATATTCAAAAGCCTCAGGCTGCATCATGCAAGTGCTTGTGCCATGCAACTGAAATGCACTGGCACAAAATAATGGTATATTCAGAAGATGCACTATGAGATGCGATCAGGCATGTCCAGCTGAATATCCTGAATATGCACGATTGTGCAGTGGAAGATGCGCGGCGTGGCAGGTGACCTGAGACCTGTGCGGAGGATGGGGAAATGTGCCATAGGCAGCCACATGCGTGGGGCACAAAATTGCAATATTCAGCTAGGATATGCAATTTGCCTCACTGCACATTCCGAGCCTATTCCCCACATGCGCAGCTCATTACTGGAATGTATTCAAGCCATTTGCATACCCTAAGCATGAGCAGTTCCAGTGTTGCAGGGCTGCCACACCACTCCACAAAGGTGAACAGGAGGTATTGCAGCCTAGCAGGCAGGTGTGATGGAATGTTTGTGTGTGGGTGGGTGGACTGCATTGGCCTGGGTACTGTGCTATTACCCATAGCCAGGTACAGAGTCAGACTGGGGTACAGGGGCTCACCTGGACACTGGCCACAGGGGCCCACCTGGACAAGCAAAAGGAGAGGGCACAGGGTGACAGTCTGGTTGGTATACCACATGCATGTGATACACCAGCTCCATATGCAGTGTACAGTCGTCTGCAGTACTCCACACACCTCTGTATGAGAGGAACATGGTGATAACTACAAGGAATGGCAGTGTGCAGAAGGTGACTAGGTACATGAGTGGGTGGGTCCCACTTGTGTGCACCTATGGTGTACCACAGTTGTGTGTGCTACAGGTCAGTCCCTGGCCCATGCCATGCTGCCAGTAGTACCACCAGGCTACCTGGGCACTGTTGCCCCAGATGTTACCCTGGGTGCATGCCACCATTGGGTGGTGCCTTGCAGGCCACATGAATGTAGACCATGGCACCTGGTACATTCACTGCAGTGTGGCCATCTGCTCCGCTGGTGTGCTTGGGGGCACCCAACAGCACTGGCATGTGGCAACTGGGTGTCTACTTCCTGGGTGCGGTGTGGGGTATGGCTCTCTGGGCGGTGCCTGTGGTATGCCGGCACCTGTGGCTTTGGATACTTCTGTCTTGGCTTTGGATACTTCTGTCTTGGAATGATTGCTGTGTCTGAGTGCCTGGAGCATGTCCTGGTGCACCTCCAAGGGCTGGCTCAGGATGACCTGTCTGCAGTTCCACAGCCTTCCTGTGGGTGGCTGGCCAATTTAGGCCATGCTTTTGTCCGTCTAACTTTGCATGCCACACTTATGGGATGCACGGCAGATGTGCTGCACATTTTGGTTGAATATATGGATGTGTGGTATATTCATATACCTGCCCCCTTTTTTTGCACCTCATACATTATTTCTCGATCATACATTCAGAAATGTGCAACGCATCTCTCCTTTTCGAATATCACGCTTCTGTGCATTTTCTGAGATGTGCCATGCATCTCCAATTTGGGCTGTGCATCTCCTTTGAATATGTGGGACTTTTACAAGATAATTTTTCTGCAACATCTGCAATTTTCACTATTTTCTACACAAAATTCGCAATATCTTGCAATTTATTACCTTTTTGACTGAAACTGTATAAAAATATTTAAATTCTCAAGGAAAGCTACTCAAATATGCTAACAATTTGGTACAGACTTGGATTTGGCCAAAACAATATACTGTGAGGTGAGGAGAGGTCCAATGTGACCCCAGTTTTATATGAGTCACTTCCCTGACTTGGTTTCAAAATCCTCTGGCCATGCATATACATAGATACATAGACAGTGTCAACAGATAAGGGCCTATGGCCCACCCGGTCTGCCCATTTGAGCTTGTAAGTTCAGTTTGTTTTCCTAGAAGTCTGTTGCCCCTTACCCCTGACCTCCAGAATTCCTTTATGTCTATCCATGCATTCTTAAATCCGTGATTGTTTCAGCCCCACCACTTCCTCTGGCAGGGTGTTCCACTTGTCCACCCCGTTCTGTGAAGAAATTCTTTCTCATGTTTCCTCTGAATCGTCCTCCTCCAACTTCATCCCATGCCCTCTAGTCCTGGAACATCTTTTCACTTAAAATAGTGTTTTCCTGCACCCTGTTCCTCCCTGTAAGATACTTGTATGTCTCTATCATATCCCCTCTCTCCCTCCTCTCCTCTAGGGAGTACATGTTCAGTTCCTTCAACCTGTCTTCATAGGACTTGTGATGCAATCCATGCACCATCTTTGTTGCCCTCCTCTGAACCTTCTCTACCCTGTCTATGTCCTTACGTAGGTATGGTCTCCAGAACTGTACACTGTACTCCAGGTGGGGCCTCACTAGTGTCTTGTATAGCGGAATTATGACCTCACTTTTCCTGCTGGTGATGCCCCTGCCTATACATCCCAGCATCCTATTTGCTTTACCTGCTGCCTTGTCACACTGTTTCCCTACCTTGAGGTCATCAGAGATGACAACCCCAAGATCCTTTTCCTGCTTGGTGCATGCTATATCCTCACCCCCCCCAGCTGATATATTGTGCCAGGGTTTTTGTGCTCCATATGCATTATCTTGCACTTCTTTGCATTGAATTTCAACTGCCAAACCCTGACCATTCTTCAAGTTTCTGCAGGTCGCTTCTCATTCTGTCTACACCCTCTGGTGTGTCTACTCTGTTACAGAGCTTTGTGTCATCAGCGAACAGTGAAATTCTGCCTTCTAGGTCCTGCGCAATGTCACTGATGAAGATGTTGAATAGGACCGGTCCCAGCACTGATCCCTGTGGTACCCCACTGGTCACTCTTCCCTCTGTGGAGTGACAGCCATTTACCACCACCCTCTGTGTCCTGCCACCCAGCCAGTTACCTACCCACCACACTACTGTCCTGCCCACACCCATATTCCCCAGTTTGTGTAATAGTCTTCTATGTGGCACAGTGTCAAAGGCCTTGCTGAGGTCAGATGAAGCCATGTCCACTGCCCTCCCCTGATCCACCTCCCTAGTCACCCAGTCAAAACATTCAAGAGGTTGGTCTGACATGACCTCCCCTGGTGAAACCATGCTGCCTTGGGTCCTGTAGTCCATTGACAACCAGATGTTCCACCAATCTCTCCTTCAGTAGTGCTTCCATGATCTTCCCCACTACCGAGGTGAGGTTGACTGGTCTGTAGTTCCCTGCTTCCTCTTTGTTCCCACTTTTGTATAAGGGGACTACATCTGCTGTCCTCCAGTCTTTGGGCACCTCCCCTGTTTCCAGTGATCGGCTAAACAGGATAGCCAGTGGTTCAGCCACCACCTCTCTTAGTTCTTTAAGGACCCTGGGGTGCACCCCATCTGGCCCCATTGCTTTATCAATGTGTACACTTCAGCACTTAAAATATGTATTGAAGCAGTCTATCAGCAAACTTTTTGCTGCCACAGAGACTGAAACAACAGGTGTGAGTGAGAAAAGGTGCACACTGCCGTATTCACCTAACTGGAGCATTAACTGCAGAGCTTGGTTTTGGATGATAGAATAGGTTTTCCTTGTATATACACTTTCATTCTGGTGGATTTTGACTCAAATGTGTGAAGAGTTTGGTTGGCCCTGCTGATTATAAACTTGAATGTCCTTCTGAGGGGGTTGGTAACAGTGATCCTTTGCTTGATGTTCTGCCACAACTACATGCTCGCATACAAACCCTACTAAAAACAATTCCGAAAACACACTGATAAAACAGGTTACGTATATTTAAACAGTTACCTTCAAACAGACAAAAATCATTGCAACCTGAATAAAACAAAAGTGCCGTCTATTACGAACTAGTGTACGATGTAGGGAAAAGCTCTACCAGTATGATTTAATACATTTGTCATGCGATTTTAAAATGTTTGTGCTCACAGTGCTGATTAAGTACAGCAATTATTTTAAGAAAAGAAACCATTTTTTTTTGTTTTTTAGTAGAACTCGATTAGGAACACTGGTTATCTGTTTAATTTTTCTGGCACCAAAGCAAGTAGTTGTTACATAGGCTTAACATCTAGAAGCTGGCAAAATATGTTGTTTCGGGATTTATTCAATACTGACTGACTGAGAATTATTAAATAAAATCTAGTTAGTACCGCACGAGGTAGATGCCTTCAGATTTTAGAAGATATGCTACATAATGATTAATGTGCAGTTCATTTAAAAAACACAAACCGTTCTTCATATTGATAGCATACATATAAGTGCCAACACATTTATCTAGCACTTTATGTGATCAATACATATTGCAGCAAACAAAAAAAGATTTGATAGGGAGCACTGAGGATGTGTAGTGAACCCCCATAATTTCTGCACATAGTCTCCACTATTTTGGGGTAAAAGTTTCTGTAATTTTGCAGTGATCCTGCTTGTGGGGCAGAGCACACTATATAAAAGATTAAGCCAGAGAGTGGTTTCCACACAAGAAAAGAGTAAGCAGTGAGACCTCAGCTCATACTGGCATGGTACAATTTAAAGTGTGCAGTAGTTTCTTGACCAGTGAGTGGGTCACCTTACTGGTGGCAGTCTGGCTAGTCATGATTTGGCCAAATGATGAGAGCAAGAACCCCTGTAAATGTTAAAATGATGGAATGAAAACCAAGTATGAAAACTGAATTGACTTAAATGAATTACAGGCGTTCAAGCAGATTTGGTGGTGGTGGGGGGGAGGTGGGCACTGGTATAATTATTTGACCCATATACCCAGTGTTTCAAGAAAATACCAGTGCAAAGCAAACTGAATCCTATCTTGTTTGTTTTTAAGCTTTCCTGACTACCTGAGCTCTGTTGATATCAGTGTGCTGGTTGCAGTTCCCGATCGTACCATAACGTTAGTGGCTTACCTGAAGCCCACCGATGTCACTGCCACTGCAGTTCCTGTTCATGCTGTCACTCTCACTGCATGTCCAGCACACTAGTTTTCTTGCTCTGTGTAACACATACTAAAACTGCATCTCTTAACAAAAAGAGAACAGAAAAGCAAAAAAGGATGCTCTAAAGAAATCATAACAAGCCTTAAGAAAAAGGCTAGCATTAAAAACAAAAAAGAATTGAGGGATAAATTCCTAATGAATCAATGTAGATTAAACATTTCAAATTCATTAATCGTGTTTGTTTGCACATAGGACAACTCTTTGTTAAAGGGGAAGTCTCCCATAGTTTCACACCAATATTTTCCCAACTCCTTATGTGTAACTGTTGTGTGCCTCCTCCAGTTGCCAGCAGTCCTCCTGCTGTCCAGATCTGGATTATAAATAAAAATATACAGCCCCCAAAAGTTATCAATGTGTTTGTCCTCCATTTTACAATCAATGTTGCTGGAGGATGATGCCATCAGAGCAACAGATAATGGTGCTGCACTAAATGCAGTTCCACCAGTAGACCAAACCCACAATGTTTGGTTCCCCACTTGAGTAATGGGGGAACTCTTTAAGTGTTGTGCACATCCTGAAGTGCAGGTCTAATAGGGACTAGGACCACGTGAGTGTGATGCAGCACTGATTTGACATGTATATACAGTATTCATATAAGGAAGTGCCTGTGTGTGTGTTGTGTTACTGTTTCTGTTAGCAAAAGCAGTTTACCCAATAAATGACTCTGGGTACAACAAGAGTTTTAAGTGGTATTATGCAGCTGTTGTATTATGGTGTGTGTGTGTGTGTGTGTGTTAACATTCTCTGTTTTGATTGACACCAGCAGTGAGAAACAATCTTGCAAATAGGCCCCTTTCCCTTTGTAACTAGGCAGTCAGTGATTGGATGGCTGCAGTAAGGCAATAAAGAACTCAGCTATGACAAGGAAAAGGTTACCAGGAAAGCATAGGCACAAGTACTGGGGGACTCTGGTTCAAATCCTACTAGAGTTCCTTACTCTCTAGCCCTTAAGAAGTTCTCCTAACCTCCTTAGAAACTGTGATGGCCCCTCAGGTCCATGACTTTAAAAGTGCCCCAATTCACATTATAAATCATTAGCAGTGAGGTGAGAGCTACAACACTTCACTTTCAAGGTACTAAAGATAAGCTGTGGCAGCCCCCCCCCTCCTTTGTAATGCCAGCATTTGAAGTAGGATGTCCCTCACAAATCAGATGCTACACCTCAGCTGTTGTAGGTAAAGAAACTAATCAGTCTCTGTTTGTAGTGCTCTGTATTTGCTTAGCTCACTCCTCCCATGCCATATGCATTCTGTGTCTTGGTATTTCCAGTCAGAAACTTAGATTTAAGGAGCATTTGAAATGTAAAACAATAAACTTTATAAAGTAAATGATCTAGCTCTCCACTTTCAGGCTGCTGAAAGGGGATGTGTATAAGTCAGTCTTGTGTGATCCTTTGGTAAACTGCCCAGGCTCATCTTGTATCGAATCTTCTCAAGGGTGTTCAGCTGGTTCAATACAGAGTGACTGACTGACTTATAAATTGATTGATTGGTTGATTGGTTGGTTGATTGATTCAGTCTACTGCTTTCCACAATATGTTACAACTGTTTCACAGAGAGAAATGAGCAGTACAGAGAAACAGCTTTTGTTTCCTGTGAATGCAATACTATTAGATGTATTATTTGCTCTACACATGCAGTATTAAGGCTACAAGTACTACTCCCTGTGTGAGTTGCATGACAGGACTGCCTTAAGCCATTGCAAACTTAAACTAAAATCAGGCTAGACAGCATTGACACGCTTATGTTTTGTTCTGCACTGTTGCTGCAGTGACATCAAGGAATGGGAGGGGCTGTATTACAAGTGACTCATTTGCATGTAAATGGAGGCTTGCTTTACATTTTACTACCTCGTGTCAGAGCCTCAAACTCGAGATATGTGTTGCAACAGAAGAAATGGCTGATCTCTTATTGACATACGTACAATACTTGATGTAATGTATAATAAATACATCAGACATATCCAAATCATAAATATACAGGAGTCTTCTCCTTTAAGTACCTTTATCTCTTGTTCAGGAAGACCATGAAATGGCACATTTGTTACCTATTTCCGCTATCGCTAGTTCATGAGATTGTCCTTGTTGCTGCTGGTGTTGTCTGTCTTGTGCCTCCTGTTGCTCCCTTTCTGCCTCCTCTACATCCCCATCACAGTGTCACTAGTACATAGTTAATGTTTTAAGAGAAAATTGCGCTCAAATCTACTGATTGCTGATACCTGTTCCTGCTTTCACCCTACCTAATGACTGATGTCTCTTGCCGTACAATAGTATTTCCACACCTCTATATAACCCTCTTACTGCCTCAACCTGTCCTGGCTCCCTTTCCCTGCCCATATACAATCTTGCACTGCAGGCATCTCCCTTACAGTTATATATACTCATATAATCTAATTTCATGGCTTTCTCTCCTTTTCCTCACTTACCGACCTTTTCCTTAATGACACCCCCTGCTTTCAATGGTTATTTCTTCCTGTTGTATTACCTGTTTTTGTGTACCTTGTTCTGTTTATATGATATGTCACCTGAAAATTTATTGTCCAAGATCCTTTCTATTCATTGCATAGGTAGGCACCTATGAACTTATGAATGGTCTACTCTGTATGTCTCTGATATATTGTATCCACTTTAACTCATTGTATGTAAAGCGCTTTACTTTGTATGTTCTGATATATTGTATCCTCTTTAACTCATTGTATGTAACGCACTTATAAATTGTTATCCTGTTAAGTTTCTACATGTCTGTACTCTCCCGAGTCGTGCCTGAAAATAGTCATTTTATGGCTAGTGCACTTACCAGGTTAACAAAAGCTAAATAAATAAATAAATAAAATGTTGCTCTTACTAGTGGTGTGTTTGAGTATCAACCTGGGTGTTTGGGCTGAAGCACTATTTGAATGCCTGCACCCTCTCTGTTTATTAATGTTTTTGTTCCAATGGAATATCTGCGATCAAACCATCATGTCTTTCCCCTTGAAATTCAGACTTTTTATTCCTTTGACTTTAGTGTATCCCATTCGGAATTACTTTTTAGTTCCTGGCTGAAATAGTCATAATCCTTAGGCTGGCTGTACTTCTGTATTTTCCTTTCTTTCTGTGTTAAGTCTTTTTTCAGCCTGTTGCTGTAAAACAGATGTGTCCTCCAACAAAAGTTCAATTTACAGTGTAAATGCAGCCAAAAGAATTCCCCATCAGTGCTTGCTCTTGTCTGTATTTTGTCTGATTTACTAGTCAGAGACCTCTCAGGACCCATCTCACCTCAGATATGCTTGTAAATGTATTATCTGCCAGAGAAGGCATTTTATGTACCTGCTACAGTGGCAGGGCTGGGGGGGCGGTCGCCCCTCCTGGCTGCCCCAGTGTTAGCAGTGGTGCCCTACCACTATCTTTATTCACTGTTTAGTGCCCATTGTGGAGCCCGTGATTGACTGAATGGCCACCCTGGGCTCCCAAATGCTCCCAAACCTGTCTCCGCCACTGACCTGCTAGAATGCCATTTCAATGCCCCATGCTGCTTTGCTGAATCCGTTCCACTTTCAGCATGTGTTACACTTAAGAGTGATTTTACTTTCTCTTCTTAGTTAAAAAACAGCTCCAAAGATGGCTCAGTAGTGCAGTGGTAGCACTACCACTTGCTATGCTGGTGACTGGGGTTCGGGAACTGACTTGTGTCATTCGAGGTCCAGTTTGGGGGAAAGCTTGAGTGCTCCAAAGACAGCTGACCTCCCTGGGGGGGTTGGTTCCACTACTTGACTGCTACCTGGTGGAGTCCAGGTGGCAGTACAGTGGGTGCACATAGACTGGGAAGGGCAGCCACTGGATGCCAAGCATGCAGCACACTGGCACCTTAGGGGAGATAGCAGGTGCTGGCGGTAAATGCCCTGGTCAACCACTGCACATGCACCCCTCACAGGTCTGCACACAACCAACACAGCAGGCCACAAACCACTTTCCTGGTCCTGGGCAAATGGAGGATAAACTGAAGTCCATGAGAAGGTCAGCGATGGGGCTGGGGAGGGATTCAATGGGGCTAGCTGAGGATGAGAAAAGGCTTGATAAAACAAAAATGAGATCCAAATGACCCGAACCGAACCTCTGTTATCTGGTCCAGACATGCTACAGACAATGCTTCTCTGCCTTCACTTCCTATCTGTGAGCTTTCTTCCCCTCTGCAGCCCCCGCATTGATCACTTCAGTTGGCTGTGTTGTGGTCGCGGATGTAAAACTGAAAAACATAAAAACCAGCGCATACCACTTGAAGGGAGCACCATAAACTAAACCCAGGTCACTAATCTATACAAACAAAGGCTTTGTTAAGGTGCTGAGACATGCACAGTGCATACCAGGTACAGAGCTGGACAGTCTGATACATTTCACAAGAAGGTGCTTTGTTAAGGATCACAAGAGCCAATAGCAAAGCCACATTATATAAACAAACTCTTAATGGTTCATGTACCTATTGTTGACAACCAAAAACAATGGCATGTAAAGGACATAATCCAAACCATTTTTTTTTTATTCTTTGGTAACCTGGTAAGGTCCTCTAGGCACAAGGCCTATTCCTAAGAGTGATCAGGGAGCACTGGAGAAGTTAAGGAACTTGCTCAGAGTCATAAAGTATGCAAGTGGAGGTTGTGGGAATTTAACCCAGGTCTGCTGGATGTGCTACACTCATTCACAGCTCGTTACTCTAACCTCTAGGCTATACTGCTTGCCCCCATTTTAAGACGGGATAAAACTCATTTGCAATTCACATATTAAAATTTAAAAAAACACAATTTTTTTTATTACCCTATCACAGCAGTAATGTAATTCCAATGCATAACTTTCAGATTCTGAAGCAGTTTTTCTTTTCGTATAATTAATTGTTCTATTTCACAGAGTTGCTTTTTTGCTGCATCTTACCACACCGGATATTAGCTGCCTTCTTACAAAACTAAGGGAATCCCAACTAGATGCCCAAGCATTTCCGTCAATAGCACACTAGGCCAGGATACCGCCATAGAAAGGGATTCAATAAAGCAAGGTATAGTCGATACCAATATGATGGCCCATTTGGTAGCACTTCTTTATCTCATTTCAAAAAGGGGTCCACCGTTGGGATTATTTACATTGTTAGGTGCACCTGCAAGGCCTTTTATGTAGGTAAAACCACATGACAGTTGGCCCATTGGCATGGCGGGCTGAGATAACACATGCCACACTGGCTACGTAGATTTGGGAATGGACCAAAGTCACCCAGGGGGCTGGCCGAGAGAAGGAGAATCGAGCATCCATTGATGATACTCCTGCTTTGTGTAGGGGGGAATGTGCTAGTCATTGCTTGGCTGCTACCTAGTGGAACTAGCTGGTGCAGCAGCTACCACCTCCTATTGGCTGGGCTTGGACGTAGAGTGTATGCACCATTTGTACAGCACACGCCCTTGTCAATGCATGTGTGCTGGTCTGGGGATAGGGTGAACATGAGGAAAGGGTCCCAACTGACAAGATGTAAATAAGTAAGTAAAGTAAGTAAATGTTTATTTGTTATGTTCCCATCCTCTGGGGCTCAGGGCACTGTACATAGGTCAGGAACATACAGTACATAATGCATTCATTATATATAAAATCTAGTTCTTAACCATGTAATAAATAGTAAATAAATAATGCAGGTAGAAAATAAATTAAATTAACTGAACAGAAACAAATGAAATCAAATCAGACAGCAGCCAGTGTGTCAGGCAGGATGATGTGTGGTGATCCCGCAGACTCCACATTACCAACTGAGGCAGCCACTCACCCATGGAGATATGAAGTAGATGGTGGAAGTCCCTGGTTGGAGGGTGGTGGGGCTGGGTGCCAGTCAGGAGGCACAGAAGGTATAAAGACAGGCTGGAAAAAAAGGGAAAAAAACCCCAACAGTTTAAGGTTAAAGTAGGGGAACATGTCTGGGTCGGTGTTGCTGGCTGGTAGTGTGCTGTCCAACTTTGTAAAAAGACCCAGGATTGATTTTCAATCTTAGCTTCCTTGTTCTGGGCTCAAAGGGCTCTGGGCATGTTGTGAAGGAAGCTTGTACAGACCCTAGGTGGGAAGGTTGATGCCTCTCACTTTGCAGCACCTCCTGTGGGGAGCCTTGGCATCGTGTGTGATCATGCAATACAGCCGTCCCCCACAGGTTGGCATGAGCAACACTGTGACACATAGCATTATGAGGAAGTGGAATGATCCTGAAAAAAGGGAAAACTCTGCCTGGCCAGAATGTTAGCCAGTCCCCGGACCCATGTAATTTCCTGATGCTGTAAGCACACTTCCTCTCTGGTGCCTTCACTAGATGTAGTTCCTCCTGGATTACTCCCATTCAAACCAGGGCTACTGCCATGGGAAGCGAGGTCTGGGGCTTTTGGTGCCTAGAGGTCTTGTGATGCAGGCAGACAAAAACAGACAGGACACAAAGCAGGGGCAGGAGCGTCTTGAGCAAGTCAGCTCTGGAAGGTCAGGGGAGGTCGGGGGAGAAAATTAATTAAAAAATGGGTTAATGTAGATGTCAGTACATTACCACTGCTCATTTCTGATAAAGAGTCATTTTACCAGATTAAGGATAATGACTGCTATACAACCTGGTATTTATCCAATAGCGGTCCAAAAATGCAAATTCCAAGCAAGTGCCAGTTTTTGGCAAATCGGATTCTATGTTGCGTAGTGGCGTGCCCTCTGTACAGTGGCAGCATGCGGAGGCATTTAGCTGAGGAAACTGGGGGCTAGAGAGTTCTCTTTTTAAGGTTAGTTTGCAATGCTGAAGTGGGTTGAAATGAGGGATGGGGCTAGCACAGGACTACAGTGATTGTTTTGCAGTGGGTTCACTTACTAACGAAAGAAAAGTGAATGACACACACTCAGCATTAGTGTCAATACCCTGCCACAGTCCTACTTGCACACCAAATGGTGTCATGATGCTATTGCTGTCCTTAGTACTGCGCTGCTCAGGTACCCGTTTTGTAGTGCTACAGGAATAGTGCCAGTCAAGTGGGCGCTAGTCCCTGTAGCGCTATCACGGACAGTGAGTGCAGATTTACAATGCTAGCTACATGTACTCCCCTGGTCGCTGTCTGTGGTGCTGCCATAGGACAGGGGCAGCAGAGTACCAGAGGCTGGCCAAGCTGCTCCAGAAGCGTGGAGGGCTGCAGCATGGAGCAGGTCAGCCGGGAGGCAGTGAAGACATGGGTTCTAATCCTGGTCTCCAACCATTTTGGCAGAATTGGGACCTTTTTTTCTGTTACAAGGGGCCGTGGAAACAGTATGCTGTGGTCTCACAAATTTTAACTTGCTCTGTGATCCACTCCCCTCAGAGCGAGAATCTTTATGTCAAGGGGGTGCAGGGGGCAGAGCCCCCTTCAAAAAATAAAAAGGACGTCATTTTTGCCGTGCTATAAATGCAGACAGCATTGTGGTCGGCTATGTTCCAACCCAGTGCCACTTCTCCCTAGCCTTAATTATGGTCTTATTTCCTATTCATATATTGCAAAGTCCTTGCTGTATAAATGGGATGTAGCTTATATTAATACTGTATCTGCAGGTTTGCCCCATCTGCACCTCATCTCAATCACCGCAGTGAGCTCTACAGTAAACTGGGCAGGCTATCCCCAGCAAATAGTTGTTTATTTGCCCTGGACTGTTTCATTAATAAGGTGATTAGAACTTCTATCTATTCAATTCTCATGGATCAGTTAAAAGTGTCTAACTCAAGCTGCCACCTTAGGTCTAATGGTAAGCCACTACTGATTGTCCTCAAGACTCACTGCCTCAGGCAACCAGGACTTTGCTATCTGTGCAGCTAGACCTCAAATGGTGAGGCTCTCTCTATCACATTCTTAACTGAAGCAGTAATCAGGTGTACCTTGCCATTTGCGCGGGCCGGCAGCACAGGTGACCTCACCATTTGTCCATCAAGTAAACCATGGTCCTTCAGCGCATCGAACATATCTGGTTAGTAATCTCTTCCTCAAGCGAACAACTCCTCTAAAAGCACATTCTGCATTCAGCGGCAAAGGGATCTCCTCCCCATCTCTGTATCACACAATCCTGACCTTGTCATCTTCTGGCACTGACTGTGCCTCTGATATGTTTGACTCACTAACCCAGTACTGTACAAGTCCCCGGTTCTGGGCCCTCCTCTTGTCACGGAGTTGTTTTAGATACTTGAGCATGTTGGCATTGGTACCAATGATCAGAGGAACACTGTCATGCTGTACATCCCATATTTTGGACACTAAGGCCAGGGCCTCCATGGGCCCCCACCTTCAGCCATGTTATCTGGGAACTTAATTTCCACAGTGATGCATCTCAAGTAAGGATATGTTTTGCTGCTAAGCCCTCACACATTCAAGCCTTGTAGGGGCAGCAGAGGGAGATATGTCAAACACTTTTCATAGAAATCCTAAATATCAATTTAACTTTGGACCCACTGTCAAAACACAGTGCAGGCTGGCCATCCTTCAACATGAACGTGCATCTCAGATGAGTGTCTGACAAACCTGTCTATGTCAAATGGCTGACCCGGGGGGGGGGGGTACAGTTTGTGGCTTTAGCAATGATTTTTGATTAGCATTTTCTAGCCAGGACTCAAGTGTGCTTCCCTGCTGGCATTTTCCTGATGCAGGAACTTCTTAATGAGTTGGTTCGCTCACTCTCTGCAAGTATTTTGCACTCCATCAATTTTCCTTCACACTACCAGGCCCTTTTTCACAAAACACAATTGCACAAAAATAAGATATACCTGCTATCAGAATATGCTAAAAAATGTTTAAAATTTGACATTTAAATTTGTAAGGCCAATCACTTTGCAATGTTAAAAGACTTTAAAACTTCAAGGAAGTAGAAATTATTGAAAAACATATTTCTACTGGAAGTGGGAGAGCTATGGGATGACTTGGAAGTATCAGAAGTCAGGGATTTGTAAAGTACTACAGTTTCAGCATTGTGCAGCTGCAGGCTTGCAAAGTTTCCTAACAGGTTACCATAGCTGCAGGTCAGATATCAAAAGGTGCATGTCCCCAGGCGCGGCTCAACTCCTGTCAGAGCGACAGCGGGCTGCAACCTTGGGACTAAGTCAAACTAAAAATGGTAATCAAACTTTAGCCCTTGTAAATATTTTTTTCCATCAAACCTGTAGCTCTATACATAAGGGAAGGGATCAAAGCTACAGAACTAAAAAGTAAAGGGGGAGGACAAGAGGCACTTTGGGTCACCTTGGAGACAGGGAATGGCATCACAATCCGCACAGGGGTTGTATACAGACCCCCGTCTCAAGGGGAGGAAATGGACAACAAAATGATAGAGGACATTCTCAAAATGGCTGAAAAAGGGGAGATACTGTTGATGGGGGACCTGAATATGCCAGATGTTGACTGGATAACATGTACTGCAGCCACATCCAAGAGCAGGGTCATTCTCGATGCCCTGCAGGGGGCAGGTCTTAGACAGCTAGTGTTGGAACCCACTCGGGAGGGAGCAATACTAGACCTGGTACTCTCAAATGGAGAGAGGATCACAAATTTAGAAGTCAGTAGACATCTGGGAACAAGCGACCACTGCACAGTGTGCTTCACAATGAGCACAACCATGGAGATGAGCCATACAAAAACAAGGATACTAGACTTTAGAAGGGCTGACTTTGGCAAAATGGGTGAATACCTGAAAATGCACTAGCAAATGACCAAAAAGGAGGGGTGGAAGAACAATGGAGAAAAATCAAAACTGCCATCATAGAGGCAACAAGCCTTTGTGTGAAACAGATGAAGAAAACAAAGTGGAGTAAAAAAACGCTATGGTTCTCAAAAGAGGTGGCAGGGAAGGTTAAGGAGAAAAAGGCTGCATTCAAAAAGTATAAAGAATCACAGAAGGAGCACGACAGGGAACTGTATCAATTAAAGCAGAAAGAAGTGGGGAAGGCAGTCAGACTAGCAAAGGCCCAAACCGAGGAAAAAATAGCCAACTCAGTTAAGAAGGGGGATAAAACCTTTTATAGGTACATTAGGGAGCATAGAAAGGTTAAGGGAGGGATAGTGAAGATTAATAAAGGAGAGAGGAGGTGGGCAGAGGGAGACAGTGAAAAGGCAGAAACATAGAAACAGAATTTGACGGCAGATAAGGACCGCTTGGCCTACCCAGTCTGCGCATTTCCCTACCTAATGGATAAGCTGCAGATCCTAGTTAACCAGCAGCCTACTTCTTCCTACCCCCACCCCAGAATTGCCTTATGACTGTCCCATGCATGCTTGAATTCCACCACTGATATTGACTCCACAACCTCCTCCGAGGCATCAACCTCTCTGTGAAAAATACTTCCTTAAATTACCTCGAGCCCCCCCCTATCTTCAAATTGTGCCCTTGTTCTTGCACACCTCTTTTTTTGAAAGATGCTACCCTCTTGGACTTTGTTGATTCCCTTGAGGTACTTGAAAGTTTCTATCATGTCCCCCTCTCCCTCCTTTCCTTGAGGCTATACATATTAAGCTCCCTAATCTCTCTTCATATGTCTTCCGTTGCAGACCATGCACCATTTTAGTTGCCCTCCTCTGGACAGCTTCCATCCTGCCTATGTCTTTGCGGAGATTGGGTCTCCAGAACTGCGCAGTACTCCAGATGGGGTCTGACCAGCTGTCTGTACAGAGGAATAATAACTTCCTGTTTTCTACTGGTGATGCCTCTCCCTATGCATCCCAGTATCCCCCAGCCCTCCTTGCCCTTCACATTGCTTGCCCACCTTTAGGTCATCTGATATGACTACCCCAGGTCCCTTTCCATTTTTGTTGTTGTCAGTATCTCACCCCCACTGTGTACTCTTCCCTGGGTTTTGTTTCCCAGGTGCATTACCTTGCACTTCTTAGCATTGAATCTAAGCTGCCATACATTTGACCATTCCTCTAACCTTGCAAGTCCCTTCTCATCCTTTCCACCCCACCTGTGCATCAACTCTGTTGCAGATCTTTGTGTCATCTGCAAAGAGACATACTTTTCCTTCCAGTCCCTCTGCAATGTCACTTATAAAGACACTGAGAGGACTGGTCCTAATACTGAACCCTGCGGTACCCACTAGTAACCCTTTTCTTCAGAGTGGACTCCATTTACTATTACTCTCTGTGTCCTATTCTCCAGCCAATTCTTTACCCAGGCTGTCATCTTGGGACCCACTCCCAGGCTGGCTAACTTATATATTAATCTTTGTGTGGGACTGTGTCAAATGCCTTGCTAAAGTCTAGGTAGGCCATGTCCACAGCCCCTCCCTGATCTACTACTTTGGTCACCCAGTCAAAGAAATCTATCAGATTTGTCTGGCATGACCTTCCCGCTATGAATCCGTGCTGCCTTGGGTCCTGTGCCCCTCTGGCCTCTAGATACTCGACAATTCTTTCCTTCAGAAGTGATTCCATCATTTTCCCTATCACTGAGGTTAAACTAACAGGTCTGTAGTTTCCTGCTTCTGCCTTGCTCCCACTTTTGTGAAGGGGAACCACATCTGCCCTCCTCCAGTCCTCGGGTACCACCCCATCCTCCCATGATTTGTTAAAGAGGGTAGTCAGTGGTGTCACTAGTTCTACCCTTAGTTCTTTTAGAATTCTGGGATGAATCCCATCAGGCCCCATTGCTTTGTCCACCTTCAGTTTTAAGAGTTCTTTCAGAACCCTTTCTTCTGTAAATGGGCTGGTATCAACTTCTGTATCCAGAGTGTTTCTACTGTTTGTTTTAGGTACCTCCCCCTCTTCCTTTGTAAATACTGAGCAAAAATATTTGTTTAGTATCTCTGCCTTTTCACAGTCACCCTCTGCCCACCCTCCCCCCCTTTATTAAGCCTCACTATCCCTCCCTTGGTCTTCCTTTACTCCCTGATATACCTATAAAAGGTTTTATCCCCCTTCTTAACTGAGTTGGCTATCTTTTCCTCGGTTTGGGCCTTTGCTGTTCTGACTACCTTCCCAGCTTTCTTTTGCTTTAATTGATACAGTTCTCTGTCCTGCTCCTTCTGTGATTCCTTGTACTTCCTGAATGCTTTCTTTTTCTCTTGAACCTTCACTGCCACTTCCTTTGAGAACCATAGTGGTTTCTTACATCGTTCATTTTGTTTATTTGCTTCACACAAAGGCTTGTTACCTCTGTGATGGCAGTTTTTATTATTCCCCATTGTTCTTCCACCCCTCCTTCCTGCCCATTTGCTAGTGCATTCCTTAGGCACTCAACCATTTTGGCAAAGTCAGCCCTCCTAAAGTCCAGTACTTTTGCCTTTGTATGGCTTGACTCTATTGCTGTGTTTATTGTGAACCATACTGTCCGATGGTCGCTAGTTCCCAGATGGCTACCCACTTCTACATCTGTGATCCTCTCTTCATCTCCATTTGAGAGAACCAGGTCTAAGATTGCTCCCTCTTGAGTGGGCTCCAATACTAGTTGTCTAAGGCATGCCCCTTGTAGGGCATCTAGAATAACCCTCTTTGAAGTGGCTGCTGCAACTGCACTCCAGTTAACATCTGGCATATTCAGATCACCCATCAGCAATATCTCCCCTTTTCTGCCATTCTAAGTATTCTTTCTATCATTTCCTTGTCCATTTCCTCCCCTGAGAGGGTCTGTATACAACCCTGTGCGGATTGTGGTGCCATTGCCTGTCTCCAAATTTACCCACAGTGCTTCTTCTCCTCCTGTTTTCCCTTTTGTTCTATTGCTTTGATTCCTTCCCTTATGTAAAGACTCCTCCTCCTCCTCTTTTACCCTCCCTGTCCCTCCTATAGATAGTGTATCCTGGTATGTTTACATCCCAGTCATGGTTTTTGTGTACCATGTTTCTGTGACTGCCACGATATCCAGATGTTCCTCCTCCATCAAGGCCACTAATTCAGGAAGCTTGTTACTCAGACTATGGGCATTGGTACTCATTGCTCTCCATTTTTTGATGGCTTTACCTTCTGTTGCAGCATCCCCCACTGACCTTTCTACCTTGGTCTTTTTCCTCATTTAGTACCCTGTTTTATAGGGAGAGGCAGGGGTTTTCCTGCTGCAAATCAGTGCCTCCCCCTTCACTAGTTTAAAAGCTTGCCAATGAAGCATTTAAACCGATTGCTCAAAAGACTTGTTCCCTTCCTGGACAGATGCAGACCATCCTGCCAGTATAGGCTGGTGTCCCTCCAGGTGGAACCCCAGTCCCCATTGAAGCCAAACCCCTGTTCTCCACACCATTTTTTCAACCATTTATTAAACTGCATGGTGAGATACTGAATGATACTTTTGCTCAGTATTCACAAAAGAAGATGAGGAGGAGTTACCTAAACCAGACAATAGAAGCACTCTGGGTAGGGGGGTTGACACCAGTCCATTCACAGAAGAATGAGTCCTGAAAGAACTCCTAAAACTCAAGGTGGACAAAGCAATGGGGCCTGATGGGATTCACCCCAGAATCCTAAAAAACTAAGGGAGGACCTAGTGACACCACTGACCACGCTTTTTAACAGATCATGGCAGGATGGGGTGGTACCTGAGGACTGGAGGAGGGCAGATGTGATTCCCCTTCACAAAAATGGGAGCAAGGCAGAAGCAGGAAACTACAGACCTGTAAGTTTGACCTCAGTGGTAGGGAAAATGATGGAATCACTTCTGAAAGAAATAATTGTTGAGTACCTAGAGACCAGTGGGACACAGGACCCAAAGCAGCATGGATTTACAGCAGGAAGGTCATGTCAGACGAGTTTAATTGATTTCTTTGACTGAGTGACCAAAGTAATAGACCAGGGAGGGGCTGTGGATATGGCCTACCTAGACTTTAGCAAGGCATTTGACACAGTCCCACACAAAAGATTAATAATCAAGTTAGCCAGCCTGGGAGTGGGTCCCAGGGTGGTAGCCTGGGTAGCAAACTGGCTGCACAACAGGAAACAGAAGGTAATAGTGAATGGAACATATTCCAAAGAAAGGGGGGTTACTAGTGGAGTACCTCAGGGCTCAGTACTGGGTCCAGTCCTCTTTAACATCTTTATAGGTGACATTGCAGAGAGTCTGGAGGGAAAGGTATGCCTCTTTGCAGATGACACAAAGATCTGTAACAGAGTTGATACACAAGGGCGGGTAGAAAGGATGAGAAGGGACTTGGCAAGGTTGGAGGAATGGTCAGACATATGGCAACTTAGATTCAATGCAAAGAAGTGCAAAGTAATGCACCTGGGAAACAAAACCCAGGAGAAGAGTACACAATAGCAGGGAGGTACTAACAACAACAAAAATGGAAAGGGACCTGGGGGTAGTCATATCAGATGACCTAAAGGTGGGTAAGCAATGTGAAAAGTCAGTAAGGAGAGCCAAGGGGATACTGGGATGCATAGGAAGGGGCATCACAAGTAGAAAAAGGGAAGTGGTTATCCCTCTGTACAGACAGTTGGTGAGACCCCATCTGGAGTACTGTGTGCAGTTTTGGAGACCTCATCTACACAAGGACATAGACAGGATGGAAGCAGTCCAGAGGAGGGCAACTAAAATGGTGCAGGGTCTGCAGCAGAAACCATATGAAGAGAGACTGAGAGAGCTTAATATGTATACTGTTGATGAAAGGAGGGACAGGGGGGACATGATAGAAATGTTCAAGTACCTCAAGGGAATCAACAAAGTCCATGAGGGTAGCATCTTTCAGAAAAACAGATGTGTAAGAACAAGGGGGCACAATTTAAAGATAGAGGGGGGATGGCTCAGGGGTAATGTGAGGATTTTTTTCACTGAGAGAGTGGTGGATACATGGAACAGCCTTCCTGAGGAGGTCGTTGGGTCTAAAACAGTGGGAGAATTCAAACATGCATGGGACAGACACGAGGCAATTATAGTGGGGGGTTGCAGGAAGTAGGCTGTTGGTTAACTAGAATCTGCAGCTTATCCAGTAGGTAGGGAAATGGGCAGACTGGGTGGGCCATGTGGTCCTTATCTGCCGTCAAAGTCTATGTTTCTATGTTTCTGTAAGCACAGGCTAAAGGAAAACAGGAAAAAATATTGAGGCCAAAGGTTTAGTATGTGTGTAACAGAACTCAGCCTACTGCAACTCGTAATGTATGATAGAAAATAGGAAGTTGTTATCCCTCTGTACAGACAACTGGTAAGACCCCATCTGGAGTACTGCTTGCAGTTCTGGAGACCCCACCTCCGCAAAGACATAGACAGGGTGGAGGCTGTCCAGAGGAGGGAAACCAAAATAGTGCAAGGTCTGCACCAAAAGACATTTGAAAAGAGACTAAAGGAGCTTAATATGTATACCCTCGAGGAAAAGAGGGAGAGGGGGACATGATAGAAACTTTCAAGTACCTCAAGGGAATCAACAAAGTCCAAGAGGATAGCATCTTTCAGAAAAAGAGATTTGCAAGAACAAGGGGGCACAATTTGAAGACAGGGGGGATGGCTCAGAGGTAATGTGAGGAATTATTTTTTCATGGAGAGGGTAGTGGATGCATGGAACAGCCTTCCTGAGGAGGTTGTGGAGTTAAAAACAGTGGGGGAATTCAAGAATGCATGGGACAGACATAAGGCAATTCTAGTGGGGGGTAGGGGGAAGTAGGCTGTTGGTTAACTGGGATCTGCAGCTTATCCATTAGGTAGAGAAATGGGCAGACTAGGTAGGCCAAGCGGTCCTTATCTGCCATCAGATTCTATGTTTCTATGACCAAAGACATGAAGGAGAGTGGAACATCTGTGTAAACTTCTGGGGACCAAGGCTTTGGGTCAGCCCTCCCTCCAGGCTTTTCCTTTTAGGAGGCTAGTTGTATCTAAGCTGGGCAGATTTCAGAAGTAGATTCTCTTGTATTCAAAGCATAAGGATTTGATGATGTGGGCTGGTACTTGTTTTTCTTCAGGCTGTAGTAGTGGCACCTTTCCTGAATGCATGGCCAGAGTATAGCTGTATACTGAGTCCAAGTGGAGCAAGAAGAGTTCGGATATGCTTGATAAACCACATTTACCAAGATGGCATCATTGTTTTGTAGTCAAGGAGTATAAGCATCTTAGGAATTGTAGGTGGACATGAAGTGATCCAGTGTATGGAGAGGCACCATCTTATGCACAGTACATATGAAAATAAGTTATGCTCACTCCTTGACTGAGTTGTTCAATTCTTTTGATGTTTTTAGAGCAATACATATGAATCTGGAGACGTTTTTTGTCAGCTCATAGCAGACAGATGGATATCCGAAGAGACGGCTGACAGAAGGTTAAGGAAGAGGAGATGAATTTCCCTGGTCTCTGGACCCTGAAGAAGGCTAATGTCTTAACTGCCTGAAGGGTTATATCAGATGTGAGTTCAAATACGCCTGTACTTAACAAGTCCATTAGTCAACAATGTAACTTGTGATCTGTGTGATTGTGACAGGGAGACATTTGGGAGCAGACTTTTTGAGGCATTGGATACAGGCTTTAGTATGTGAGCAGGACAGAAAGGAAGCCCAATATTTTGCTATGGTGGCTAGAAGGAATTGAATTCAAGATATATATTGTTTAATGGTAAAAGCTGAGTGATGATGAGTGTGGGAAGGAGAAAGAGCTGTAGATCAAATAGGGTTAGCAGTGATAATGTGGGTAGGGAAAATGGGTAGACTGGATGGGTTGAGCGGTCCTTATCTGCCGTCAAATTCTATGTTTCTATCCCCACATTGATGCCCAATCATTCTGCATCAGAAGTAGGTATAATCTTCCATGCCCCCTGGGGTCTAGATACCAACTCTAACTCACTCTTCTTGCCCTCTCTATGAGGAGTACCAAATTGCATAGTGACTCCCTCATTTTCAGTGCCTGCGACACTCTGCCATTCCAGCATTCATCCTTCTGTTGTCCCATCACCATCTGGGACATGGTCTTTATCCTCATCAACAACTCCAGGCCCCGCTGGCCCAGACACCAGGCTGCTCCCCATCACTTTCATGGCTCAAAAGACACCCAGAGCTAATAAATGCTCTTCCTTCTCTCACACTTCTCTGAACAAATCCACCAAAGGGTGGCTTATCCAAGAGATCCTGCAGGTGCAGACTGGTGATTATTTGGTCAGTACAGGCTGCTCCGTCTATTACCTCTTCCACTTTGGTCTAATGGCCAAAGTCCTCTTTTAGTAGGTCAGCTGGATAACTTTCTACATCCTTACTAGAAACTTCAACAACTTTTCACCCTCCATTTGTCTGAAGAAGGCTAGTTGCATCTGTAACATCCTGGGTTTTTCCACACTCTCATACTGCACACCAGAATGGACAAATAAATCCAGAAAGCAAAGTGCATAGTTGTTTCCATCTTTACTGAATGATTTACAATTTATACACAAAGTAACACCAGTCCCCAATGACGGTCCCACTTAGCACTGTAAGACAGACTGGATCCTGTCCCCAGACATGAGTCAGGATCTTAAAACACCTTTATTTAGGTTGTACCCTCTACACATCAGGAACTAAGTGACCACTCTTTTTCCTCACAAATCACAGTGAGTGAGATTAAATCCTTGGGACAGAGACTCTCCTACTCTGTTCTGGATGTAGCAGACCTCCCAGATTGTCATGAGCTTTGAGTTCACACATTTCAAGTCATACTACATGATACCACAGTGTCAGGTTAGCTGGTGCGCAGCAGGCATCCAAAACAGGTCACGCCACAGCCCAACTGTGCCACGTTAAACCATAATAATAGCAAACAAAGAAACTAGCACCAGTTATGAGAGACAATTAGCAATCTTTAATTTTTTGCCAAGTCTCAAAGTGCAAAATTGCAAGTGATAAGTGCAAACAGTGTAAAAAAACTCATAGCTTTGACTGGTAGACGGGAGCTTTGACGCACTGAGACCTCTGACTGGTTTTGCCAAAGGCTTCTTCAGAGAGGTACCCAAATGTTGCAGCCCCTCTCATTTAAACAGTATAGATTTAAAGTGATAGTAGTGCTTACTACAAAGTGCAGAGTGGTCAGCAACAATTAAAAGCACAAACTGCAGTAATACTAGTCTAAATGAGAAATTACAGTATTATAATGAATCTCAGTGCAACATTAATACATAACTCTGTTTCATAACTGCACATAAACCTGATTCATAATAAGGTCCCAAAAAAACTTCATGGAGATTGCACATTTAGACGCCTGATCTGGAAGACAGTTCTTGTGTAATTCATGTACTTAGTTCGTAGAGTTCTCCAGGAAGTTTTTTTGTCGATCATGCTGCACTTTGTAATAAGCACTACTACCACTTTAAATCTATACTATTTAAATGGGAGTGGCTGCAACATTTGGGTACCTGTTTGCTACTATCACTGCTGTAGGGACCTTTATTCAGGCTCTTCTGGTCGATGGCCACCTCAACTCTAGGGACCTCACTTCAATCAGCTCCTTACTCTCACAAGACTGTGTGCTGGGCACTGATGCAGTAGTATGTACCTCTGCCTGCCCTCTAGCAACAGTTGGCAGTTGTTCCATACCCTCTGCTGGAGGCAGCATCTCCAATGCCTACTGTGACATGGAACTCCCCATACAAATGATAGGCATATTTCTTACCTGGGTCAGCAGCTCAGTCTCTCTCACCATGTCTCTCATCATCTTCAGCACAGCTGACAGCTTCCATTGGGAGCAGGACTATAATAACTCCCCAAAAAGGTGAACACCCATCTTCAGTGGGACCCTCTGTGAACTGCAAGGTTGCCAGAAGCTTTCCTTGTAGGGTAGCCCCTTAGGGTACTCTTATCCTCACTCCAACCCAAAAGTACAGTGCTCACTGCTGTGAGGAGGAATGCCAGTCAGGGAACCCATTTTCCCAATAGAAAAAATACCAGTAAAGTCTAGCACTTCCAAATGCCACACATAGAGGCTGAATAGCTTAGTAGCAAATGAATGAGAGAACACTCAAAAATGCAGGCTTGTGCAATTTATTAAATCTAGCACCAAAGTGTAAAGTATACATACAGCTTTTACAAAACTGACATCTCATCCATTACCCAGGTGCCCTGGCACTTCGCCCGATTAAGGGTTTGGCAGTGTCCCCCTTACAAACCACAGAGTTAATGGTGATCTACAGTAAATGGGCTTCAGACTTCAAGTTGCCTTTAGGAGTCATCACTGCTGTCATGGTATCTGTCCCTCTATGCTACCAGATGACTTGATGAGTTCTGCCATTTTCACACACTGGATCCCTAGACTGCTGCTGCAAGTGAAGGGCCATTGCCTCCTTAGGTGGCCTGGCAAGTGACCTAAGGCAAGGATGCCCTGATGTCACACCTGTGTCCTCCTATTAGTCTGCCATCCTTGTACTTCTATGCTATCACCCACTTGGCAACCTAAACTCCCTTCTCTAGCTCTAGGGCTCTACCAATCAATGACTCCATTGTCTGGCCATTCTAGTAAAAAAGCCCTCTGCCCCTGCAGGCAGGAGAGGGTTGTTACATACCTGCTGTGTGAAGGTATTTAGTTAGTGTTTAAGCCCTACAAAAACATTAAGGTATGATAACTTATTAAATACTTAAATGTTAAGGGTAACAATTTAGTGTTTGTGAGGGAAAGATATACTGAGACAAATAACTAGTTTTTATTTAATTTGATTGGCAGTTTTTTTTTATTAAACAGAAGATATTTGTAAAGAAATCATTTATGAATATTTTGAAAGTGTACATGCTGCCAGATTTTTAAAGATAAACATCATGAAACATTTCTAACTCCTATGCAAACAAAATTTTTAAAGCTGAGAAACATGAAAATGGTCAAGAATATGACTGATTAAAAAAAAAGTTATGCATTTTGTACTACAGTTAAAGTTATACATAAACAAAATAGTAAGAAAGTTATGTCTCGTCTCATGCTTTGTGCAGGGCCTGCAAGGCCTTGTACAGCAAAAGTTAACACTAATATATATAAACCAAAGTTCCCTGCATATTTTGTTTCTCCCAAAGGGCCCTGTACAAAGTAATTTAGGAGTCATTTCCTGCTTCAAGCAGGACCTCAATGGCCCTGTGCAAAGCAAGTTACCATTCCACTTTCTCAAAAACTCACAAAATTAATTGCATAAGACTATATTAATGCAGGTTAGCCTTGCTACTACACAAAACTCAAACCCCACAAAGTTTGGAAATGTAGTATTAGGATTGTCTAGTCTAACACCCATCCCTTCCCCTTGTTTCCCAAGGCCAAGCTACAGCTATTGGACCATACATCAATGGTGTGGTACCTCATGCAGAGCCAACATATTCAAAATTTGTAAAAAGCAACCCTAATCTCCACCCCCTCCCACCTCTCCATTCCCTACCCTTGTGACCCAAGGCCAAGCAACAGGTCTGGTGTTTCACACACATCCTACTCATTCTAGGTCTGTAATTAAAATAATTGACACCACTCTCAACACCCAGCTGGTACACAGAGCTCTACCCACTGGCTGTCAGGAGCTCTACCAATCCATAGGCTCAATGGTCTGGTATTCTAGTAGTCAATCCCTCTTCCCTGCTGACAGGAGAGGGTTGTTGCACTCTCCCTCCCAATAAACTTTTTCCACTAGCCAAAAAGTACAAAATGACAATGTAACCCTACTGTCAATCCTTAGGGACTCTTAAACCCCGAGCTCAGCAACTTGGGACTGCCACAAACAGTCTCATCCAAACTTCACTGGATCTACCCAGAGTTCTGCAGCACACCCATTCATGTACACCAGGTATTAGGAACTTGCCCTTCCACTATACATGCCACAGCGGCAGCCAAAGCAGTGGCTTGTGACTTTCTATGCAATGACATGTCACGTGGCTGTCATGCCAGCATATCCTCATGGTCAGTTCCGCACCCTTTTATAATGGATAGGTGCCTTCAACCCATATCTCCTCCTCCCCAGGTTGACTCTGTCCCAGTGGTCATGGACAGGATCAATGCATGTCTCACAATACCCCCAGGTCTCTCACTGGTGCTGTTTAACCCATCTGCCCATGGTCCAGTTGTCTTCACAACCCAACCAGTTATCATATCCCCCCTCCCAACAGAGAAGGAAGAATCAGGAGTCATTACAACAACATTACAAAAGTAAAATTGCTTTACTGGAATAAATTATCTATCTGCAGGTTTATATATTTGTACAGCAATTACTTTGTTCACTGATACCAAAGACATATTCTTCATTGCTACTGAAGACATATTTTGCAACATATTAGTATGCCTCTTACTCTAATGAGAAATATTCATTCATATTTCTGCAGGAACTGAGTGAAATAAAAGAAAATATCACTTTATGGTATGTAAACTACACTCTCTATGTTATCTGTGCCCCCACCATATATGCTAAACTCTTACACACACAATTTCTTTACTTGCTTCAGCCATTTGTTTGGAAGCACACCACATGATCAATATGACACCTTCATATCCACATCCACTCTAAGCAATATCAAGGTGGACTGCACATGCAAAACACAGATGAAAACTACTCTGTATCACATTGCTCAAGTGAGCCCTACATTTCTGTTACTGCAGTTGGCTGTCATATAAACCATACTATATATATGCAGTTCCTGCAAAGAAAACACTGTTACAGTAAAACGTTTAACAAACTTTAAACAACTTTTCTTCTGGCAACAGGCCTATGATGCTTTCTATTTACTGGGTGCAGTATTTATCAAACTCAGTTTTGATGCCCTTGGGTAAATGTCTCTAGTCCCAAAGTCTTACTTAGTAACACTGTCCATTCACATGGAAATGATTATTTCATAGAGTGTCTCTGACCACAGGTACAGGCAAGTCCGACCAGGGGTAGACATGAGTCCCTTTACAGAAGCTGAAGTACGAGAGGCACTAAATAAACTAAAAGCAAACAAAGCCATGGGATCAGATGAGATGCACCCCAGAATCCTTAAGGAAATGGGGGCAAAATTGGCAGCCTCTCTGGCACTTCTATTCATGAAATCCTTGAAGAGCAGTGTGGTACCCAAAGACTGGAAAAAGGCAACAGTGGTTAAACTTCACAAATCAGGCAGTTGCGAAGAGGCTAGTAATTACAGATCGGTGAGCCTCACATCTATAGTATGGAAACTAATGGAGACACTACTCAAACAGAGAATCATAATACTCCTCAAAACTAGCAGCCAACAAGACCCTAAACAGCATGGTTCACAGCAGGTAAGTCATGCCAGACAACTCTGATCAAGTTTTTCGACTATGCTACAAAAATAATGGATGATGGCGGGGCGGAAGATGTGGTCTGCCTAGACTTTAGCAAGGACTTCAACTCAGTTCCACACAGAAGGCTGGTAGAAAAGCTTGACCACACAGGGGTTGGTCTGGAAGTAGTCAGATGGGTACAAAACTGGTTACAAGGTAGAACCCAGATGGTACAGGTTAATGGAACACAATCGACAGAAGGCAGGGTGACCAGCAGGGTGCCCCAGAGCTCAGTGCTGGGGTCTCTGCTCTTAAGTGTTTTTATAGCAGACATCGCTGATGGACTGGAAGGGAAGAGGTGTCTGTTCGCAGATGGCACCAAGATATGTAACAGGGTGGACACCTCAGAAGGAGTTAGCAAGATGGAAGCTGACCTCAATAAACTAGAAGAATGGTCTGGAGTGTGGCAGCTGAGATTTAACGCCAAAAAGTGCAAGGTCATGCACATAGGAAAAAATCCAAGAAAGGAGTATTACCTAGGATGTGAAAGACTGGCAGCCTCAAACCAGGAATGAGATCTGGGAATCATAATCTCAGATGACTTGAATGTTAGTAAGCAGTGTGAAAAGGCAACATTGAAGGCCAACAAAATGCTGGGCTGCATTGGGAGGGGAATCACAAGCAGGAGGAGAGAAGTGGTACTACCACTATATAGATCACTGGTCAGGCCTCACCTAAAATATGGAGTCCAATTCTGGAGGCCTCACCTCAGGAAGGACATTGACCAGGTGGAAACAGTACAGATAAAGGTGACAGAAATGATTCAGGGTCTGCAGTACATGTCCTACGAGGAAAGACTTACTGTAGGGAACTGAATATATACTCCCTGAAGAAGAAAAGAGAGATAGAGGGGACAGGACTGAAACATTCAAGTACATAAAAGGCATTAACAAGGTACAGGCACAGGAACTTTTTCACTTCAAGAAGGGCTCCAGGACCAGGGGACATGATCTCAAGCTGCAAGGAAGGAGGTTCTCTACCAACACCAGGAAGTTGTTCTTCACAGAAAGAGTGGTGGACACCTGGAACAGCCTGCCCCAAGAGGTTGTGGGGGTCAACACTATGCGGATATTCAAGAATGCATGGGATAAACACAAGGGAACCCTGACTACAAAGGGCAACTAGAGTGTCAAAATAGGTCTAAAACAAATGGGCAGACTAGATAGACCTAGCGGTCTCCTTCTGCCGTCAACTTCTATGTTTCAATGATCAGCCCATCACCTACATTTAAACTGTGAAAATCAGTAATGCATGGAGTGGGGTTTCAAAGAGTTCAGTATGAATCTCCAGTCTGTCACGTCTGTGATATACATTTTCTTTAGTCTGTCCTCCACCTCCTTGCAAAGCCATTTGCAGTAATGCATGGGATGGAGTCTCTTCTTTAATTTCCTGTACTCATAAACTTTGACTGAAAATGTATTTGACTCAACCAAATGCTGGTATACGTGACTGCATGTATTTGGATGCCTCAGCCTATCTGCCGTACTGCTAGCAGAGTTCAGTCAGAATCTCCAGTGTGTTACGTCTGCGATATACTTTTTTTTGTCTGTCCTCCTCCTTGCAAAACCATTTGCTGCTGTGCCGCTCCACAGTGCACCAGACCCACTTGGGAATATATGGAAAATTGTAACTCAAATGATGAAGAACCAGAAGCCCTATCCTGAGATCAGCCTGGCAACTTTTTACTAGCTTCATGGGTTCTTTTTCATGCAGTAACCGGCACTGCATGTCACTTGTCACAGTGGGTAACATGGATTCTAATTCAGGCAATGAAGGTGATGAGAGCAAAAGTCTTTCAAGGGCCTTTTCACTGCCTCTCGCAGTCTGTAGCTCATGTCCACTTGGCTCAAAGTGTGTAACCAGAGCACTAGATGCATCCTCTCAATGCAGACTTTACAATTCTCTGTTGGGATCTGGTTCATCTCCTCTTTCCATTGTGAGTTCATGCTCTGATTCAACCTCTACCAAAGTGACACTTCAGTATGTGGTGGCAGACCTCCATCCAAACTGTGCTGATGGTGATTTCTCTTTTATAGATGCAAACTGTGTCTGCCATGCAGGTCTCTCGCTCACAGGATTGGTGTGCTCAGCAGCGGTACCAACTGACAATTCTTCCTCCCTTGGTGACGTCTTATCCAGTGCTGACAGTCACTCCAAACATCCTCTTTGGGCTCAGTTGCCACCTCAGATTGGCACTCTACCTCCTTCTCATACTGCCCCTACATAGTTAGTGTCTCTAGTAAAGTGTCACAAATGGATTTATACAAGAGTGCCATCAGAGCCTCAGCAGCACTGTAATGTCCGCAAGTCACCACCAGTCATAGGTGTTCACTCTGCAGTTCATCACAACACACTCCACTCAAGGTCTAAATGTCTGACCATTGGTGATGACATTTGTTACACCACAGCATCCACCCGAACGCAGTGTTACAATTCCTGGGAATCCCCAGTCTGTCTGAATTTCATCCTCATTTGCAACTAGCCTTTCTCTGCAGAAGTTTCACAAGTCTCTACTGCTTGGAAATAAGACGGCAAACCCACTTTCGCTGCTATCTCGTTACGGCAAATAACTTGTTGTTGCCTCCTTTTATTGACATGTTTCACACTCATAGCCCCATGTGTAAACCTCACGTTGTCCCAGCCAGTAGCTGCATTCCATACTTTCTGAATGTTCCCTCTTGAGAAACATGAGATCTGATTTTCTATCTGCAAATGGGATATATGTCATGTAGAACCAAACTTCATTGATTCTCCTTAGAAGGCTTCGCTCTTTCGTTGTTAGCCTCATAGATCCAACTGAAAATTCTTCAAATTCAACAAGAAAGTAAGCACAATGTTGGAAACAAAATCACCTATAAATGTGATCTACCTTGATTTTTGCAAGGCATTTGATAAGGTCCCACATAGGATTCTAATAGAAAAGATGTGTGTGTTAGGCATAAATAAAACACTTGCCAACTGGGTAGATACATGGTTAAGTGACAAAACACAAACAGTTAGAGTAAGAGGCTACATTACAGGAGAGGGTCCTGAGACAAATGGGATGCTACAGGGATCTGTGTTTGGACCTGACCTATTCTCTGTATTTATTTCCGGCTTAAACAGAAACATAAACAGTTTCACTATTAAATTTGCAGATGATACTAAAATTGCTGCTGATGTTGGATCAAAACTGGGGGTTGAAACATTAAGAAAGGATCTTGCAAATAGACTGAAATCAATGGTATGTCTTTCAATGTTGACAAGTGTGTCGTGATGCATATGGGAGAAACAAACACCTGTAACACATACTGACTAGCAGGGAATATCTTAAAGTCCGTAGACAGCGAGAAAGACTTGGGGACACTAATTACAAATTATTTAAAGTTTTAAAAAACAATGTAACGAAGTAGTCAAAAAAACAAACAAGATCATTGTTTGCATTAAAAGATCAATTACTACCAGAAATAGGGCTTGTATTATCCCTCTGTATAAAGCATCTGTGCGGCCACACCTCGATTATTGCTCCCCATTATGGAGCCCACATCTACGAACAGATGTAAAATGAGTGGAGGGGGTGCAGAGGAGGGTAGCAAAGATGGCTGATGGCCTACAAAGCATGAATTATGAACAAAGACTCAGAGAATTAAGCCTCTATGCACTGGAGCAAAGGAGGACTTGGAGAGCCCTATTACAGATGTTTAAAATAGTCAGATATACACAGTTAATGACAGATCTTGGGATAATACACAATCAAAGGGACTTCATACTTAGAAGTCATGGCCACCACCTTAGGCTGGCATATCCCAAGAGGAATACTAGAAGAGCATTCTTCACTCAGAGGATAGTGCCCATGTGAAATTCCCTACCCTGAGAGGTAGTGGAAGTGGACTCCTTTAATACTTTTAAATTAAACCTAGATAAATATTTATTAAACCACTTGGGGAAAAAAATGAGCCTGTTAGTGGGAGATGTACCACTATGGGCTTCTTCAATCAATCAATCAATCATCGTTTATTTATAAAATAGCGCTATTCCAGAACCATAGTGCTAGTACATAACCATAAAATCCATAAAAATGACTACCTTTATAAAAACAGCTGCAGCAGATCAAATAAAATCAGAGAATGCCAAAATAAATAAATGAATTTTTAATGCAGATTTAAAGCTCTCCACCATCAGGCACTGTCGAATCTGGTGAGGTAGAGAATTCCACATGGACGAGGCCACAAATTCAAATGCACGGGCCCCAGATGACTTTAAACAAACCCTGGGAATCTCTAGCAATCCCTCGTATTGCCTTCTGTACATCTATCCTCTCTTAGTATTACTCTCCTAAGCCTCTTCAAGTGCATTTCTTAACTGCTTTCTGTTGTCATGTTGGAACTCGGGGCAGGTTGTGTCTTTTCTCAGATGACAGTAATCTCCGTGGGAGGGTGGACTGTGATGAGGAATCAGGGAAATGCAGAGTGACCTGCACAGGCTTCAGAGGTGGTCTAACAATTGGCAGTTGAAATTCAGTGCCAAAATGTGTAAGGTGATGTACCTGGGGAGCAAGAACCCCAGGACAGAGTACTGGATGGGTGGGGTTAAACTTAGTACTAGGACTGAGGAATGGGGCCTAGGAGTTATCATTAGTGACGTCCTCAAACAATCAAGCCAGTGCAACAAGGCCTATGGTCACGCAAATAGGATGATAGGATGTATCAGGAAGGGTACTGACAGCACAAGAGGTAATGCTACCTCTTTATAGATCTTTGGTGAGGCCACACTTGGACTACTCTGTCCAGTTCTGGAGTCCTCACCTCAGGAAAGATAAGGACAGTCTGGAGATGGTGCAGTGTAGGGTGACAAAGTTGATTCAGGGTCAACAAGGCAGTTCTTGTGAGGAGCGCCTCAAGGCACTGAACATGTACACGTTACAGGCCTGATGGGAAAGGGGAAATATGACAGAGACCTTCATGTTCTTGAAAGGAATAAAAAGGAGAACTATAGGAAATTATTTAGCATGAGTAACTGTTCAAGGCCATGGGGCAAAAGTGGAAACTAACAGGAAGGAGGTTCAAGAGAGATATGAGGAAGTATTATTTCACAGAAACGGTGGTAGAACCATGGAACAGTCTACTAGCCAAGGTGGTGGGAGCTAAAATCATTAATGGTTTTTCAAGCTTGGTTGGGACAGAGTGAAGGGGATGGTAGTTACTCAGGGGGGCACTAACAGGAAGAGGAATAGTGGGGTAGAGAGAGGGGGCTAGAACCCTGTACAGACAACAGATCCCAGGGTCTAGTAGGTATCCATGGGCAGACTGGATGGACCACCTGTCTTTTTGTGCTATCATTGTCTATGTTTCTGTGTTGTTGTTTTTTATACTCCCCCCAGGTCCACAGCACTCCACTCTTTGGGAGACAGCATCTGCCTTATCAGTCCCCGCTGTCCTACCTGTTCCAAGAGTGATCCATCCCCCATGGAGCCTTGTTTCTACTCCCCAGGTGGGGTCAAGGTAGGGCCCGAACACCCTGTACTTCCTTCATTTCATTGGGATGCTGGTTCCGGGCCAGGCAGGAGGCAGTGGGCATTGGGGCTGGTGCTTCATCTATTGAAGGTGCCACTGGACATTTTTCCTCATTTTCCTCCCTGTGTGGTGTGCGCCCTGATGTCAAGGCGTTACGCACCAACATCCACCACACAGCTCCCACTGGTCCCTACTGCAAGCTGCAGGACTTTTTATACCTTGGGCCGGCACCTGGGGTCAGGCAAGCTGTGGACCTTGATCCCCTCCCTCCCCCGGAGAAGGTGAGCCATCCTGGGATACTCAAGTGTTCTCCCCTGGCTGGCCCTCAAGCAACCCGAGTCCACTCCCAAACCTGGGTTGCCAGCATCGTGACTGGAAATACAACTGCTGTGCTGATGGGTCAGCTATGTTTCTGTGGTAAGTTGTTGCCATCTTTACAGATCTCCAGGTAGACGTTCACCTAGGGGCCAGTGACCATCACATGGTATGGTTCAATTTGGCCAACAGAACTAAGTCATCCCATTCCAAGGCAAAAATATGGGACTTCAGAGGAGCTGACTTTGATAAGATGGCCAACAGAGTTAAGCTAGCCCTGGCAAAAAGAAATACAGGTGAGGGGGTACAGGCAAAGTGGGCAAGCATTAAGGATGCAATACTTGAAGCAACATCCCATTGTGTTAGAGAGAAAAGGAAGTGCAAAAGAAGAAGGAAACCACTTTGGTTCTCAAAAACAGTAGCAGAAAAGGTCAGAGCCAAAAGGCTGGGCTTCAGGAAATACAAGGGAAGGCAGTGGGATGAAGATAGGGAGGCATACCAAACTTCCCTAAGGGAAGCAGGGAAGGCAGTAAGGAAGGCAAAGGCCCTAATCGAGAAAACACTAGCACAAACAGTAAAAGAAGTTGACAAGACTTTCTATAGATACATTAGTGAAAGGAGAAAGTCCAGAGGGGGTACTGCTAAAATCAAAGGAAATAAGGGTGTGTGTGAGGAGGAGGAGGACCACATAAAAGCATCTATTCTAAATAATTACTTCTGCTCAGTATTTACTGAAGAGAAGGTAGGGCAGGGCCCACAGCTCAGCACCATGGACACAGGGGGTTGGGAGGTATGCACTAGTCCCTTCACAAAAGAAAGGGTCCTACAAGAGTTTGATAAGCTCAGATTGAACAAGACAATGGGACCTGATGGCATACATCGCAGGGTCCTAAAGGAGGTAAGGTTGGAACTAGCAGAGCCATTATCAGAACTGTTTATTGAGTCTCTGAGCACAGGAGAGGTCCCAGAAGACTGGAGAAGAGCTCATGTGATCCTGCTCCACAAGAATGGTAGCAGGGAGGAGGCGGGGAACTATAGACCAGTCAGTCTTACCTCAGTAGTGGGCAAGATTATGGAGGCACTCCTTAAGGAAAGGATTGTGCAACACCTGGAATCCATAGGAGCACAGGATCTAAGACAGCATGGGTTTACAAAAGGAAGATCCTGTCAAATTAATCTCATATATTTCTTTGACTGGGTAACCAGAGTGGTGGACCAAGGGGGAGCAGTTGATGTCACCTACCTTGACTTCAGCAAAGCTTTTGATACTGTTCTGTACAGAAGATTGATTAATAAGCTGGGTAGGCTCGGGGTGGGTCAGAAGCTGGTCAACTGGGTGGCAAACTGGTTGACAGGCAGAAAGCAGAGAGTGGTGGTTAATGGTATACAGTCAGAAGAGATGCAAGTCACAAGTGGGGTACCTCAGGGATCAGTCCTGTGGCCAGTCCTCTTCAATATCTTCATCAGTGACATTGCAGATGGACTGGTGGGTAAGGTTTGACTGTTTGCAGATGACACCAAGATCTGCAACAGAGTAGATGATCCAGATGGGGTGGGCAAAATCAGAAGATATCTGAATAAACTAGCAAAATGGTTGGAAGAGTGGCAACTGGGGTTTAATACAAAGAAGTGCAAGATCATGCACATAGGGAAGAGAAACCCTGAAGCCACCTATGGGAGGGGAGTTGCTGGCAGTCACAAGGGAAGAAAGAGACTTGGGCTTCATTATCACCGATGACCTGAAATCATCCAAGCAGACCACTAAAGCAGTAGGTAAGGCTAGGGGGGTGTTGGGGTGTATTAGTAGAGGTATCACAAGTCGGAAGAGGGAGGTAATAATCCCTCTTTACAAGACACTGGTTAGGCCCCATCTGGAGTATTGTGTGCAGTACTGGAGGCCACACCTTCACAAGGACATTAACCAAATTGAGGCAGTCTAGAGAAGGGCAACCAAAATGGTGCAGGGGCTGCATCAGAAAACATATGAGGACAGATTAACAGAGCTCAATATGTATACCCTAGAGCAAAGGAGGAAGAGAGGTGATATGATCGAAACATTCAAACACCTTAAGTGCATTAACAAGGTGAAAGACTCTAACATGTTTCAAATATAAGAAAAATAGCAAGACAAGAGGACACAGCATGAGATTAGAGGGAGGCCGATTAAGGGGTAATGTGAGGAAGTTCTTTTTCACAGAAAGGGTGGTGGATGCATGGAACGGCCTACCTCAGGAAGTGGTGGATATGAATACAGTGCAGGGCTTCAAACAGGCATGGGATAGGCATAAGGGAGCAATACAGATGCGTATGAATAGATAGGCCATTGACAGAGCAAAGGCCAATGGCACATTTATAAGGTAGAAAAAGAAATGGGCAGACTGGATGGGCCTTGCGGTCCTTATCTGCCATCAACTTCTATGTTTCTATGTTTCTAAGTATTTACAAGTTACACACACTGGAACATCAGTCCTTGACTGGTCACCTTGTAACAGTTGTGGAAAGACTGTTCCACGAGAAAGTAATTGGGTACCTTAATTTCTAGGGTGTCCCCTAGTGGGAGGTCCAAAACTGCCGGAATCTTGCCACATTGGGAGTTCAGGTCCTGTGTAAAAAAATACATATAGGTGTATATGCAGTATATATATATATATATATGTGTGTGTATATATATATATATATATATATATATATATATATATATATATATATTTATACCATGGGGTGAGATCAATTCCAGTGAGATAAATCTTATTATTTTCATTGCAGTGAATAATACTCCTGACGTCAGCAGAGTTAAAATGAATACCTTTATACCTACTCTGCTGACGCCACCCACCTGCATGTGAAAGCGCTACCAAACAGCCTCTAATTTGCCTACTTCTCAAACACTCCTATAATCTAACAAACACAGTATTAACATTCGTCCACGTCCTTTGTCACACTTCTTTTCACTGTAGCAAGCTGCAGATCTCTCAAGCTTCATTTCAAAACCCATCGGATTCCGACTCACATTTAAACACGCCATGGCTGTCAACAGTCATATAATTTAAATCTCCAAACGTAGAACCACACATATCGCATTATAATATGTTTTCAATTCTTTAAACTTATCATTTACGAACTTCTTTACTTTAAAACACTTGCTCCAGAAGTGAAAAATAAACAAACTCTCTCGCAATACGAACACAGCTATAACAAGTGCTCTTGTAACAATAAGCCAGAGAGCAGCACAACAAATGTGAAATCTGCACCAAATGTTATAAACCTACATTGCAAAACCTGTAAATAAACATTATACTCACATCCAGACATAAAGAAGCATACCAGCAAACAGATCTCATCACAATCTCTACCAGCACCAAAGGTAAGAACATCTCCCCACATAGCCAATCAATAACCAGAGCCCACCACACCTAATCAACACACACACACAGACACACATCAATCAGTCACAGCCCACTACAAACACCCATTCATAAAACACACACTACCAACATCATTTAAAGCAACAGGAACCTCACAACACCAAACCTAGTTTTCTCACCGTCATTGATCTCACCCCCATAGCATAAATAGGACACATGGGGTGGGATATTCAGAGCAGTTGCGCCATGTGCAATAGGGATGTGCCCGCGCAAGAGCGGAAATGCACCATAATGCGATATTCAGCGGGAGCGGCAGCGCAGCACAACATGCAATGCACTGCAGCGCAACAGAAATTAATGCATGTGCAACTGCAGGGGGCAGAACCAGGAATAATGTGTGCAGTGCGATATTCATCAGTAGGTGACGTGCACAGTAGCGGAGCAAGCGGAAGTTGTGCAACAGTGGAAATGAGCCAAAATAAAAGGGAGCAAGACAGGGGAGAATGAATGCGCCACAGAGGAGCCATAGGTGGGAGCATGGAGACAGAGTGGCAGGGAGGCAAGACAGGAAGCAGGGGGCAGGTGTGGCCAGGAGGTGGACAGGGGCCCACCGGAGGTGTGCATGAGTGAGAGAAGGAGTGTGTGTGTGTACCTGTGTGTGTGTGTGTGCGTGTGTGTGTGTGTGCGTGCACGCAACAGGGCCTGAGAGTGCCACAGAGGAAGGAGGGCAGTGGTAAGAGGCAGGGCACACAGAGGTGAACAGCCAGAGGTGAACCCAGTGCAGGAGCAGCACCAGCAACACACAGCGGTGGGGACCAGGTAGACAGCCGCCCGGGGGGGGGGCACCAGCCAGGGACATGGCCAGTGCCACCTTCCAGATGGAGGTGGTAATGAGGGGTGTGAGAATGCAGGCAGCAGGGAGGCACGGCTGTGGAAGGGCCCAACTGTAGTATGCCCAGAACGGGCTGTACCGAGCCCACACCGCTTTCGAACAGTACAGTGACACTGAGATCATGGGCTGGTACCACCTAAACTGGGCGATTCTGAGGCAACTCTGTGAGCTGTGCAGTGATGAGATGCAGGCACCCACATGACAGAGCCATGTGCTGTCTGTGGAGACAAAGGTCACAGCCATCATGTGCCTGCTCACCACGGGCACCTTGCAGAGACCAACAGAGGACACAACTCGCATAACCCAGTTGGCTGCGTCACACCTACTCACACAATTCCTCAGCGCACTGCTGCCACATGCTGCGGAGTACATCCATTTCCCTAGCACACTGGCAGAGTGCACAGCACACATATAGGAGTTCCACAGGGTAGCACGGTTGCCTGGCGTGCTCAGGGCCATAGACTGCACCCATGTAGGCATCCGCATGCCACCTGGCCCAGAGGGGGTGGCATGCATCAACCACAAGGGCTACCTGAGTGTCAAATGCCAGGCGGTGTGCGATGCCAGGGGGCACATTATCAATGTCTGTGCCACGCACCCTGGATGAGCACACAATGTCTTCATCTGGCACCAGTCTGCACTGTGCCATAGGTTCTAGAGTGGGGACATCCCCACTGGCCATCTGGTAGGTGAGTACGCATAGCACGTTGGACGATGGGTGCAGATGTGGGGGGGTGTGGGGCATTTGCAGGGGTGCCATGGGAAATGGCCATGATGGCCCATGGCACAGTGACGCAGACCACCATGCTAATGACTCCCCTCTACACACAGGTGACAGTGGTTACCCGCTATGGCCCTGGCTGCTCACACCATACCAGCACCCCATGACCCCAGCGCAGCAACAGTACAATGAGGCACAAGCCACAACACAGAATGTCATCGAGTGGGTGTTCGTGCTGCTGAAGGCATGGTTCTGTTGCCTGCACATGTCAGGAGGTGCCCTACAGTGAGCCCCTCAAAGGCCTGCGGGCTATTCCTGGCCTGCTGTATCCTGCACAACATGGCCACTGACTGTGGGATAGCCATTGAGGTTGAGGAGGGGGACAGCGGTGGGGACGAAGAGGACGCCGGTCCAGCTGGTGTTGGGCAGCCACCCCCTGGGTGAAGGGACCCCGACTGGCCTGGATGGCACAGCAGCACCAGGACACCATCACAGAGGAGCATGTTGGACAACACAGGTGGGCAATGGGGCCACGTGCAACCACCAAGGGCAAGGGCACAGCCCACAGACAGGCAGGGGTGGACACCAGGGGAGGACGGCATCAGAGGCATGGAAATGGGTGGGGGACCGCACACAAAGACAGGGACAGGCAATGCTGCACATGTCACGCACACACATGCCCACACACCACAACACATGCCCAAAGGGCAACAGGCACGCCCACCCCAACAGGCACCCCCACACCCACACAGGACCACACACAACCATGCCCTGTGGCTGACACTGTGCATGCCTCAGATGCTGAGCACCATTGCACAGTGGTGGACAGCACTACACAGGCATCTTCAGGCACATACCACAGTGGCCAACAGCCAGGAGGGAGTGCACAGGTACCATGTGTGTGCAGGGCTGGGCATCTCAACCATGCATCGCACAAAGAACACCACAGTGCACACAGGGCAGCAGCAGACAGTGGCCGTGGAGGGGGATGGGTCAGTCATGCGGCACAGTGCCATGGCTGCCACGGATGCGTGGGCGGCCCTGCCAAGACCTTCCAGCTGTGCCAGGCTGACCAGTGGCTTCATGGGGCGGCACCGACGGGACCCCAGGGGTGACACTGAGTGAACGCGACCATGTTCTCACAGGGGTCTGCAGGCCACCAAATATGCCCGCACCAGGCGTGCTAGGTATGCCCACAGCTGAACCCGGTTGACATAGCAGGGGTGGACATAGCACTCTGCGGGGTGTGCCGTGGCTGGGCATCCAACCAGTTGGCCAGTGTAGCCACGACAGCCGCCATTACAGTGGTCTGCCTGTCAGTGGCAGTGGTAACATCCGCCCGCTGCTGGGCCAACTCTGCCAGAAGCAAGGCGTGGTCCCTGCTGTGCCGCTCCTCTGCATGGCACAGAATCGCACTGAGTGCATCCACCGCCGCTACGAGCCACATCTGCTGATCTACTGAGGCCTAGAGAAGACAGCTGTGGTCGTCCAGGGAGTCATCTGCATGTCCAGCATGCTGTCCCCCATGGTGTTCCTGGCCCTGCTGCACAGCACCCTTTGATGGTGGGCGTCACACAGCGATGCTATTCTGGAGTACGTCCACACGCGGTACACTGCCAGTGCCCCCTGCCCCTGTCCCCACGTTGACAATGGCCATCTGCTGCCGCTGCTCCTCTGGCTGCTGATCGCCAGGCAACACTGGCGCGGCTGTAGCAGCAACAACAGCCCCACCACCCTGGCCGCACGCCAGTGCTGCCCCACTGGAGCATGCAGACGCAGCCTGGGAATGGGCTGTTGTGCAGGCAGCCAAGCCAGCACTAGCCATGGAACCGCCTGGGCGGATGCCATCCGTGGGACCATCATGTGTCTCACATACATCACTGTTTGGGACATGCATCACATCATCATCAATGCTGGAGCCAGCTCTGATCCATGTCCCAGCACACTGGACACTGAGGGCGGTGCACCACCAGCATCAGTCTGGACAGACATGCAGGGCTGCAGACAGTCCATCCCTCAGACACCTGTGGAGGTCGATGGGTGCTCCACCGTGTCCAGGGCCTCCCCCTCGGAGGACACACCCACCACCGCTGCCCCATGCAGACGCTCAGGAGCTGTAGAGGAACACAGTACCGTTAGTAGCTCTGCCTGGCCCTGGAGCCTGCCCCCTACCACCCACATACTGCCAGTGCTGGACCTACCATGTGGTGATGGGCTGCCACCCATCTGCAAGCCACTGCCTGGAACACCCTCGACGGCACTACACTGCATGCTGCTGGCCACCTGCTCCTCCCATGGCGTCAGGTGCGGTACATCCTGCTGGCCCCCACCGGTGGACACCTTATCTTTAATCTGCCTCCTGTCTGTGCCAACCTTCTTCTTGCACTCTTGCATGAATCGCTGGTGGCTGCCCTGCTGGTTGATGGCACGTGCCACCTCACCCCATGCCGCAGCATGGGCCTATGGTGTTCCCCGCTGTCTGCTAAGCAGCAGCTCCCTGTCGAGGTATGCCTTGAACAGGGCATCACATTCTTCCCTGGTAAAGTTGAGCCTCCTCCTTCGCACCCTTCCCTGCTCCTCTTCAACCTCTTGCTCGGTCATGCTCATGCCTGGGGGATGGACAGGTGTTACCTTGGACTGTGCAGTCCCATACAGCCCTCCCAGCCCACTGTCTCCACATCACTACAGCATGCCACCTACCTCAAAGGACTGCAATACCGATCCATGGCCCATGCAACCTCAGGTCGCATATTTATAGCGCAACGCATGTAAATGAGGGCAGGCGAAACTGTAATGGGATGCTAATGCAGTGGATGTGCCGTGGAATGGCTCATAAGCTGATCTGCATATCCTGGCTGAATATCACGCTGTTGCACCTTGCGCAATGGTGCTGAGTGTGCTCAGGCTATGGTGCACCATTGTGATGTGCACAATCGGCACCGCATCACGCATGCCCGCGGTGCTGACGCTGAAGCTAGTGGCGCTGCTGACGTGCTGTGCGCAGGAGGCAATACAGGGCATGGCCACTACTGTGCCTGTGGTGCAAGTGTGCTATATGCTCAGAGGGGCGCTCATACCATGGTGCACCATGGCCACCATAGTGCCACAGCGCGGTAGGCCACTGCATGGCATCACACACATGCACCCTACAGCGCTACTCGCAGGGCTTCCCAATAGTGCTGTGGCGCTCCATGCATGGACAGACCCTTGACCCTGTGGCTGACCTTTGCCCTCTAGGCACCATGCGTATGCATGGCTGCACCCCTATTGCACAGTCCAGTGCCAGTGCGATAGGAACTGGCAGCGCAGTACCGCGCTGCCTCTGCATGTGGGGCACATGTGCTACAGGGTGCCATTTTGTGGCTGTTAGCTACAGCACTATGCTGCACACCAGAGCACCAGTGTGGATGGCGATTGAGCTGGCCAACCTGGTGGCATTAGTGGAGCCCCATGCAGGTGTCCTCTTTGACCAGGTACCCCTCCTGAGGCCACGGACAGCAGTGTGGCAGGAGGTGGCAGAGGGCCTTGAGGAGGCCACGGGGTGCAGAAAGACTGCCGAGCAGTGTCACCACTGCTATGGGGACCTCCAGTGGTGGGACTCTGACTGCCTAGGGCGACTGCAGGCACGTGACTGGTGGGGCACTGTGCCATGGCCAGATAGGTGATCCTTCACAACACTGGTAGTATCTCTCTATCCTGGTATCGCGGTGGTTGTCAGGCCATGCTGCGGTGGGGGGGCCGTACTTGTGTTGCTGGTGTAGGTGGTGTTGGGGGTGCCTCGTGTACACCCTGCGCCACCGCATCATGGCTGGGCTGTGCAGGCACACACACAGCAAGGGGGGGCGGCTATGCTACTGGCCTGTACGATGTTACCCTCTCCGTGTTTGCACTCTAGGCCCAGAGAATTGCCGTAGGGCCCGGTTGGCCCATGAGCAAGGATGGCAGGCTGGAACTAGAGGAGTGGCCTTGCAAGCAGGGCACAATGGTGGGCTGACCAGGACACAGGTGAGTGCTGTGTTTCCCCTTAAATCTGTGCATGGTGGGTTGCAGGAGTGGTGGTGGGGCATGGCCTCCTGCACATGGCCCCACTGTCGTGCGTACCTCATGGTGCACTCTGCACCATCCTGTGGGACTGCACATGTGGATGGGTGTTGCAGGTGGGCTGTGCGTGCACTGGGTGCCTGGCTGTGCCACTGCCATTACACTGCATAGCCATGACACTGTACGGCCATGATGGTGCTGTGCAGTGCATGGGAGGTGGGGGTGTGCAGTGGTTTGCATGGCTGTGGGTGCCTGGGTAGGTGGGTCATATGGGCGCACCCACTGTGGGTAGTCACATACCATCACGGGGCACAGACCACAGCTGTATGCTATGCACATTGGGTGGGCTGCAGGGGTCTGGCCAGTCACATGTACTGACTCTGCTCCCTTGTCCTAGGTAGACAACACTGGATGACCCCGGAGCATCACATTCAGGAGATCCTGCAGGTTACCCGGGCCACACTGGAGCTGCTGCAGGGCATGGAGCAGAGTGACCAGCAGTGGCACAGAAGGTGCCACAGGGAGCGCAGGAATGAGAGAGGCTGCCAGTAGGGCCTGCAGCACCCGCGCTGTTCCTTCCCCTCCCTGGACTGTCCCTTACACCCCTTTGTCCTCCTCCTTGCTATTCACCTTTGCCCCCTGCCCGTTCCCCCCCAAGTTGTAGCCTTGTACTTCCCCTCCCCCACTTTGTATATAGTACTGTATATAGTTCATGTTGAATCTGTTACCTTTTGCAATATAGATATGTTTCATACTACAACTGTGGTGGTCTCTGATTTGCAGTGGGTGTCTGGTGCCTTGCTGCAGTGGTGTGCATGGCGTCTGAGAGGCGGTGCCGGCCTGGTCGTGGGTGTGTCTGCCAGGGCCCCTCCACTGGTGTGGGTGGGGGCCATGGTCCCTGTCTGTGGTATGTGTGTTGTGCCCTGTGCACTGTATGCCTGTGTGCAGTGGTCTCTGGTGCATGCGCTATATCCCAGTTGCCCCTGGCAATGTGTGCCTGGCCTATGTGACTGTACCCCTTGCATGTCTGTGGTACGTATGGTCATGCCGACCCCTCCACCGCATGCATGTCTGCTGGCATGACATTGGTGGCAGTCCATGCCAGCCACCCTCTGGGCACAGCACCCTGGCAGCTGGCGTCCTGACTCCCGGTCTATTGCACATCTGCCTCTGGTGACACTGTGGGCGGTGCTGTTGTTGTCCCCCTCCATGCTGTCTATGGTGTCTGGGGCGGTGCCTGTGGTCTACTGTCTGTCACATGTGCTCCAGCTGCATGCTGGTGGTGGTCAAAACATAGTTTTTTGAGTGGCGCTCAGTTAGCGAGGTGGTGCTCCCAACAGAGGTTGCTAACCTCAAATCAGTACAACAAAAGAAAGGAGCACTCCAAAACGATATGAATATATGCTAAAATAGCATTTTATTGTTGCCAAAAATTCCAACAGAAACCCCTGCGCTTCAGCTGTGTGCCCCCTGTGCTGGTGGTGGACAGGTTCATGGCACGCACACCACATGGCTGGCTCACCAGCGCCATGGTGGTATGCAGGCCATGGGTACATGGCACCATTGGACTCGCAACAGCAGCATCTGTTGCCCCACTATGTGTGGCTCTGTGATGGAGTACCCTTGGGGCCAGGAGGGGGATTTGTTTGTGCCCTGTGTTGCATCCTGTGTGGTGCATGCCTCCATGCACCACAGTGGGCTGCTGTGCTGTCTGGTGGGGCCAGTGCTGGGTGGGTGTGCTGGGTGCAGTCCTGCTGGTGGTGGCATCCAGGGCGGGCCTTGTCACATGCGGGGTCCCTCGGGTACTGACGCAAGGTCGACCTCTTTGCTGTGCCACTGTGAGTGCCATGCAGGGGGGCATTGTGTATGCTGTGGTGGCGTCAGTGGCTGGTGTCACCTGCTGCGGGGGGTGGTCACGGTGGGGCTGTCATGCATGGTGCCATGGTGCACAGGGTTGTATTGTCACGGTGGTGGTGGCATACCTTCGGTACCATGCACTGTTTGGTCATGCTTCTCGGCTGGGTGTCTTGGGATTGCTGTACAGGGGGTGGTCAGCATTGGTGTGGTGCTGTGGCACAGGAGGGTCCTGCCCTCCTTGTGTTGCGGTCACTGTTTGCCGGGGGAGTGTGCTGGGGCACCTTGCCCTGCAGGTGTGGACTGCTGGCCTGCATCTCCTGTTGGAATGGTGCTGGGTTCATGGGCTGGTGGTCCATTCAGCTCACCTCTGGTTGTGCAACTCATGGGGGGCCTTGGGGGGGTTGGTCTGTCTGGCCTGCTGCATGCTCCTCCAATCATAGCACATCCATGGCTAGTGCACTTCTGCTTCCTGTCCTTGTCCCTGCACATCCCTGGATGTGCTACTGCACATCAGCCCTGCTCCATTGTGCATCCCTGGTTGCACCATGGCGCATCGGGTGTGATATTCAGCTGTGTTGTACAGGCGCACCTTGGCCTGCACTTGGTTTGACTATCGCGCACGTTGTGCAATGGCGCACTGCTCTTGCGCCTGCTCCCGCTATTGCGCATTTTTTTGGTGCAGTCTGAATATCCCACCCATGATGTGCTCATCATGGAATATTGAAAATATTTTTACTCCTGCATCGTGAGCACTGTATAGTTCACTCGTGCCTTCGGCACTCATGAAATATCCAGGCTCACTCTGCAGGAATGAAAATATTTTCCATATTCCACTGCTGCCCATCATGTATCCCACATATATATATATATATATATATATATATATATACACACATATAGATCTCAAAGGTTGTGAGCATATTAGAATTTAAGCCAGCAGGTGTGAGTTGTGTTTGTGTGTAGATTGCTTATATCCCTTACACCCAGTACACATTAATCTGCCATTTAAAAAAATATGATCTGTCAACCTATGTAAGAAATACTGGATGCAGCAACTTCTGTAGCCAAGGGTTGTAGTTTGGTTGCCCTGGCTAGTGGTTAGTTGCCCTGTTAAATGTTGGCAAGCCCTGGTGGTCCAGTAGTAGACATGAGACCAGCCTGGGAAGGAAGGAGCAAAAGTATTATTTTAAATAAATAGTGCACCTGTGTTTAAAGCAGCAGTGCAATGAAAAATGTTTTTCCAAAAAGCTAGTTTCTGCAAAATATTAGCATACCTGTCAAATGTACCTGTCTAGGTACCCCTTATGCAGTGCACAAGTATTTTTTTAATTTATTTTCTCGATCCTAATCCTTGCCAGACCTACAGTGTTATTTCTATGCAAACTGTGGTGTCCATCCTTTTTCTTGAGAAAAAAAATAGAACTTTTATAAAATACTAAAATTTCAATGCATTTAGAAAATTTTGTACCACCAAATAAAACTGGTAGATACCTAGAATTTGTTATGGTGAAAAATGTAGGGTCATATTTTTTTCCTAATTTCATTGTACTGCTGCTTTAAATAATTTGTTTCCCCTGCAGTTGCAGTGTTTAGTTTGTTTGCAGGGTGGCAGCTGCTTGGTGCTGAGAGAGAGAAAGAGAGAGAGAGAGAAAGAGAGAGAGAGAGAGTGAGAGAGTGTGAAGGAGCAGTGGTGGACAGCTGAGTCGCTGCTCCATAACAATAGAGCTTCCACACTAAAGGGGAATCCCATATTAATTGCTGAGGAACTGCTAGAGCAGGGGTTCTCAAATGGTGAGGCCAGCTTCCTTGGGGAAGCCCCAACCCTGTTCCAGGGGAGGCTCAAGCAAGTCTGAAAAAGTATTGTATTTAAATTTTGAGTTTTATATATTTTGTGTGAAGAGATGAAGCAAATTGGAGGAAGACAATAGTAGGTGAATTTTATGTATTTATTTACTAATAGGTGGCAAGGGAAGGTGAATGAGCAAAGGCTCATTTCCGGTGTACCCAGGGAAGGGTAGGGAGTGAATACATTTTAAAAGGTAACCGCAAAACAATCAAAAAATACACAGTGAACAATAGTGCAAACAAATATGAACAATAAACTAATAATGAGTGGTGGTAATTGATCAATTTGTAGACTGATGGTAGAACAGCCCAAGTACAAGGGTTGAACATAGAAGTCCTAAGAGCAGTAGTAAGAAGGAGCAAAGTAATCCCAGAGAAGTTGCTTAGGAGCAGGGAAGGAGGGGGAGAGGCAAAGTATGTAGGAAGGTTATTTCATATAGAGAGGAAACAAAGAAAGTAGTCTGACCCATGAAGGTACTGCAACAAGGGGTAACAATGGTTCAAGAATGAAAATAGTGGAGTAAGCAGGCTGGCCTGTGTGTGTGTGTGTGTGTGGGGGGGGGTGTTACAATAAGCTGAATAATAATATTTGTTTATTTTATTTATGTGTTATTCACATAACACCTTTGAGCACAGGAGCTCTTTTTCAAAGGTTCCACGTCAGTATAAAACAAAGAGCTGAATGTGAGCCAAGTACTCAAAGGGGTTTCAGTTTATTCAAGGTGTACTGCGCAAAGTACAGTATGTTATTTTTCTTTGGGGAGGTCCAAGATTATTTCAGTTTTTGGGGGAGGCTCAAAATCTTTTCCATGGATTTGGGAAGGCTCACTGTGACAAAGTCTAAGAACTATTGCGCTAGAGTGAAATGTGACTTTGATCGCAAAGCAGGCTAAGGCCTGTGGAGCAGTTCAAAGCATGGTGAGGTGTGGAGGGTAAGAACACTTTCCCAGCAACAGGAAATCAGATAGTTTAAACTAGTTGGCAGGTGGGAAGCACTAGGTTATTGATATAGGGACTACCAACTATTAAAACATGTATTAAATAAAGGGCACACAAAGTTTAAATGAGGATGGGCTCCTAATACATATAAACCAATCCAGGCATCATGTTAAGTAGCAAAGCAGGCTGCTAGTTTGAAGAAGCACCCAAGCACAAAACATTTAACATAAATAAGCATAAAAGTGATTAAACTAATAAAATAAAGTCACAGAGGGCTAGTACTCAGTCTTATCTACACATACAGTACATATGCATCTAATGCCACATATATGTTTAGTTTTGAAAATGGAGCTGTAAGTACAGGGCTACTGTATAATAAGCTAGCATTCTTTAAAAAGTAAAAAATGTGCAACCTTTTTTTTCTAAAAGGCACTGCCAGACTATTTTAAATTGGAATTAAACCACACTTGGCATACTTGTAGTTTGAAAGGTGGGCTATCTGGTAAAAATTGTTTTATCTATTAAAAACTTCAGGAAGGAAGGATTACGGACTTGTTGAAGTGGAGTAGTCTGGGAGGAAAATCTGCAGCCCAGAAGCCATGCTGGCAGGCATAGAGGCTGAAGGAGGAGCCAGGAGAGGGTGTGTACTCTTGGGCAGGAGTGGTTACTGGAGCCTTGAGACAGCTCCTGGAAGGAGTCTCAGACCTCAAATGAACACTTAATTTGTCTGATCTCCATACAAAAGAAAAGTGTTTATTTAGAGGGAAATGGCTCAATCTGAGTGGAAATCTTATTTTTGTTTAGTGTGAGGGTTAAACAGCAAGCTGTTATTTTTCCACGGGTGGAAAATTCTAAGTTTAAATAGCTAAATGATTCCTTAGCCCAATTTGGCAATAAGAAGTACTGCAGAAGGCCAGAAATGTGAGCTTTCTTATGGGGACGGTGTGAAGGCGATTACATTTTATTTTGAGGTAATTTTACTGTGTTTTATACAATGTACAGTAATACTGAATCCAAGTTAATAAAGCAGAGTAGGCTTGGAATTTTCAGAAAGGCAGTTGAGAATTCAAGCTTGGGATTCCACTGTGGCTCATCCTGCTGCAGGATTCCAATGTAGAATCAAAGCTGATTGGTGCTGACGACTGGAACAGGGTCCTGTCTACTCAGTGACCAGGATTTGGTAGGAAACTGAATGTTCAGAGGGTATAAAATGAGCTGCACAGCTCATTTTCAGGGAGACAGACCTGAAAGGACCAGTCCCATCCAGAGCGAGTTCAGCATTCTGAGGCCTCCCTGTAACTAGGGCATGGGTGACTAGCCCTTAGCATAGGTGCCGGAACCGGGGGGGGGGGCGGAAGGGGCGGTAGCCCCTCCACTTTTTATTTCTGTATAGCAAAAACTAGTAGAAAAAGTGCCCTTTGTTCCATTATAAGTACCCTTTTGATTCTCAGCCCCCTCAGCTTTTACCATCTTCCAGCACCCTTGGCCCTTAGATAAGTATTGTAGAATATGGGGGCTCACCTTCCTTCCAGTGTTAGGGATAGTAGGGCAGTAAAGTGAGAGCAGGGGCAGAATAGAGTAGCCTGCTGCTTTGAGTACCTGTTTTTTTATCAAGTGTCTTCAGCTGCATCCAGCAAGTTCGCATCTGCTACAAGCAACCAGGTCATCTTCAAGGATCAACAGCATCAGATCCACAGCTCTCTCTTGAGGGTCTGAATAGCCAACATTTTCCAGCAATTTAAGGAAAGTGGTACTGAAATGTTTATTTAATTGTGGGACTAGTTCAAGAGGGATACTCATCTGCTATATTGAATTCTGGAATACCTATTGCTTCAAAAACTACTCTCCAGCATTTGAAGGACTGAATAAAAAATAATGAAACCACACCCAAAGCTGCATGAATCAATGCTTGAAACAATTTATTAAAGCTTTTAAATTAAGAGGGTATCAGCCTGACCACAAAACAGACCCAACATTTCACACTAGTGTGCTTTGTCAAGAAGCTGAAGTGCTGACATCCACAAACATCTTACAAAGTGCCCTTAATTAAAATCACACAAGTGAAAATCAATCGAAGAAAATTATGAAAGACTTGAAAATGTAAACACAATACATTGAAACACAGGACACTCAGTCACTGTATGTAAATGCTAATTAACTCTAATACAAAGTTACTATTGCATTAAATTGTTATGCTAATTCACTCTAATGTATTACTAACAGAGCTTATTATTATATTTAAAAAAATCGTATAAAACAGTAACTTTACACAAGCATGGAGAACAAATAAACTCAGGTCATGTAACTGCACTGAATCAAGGTTAATAGATATGCCTGGCAAGAGGTGATTCAGTAAAATATTCACATCATATCATGCTATAAAGAACTATGTACATATGAATTCATATATTAGACCAATGTTTTTGTCCTCCAAATCCATTTTTTGTTCTTCAAATCCATTTAAAGGGGAATGCTACTTGTTCTTATAGAAATATAAAATGACACTGCATGCAGCGATGTACCCATTACTGTTGCTGCTTAAAACTTGGAAAAAAAAGCCCCATAATAGTAAAAGAATACTGTGTGCAGTCTTTCAAAAGTTGGGAGTATTAAAAGACAAAGGTCTGAATGACAAGATTGAGCTCACTCCATATCATTAAAATGTTTTCTCTTTAGGTTACTTTGGATCAATATATTTAAATGTATAAATGCTTCCTAGAATGAAATGGATCCCTAAATACACTGGATGTTAAGCATGTGTGTATAGGTTTAAGTGTCACCGTATATACATAAATATCCAGCAGTGGTTTCTTTTGCAAATTAATTGATGGTATCTATACAGTTAATACAGTTTTGTATTTACTGTTTGAAATCATGTATTTGCAAAAGTGAGCGTAGGATCGACACAAGGGTCTTTTGGATCAGGGGGAGGGGGTGGACGGTAGGAAATAGCAAAGTCCTAGCAGCTAGCTAGGCACACTGGGCAGACTGGGTGGGCCTGGCAGTCCTTTTCTGCCACACATTCTGTGTTTCCATGTGTACATCACTGACAAGTAAATATAACGAGGGTGTTTGTATGAGCAACAATGAGATATTTTGATAAAGACTTCAGTACCATTTTTCAAGTAAACACATATAATATCATAATACTGTTGATAGCACCATCTGTTTAGCAGTGGCAGCAATTTTTGAAAGGCTGCCCACAGTATTCTTTTAGTATTATGGGGCTTTTTTCATGTTTTAAGCAACAACAGTAATAGGTACATCACTGCATGCAGTGTAGTTTTATAATTCTATAAGAACAGGTAGTGTTCCCCTTTAAATGGATTTGGAGAACATAAAATGAATTTGGAGGACAAAAACATTGATCTAATATATGAATTCATATGTATATAGTTCTTTATAGCATGATGCGATGTGAATCTTTTACTGAATTGCCTCTTGTCCGGCATGTCTATTAACCTTGATTCAGTGCAGTTACATGACCTGAGTTTATTTGTTCTCTGCTTGTATAAAATTTCTGTTTTTTAAATGCAATAATAAGCTCTATTAGTAATACATTAGAGTGAATTAGCATGTCAATTTAATGCAGTAGTAACTCTGTATCAGAGCTAATTAGCATTTATATGCACTGATTGAGTGTCCTGTGTTTTAATGTGTTGTGTTTACATTTTCAAGTTTTTCATAATTTTTTTTTCAGTTGATTTTCACTTGTGTGATTTTAATTAAGGGGACTTTATAATATGTTTGTGGATGTCAGTACTTCAGCTTCTTGACAAAGCACGCCTGTGCATAATGTTGGGGCTGTTTTGTGGCCAAGCTGCTGCCCTCTTATTTTTCATGCTTTAATAAACTGTTTCAAGCATTGATTCGTATGGCTTTGAGTGCGGTTTCATTATTTTTTTACTTAGTACAGTTTTTGTTACAATACACCATGGTTCTTGGGCTGCCGTGGCTGTCTTTCTAATTTGAAGGAATTAATTCAGAGACGGGAGGGGGGATTATATTGTGAATGCCATATAGTAATTGTTACGTAATACAAAAAGAATGCCATTGTGAAATGCTTAGAGTGTAAGTGAACAGAGTGTATAAGCAATATAGAGTTAGGTATTTCTGTGGTAGATACTAACGAAGGGTATCTAGCGATAAGGGATGAGTGGACTGACTGAGGTGTGTATAGGCCTAGTAGCCACTGCACGCCTTTAAGGCAAATAAACTGACTATGCAGCGACTGAGGTCCAAGGGGTGAGCTCATGCTGGGCTGGTATTAAAGTAACTAAAGGAGCTGGTGGGTGGTGGAAATGTCTAGAGTCTCCAGGGGTAGCAGGTATAGACCTGTGGGAATATAAAGCGAGAGTGTATTGATGTTCAAGGTATTTGTTCAGTTCAAAAGATTATTTGCAAAAGTGTGTGTTGTTATGGCTAATTGCAACTGTTTTTTATACATGCTGTCTGTAAGTTGGCAGAACAGTTTAGTAAATGTTACCTTACTTTTCACTTGGAAATTGTGTCAGAGTCTTGCTTTAAGGTTGTTCGAGTCTCATTTACCTGTGGTCTCCCTGGTCAGTTTACTATAGCACATTTGTCTCCCACACAGCTTTTGCAGCTATCTGATTGGGAAAGTAACCCAAAAGTGCTACTGTGTGTACCCAAATCAGTGGTTGTGGGTGGAAAGAGAGGCAAAGAACCTACTGGTGATGCAACTCTGATTTTACTCTCTGGGTGTACTGTGTACCTGGCGATACAAAATTGACTCCCAATGTAATGTGTGTGCTGGCTGCATCCACATTGCGTGTGTATCTGTCTCATAAAATTGATGCCCATCTGGGAGGCTATACTGCAAATGTGTTGATTGCTTTGTGTATAAAGGTTGACAGAGTAGCAAGACTGACATATTCCAGGTTACTCTTAACTGTGGAATATTCTAAACATTATTTGTTTTGAATCTGGTTGGAGACTTCACAGAATTTTTGCTTAGGAATTTCAGTGTTACATCTGTCACTAAAGGGATGGTTTTCTTATGAAACCACTAGTGAGTACAAGGAAAGGGTTGTAGTGAAGTCAGTCCTACTTTGCTCAGCTCTAACAACTGAGAAGTTTGATCTGTCACTTGGAAAAAGTGAAAATTCTTATGGATCAGAAGCCCTCGGCAATATCTGGCCAGAGTGAAGGACATACAGAGAGCACATGGTCTAGATCCCCTTGCAGGGCTTGGAACACATTTTCCTTCACTGGATGCACCTGAGTTGAAGCCTAGAAGTACTGAGTTGTCAATGAGAGGAGTAATGAGGATGCCTGTGGGACATGGCAGAGGTGCTTTTCGAGGAACGCTAACCGAGAATATACCACTTGATGTGGAGGAGTTTGAGAACAGGAGGGATCAGAAATTGGAAGCATTCATGGGCAGGGTCATAAATAGGCATGTCAATGCAAATTTTATTTATATAACATTCAATCCATCAAGGGCTCTGAGTGCATTACATACAAATTTAAATGTAAACAATAAAACCTACCAAAAGTTTAAAACTAAAATGACTCAGGTTCCACTAAATGCTTGTTAAAATAAAAATGCTTAAAAGAGGCATTGAAGGCCTCCACCGAGTTGGCTGCACAAATGTCACGTGTGAGTAGCATATAGAATTTAAGTCTGACTCCAGGAGGAAGAGAGAGTAAACCGACTGCAGGTCCATCTGAGAGAAATGTAACTCCAGTAATGGGAGAGCTGAGATGTGGAAGTCAGAAGACACCACAGGGAAGAGTAAATTTATTGCAAGGATATGAGACAGCAACAATGCCAGCCATGTTTGTTGTTGCACCATGTGCTGAAAGCAATCTCCCCATATTTGGAGGAGAGAAAAAAGAAGATGCCTTGGAATTTTGAAAGCATTTGAGAAACTGCTGAGACAAGCACAAGTATCAGAAAACATGTGGATACAGCATTTTGAAAGGAGCTATGATAAGTGTAGTGAGCAAGTGGTGGTGCTACAAGCAAGGCCAGTTACAAGAAAGGAGACAGTGCAGAATCCAATTTCTGGAGTACTTTGACAAAGGTAGAAATAGACAGTATTTAGGGAAAAAGTTGGATTGTCTGCAGAAGAGTGGAGATCACCTAGATATGCTGGTCCTAGATAAATGGGATATCTACAAGTGTCTGTATCCCAGAGTTCAGGAGAGAGAGATTGTGGAATTTATTGTTGGAACATTGCAACCAGAGTTACAAAACTTACTGAAGTATGCCGTGCCAAGGAATATTGAAGAGTCCGTACAAAAAGGGAGAACTTTGCATGAGAACTTATGTCAAATGAAGCCTGCAAGCAACAATCAGTATGAGAGAAATGAGAGATTTTAAGGCAGAGGATTTGAACCACAGAAACACATGGCACAAAATCATTCAGCCAATGCACAGCAGATATCTTATCTGCCTAGGAGAGGGGATACATTTGAATTCAGATGTTAGGGTTATAATGAACTGGGACCCAAGAAGCCAGATTGTCCTAAAACAAAAAAGAGCAACCTGCAAACATAGTGGCAACCACCCTGATAATGGAGAATGAGCAGACAAAACCTGTGGAGATAATGGAAAGGAGCCAAGCAACTTAGGTGGTGACCACAGTCACAAGTTCAAACTTGCTGTATTTGTGTGTGAAGTTGGGAGATAAAGAGATACCATGTCTGGTGGACACTGGAGCTACAACTACTATTATCACAAGAGCTGTATTAATGCAGAATATTGAGTCTTGGTTATTGTTCAAGAGGTAGCCAAAGATGGAGCTCAAGTTAGCCTTAGGAGAATCATACAGCCCATGGGGACATGGAGAAGACAGCCTCAGCATTTGAGGAATGCCTTAGAAAGGAAGAGCAGTTATATTTGATACAGCCATCTCTGATATTGTTACTGGAACTGGCATTCTTTGAAATCTGAAGCTAATTATTGACATAGCTAATAGGAGAGTAGCAAGCTCAGAGGAGGTTGAGAGTGAGACACTAGTTGTGGTGGAAGAGAAAGAAGTTCATGGAGAATCTGAAGTGTCAGAAAGGACTGCATCTGGCGAGCATCAGATATCAACCATAATAGATTTGGAACCAGAAGACATACTGCAAGATGTCAGAATGTTTGTGAGTCCATATCTGGAGGGACTTATCGAGCCAACAAAGGATAGAGAGGTGCAACTGGAATGCATAGTAAGCGCATTTCTGGAAGTGGTCACGGAAACAGTTGGATGAACTATTTTGTTACAACATGCTACTGACACTGGAAGTGCGCAGCTGATAAGGAGCAGACCATATGGCTATCCACTGGGGAAGAGAGCAATCATAAGAGAACAGATCCAACAAATGTTGAAGGATGGAATCATCCGACAGTCACTGTCTGCATGGCTGTCACCAGTGGTGCTGGCGCTCAATATTCGTAGTCTCGCTGCCAATTGGTCTGAATTTGAGGCCTGGGTGGTACAGTACAACTTTGATGTTATAATCCTATCAGAAACATGGTTGACCAACAAAATTCAAGATAATGAAACAGCTGTTTCTAACTATAATGTTTTTAGACAGGATAGAGTAGGTAAGAAATGGGGTGGGGTCATGATTTATGTTAAGGTTAAGTTTGAGACTCTTTAAATAGCATCCCAGCCTAATAAATCTGGCTGTGATGCTGTTTTGGTTGATCTCTTACTGGGATTTATTTATTTATTTATTTTTTTCTATTTTCTTTTTTTTTTTCTCCTCCTAGCTGCCGGTTGTCCAGGGTATCAGCCCGGTCACGGGCCGACGGCTACCACCCCCCAGAATGGCCTCAAGCCCTCTGAAGCCCCGTGGCTTACCCCCCACGGCGGGGCTACGGGATGCAAGGGGCCAGCACCCCGCAGGACCTGTATTAGGTCGGAGGGTCAGCCTGGGGCCACCTGAAGCCGCAGCGGGTTTGGCAGAGGGCGACCGCAGCCATCCATTTTTCCATTTTTCCGGGAGGCGGACGGCAATGACGCATGACGTCCCTGTCCGCCTCCAAAGTGTTCTGCGTGTGTCGGTAGCTGTGCGACTCCAGCCTCGCCGGGATCGCTCATGCTCCGAGCATCAACCCCTCCCCTGGAGAAGGAGAGCAGCCCATAGGACGCTCAGTCCTTCTCCCCAGCCGACCCTTCCAGCGACCGAGTCCATTCCGACCTAGATTGCTGGGGTACTCAAAGCGGGAATCACTCCGCTGCGCTGACGGGCCGGCTGGGATTTAATAAGTATCTCTCTGTTACTTCTATTTATTTCCCTCCATGTCTCTTAAAGCAGGATTTAGAATTGAATACTGCATTCAAAAAATCCCTCCCTTTGAATAGAGTGGATTCTAATGGGTGATTTTAACTTAAATTGGGGGTACTGAACAGAATATCGTTGTATTAGAATTGTTTCAAGATTTGGGTGTTCAACAACTAATATCACAAACAACCAAGTTTAATTATAAAACTGGAGGGGCTCTATTTTAGATTGGGTCATGATCACTCACCCCTCCAGGATTATAAGTTCTGGGGTGTTGCCTGATGGGATCAGTGACCACTGCCCTGTATTCTGTGAGTGGTCAGCTAGACAAGTACAGAGTCCTCCTTGTTACATAGAGACTAGAAATATAAACAAGCATTTGTCAATGCAAAATGTTGGCTTGCTGGAATTGACATTGGTAGTGCAAGAGTTTGAGAGATGCATAATAGGAATGACAGTGAAGTATTGAACTGATGCCAACCCCACCCCCCACCCTGCAGAGACTGACAGGCATTGGTGGTGTACCTTTGGGTCATCAGCCATAATGCCCATGCTATTTCACCTCAACCTATCCTGCAGACACTGACAGGTGTCGTGGTATGCCTTGGGGTCTTTGTGCCTTATACTCAACCCATTCCATATGGAAATACACTGAGATGGGTGCAGTATTGGAGAATGGGGTGAACATTGGGGCCAAGCACCTCGATGCCTGTCATTAACTGCAGGGTGGGGTGGAATGGCATAAGCATTATGGTCGACGCCTGTCAGTCTCTACAGAATAGGGTGTTATGGTTGAAAACCCTAACACCCTGGCCATTTGTTGGTATTTTCACTCCAGATTTTCAAAATGGGCTTTTTGTGACCCCACCTCATGACCAGTGGCACTATCATTTCTCTACTCAATCCCAAAAGATGGTTTTGCACAACGACTGCGCCATTTGGAGCCACAGGTGTGAAAACACATTTCTGGCAGGATGTGAAAAATGACAGCTGTACTGTTCATGAGGTGGTGTAAAAATGGCAATGTTGAAAAATCTGGAGTGAAAAATATGAAAAATTGGCGAAGTTACGAATGTGCGTAGAAACTGCACAATGCACACCTGTAATGCAATCATTTTTTGGAATTTTTTCACCAAATTTTCAACCTGGGCATTTTTAAACCTCTCCTCATGAACAGCGGCACTGTGATTTTTGTTACTCTGTCCCGAAAGTTGATTTCCAACAGCAACCACGCCATTCTGCACCACAGGTGTGAAAACACGTTTCAGGAAGAATGTGCAAAATGACAGCTACTCTGTTCATAAGGAGATGTGACAAAATGGCAATGTTGAAAATCTGGAGAGAAAATATTAAAAATTGGGCAAAATTATGAGCATGTGTAGAAACTGTGCAACACACACTCGTAACACAGTCATTTTTTTGAATTTTTTCACCAAAGTTGCAACATGGGCTTTTTGGGACCTCCCCTCATGAACAGTGGCATTGTCGTTTTGTTAATCGGTTCCAAAAGGTGATTCCAGGCAGCAATTGCAAAATCAGCTTTCGGGACAGAGAAACAAAATGACAGTGCATGTTCACGAGATGGAGTCCCAAGAATCCCATGTTGAAATTTGGGGCCAGAATTCAAAAAAAATGGCTGAGATATCAGCCTAAGTTGAAATCCCCCATTGCCTCTCATTGTAAAGCTTACCATCATTTCTTCAGTTCACAGTTGGGCTTTGAAGAGTGCAGATTTGTCCCGGTTCAGAGAAGATCACGGCTTCCGACCTCCAAAGGGTAAGTATGGGTGAAGGGGGTGTGTGGGGATGTGGAGTGCGTAGAGGGAGGGTGGGGATGGGAGATGGGGATGAGGGATACAATGGTGGACTGTTTTCTTGTTTGCAGGAAAAAAAAAGACAGCGAGGGAAGGTTTTCTTCATTTACAGGTTACACACACACACACACACAAAAATAGGCACACTGGAGTGGGCTCCCAGTGTGCCACAATTCTGGGGGGATGCCGACACGTAGATTGGGCACCCCAATGTCAGCAAGGCGTATAGACAGGTTGGGGGGGGCACGCATCTGACACAGGAAGTGGGCATCCCACTGTCAGAAAGGAAAGGGGGAAACTGTTTAACCAGGAAAGACACACTAAGAGGGGGGATGCTGGCACAGGGATTGCACACCCCGATGTCAGCTTTTTGGGAGTGTGTGGCAGGCGGCAGGAGCCACCATGTTATGGTGTGCCGCATAATGTGTGTGTGGGGAGGAACATGCCAACATGGGGATTGGGCACCCCGATGTCTGCTTTCTGGGGATTGTGTGGCAGATGGCAGAAGTTGCCATATGTATTGAAATGTTTCACCAGGAAAGGCACATAATGGAAGCATGCCATCTGCCAGTGCAATGATGAGCCTGTCTCTGATTGCAGCAGCTGATTTGTTTCAACTCTTTGGCTCTCTCTGAAACTGCTGCCATTGGCAGTATGCTCACTAATTGGCAGCTGAGGGACGCACCCACTAAAGCATCCCCTGCATTGGCCAACACTGACACACCTCTGAAATGTGCTACTACCACAAGATGTTGCTTGCGCGTGTGCGCAAGCCAACAGTAACAACTGAAGCCATGAATGCTGCCTGTGAGGAAGTGAATTGGACTTGTCTTGAAACCCTACAGGATACTGATGTTATGTTGGAAACTTTTACTGGTTTAATCAAATTGTAAATCAAATAGCTCCACTTAAAAAATGAGGATAAGAGCTAATAAAAGTGAATGGGTATTAAAAGACTTGTTAGCTTTAATGAAACAAAGAGATAGAGCCTGGAAAGTCTTTAAAAAAATGGTGACCAAAAGTTATTATTAAATTATAAAATGCTTAGGAACAAGTGTAAGGCATCCATTAGGAAAGCTAAAGTTGATTTCTTTAAAAATAAACAATTGAACTCTTTGGGTAACCCAAAAGAAACATGGCAGACACTTAATAACTTAATTGGAAGAAAGACTCATGATACCACAATTACACTACAGGAAGGTGATCAACTTGTTAGTGACCCCAGTCATGTGTCTAGAATGTTCTACGATTATTTTGGTGACCTGACAAGGTTTCAAGTTAAAAACAAGGCAATGGATACCTTAGAATTTTTAGATCGGGACCATAATGAAAGTCATCCCCAATTATATTTTCAAATTGTCTCCCCTGAACAGGTTGTGGAATATGTTTTAAAATATAATCCTAAACCTCAAATTGGACAAGATAAAATAGATTATAGGCTTTTGAAATTAGGAATTAATGCTTTAGCTAAACCTCTTACAACTATATTTAACTATTTCCTTTCCCCTCAGTGTTGGAAGTCAGCTCTCATAAAGCCAATCTTTAAGTCAGGGTCTAGGAATCTTGCCTCAAATTATAGACCCATATCCCTGCTGGCTCCCTTATCTAAAATTCTTGAAAGAATTGTATTTGATCAGATTCAGGCTTTTCTGTTAAAGCACAATTTATTAACAAGTTCCCAGCATGGGTTTAGATCAAACCATAATACAGAGATGGCCTTGGTGGGGTTCTCAAGCGGTATATGGAGTGCCCTAGATTTGGGGCACTCCATCGCAGGGATGTTTGTGGACCTCGCCAAGGCCTTTGATCTGGTTAACCATGCTTTGTTGTTGGAATCCTTGAGACATGTTTATTTTTTAGGGGGAAGTTATATCCTGGCTGGATAGTCACCTATCCAATAGAGAGCATAAGACTGTAATTGCTCAGAAATGCTCTGCCTCCCATTTAATTGCCTGTGGTGTACCGCAGGGCTCAATATTGGGCCCACTTTTGTTTTCCCTGTTTATGAATGCAGCCCCCTCATCCTGCTTGCACTCTAATATGACTGTATGCAGATGATGCAGTAATTTTTACATCTGGAGTTAATCCAGATAAAGCTTTATCTTTAGTCCAATGGGTTTTGATTCATTTCAAAGGTGACTACTTTCTCATGACCTGTTTTTAAACACAGGGAAGAGAAAAGCTATGGTGTTTACAGGCCCTAGGACAGTCAGGGACATCAACATTTCAATTGTGGACCTTAATGGGGACGGGATAGAATTAGTGGACATTTCAGCTATTTAGGGCTGACCCTTGATTCACACCTTTCTTTTGATCTTCATGTTAGTAAAACAGTTAAAAAAGTCCATCAGAGGTTGGGAATGTTATTTAGGGTTAGATTTTATCTTACTCCTGAATCTTGTTGATTATTGGCACACAGCCTTTTGCTTAGTGCATTTGATTATGGATTAATGGTCTACTCTGGAACAAGTGAAAAAATGTTACACAAGCTACATGTAACTTACCATAGCATCTTACAATTTATGACTGGTCTTCCCCTGAGAACTCACCGTTGTAATCTAGTGAAGGAAGCTAATTGTCCTTCTCTAATAGATAGGATTAACATGAATATGGCTACCTTTGTATTTAAAGGACTTAAAGGTATCCTCCCTCCCTCTATTCAGTCTTTCTTCATTAGATTGCAAAATTCTCAGGTAACAAGGTCACAGACTTGAGGTCTTCTTAGGGTCCCTTTTTACAAGAAAACTGTAGGTCAAAGATCTGTTGTCTACAGGGCTACAACATTTTTTAATAGTATCCCTAGTGTAGTTTCTAATTGTAGAACTGTTAGGCCCTTTAAGTATACGCTTGTTCAATGGCTTGATTCTCTTACAGATTGTACCTGTTTGCAATAGATATTGATTATTATCTGTATATTTATATGTATTTACATTCTTGTATCCTGTTTTCCTTAGTATTTCCTGTTTGACAGTATGTTTTTTTATGTAAACATGTTGCTTGTGAAAACTGGCATTTTGCTCATCTTGCTAACAAGTATACAAAATAAAAAAAGGAAAATGAAAGAAAGATGGAACTATTAGATTATGTGTTGATTATCAGAAAGTAAATGCTGTAACCATTGCAGATACCTATCCCACGAAGAACATGAGAGATGTGTTTGACACACTTACTGGAGCTCAAATATTTTTAACTGTGGATCTGAGGAACAGATACTGGCTGATACCTGTGAGAGCACAAAACTGTTGCAAGACTGCCTTTATCATACATGAGGGATTGTACGAGTTCAGTGTGTTGACTTTTGGACTAAAGAATGCACCTACAACATTTCAGAGAATGATAGATGAAGTACTACATGAAAGAGTACAAGTTTTGCTTCACCCATATGAATGATATAATCATCTACTCTAACTCAGTAGAGAAGCACTGGGAACACTTGAGAGAAGTATTCCAGATACTGAATGTGACAGGGTGGAAAAGGACCCTGTCCCAGTTGATATGGACAGAGTTTGATTGCAGGGATCTGTTCTATTCTTTCCTTTCCTGTCTTTTGTCTATCTGGTTGTGCAACAAAATTTTCCTGTGAGACCTAGGATTTGATCACCCTGACAGTCTCTCAATTCTTTGCCTCTCACTGTCTCTCAGTCTTCCCTTGCTGTTTGCCTTTTCCTCCCTTGCATATCTGCTGGTATAAAAATATATGCAGATCATTATGTGGAAATGTAACTGGTACTGGGACCCCTTTGTTTAGAAATTATATAGTGTTAATTTTTGAAATGTATATAATTATAGTTAGAGATGACTGCAAAAAGCTATTGGAAACTCAAGAGGTTACCTTAGTGCAATTTTTAAGCCTTTTGCAAAAGCTGTGGAGATGGGGCCTCAGTTCTGGGACATTGTGTTCCTGCCATCACCTGCCTGAAATATACTAGAACACCTAAGAAAAAACAGGATGCTTGTTAAGAAGGGAGGTTGGAAGGACTTATGAGACAGAGATGCAATTGCTTGAAAAAGGGACACACAGAGATTGAAGAAAAACTCTGATGGATTTTCTCTGATGATTTGGCCTTTGTAAATAGTTATACTTAACAATTTTACTTTTTATGTTACTGCTAGTAGAAATAAATACTCTTGTTGTGAATTTTACAACTGCCTTGATGACAGATGGTGTCAGCCTAAGTAGGATTTACGCTGTGCATACTCTAAGCCAGGAGTTTTGTGCATGGGTACTGAATGTAGTACCAGGGAAGCATAGAGAATGGTATGGATTTTGCAGCAGCAAGTCCAGAAGTTGTTACCAGGAGAATGGCAGTCAAACTAGCAGAGACAGAAGTACAAGCTGAGATTGTACAGCCAGCACAAGTTATGAAAAAAGAACAGGCAGTGGCAGAACCTGAAAGCCTGATGTACTTTTTCAAATGGTGGGCTATATACTAAAAAAAGATGGAGAAACAGAGGAGAGAAGAGATGCAGCAACAGGAACAGCAGAGGAGAGAAGAGATGCAGCAGATGAGAGAAGAGATGCAGTGACAGGAGCAGCGATGGCTGGATGCCTTGCAAGCTATCCAAGGCAGAGTATCTGGCACATATCCAGACGAACAACAAAACACAAGCAACTTAAAAGCTATTAAACTTACAAAGTTGTGTCCCTCGGATGATATCGCGGCATACCTGGCAAATTTTGAAAGAGTTGCCACAGCCTGTCAATGGCCAAAGCAGCAATGGACAATCAGACTGGTACCCTACCTGACAGGGAAAGCCCAACCTGCCTACAGCAATATGAACACTGCACAGTCAGAAAACTATGACCTGGTGAAAAGCAAAATCCTGAAAAGGTATAACATCTCAGGAGAGACCTACAGGCAGGGATTTTGATCTCTGAAATACAACTCAGTCGACAATCCTCGAGAAGCCTTCACCTGACTCAGAGAACTCCTGATAAAATGGCTCCAACCAGAGAGCAAAACAGTCCCACAGATCATCGACACATTTGCAATGGAGCAGTTCATCAACATCCTGCCTACAGATGTGCAGCTTTGGGTGAAAGGAACACAGACCAGAAAATGGGGAAAAGGCTGTTTCTTTGGCCGAGGACTACAAAATGGCCAGACAGATGCCACTGGTGAGGCAAACAGCCAAGCAATGGTAAGACACTCTTTTTCCCATTTAACTCCAAGTCTGATAAGAACTCTGGTGGGGGTAACAAATCTGTGCCCAAAGACATTATTTGCTATAACTGTAATAAGCCAGGCCATATTGCAAGAAACTGCCGTAGTAAGGAGAGTGGCACTGGAGCAGATTTTTCCTTAGCAAATTGGGGCAAGTACTTAACAGATGTGAAGGTGGGGATAGGACTGTAAAGGGACTCACTGATTTGGGAAGCAGACAGACCCTAGTGCATGTTGAGATGCTAGGAAAACACTGTGCAAAAGGACCAGGTACTGGTGTCATCTGCATCCAAGGGGACACTCGATACTATCCCACCACCCAAGTGACTCTGACCATTAGGGGTGTGTCACACCAAATGAAAGTGGGAGTAGTACCTAAGTTACCTGTACCTGTGATTATTGGGCATGACTTTCCAGGATTTACTGAATTAATCAAAGAGGAACTGAATGCTGCAGTTTTAGCAGCAGTGGTAACAAGAGCTCAGGCAAAGAAAATCTCAAATGGTGGGGACACTTTTCCTTTCAGTGATTTTGATTCGGAGTTTGAGCACAGCTCCAATATCTGGAAATCCAGAAAAGAAAGACAATGCCTGAAGAAACTGTGGTGACAAATGACTGATGGACGTAAGGGGTTAACATATGAAAATGCTGAAACTAAATTGATAACCGATTGTGATTTTCTTTCAGAACAAGCTAACAATATTTTTCTCCAGTGTTATTTTAAGCAGCTGGGGGTGAAACCAAAACAGGGTGGACCAATGTTTAAAAAATGTAATGGATTACTGTACAGAGTTTGGGTTAAACCTCAGACACAGGAACAGACGAAACAATTAGTTATACCACAGAAGTATTGAACAGAGTTGTTACAGATAACACATGATAGTCCTATGGCTGGTCACTCAGGGAGGGATCGCACCCTTGCCAGATTGCTGTATAGATTTTACTGGCCTGGAGTTCATGAAGATGTTGCTACCTCTTGTAATTCCTGTGCTGAGTGTCAGAAAGTAGCCCCAGTCACAAGAAAAGACAAGGTAACCCTGGTGCCCCTACCCTTGATAGATGTGCCTTTTGAGAGAATTGCAATGGACGTGGTTGGTCCTTTAGACAAAAGTAAAAAGGATGACGCACACAGTTAACTCAGAAGGCTGGAGAGTGGTTCCACCACAGAGTTTGAGGAAGAAAGCTACACAGTCATTACACAACTGTACCATATCTGGTCATATGGGAAGAAAGAAGACTGAATAGGATCAGAGCATATGAACATATGAAAATGCTAGCAGAAATAGGCCTTCTGGTCTGTCGAGTCTGCTCGATTGTGCAGCTAGCCCCTCATCTTGCAGCTGCCCCTCCCACTCCTCCCCTCCTTAAATGTATCCTCCCCCTTACTCTGTCCCATCCCCTCTTGAAACTGCCCACCATCTTACAGGTCACCACCTCCTGTGGTAGAGTGTTCCACTTGCCCACCACCTTTTCTGTGAAGAACTCTCTCCTTACCTCCCTCCTGAAACTTCGCCCCTCTAGTCTGAGACTGTGCCCTCTTGTGTCCCTTCCTCTTCTTAATTGGAAGATCCCCTCTGTTCAAGTTTTGTTCATCCCTTTCAAGTACTTAAAGGTCTCAATCATATCCCCCCATCCCTCCTCTCCTCTATGAATACATATCTAGCTCGCTCAGCCTTTCCTCATAGGGCTTGCCCTCCAATCCCTGGATCATCTTTGTCACTCTACGCTGAACCCCCTTCTACAATCTGACATCATTCCTCAGGTACGGGCACCAGAACTGCATGCAGTACTCTAGGTGTGGCCTGACCAGTGACCTGTATAGGGGGAGGACTACCTCCCTACTTCTGGAGGAGATTCTCCTCGCTATGCACCCCAGTATATTGTTGGCCTTTGCTGCCACCTTCCTACACTGAGCAGAGTTGTTCATGCTCCCCGTTATAAGTACCCCAGGTCCTTTTCCTCCACAGTGCTACCCAACTGTACCCCTCCCAAATGATAGTCCTGTAAGGTTTTCCTGGCCTGGAATGAGACAAGATATAAGACAGTATGTCCATTCATGTGCTACATGCCAAGAGGTGGAAGTCAAGTAACAATGAGTTGATGAGCCAGATGATAGTCAACCATCCAAGTGGACCATGTACTACAATTGCTACACATCTAGTTGAACCATTGCCCACAACCAACAAAGGAAATGAGTGCACATTGGTGATAGTGGACCAATGCACCAAGTGAGTGCAAGCACTTCCATTCAGGAAAATCTACACAGGTGTTATTGTAAATAAGATGGGAATAGAAACCTTCTGCAGATGGGGAACACCAAAACACACTGTGTCAGATAATGGACCACAGTTCCACTTAGAGCAGTGAGAGCAATTCTGCAGTGCTTGGGGAGTCAAGCCACTTTATACAACACCCTATCATCTGCAATATAACTGGACAGAACCAACTGGAATATAAAGTCATACCTGAGATCATACTGTATGTCCATGACAATCAGCGAGATGGGACCAGTATTTGCCCAGGATGTTAATGGCACTGAGGAGTGTAGTGTAAGAGTCTACAGGATGTAGTCAAGCACTGCTGATGTATGGATGAGAAATGATGCTACCAGTGGATAGAGAATTGTCAGGAGAACCAGAAATGGTGGTCAATATACTGGAATACAGACTTTAAGAAGCGGTATGTAGAAATACTGGAAGTTTGCCAGTAGGAGCATGGAAGATGCCTAAAAGCATCAGAAGCAGTATTATGACAAAAATAGAAAGAAAGTAACCTTGGAATGTGGAGAAATGATACTTTTGAGAAGATATTCATACTTGGACAAAGCCAATAATTATTCAAATAAGCTGGCATGAAAATGGGAAGAACAATATGTGATAGCCAAAAGATGTTCTGAGGTCACGTACCTCATCAAAGATCGATCCAGCTGCTGGCTTAGATGGGGGGGGAGGGGGGAGACCTACAGCACATCAATAATCTTTGGCAGCTTAGAGCTACAGATAGCACTGACTAAAAACGTGTTAGGATGAGCCAGAAGAAGCACAAATACAGGTAAAACAAAGCACACAGGGTCATAGTTTTCAGGCTGAGGGGGAATGTGGATTACAGAACCCTACATTCTGAGGGTACCCAATCCTAGTGGGTCAGCCTTGCCCACGTGAAATGTTACAAAAAAACATATGAATGTTAAAAGAAAATATGTATACAATTAATTATGTAGAAATGTTGTTAGAATTGTATATATGTGAACTTAAAGCAGCAAAGTTTTTCCAAGTAGTGTAGTGCTTGATCAATGCTGTTGCCCTTCAGAGGGTGACAATGTAAAAGTTATGGAACAACTGTTCCACAAAAAAGTAGTTGGGTACCTTAATTTCTAGGGGGTCACCTGGTGGGAAGTCTGGAACTGTAGGGATCTTTCCATGGTGGGAGGCCAGACCCTGTGGGGGAAAACTAACTAAATAAATAAATGAAGGGTGGTGAGTATATTAGTATTTAAGCCAGCAGGTGTATATTAAGGGGGGGGGGGATTGCCTACACCCCTTACACTCAGTGCACATTAATCTGCCATTTAACAAAAATGTTGCCTGTCGCCCTATGTAAGAAATAGTGGATATAGCAACTGCTGTATCCAAGGGTTGTAGTTTGGTTGCCCTGGCTAGTGGTTAGTTGCCCTGTTAAATGTTATTAATCCCTGGTGGTCCTGTAGCAAATGTGGGGCCAGCCTGGTAAGGAAGGAGCAAAAGCATTACTTTAAATAAATACTGTGCATGTGTTTAAATAATTTGTTTCCCCAGCAGTTGCAGAGTTTTATTTGTTTGCAGAGTGGCAGCTGCATGGCACAGAGAGTGAGGGAGAAAGTGAAGGAGCAGTGGTGGAGTCATGGCTCTGAAGCAACAGTGCTTCTGTGCTAAAAGGGACTCCCCTGTTAACAGCCGAAGGGCGGCTAGAGTGACGTGTGACCTCTGTCATGGAGCAGGCGAAGGCCTGCTGGAGCGGTTCAGAATGTGGAAAGGCACGGACAGTAAATGCACCAGGATATTGATACAGGGACTGCCAACTATTGAAACATTAATTAAATAAATGGGGCACCCAGTGTAAAGGGGGATGGGCTCTGAATGCACATACAGTGATCCAGGCATCGTGTTAAGTAGCAAAGCAGGCTGCTAGTTTGAAGAAGCACCCAAGCACAAAACATTTAATGTAAATAAGCACAAAAATAATTTATAAAATAAAGCCACGAAGGGCCAGTACTTAGTCTTGTCTACTCAAACATGTGCATTTTATGCCACATATATGTTTAGTTTTAAAAACAGAGCTGCTTAAAAGTACAGTATTACTGTATAATGAGTTAGTAATATTTAAAAAGTAAAAAATGTGCAACTTTTTTTTCTAAAAGGCACTGCCAGGCTATTTTGAGTTGGAATTAAACCAAACTTGTCATACTTGTAGTTTGGAAGGTGGGCTATCTTGTAAAATAGTTTTATCTGTTAACAAGTTCAGGAAGAAGGGGTTGCTGACCTGTTTAGGTGGAGTAGTCTGGAAAGAGTATCTGCAGCCCAGAAGCCATGCTGGCAGGCAGGGAAATTGAAGGAGGAGCCAGGAGAGGATGTATACTCTTGGGCAGGAGTCATTACTGGAGCCCTCGGGACAGCTTCTGGAAGGAGTATCAGACCTCAGATGAATATGTAATTTGTCTGAGCACAAGAAAAAAGGAAATGTTAATTTAAAGGGAAATGGCTTAGTTTAAGTGGAAATCTTATCTATGTGTAGTGTGAGAGCGGACATATTGAACGACCACTTCTGTTCAGTACTCACGAAGGAGGGGGTAGGAAACGGGCCCTTGATAAAAGAAAAGGGCATAAAGGGTTGGAAGGTAGCATTAGCCCTTTCACAGTGGAAAAAGTCCTAAGAGAATTGCAATAGTTAAAAGTAGACACGGCAATGGGTCCAGACGGGATGCACCCCAGGTTACTAAGGGAGCTCAGTGAGGAGCTGGCTGCACCTCTGACGGCCCTGTTCAATCTGTCACTGGAAAACAGGGGATGTGCCAGGGGATTGGAGGAGGGCAGATGTGATCCCACTCCACAAGAGTGGAAATAGGGAGGAGGCAGGGAATTACAAGCCTGTCAGCCTGACTCCGGTAGTGAACAAAGTAATGGAATCAATACTGAAGGGAAGGATTGGAGAATACCTTGTTACCAGTGGTCTACAAGATCTGAGGCATCATGGATTCACAGGGGGGAGGTCCTGCCAGACAAACCTGATTAAGTTCTTCAATTGTGTGACAAAGGAAGTCGATCAGGGAGGGCGGTTGACATGGCCTATTTAGATTTCAGCAAGGCCCTCAACACTCTTCCACATAGAAGGTTAGTAAGCAAACTTTGTAGCCTAGCAGTGGGTCCTAAAATAGTAAAATGGTTGGAGAGTTGACTTAGTGGTAGGAGCCAAAGAGCAGTGGTAAATGGGGTACATTCTGGGAAGGGCAGGGTGACTAGCGAGAGCCGTAGGGGTCAGTGTTGGGCCCGGTCCTCTTCAATGGTTTTATTAGCGACGTTGCAAAAGAACTACAGGATGACACAAAACTCTGCAACAGAGTAGACAGACCTGGGGGGGGGGAGGGGGTTCAAAGAATGAGGGAGGATCTGAAGAAGTTGGAAGAATGGTCATGAGTTTGGCAGCTGAAATTCAACACAAGAAAGTGCAAAATCATTCACTTAGGGCACAGAAATCTGGAGGCAATGTATGAACTTGGAGGGAAAATTTTAACAGTCACAAAGTAGGAAAGAGACCTGGGGGGTTATCATTGCCGATGACCTGAAGGTAGCTAAACAGTGCGACAAGGCAGTGTGGAAGGTTATCGGAATGCTGCAATGCATAGGGAGGGGTATCACAAGCAGAAAGAGGGAATTAATAATACCCTAGTATAGATCGCTGGTGAGACTCCACCTTGAGCACTGTGTACAGTTCAGGAGGCCCATCTCCGAAAGGACAAAGATAGGGTAGAGGCCATGCAAAGAAGCACAACTAAAATGATGCAGGGCGTCAAAAGCACTATGAAGAAAGGCTAAAGGATTTAAATATGTACTCCCTAGAAGACAGAAGGGAACAGCGGGATATGAGAGAGACATTCAGTTACCTCACAGGCATAAGCAAGGTACAGGAAGGGAGCATTTTCCAGAGAAAAAGATGCTCAAGGACGAGGGGGCACACTATGAAGCCGGAGGGGGGAGGCTCAGAGGAAACGTGAGGAAGTACTTCTTCATTGAGAGGGTGGTGGATGCTTGGAACATCCTCCCAGTAGAAGTAGTAGGGGCTAAAATGGTCACAGGATTTAAGAATGCATGGGACAGGCACAAAGGAATCTTAGAAGCAGGAGGGATATAAGCTGGAGACCAAGCAGGGTCTGCAGTGATGATGTAGGCAGGGAAATTAGGCAGACTAGGTGGACCAAGTAGTCCTTATCTGCATCAACTTCTATGTTTCAATGTTTCTATGAGAGTTAAACAACAGAACAAGCTGTTATTTTTCCACAGGGTGTAAAACGTTTTAATGATACCTTAACCAAATATGTAAATAGGAAATACTGAAGAAAACCAGAAATGTGAGCTTTCTTATGGAGAAGGTGTGAAGATGATTACATTTTATTTTGAGGTAATTGTATTGTATTTCATGCAATGTACAATAATACTGAATCCAAGTTAATGGAGCAGAGTAGGCTCGGAATTTTCAGAAAGGCAGTTGAGAATTCAAATTTGGGATTCCATTGTGGCTCATCCTGCTACAGGATTCCAATGTAGAATCAAAGCTGATTGGTGCTGACGATTGGAACAGGGTCCTGTCCACTCAGTGACCAGGATTTGGTAGGAATGGAATATTTAGGGAGGTATAAAAGGAGCTGCACAGCTCATTTATGGGTAGATCGAGCAGGGAGACAGACTTGAAAGGACTGTCCTGTCCAGAGGGAGTTCAGCCTATTGAGGCCTACCCATAGTTGGGGCTTGGGGGACTAGCCCTCATTTAAGTATTGTAGACTATAGGGGATCACCTTTCTCCCAGTGTTACTGATAGTGGAGCAGTAAAGTGAGAATAAGGACAGAATAGAGTAGCCTGCTGCTTTGAGTGACTGTTTTTGTCAAGTGTCTTCAGCTGCATCCAGCAAGTTTGTATTTGCCTCAAGCAACCAGGTCCTCTTCCAGGATCAACAGCATCACATCCACTGCCATCTCCAGAGGGGCTGAATTGCCAACATTTTCCAGCAATTTAAGAAAATGGTACAGAAATGTTTTTTTCATTGTGGGACTAGTCCAAGAGGGACTGCCTTCTACTGCATTGAATCCTGCAATACCTATAGCTTCAAGGACTACCATCCAGCAATTGAAGGGCTGAATTCAGACACTGAGGGAAGAAATATATTGTGAATGCCATAAAGTAATTGTTATGTAATGTGAAGTGAATGCTATTGTGAAATGCCTAGAGCATAAGTGAATAATAATAAAATAATAAAACTTTATTTATTAAGCGCCTTTCAAGTGCCAAGGCGCTGCACAAAATAAGTATAAAACAAGCCACGTAAAAAACAGATCACAACTATCTGAAATATTAACAATATAAAACAGCAGACATATATAAAATCAGAGTAACAGCTCTCTCAAGTCATGTAAGCTTGAGTCCAAAGATGGGTTTTAAGTTCGCGTTTGAAAATCTCCACAGTCATGCATTCCCTAAGCTGAAGAGGCAGAGAATTCCAGAGGGTTGGGGCAACAAACATAAAAGCCCGAGCCCCAGACAATTTTAAAATAACCCTCGGAACCTCTAGCAACCCCTCGTCAGCCGAACGGAGCTGATGGACAGGGATATAGGGAATCAGAAGCTCTTTCAAGTAGTCAGGGCCAAGTCCATGCAGGGCTTTGAAGGTCAAAAGACCTACTTTAAAAGGTGATCCGCCACTGTATAGGCAGCCAGTGCAGATAGTGCAGGACAGGGGTAATATGCATCCTTCTCGATGCCCTTGTCAGCAACCTGGCAGCAGCATTCTGCACTAGCTGCAAGCGGTGGATATCAACCCCAGGAAGCCCCAAGTAAAGGGAGTTGCAGTAGTCAAGGTGAGAGGTCACGAAGGCATGGACCAACACAGGTAAATCACAGGACGGAACCAAGTGCTTCACCCTGGCAATGTTCCTAAGATGGTAAAATGCAGACTTAACGACTGCTGACACCTGATGACGAAGGGTCAGCCCGTCGTCAAGTACAATTCTCAGGTTACGCACTCATTCTGAGATAAGGAGCTGATCTCCCCCCCCAGGAATAAACCAGAAGGCAGATCAGACCTCAACCCCTCGATCCTGCAACCTGGGTCCACCACCACAACCTCAGTCTTTCCGGAGTTCAACTTCAGCCAGCTCGAATTCATCCAGTCATGGATTTCAGCGAGGCAGTTATTAAATACTGAGAGAGCACTATCCTGGTCGGGTGCAAAAGACAGGTAGGGCTGGGTATCATCAGCATAGCAGTGAAACCTCAGCCCGTACCATCTTGCAATGTCTCTGAGGGGCAGCATGTACACTGTAAACAACATGGGGGAGAGCATCGAGCCCTGGGGAACCCCACACTGCAGAGAGACAGGGTCAGAGGAAAAATTCCCCGACACCACTCTCTGTGTTCTCCCAGAAAAAAAAGAAGAAAACCATCTGAGCACTGTGCCAGCCAATCTGCAGATGGTCCTCAGGCATTCGAGCAAAACCCCATGGTCTACAGCGTCAAAAGCTGAAGAAAGATCAAGGAGAACCAAGATAGAATGGTGTCTCCGATCTCTTCCCATCAGATCATTGAGCACCCGAACCAGAGCAGTCTCAGTACTATGCCTGTTACGAAAACTAGACTGGAGAGGTTCATAGATATTATGGATGGTCAGGTGGTCCTCCAGCTGGATTGCCACTACCTTCTCAATAACCTTTCCTATAAAGGGAAGGTTAGAGATAGGTCTGTATTTAGCAAAAACATCTGGGTCCAAGGAAGCTTTCTTCAAAAGGGGAGTAACCACCACTTCTTTCAAGGAGTGAGGAGACTCACCCAATTCTAAGGAGCACCAGAGTATTTGAGCCAGAAATGGGCCCACAATCTCAACACACCCCAAAATCAGGGAGGTTGGACCCGGATCTAAACTACAGCACGTCGGGTGCATCCCCTGGAAAATTCTCATAATATCCTTGAGCTTCGGCTGGTCAAAGGAACTCCAGGAAGCCCAGGGTACTGTGACTGAGCACCGACCAACAGCATCCCCCATAGAGTGTGTCTGTTGGATCACTGATCTCATGTCAGCCACCTTATTCGCAAAGAATTGAGCAATCTCATCACACTTCTCATGAAAAGGCTTGTCGGAGCTGGAGACAGGCTGGGTTGCACAACCTGTCCACAGTTCTGAAAAACTGGGCTGGTCGATTCTGAGCGACAGCGATCTCCCTGGACAGGAATTCTGCCTTCTTACGGGAGATCTCTGATTGGTAGAGCTGATAATGCCCCTCCAAACTAAGGCAGTTGGCTTCTAAGGCAGATTTCTGCCAGCAATGCTCTAACCATCGTCTCACATGTCGCAGCTTCCTCAAGGACCCATCAAACCATGGGGCCCAAGGACGGAGAGAGAGGGGATGAACATGGACAGGAGCAAGTAAGTCGAGAGCCGAGGAAATGGCCTGATTATAAGCCAGAGCCAATGACTCCAGACCATTGCTAGCAGCCGGAAACTCTGAGAGGTTCAATACCGCCATAAGGTCTTCAGGGCACACATCCTGCAAAGGGCGGTATCAAACCATCTCCACAGGGGCAGACCTACGAAGGGGAGCAGAAAAATTGAAGCCCATGGTGTAATGATCAGACCAACTGACTGGTTCCACCACCAAATTAGGGGCCTCAATCCCCAGGAGAAAAATCAAATCCAAGGAGTGACCGTGATTGTGAGTAGCCAAAGAAACAATCTGTGTGAAACCCAGTGATATCATAAGCTGGAGGAAGTGCTGACCAAAAACTGAGAATTCTTCATCGACCCAGGCATTGAAGTCACCCAGAACCATCAATCTGGGTGACTCCAATGCCATGTCGGCGATGAAGTCTGCCACTTCCTGCAGGAATCGTCCCTCATCCCCTGGTGGACGGTAGACGAGAGCTATCCTGCAACCCACACCGGCTACTACTGTACACTCGAAGGATTCAGCTTCCTCAACTGGAACACTCGTGAGCCCCAATCTGGTCTTAAAACAGACCGCAACAGCCCCCCCTCCCCGCGATCCAATCTCGGGCGGTGAATCACTGAGTAGCCGGCTGGAACTGCTGCCTTCAAAATAAAGTGTATAAGCAATGCAGAGTTAAGTATTTCTGTGTTAGATACCAAGGAAGGGTATCTGGTGATAAGGGGCGAATGGGCTGACTGAGATGGGTATAAGCTTAGTAGCCACTTCACGCTCTTAAAGCAAATAAATTGAATATGCAGTGACTGAGGTCCAAGGGGTGAACTTGTGCTAGGTTAGTATTAAAGTAACAGGAGGGCTGGTGGGTGTGGAATAATCTCCAGGGGTTGCAGGTACAGACATGTTGGAATATAATGTGTGAGTGTATTAATGCTCAAGGTATTTGTTCAGTTCAGAAGATTATTTGCTAAAGTGTGCGTTGTTGCTAATTGCAATGGTTTCCTATGCATGCTGTGTTTGTAAGTTGGCAGAACAGTTTAGTAAATTATAGCTTAATTTTCACTTGGAAATTGTGTCAGAGTTTTGCTTTAAGGTTTTCTGAATCTCACATTCCTGTGGTCTCCCTGGTCAGAGCACCTTTCTTGCCCACACAGCTTCTATAGCTATCTGATTGGGAAGGTAACCTGAAGGTGTTCTTACGTGTACCCAAATCAGTGGCAGTAGGTGGGAAGATAGGAAAAGAACATATTAGTGATGCAACTCTGCTTTTACTTTCCCTGTGTACTGTGCACTTGGTAATACAAAATTAGCACCCAATGTAATGCGTCTGCTGGCTGAATCCACGTTGTGTGTGTGTTTGTGTTATAACCTGGTTAGTACTGTAAGGCAGGTTGAATCTTGAACCCGACCATGAGTCAAGACCTTAAGATCCCTTTGTTTAGATTTTACCCTCCACACATCTCAGGAGCCACAGGACCCCTCTTATTCCTCACTAATCACCAGTGGGTGAGGTTATACCTTGGGATAGAGTCTTTCTTACTCTGTTCTGAATTTACCAGATCTCCCACCTTGCTATGAGCTTTGAGTTCACACATAATAAATGCCACCGAAACATCTGTTAAGCTAGTGTGAAGGAGGCAGTACCACAGTGGGAGTTTCAGGCTCCCCTGTTTGACCGCCAACCTGACTCTGGACACCTCACATCAACCAGCTCCTTACTGTCACCGAACTGTGTGCTGGGCACTGATGCAGCAGTGCATACCTCTGCCTGCACTCTGGCAGCAGTTACCAATTGCTCCATACCCTTTGCTGGAGTCCTGCACTCTGGCAGCAGTTGACAACTGTTACATACCCTATACTGGAGGCAGCATCTCCAATGCCACGGGGTCTGTATGTGGGACTCCCCATACAAATAACAGGCATATCTCCCACCTGGGTTAGCAGCTCAGTCTCTCTCACCAGGTCTCTCACCATCTTCAGCACAGTTCAGAGCTCCTCTAAGGAACGGGACTATAATAACCCCTGAAAAAGATAAACACCCATCTTCAGAGGGGCCTTCAATGTGCTGCAAGGTAATCAGGATCTTCCCTGGGGGGACAGACCCCTAGTTTACCAACTGCCTCCCTTATGCTCCCAGCAGAAATTAATGGCGACCTACACTAAATGGCCTTCAGAGTCCATGGACCCTGGAGTCATCACTGCTGTCACAGTGTTCCTTGCCTCCTCAGGCTGTCTGGCAAGCGATCTGAGGCAAGGATGCCCCAAAGGTACACCTGTACCCCCCTATCACTCTGCCACCATCAAAACAAACAAACAAACAAACAAACAAACAAACAAACAAGCAAACATCTTGACAACACTCAACACCCAAGTGGCATTCTAAGCACCACCTAGTGGTTGTCAGATGCTATACCAATCAGTAGACTCCGTGGTCTGGTGTATTAGTAATCAATCCCTCTCCCGCTGCTGGCAGGACAGGGTTGTCACATTTGTACTTCGAAAATTTCGGGGGTGGGAGTTGAATTACTGGGTACTGCACTAGTGGTCCATGAAAGTGACTTATTGGTAAGACACAGACCTGATCCCAGGGGTACCTCTAACATGTAAGACCCCTGTAGAGTGGACATCCTCCCAATTTCCTTAGAGTTAGGGACACTACCACCTTACAACACTACCGGGTCACTGGAGTTGTTAATTTTATCCTTCACTAGTAAGAGGGAATGTTTCTATCCAGGTATTAGAAATAGCCTGGTGACTGGTCAGTATAACCCTCATAGGGATCGGATGCTGTATCTGCCACCTCCCCATTGTGGTTGCCCTTCTTGAAAGCCCCAAACAACAGCAAGCAGGTCCTTCAATTAGTTCACATTTTATGTAGACACTAATAAGCTCCAGGGAAAGTCTCATTAAGTGCAGTGGTTAAACTGAAAAAGTTTTGGTGAGGAGCTTTCACACTTAGATATCTAGATGGTGGAACTGTCCTACAGTAATCAGTGAGACAGAGGTGGTTGAACTGTTATGCAGTTTTTAGGGTTGCAGTGGGTGGAGCCCTGCAGGCGTCCTGTGACCGGAAAAGGGGTGATTTTTCCAAATAAACAGCAGCGCGGAGTTGCCTCACAGTTGCCTCTGCATCCATGAAGCTCTCCATGCTGTCCATTAGCAGTTGCAGAGCACTATTTTTTTGCAGTTGGAGGTCACAGCGGAACACAGCACAGTCTGTCGTGTCTAAGATGGCTGACAACCACTATTGCCCTTATATCGCGATAGTGCACTTAATAAATTGTTGGCCATCTTGATCATGGCAGATTGTGCGGAGTTCTGCTGTGACCTCCGTTTCTTTTTTTAAAATATTTTTTACTTCTCGGCTACCCAGCCCTCCCTCTCAGCACCCATCTCCCCACTCCCTCCCAGAAACGTAACAGTCACACTGGGGGGTGCCCAATCCCCAGAGCAGGAATCCTTGATATGTTTCACTGGGGGTGCCCAATCTCCCAGTGCAAACATTTTCTGTCCGTTCCCCCCATCCCATTTTTTAACCCCCGCCCAACCGACCCTCCCTCTCAGCACCCACCACCCCACTTCTCCCCCAGAAATGTTAGAGAGACACTGCGGGTGCCCAATCTCCCAGTGCAGGTATCCTCTGTCACTTTTTTTCACCTTGTGAAAAGAAAACTGTCCATCGATGTCATTTGCACTGTTACAGTCCCCCCCCCCAACCTGACTCTCCCACTCAGCACCCACCACCCCACACCCCCAAGCCCTTACTTACTCATCAGGGGTCCAATGCTGTAATCCTCTCCAGATCACAAACATGTTTTCTTTCTTTAAAGCTGGACTGTGAACCGAAGAAACAGGTATGCAGTTCAATGTATTTCAATAACTTAGCGGCATAGCCTGGCAATTTTTGAATATTTTTGTCCCAGATTTTCAACATGCCTTTTTTGGGACCCCACCTCATGAACATTAGCACTGACATTAGGTAAATCTGTCCCGAAAGGTGATTTTGCAGTCGCTGTGTGAAATCACCTTTCAGGCAGGAGTTGAACATTCCCTGCTAAGCTTCTCAAGTTGATATGTGCTGATTATACTTAAATAAGAATATCTCAAAGAAAGAATAGAAATTAATGAATAATACTTGACACTGACATTTATTTTTGGTAACATAAGAGTAAGCAAAAAAATGAAGATATGAAGCAGGGTATGAATGCAATGCACACTTCACAATGCAACACAACTTATCACAACTCATTTTAGAACCTACCTGGTTAAACCTTAAATCCGGTAATCACTCCCTCATCCCTGGTCACGTTATATGTACTCAATCCTCTAAAGGCAAGTCGACTGACGGTCTAGACCCCAAACTGTTTTTTCTGTCTGCTCCTGCTATCTCAGCTCCACTGTTCGACGTTCTTAACCTTTCCTTCACTACTGCCTCCATTCCAGCAGTGTGGAAGCATGCTGTTGTTCTTCCCCTTCAAAGGCGGTGACACTACTATACCTGTAAATTATTGCCCTATCTCTCTTCTTCCTATGCTTGCAAGCTTCAGCAACATCTGGCCCTCTCTCAACTCTCTTCCTACCTTGGTGACTCTAATTTTTTCACCCTGTTCCAATCTGGGTTTAACCATTCCACCACCTCCCTAATTAGACTCATTGACTCCATCTTCTCAGGGGTGGATAGTGGCCAAACCACCTCTGCCATTTTTGTTGACCTAGCAAAGGCTTTCAACACCATCTCCCATTCCCTACTCCTAAATACCCTCTCTGCTGCAGGTTTATCCGACTCTGCCACCAAATGGTTCAGTGCCTATCTGCTAGGTAGAACCCAGTCAGTTAGAATAGCTGACTCCACTTCCCCTCTGCTCGCCATTAGCACTGGTGTACCACAGGGGTCTGTGTTGGGCCCTATCCTCTTCTCCATATTTCTCAATGACCTACCCTCAGTCTGCACATCCACCTCCTTACACATGTACGCCGAAGACATGGTCCTCTTCACCTATGGCCAGTTCCCTGCCAGTGTAGCTACCAGACTCTAGCACAGCTTCAATAAAGTTCAGCTCTGGTTTAGCTCGCATCAGCTCTCATGCAATGTCAAGAAGACAGTCTCAATGCCCTTTGGCACTAGGCAGAGACTTTTCAGGCTCCCCTCTCTTCCATCCTTCCATACCCATGACGGGACAGTCCTTGAGGACACAACTTCCTTCAGGTACCTTGGGGTGTGGCTGGACCAACACCTCAACTTCTCTGGTCATGTTGTTGCAATCCTGAAAAAGCTGCGCCCCAAGCTCGGCACCTTATACAGGAACTGTAGTAGCCTCCCGCTACTGGCCAGACGTAAACTTGTCCAGAAGATGATTCTACCTATTTTCATTGCTGTGAAGTAGTCTACAGTGCTGCTCCCAAGTCTACCTTATCAAGATTGGACTCTCTCTCTCTCTCTCTCTCTCTTTAATTCCTTCTGCCGCTTTGCTTTGGACGCTCCACCTCTCACTCACCACTGCAGCCTCCACCACTCCCTGCCTTTTCCATCATTAGAAAACTAATGCCACCTCCATTGTGCAAAATTTGCATCTAAATTTTGGTTTGTCACCCTCCCCTCCTGTCTGGCTTCTTCTCTTCTCTTCTCTCCTCTCCCTCCCCCCCGCTCATGCCCTTAGGTCCTTTGACTCCCGCCAAATGTTAGTCCCTCGTTGGCTGACCACTGCAGGTCAAATGGCCTTCTCGTACCACTTCCCTGAACTATGGAACTCTCTCCCACACCAAATCTGCCACTCATCCTCTCCCTACTTCATCTCTACAGCCCTACATAATTTCCTCTCCATAAATTGTACCTGCGGTTAAGCCTTTCATATCTGTGTCAACCCCCTAGCTCCCCCACTTCCTTCTATCCCTACAGTCCCCTCCTGCTGAGCCAGCTCGGTTCCTTTTACACCCTCTGCCTTGTTTAAGAGATACTACAGCACAGGCACTTACTGCTGACAAGTATAAATTATTTGGATTCATTCTCAGGGTGCACGTTACTGGATGCTTTGCCTCTCTCTTGGGTTCTTCAGCACCGATACATGGCATATGCCTTTACTGTATAATGGTATTTTGCCTATGTTCTGTATGATTTGTATATTACTGTTGACTGTACATATACTCCCCCGTACTCTTTCCACCAGGACACACCGTGAGACGAGCAACCCTGTTGTTCAGTGTGCCCTTCCTGGTGAAACATTTCAATAAATAAATTAAACATATTGAATACTGTAAAATGACACATAGCAAAGCTAATAGTAGATACAATGGTTCAGGCTAACTTCATCCAAGTATATGGTGTGAGACTGTATGATGTGTATCGACTCCCTTTTATCTGATTTATCTGGCACATATGATGTATGACAATCTTTGTTTTGTGTCAATGTAAACCAATAAAATTGTTTAACTTAAAAAATCAGACAGTTGAGAGGTATGGTTTGAATAAGCCAATGACAATCACTTCGGAACATACCTCTCAACCTTTTATCCCGTAAATGTGGAACATTGCCTCTCAAAATGTGGAACAAATGGGCAAAATGTGGAACACTTAATCAAATCATTACCTAAGAGGCTCAGAATGCTGTTAAAATGTTTGCCTTTATGTTCAGAAAGTCTGTTATTGGGAAAGCTGCAGCACGTGGAGAGCGCATCAAACCTCCTCCACTGCCCTTCATATTTTACCATAGACGGGGAACCTAAACACATAGAGCACACTACTTGAATGATGGCGACTGCTTCATAGAGATGGTTTCTCCGCTCGACAGTAAGCTGTCAACTTCTCCCTGAGGACTCTCTAATATGAAGGGAGCATCAAATAACTGCCCATAAAAGTCCTGTATTCACTCCTATACACCAATTACATTTTCACAAAGATGGGTCTGTCTCTTTTTAGCACTAAGCTGTTTCTTAGCCACAAAATATACAACCCCCCTGACTTAAAGCAAAATCTGAATCCAGATACATTGGCTTGATGATGGGTTTTGTGTTAATAATATAAGAGAAAAAACTTCCTGCAGTTTTATTTTATCCCTTCTAAAATGTATTAAAACCTTTCTTTGTTTTTCTGACATTACCTCTTAAAGGGATGAAATAAAGGAGAGGTGCAAAAATCTAATCAAGGGATAATCAATGTTCTGAATATTCTGAGCCTGTTAATATAACTGAGGTATCAAATCAGCCCCCATTCACAGTGGAGCTTGTTTTCTCTAGATAAAGTTTTTATCAAATGTCCCTATGGGGGGGGGGGGGGCAGAAATGAATGGAGGTAAAAAGAGGGAAGTATGGATTTGTTATTTCACTCAACGGGGCTTTAAAATTAAAATAAAATTATCGAAGTGTAACCAGTGGGTTACCCCAGGGATTGGGTTGATGGTATTTTTGTGTTATTAATGCTGTGCAGTGTCTCCATATGTAACCTCTTACCTGGGACCTGGGTTCGGGGAGAAAACCGTTGCTCAGTATTTTGGCTAGGTTTGACTTCTAGTCAGGGGCACCCAAGTAACTCCGGACACAGAAAGCAATAACTGTAATGTGCAAACCAGGAGTGGCATTCTAAAGTGTTGCCTTTATTCACAACCAACAGAATAACAAAGCACAGATGGACCCCCACGGGGCTAGACTCCTGGTAATGCAGATTTATGGAGATCAGAACACATCCTCTTTACACACTGAAACCCTCAGGTTTAGAAACACTCTGGGCACTCAGCTCTAACTCAACTCTTTTTTGGTTTCCCTGGCTTGGCTTCCTTGGCGGCCCTCTGGACTACCTTCCTTCCATGGTTCGGCTCCCTGCCAGCCCTTTGGACACTTTCCATATAGCGTGGAACATTTCTTGGTGGCTTCCTAAACCACCTCTGAGCACTTGTGGCTCCATCAGAGAATCTTCTTCATCAATCCCATGTCTGGGTACTTTCTTCAGGCACTGGCCAAGTACTTGAGAGAAAGCAACAGGTGTCCCAAAACAAACCCGTAGAGGTGAATTTGGTTACTACTGATGGGGGTCTCCCACCTCTTGCTCCCATAATTCATACCTGGCCATTTCTCTGGACTTTAACACCTCATCCTTGAAAACACTTTACTGTATAGATTCTCTTTAAATGTATGTCACATTTAATCTACTGTTTCTTCCATCCCACTTGTGCTGAACTTGAAACATACTTAATGCGTGGCTGTGTCCATTTCTCTGGACCCCCACAGAGTTAAGCAGTCCAATTCCCACAACTCTTATGTAACCCCCCTGCAAATGGGGGTTCCCAAAAGACTTCCAGGAGCTTGCTTGAATGCTCCAAGCCTGAATAGTGTTTGGCGTTTAAGCCATTTATCAGTGAGTGTTTTTAGAACCTCTGGTACTGTCTCTTTAAGAGCTATCTGCTTGCAGACATAATTAGTTTGTATGGGGACTGTGTGTTTCTTCTCTGAGTACCACTCGAGCTGCTGCAATTCACTTCATTTTGCAGTCACTAGGAGTGCAAAGGGAACCTATGTGAAAGATGTAACTGTTTGCCAGAAATTATTTAAGTAATAATGAAATTACAGTTTGTCTAACCTGCTTTCTTTGCAGTCAGAACTGTGTCTACTAGTTCCCCATTCTAGTTTTGAACTGCTGAACTGGACCAATCAGTGTGGGGTAAGCTAGCTCTAAAATGGTGCCTTGGACGAATCAGAACTTGGACTCATAATCTGAGCCAGCCACAAGAGGATTGTATGAGCAGTGACTCTGGGAGATGTAGTTTAGACTTCAGCACCTTTTTGGACCAACAGCAGCAGTCTATTGTGAGTGACAGCCAATCCAGTCAAGAACTGGGAGGAACTCAAAGGAAGTGCCCGGTTTTGTCGGTTGGAGTTTCAGTTGAGCTTTGGCAGTGAAGAAGGAAGGAGCCCTGTGCTTTTTCAGTGTGCAGTTTAGTCAAAAACGTGTATAAGGCCCAGAGTTCGGTCTGCAGCTTGTTAGGACTGAATCCGTCCTGTGAAAAGAATCAAAGGATCTCTGAAGAGTAGAAACCAGGCTCACCCTGTAGAAGACTGGAGGAATTGCTGAAAATTGCACTCGGTCTGTCAGGAACTGAATCTGCTGTGTGTTCTCCGGGTATTGTGCAGTAATTGTGATCGGGATACAGATGCAGCCTGCCTGGTATAGTGCTTTCTTTTATATGGATGTGTGAAGGTTTGTGTACCTCAAGTGAGCCCTGCTGACATTGAAGGACCCTATCTTATTTGGAGGTCGTGAGTACTAATTCAGGGTCTCCCTGTTGAATTGCCACATTAAATCCAAATGGAATTACTGTACTGCTGACTGTTTAATTCTCCTTTTCTCTGTGTGAAAGGGCCCTACCAGCTGCCACGGTTTGGACTAGCCACTAGGGCTTGGGTACCCAGGGACAGTAACTGATAGGGATAGGCTGTGCACAGAGCCATAAGATGAATTATTAGAGTGATAAGCTAATTAACCTGATTTCCCCTGTCCTTGTTATATCCCCTAAATAAATCAGAGCTGCTTGTTTCAGCAAAGTTATACTGCCTGAGGTAATTGTCTATGTTAAAGTACTGTACTGTGATTGTTGCACTGTATCTTATTTCACAGGAGGTCCCAGTGCCGAATCAGTCCTGGGGGTAAGTGTATACTGTGAAGGTAATTCTGATATATTGTGTGGGCCACTAGTGGGAAGAAAGGGGGGTTGCAGTGTCCCAGAGGGCTGTGACCAAGTTAGTTTAACTATTGCAAACCCTGACCTCTGGGTGGAGGCACCCGCCATTGGATCCAGGCCCCTCAACCTGTTAGTGGCAAATCAGGCAGGGGTAGTAGCCCCTGGGATAGCGCCATCTAGGGGTTACACTTAAAACTGTACATGGCTGTCTTTTCTTGACCCCACAGTAACAGTCTCTTAACTTTATCTTGTCTCAGGTGAAAACACATTGGCCCTTTATCAGAGCAAACTCACCCCTTGGTTGCAGGTGCCCCACAGGCTTTTTCTCTTCAAAGAAATCTCAACAAACATCTGGTGCCTCAGCACGAACCTAGATTTAGGCAGCTATTTCTCCCCCCCCCCAGCCGGACCAGGGGATTTGCCCCTAGAAGTAGGCAGAATCCTTCCCCCCCATCCCTGCAGGGATGGGGCCCTGAACCTTTGTAAGCGGTCTCTACCACTTCACTTGGCTCTTCTTGTGCTCCTCTTCAGGTGAGAATATACACCTCAACAAAAATATAGCTCTTTGTCTGAGCTGAGGGCTCTGAGGGCCTGCAGCTGCAGCACACCTCCTCCCTCTTCATCACTCAACTACAGACTACTACTAACTGACTTCAAATTCCCCAACATTTTATCCTAACTTCCCTAGCTGCAACATTCCAAAGTGGCTTATGCAGCTGCGACAGTTCTAAAATGATGTCATCCCTCAGTCTCAGCTGAGACTCGGAACAGAGAGAGACAGTGTGAAATCCATTTAACTGGAATTTCACAAGCTGCCTTCCCTGCCTGCCACTAGATCTAACTGGGATTCTTGTAACCCCAGGTAACTGGGGGTTACATAAGTTTTTTCAGGAGGAGCTAACAGACAAAAAGATATACTGTAACACTGTCTCTGCTGTTATGCTGTTTATACTGTTACAATGTTAAATGACTTTAAATGCTTATATGTTTAAATGGCAACCTATTATTCCTTAGCAATGTGTCACTGATGTGTTTACTACAGCCACACAGAGGTTTTTGCACTAAAAAGAATATGGGAATTTTCTCTAGCCTGCCCTATTTATATCCCGAATACCGACGTTGTTGGGTCTGTCATGTAGCCTAAACCTGACAACGCAACGCCTCTCTTATATAGCTATCATTTTACCTCTTAACACAGAAATATGGGATACTGTGCCATCATGAGGTTCTGGTAAAAGTTTCTACAATAAGGATGGGGGGGCAGTTACTCTTAGCCACAAGGTTTATTTACGCAAAAACAACAGAAAGTCTAGATTACCAGGCAGAGAGCAAGAACAGTGTAAGTGTTATTATGCACTATACTCTGTTTCCTGTTCTCACACTATACAGAATCTTCCAGTCTTAATCAACAATAGCTCAATAGCTCACATGGGTTCTCACAGGGGGCTTTGGCTGAGACCTTCTCATCCCTCCAACACTCTCTGAGAACCCCAAAGTTTTTGTTGACAAAAGAGCTTTGAAAATCTGAAATTGAGCAAGATAATACCAATATAACACATGGGTACGAGACGCCCATTGGCTATGGCACTATTTTGTGACAAGATTGAAGTGATTGAAGAAAAACACAATGTGATACAAGTAGTTAAAGATGACTGTGAAGCCATAAACTTAGAGGTACACAATAGGGCAGAATGACGCTTAGAGATGGGTTGGGAGGGCTAGCTAGAATCTGAACCTGCTACGTTTTGCCATTACAATGCACATACTCAGCATTACCACCGTAAGAAGCTAAAATGACAGACTTAAGACTACTCAGCTGGAATGTGAGGGGGGCGAACTCTCCAATAAACGTAAGCAGGTTCTGACCCAGCTCAAAAAACTAAAAACACAAGTAGCACTACTGCAGCAGACAAAGCTCTCTAGGGATGAGTCCATTAAGCTAGTTAGGGAATGGGTAGGTCTGGAAGTCCACTGCCAAGCAAAAGCAAAATGAGGAGGGGGCTTGATTCTTATTCATATAGCTTTAACATGGAATCTGATGAAATCTAAACATGATGATGAAGGCCGATGGATACTAGCCCTCTTCCAGACAACTCAAGGTCCACTTGTGGTAGGAAACCTGTATGCCCCTAACACTGTTGCCCCCCAATTCTTTCATGATCTAGTAGCGCAGACAGCCTCTTTTAATGACACAAATGACCCAATGCTGCTGGTGGAGGAGGATTTTAACCTAGTTTTGGAAACAGATATAGACAGAAGCAGAGGTAACACAGAACCACATACCAGGACCACCAAAGCGGTTAAACTATGGATGGCAGATGTGGTGCTCACAGATGCACGGAGAATACTAAACCCGGGTGTCAGGGACTACAATTGTCACTCAGTTAGACACGGAATGTACAGCAAAATTGCTATGTGGCTTACTTTCCCAAAAATCACCACCATGTTAACCGCACCTTCCATCAAACCACTAATCATATCGGATCATGCTCCACTTCAGTTAGCTCTATTGTATAACTCAATATGCCACAGATCAGCTAACTAGAGAATGGATCCTCTACTGATGTAAGATCCTGAATTCACTCTGTGGCTTGATGAAAAAGCAAAAGATTTTTTCAAAATAAATGATACTGGAGATGTCTTGGTGGCCACCCTTTGGGAAGCTTTCATGGCTACAATGCGGGGCAACATCATATCACATGCTGCCTTCAGACGTAAAGGAAGGGGACAAGAACTTAAAAATCTGGAAAACAAACTGGTAGATTTAGAAGCCAAATACAAATCCATTCCCAATGCAGTGCCAAATTCTTCGCTGTACAAGGAAATGTTAACTAAGGAACAAAATTAACATCCTGACAGCTAGGAAAGCAGAACTGACAATCATGCAGCTAAAACACAAATATTGGGAAGGGGGGAGAAATGTGGGAAATTGTTAGCCTATAGACTAAAAAAACAACAGGGAAAGAGACACATAAACATCCTTCCCACAGGGGAAGGAAACACCTCCTGGTGGGGGACTCAATTGTTATGGGGGTAGAACTGGGAGTGGGAGGGAAAAGGGAGATAAGGTGCCTGCCTGGCGCCAAGGCTTGGAGGGACACGAAACGAATCCTCAGGATTGTGGGAGCAGCGGCAAGGGGGAGTGAGCTGGATGTCATTATCCACCTAGGGATGAATGACCTGGCTGAGAATGGGATCAGAGCAGTGTAACAGGAGTTTGTGGAGTTGGGAAGGGGCATTAGACAAGTAGCACACACTGTAACTTTCTCGGAAGTGCTACCTGTCTATGGCATGGATGAGGCTAGGGCACTCCGCACCATGGGATTCAATGACTGGTTGAAAAGCTGGTGCAGAGCTCAGGGATTTGGCTTCATTGGGGACTGGGGCTCCACCTGGAGAGATGCAGGCCTATACAGGCGTGATTGTCTGCATCTGTCCTGGAGGGGAACCAGGATCCTAGGTGATAGGTTTAAATGCTTCAGTGGCAAGCATTTAAACTAGCCAAGGGGGGAAGCACTGAAGAGGAGAAGGGAAATCCTATCTCCGCCCCCAAAAATCAGGGTAATTAGTGAGGTAAACACCAAAATAGAGCAGTCGATAGGGAGAAGGGCAGGGGTAAATGGAGAAAAAGACAAAGGCAGTAGGGACAGGGATGGAGCAAAAAGAAATAAAGCTATAATAAAATGGAGGGTAATGAGTACCAATGCCCATAGTCTAGGTAAAAAGCTCCCTGAAATGGTGGCCTTGATGGAAGAGGGATGCCTGGATATTGTGGCAGTCACAGAAACATGGTACACAGAGAACCATGACTGGAATGTCAACATACCAGGGTACACAATCTATAGGAGGGACAGGGAGAGAAGAAGATGAGGAGGAGTAGCTCTCTAAGAAAGGGAAGGGATAAAAGCAACAGAACTAAAGGGTAAACAGGGAGGAGAGGAGGCAATGTGGGTCACCCTGGAGACTGGAAATGGCTCCACAATCTGCACAGGGGTTGTATACAGACCCCCGTCTCAGGGGGAGGGAATGGACAAGGAAATGATAGAAGGCGTCCTTGAGATGGCAGAGAAAGGGGAGATATTGCTGATGGGAGACCTGAATATGCCAGATGTTGACTGGAGCACCTTTGCTGCAGCCACATCCAAGAGCAGGGCCATTCTTGATGCCCTACAGGGGGCATGCCTCAGACAGCTAGTTTTGGAACCCACTTGGGAGAGAGCAATCTTAGACCTGGTACTCTCAAATGGGGACGGACAGAGGATCTCTGATCTTGAAGTGGGTAGCCATCTGGGAACGAGCGACCACCAAACAGTGTGGTTGATGATAAACTTATCTGTGGAGTCAAGCCACACAAAAGTGAAGGTACTGGACTTCAGGAGGGCTGATTTTATCAAAATGGGAGAGTGCCTCAGAAAAGCACTATCAAACAGGCAAGAAGGTGGGGTGGAGCAACAATGGGGAAACATCAAAACTGCCATCACAGAGGCAGCAAGTCTTTGTGTGAATCAAATAAACAAATCAAAACAAAAGAAAAAAACACTATGGTTCTCAAAAGAAGTGGTGGGGAAGGTAAGGAGAAAAAGACAGCATTCAGGAAGTACAAGGAAACACAGAAGGAGCAGGACAGAGAACTGTGCCAGTTAAAGCAGAAGGAAACGGGTAAGGCAGTCAGAATAGCAAAGGCCCAAACTGAGGAAAAGATAGCCAACTCGGTTAAGAAGGGGGATAAAAACTTTTATAGGTACGTTAGGGAGCAAAGAAAGACTAAGGCATGGATACTGAGGCTGAACAAAGAGGAAGGTGGTTGGGCAGAGAGCGACAGTGAAAAGGCAGGGATACTGAACGAATACTTCTGCTCGGTATTCACAATGGAAAAGCAGAAGGAAATACCTAATCCAGTCAATAGAAGCACTCTGGATAGGGGAGTTGATATTAGTCCTTTCACAGAAGAAAGGGTTCTGAAAGAACTGTTAAAACTGAAGGTGGATAAAGCAATGGGGCCTGATGGGATTCACCCCAGAATTTTAAAAGAACTAAGGGAAGAACTAGTAACACCACTGACTACCCTTTTTAATAAATCATGGGAGGATGGGGTGGTACCTGAGGACTGGAGGAGGGCGGATGTGATTCCCCTTCACAAAAGTGGGAGCAAGACAGAGGCAGGAAACTACAGACCTGTCAGTTTGACCTCAGTGGTAGGGAAAATGATGGAATCACTTCTGAAAGAAAGAACTGTTGAGTACCTAGAGGCCAGTGGGCACAGGACCCAGGCAGCATGGATTCAGGCGGGAAGGTCATGTCAGACAAATCTAATTGATTTCTTTGACTGGGTGACTAAAGCAGTAGACCAGGAGGGCTGTGGACATGGCCTACCTAGACTTTAGCAAGGCATTTGACACAGTCCCGCACAAAAGATTAATAAACAAATTAGCCAGCCTGGGAGTGGGTCCTAGGGTGGTAGCCTGGGTAAACACTGGTTGGACAACAGGACACAGCGGGGTAATAGTAAATGGAGTACACAGAGAAGAAAGGAGGGTTATTAGTGGGGTACATGAGGGTTCAGTACCGGGCGGTCCTTTTAATGTCTTTATAAGTGACATTGCAGAGAGACTGGAAGGAAAGTACCTCTTTGCAGATGACACAAAGATCTGCAACAGGGTTGATCGCAAGGTGGAGTGGAAAGGATAAAAAGGGACTTGGCAAGGTTGGAGGAATGGTCAAATGTATGGCAGTTTAGATTCAATGCAAATAAGTGCAAAGTAATGCACCTGGGAAACAAAAACCCAGGGGAAGAGTACGCAATGGGGGGTGAGATACTGACAACAACAAAAATGGAAAGGGACCTGGAAGTAGTCATATCAGATGATGTGGGCCAGCAATGTGAGAAGGCAGTAAGGAGGGCTGGGGGGATACTGAGATGCATAGGGAGAGGCATCACCAGTAGAAAACAGGAAGTTGTTGGCCCTCTGTACAGACAGTTGGTAAGACCACATCTGGAGTACTGTGTACAGTTCTGGAGACCCCATCTACGCAAAGACATAAACAGGGTGGAGGCTGTCCAGAGGAGGGCGACCAAAATGAGGTAGGGTCTACATCAGAAGACATATGAAGAAAGACTAAAGGAACTAAAGATGTATAGCCTCGAGGAAAGGAGGGAGGGGACATGATAGAAACTTTCAAATACCTCAAGGGAATCAACAAAGTCCAAGAGGGTAGCATCTTTCAGAAAAAGAGATGTGCAAAAACAAGGGGCACAATTTGAAGATAGAGGGGACGGCTCAGAGGTAATGTGAGGAAGTATTTCTTCACAGAGTGGGTTGTGGATACATGGAACAGCCTTCCTGAGGAGGTCATAGAGTCAAAAGAGTGGGGGAATTCAAGAATGCATGGGATAGACATAAGGCAATTCTAGTGGGGGGTAGGAGGAAGTAGGTTGTTGGTTAACTAGGATCTGCAGCTTATCCGTTAGGTAGGGAAATGGGCAGACTAGGTGGGCCAAGCGGTTCTTATCTGCTGTCAAATTCTATGTTTCTATGTTTCTTACAGATGATACCGGCAAAACACACACTGTAGAAAACAAGATTAATGATCTAATTAACTTTTACGCTCATTTACATACCTCAAACATGAACACTAATCACCAGGCACTGGCAACTTTCCTTGATAAGCTAACTCTTCCAAAACTAACCTCTGCCCAGGCAATAGCTTTAGACTAGAATTTCACAAGCAATTAAATAAACTCTGCTATCCTAGCTCTACAGAAAAAAAAAGCTCCAGGAGGGGATGGGCTGCCTTCAGTGCTCTACCAAGTGCTGGTCAAAACTGCAGCTCCAATCATGCAAAGACTCTTCTCAGAAATTAAAAAAATAGGCACCTTCCCCTCTACAATGAACGAGGCAACCATAGCAATGCTCCCCAAACCAGGGAAGGACAAAGAACTGCCTGCTAGCTACAGACCAATCTCACTTATAACGGTGGATAGCAAAATCTACGCTAAAATATTGGCCGCAAGACTAGATGACCTCATTCTCTGTCTAATACACCCATCCCAGGTAGGATTTGTCAACGGAAGATATAGCTCTGATCATATGAGAACATAACTAGATGTGATGCAATTATCAATCTCTTCCCCTACACCTGCTGTGGCACTGGCTATTGACTTCGAAAAGACCTTTGATTCAGTGGAATGGCAATATCTGTACTCAGTATTACATAAAATGGGCTTCAATACAACCTTCATTAATATGATCAGAGCTATATACGCTAACCTCAAAGCACAAATTCTGATGAACAACACCCTATCAACACCCTTCACCCTAGAGAGAGGGATGTGCCACTGCCCAATCTCATCACTTCTTTTTGTCCTTGCCATAGAACCTTTGGCTGAAGCCATCAGGGAACACCAAAGCATTAAAGGGATAAAAGCTGGGACTATTGAGAGCAAGTCACTGATGTATGCAGACGATTTACTGGTAGCCCTACATAATGCCCACAACTCAGTTTTACCACTTAAAAAACTGTGCCTAGGGGAGCATGGCCTAGCTCTGATGAAAATGGCAGCTTAATTTACTAGCTCCCTGTGCCTTCCAGCAATCATCTCTCATCCTTAACTCTCTATGCTTCTCTACTGTGCCTCCTGTTTTGGATCTATTCTCCAGGAACATCTAAACCGCTGTGGTAAACTTTTTGTTGGAATATTACTAACCTACAGATACCTGTTTACCTCATTCTGGATAGTCACCACTAACTGAGGCCTGTAAAATGTCTGCAAGTTCAATGGACACTAGTTCCCTTACCAAAATTGAATCGATGTTTGAACAATTAATATCTGAGATAAATTACTTAAAAATAGCCACGCAGCAAAACATTACTAATACACAATCGTTGGATCTCAGACTAACCGCTACAGAAACTAAAACTATGCAGAATGAATCGGCACTACATGATCTGCAAGCTACTACAAAGGAACAAGATAGTGTAATCAAAAGTCTACAAAACAAAATTGATGATATTGAAAATAGAAACCGGAGGAACAACCTACATTTTCTTGGCTTTCCTGAAGGTTCTGAGCTTGGAAACACCAGCGAGTTTCTTTTACATGCTCTTCCAGCCATGATTAAGCTTCCCCCGAGCAGACACTCATCATAGAGTGCTCGCATCGTACTTTAGGACCACGACCAGGGCCCGATCGGAAACCTCGTCTGATTATTGACAGATTTTAAAACTACGCCCATACAGACCTAATCCTTTGCAAATCAAGGGAATTAGGGGCTATCTACTGGCAAGACCATAAAATCTTAATTTTCAGGGATTTCTCCAAAGAATTGTCTAGCAAAAGGAGAGCATTCAACCCATTTAAGCCCTATTGCACCAAAGAAATATTAAATTTGCTTTAAGATACCCCGCTACGCTGCACTTGTTTATAAATAATTCCTTCAAAGACTTCAACTCCCCAGAAGCAATCTCAGACTACCTTGGTTGCCATTCTGTAGAGGATTTCTCTTCAAACCACACCACTGCTGCTCTGCCTGGGGTTAATCCTGAACCTCCCCGTCTTACCTCACAGACCGCTCACAGTGATGGGGGTGATGTTTTGCCCAGTGGTTCTGTTTCTGGAGAGGCAGCCACTCCTCTCCCTTCTAGACTCTCGGCAAGAATCCAGGCGAGGAACTCTTCTGGTCAGCCCAATAGGTCTACATGCTGTGCGAACGCTGTTTACGGAGCACCTTCTGGTTCCACCAAGCAACATGCTGGCTTCTCTTCTCCCATCCTGCTCTCAAATAAATACGTGCTTTTAGACATGGAAGAAAGGCTGTCCTCACATGAAGAATTCCAGGATGGAAATAATGCTCCCATACTTGCTAGCTCAGATAAGGACCTTCAATGTTCAAACTTGGCAGGCTCATCCTGGGCTGAGCTAACTATTAGTTCTCCTATGAAACCTTTTGAATCCCACCCCCAAAAAAACGTAAAGGGAAACTGAAAAACACATCTGTTCATACTAGATTGGATGCTCAGAATGTTAAGATTACATGAGCTTTATGGTCTAAATCACTCAATATTTTTCCCCTTAAGCAGGGCTTTTTTCCTGTTAATGTAGTGTGAGCCACTTGCTTGATGCTTGTTATATAATGTCCCCTTCCTTCCCCTAACAACCTTTTACTTTTTGTAACTGATGGGAAAGGTTATGGAGGCACATATATTTTTTTTAACAAGCATTGTAAGGGGGGTTTTCGTAGCTCAAACCTCTAGCCCCAATTACCTCCACATTTCTGATGATAATTTAACTTTGAGGGTTACGTCATGCTGTCACCCCCAATTTTGCTCATTACTACAATTTGTGCCAATATACTAGGATGGCACCTCTCTTATGTTTGAACTGATATCTAACTTCAGTTCAACTTATATTGATACTGCCTGGTTAGTTGTTTATATCTCTTACTTGGACTAATTGTTATAATTGATGATTCTGGTTCTCTCAGGGAATTTAAATGATTGCCTTGTTACTTGCTATGACAACTCCATTTATTTTATCATAGTTTGTAACTTAGGATTTTACCTCCTAAGGTTAACTTACTACTTATTCTGCCCAGTTGTGCAGTAAGAAAGTCTCTGGTAGTATATACTGACTCATATCTCTCCACACATCATAAATGATATTTATCAGTCATTATATATTAATAACTTTCCTTTTTTGAATAGCTATTATATGTTTAAAGTTTTACTTATACTGTGTTTTACTACACTGTCTATACTGTTTCTCAAAGAGACAACTTAGTAATTCTGATACTAAAATATATGGTCCATACAATGTTAGTATCCTGCTTGCCTCTATTGGTGTGTGCCTTTTCCCCTTTGAATCTATGATGTCCTTAGTGTTATTTAACATAAGTCCCTTGATCCCAGGACTGTTGTTATATATTAATATCATCTCCCATGAGTGATCTAATAGTAAACTCTTGGAACATCAAGGGGCTTAACTCTCCTTGTAAGCGTAAGCAAATACTTACCTATCTTAAAAAAAAACATAAAGCTTAAATTGCTTTCTTACAAGAAACTAAATTGCTATCTGATGATGTCATTAGGCCCAACAGGGACTGGGTAGGCCAAATCTTTGCTTCCTCCTTTTCCTCAAAAAAACGTGGGATACTCATCTTACTATACAAAAACCTTAATTGGACCCCTGTTAAAACTGTTTCTGATTTAGAAGGCAGATGGGTAATAATTATACTGGCCCTTTTATGTTAATTAATGTATACGCTCCCAACTCTGACTCTCCAGAATTTTTCCATAATCTGGCTCAACAAATTATGTTAAATAACAAAAATAATCTACCGATCTTGATGGGGGGTGACTTTAATTTGGCCCTTGAAGCCTGCCTTTATAGGAGTAATTCTTCCAAGGATGCATATCCTAGATGCATCAATGCTCTTGCAAAGCTAATGAAAGATTACAGTCTTTCTGATACTTGGAGATTGTTTCATCCAAGGGGTCGAGACTATACTTTTTACTCTCCACTCCACAAGTCATACAGTAGAATTGACTACTGGTTTACATCCCCTTTCATCACTGACAAAACAATTAAAACCCTGATTTTTCCCATTACAATATCTGATCACTGTCCTATTCAGTTACATTTATTATGGGGGCCTTCACCCTCTAAATCCCCATCATGGCATCTTGATCCGCTTCTTCTTACAGACCCTAAATTTTTACCCTGGATTAAAAACCAAATACAAAAATTCCTTTCCTTTAACAAACCTTCTGAGACCTCTATGACCACTATTTGGGAAGTGCTTAAAGCCACAATTAGGGGTAAAATTATTAGCTATGCTGCCCACAGGAAGAAACTAAGAGAGCAACAACTAGTAGAGTTGGAAAAATTACTTAAAGATAAGCAAACCCAATATTTCAATACCGGTGATCCTAACCCTAACTCTCAACTTCATTCGGAAATACTGCAACTAAGGATCCAAATTAATGAGCTTATATCTCACAAAGCTGAACTAGCTCTCCTTAGACTCAAGCATAATTATTGGGAACAAGGAGACAGATGTGGCAAATTGCTCTCATACCAGCTTAAGGCTCAAAAGATGGATAGGCATGTAGCTGGTCTAGAAGACCCCTCAGGCCAGATCCATACCGACAATACTTCTATTAATCTCATTATGAAATCCTTTTATCAGCAATTATACTCCCAGCATAATGAAGCACAAACTTCTCATACCCCAAATTTTCTGGACAACATACCTCTCCCGCTTCTTTCTGCACAAGATACTGTAGGTCTAAGCTTGATAAACCTCTCTCCCTTCAGGAGATTCAAATAGCGCTATCCTCTTTAAAATCCGGCAAATCCCCGGGAGGAGATGGTTCTCCTATAGACTTTTATAAATCCCTTTCAGACACTCTCTGCCCACTGCTTCATAAAATCTTTCTAGAATCCCTTAATAATGGCAAACTTCCTCCTTCGATGACTGAAGCCATCATCACTGTTCTACCCAAAAAAGATAAGGACCCTTCACTCCCATCCAGCTATAGACCTATTTCACTACTCAATACAGATGGCAAAATATTTGCTAAACTTGTAACTCTTCGCCTAGAACCACTAATTCCTAAATTAACCCATATCTCCCAATCTGGTTTTATCAAGAACAGATTGAGCTCTGATCATCTTCATTCCTTACTTAACTTAATTCATAAAGCAAAATCTCTCAAATCCCCTGCAGCAGCCATTGCTATCGATTTCGAGAAAGAGTTTGACTCCATAAACTGGAATTATCTATATTTAACATTATCTAAATTTGGCATTACTAACAACTTTTGTAACTGGATTAAATTGTTATACACCTCTCCATCTGCCAGACTTCTTACAAATTCTATTCTATCTTCCTCTTTCCAACTGGCTAGAGGTACTAGACAAGGTTGCCTCTTTCCCTGTCTCTATTCATCCTTGCCATGGAGCCCTTATCAGCCTATCTTCACTTATCTACCAATATTAAAGGTATACATATTGGTAACTCCTCCTAAACATCCCTCTCTTATGCTGATGATCTTCTCATTTTATTAGAAAATCTAGAATCAGCAGGAACACCATTAATTAGCTTACTAAAAGACTTTACTTCCATTTCAGGCCTGGCTCTGAACTACAACAAATCTGAAACCTTCCCCTTAAATGATCATTGTAAGCCAGATATGAATGCTCCTCTGGGTTTTCATTGGGCTCCCCACGGCATCTCATACCTTGGTATTCATATCACTTCCAAACTGGAAAAAATATGGGATGAAAATCTCACCCCTCTGTTATCCTCTATCAAGAATACATTTACTAGATGGAAACTACTTAATCTCTCATTTAATGGGAAAATCTCTGCGATTAAGATGACCATCTCGCCCAAAATACTTTACCTGATTGCTAACATTCCCTTGATCCTTCCTTCTAAGTTACTAATTATCCTTGATAAACTGATCACTAATTTCTTATGGGAAGGGAAAATTCCAAGATTTAGCCAAACTAAACTTCATTCCCATTGGTCTAAAGGCGGGTTTGTTCTTCCTTGGTTCAAAGCATATCTTTGGGCCTTCTGTACAGTTCAAACCATTAAATGGTTTTGTAATTCCTCTAACCAAACACCATTATGGATCAATATGGAAGCAGCACTTTGTCCTGGAAATGTTCTCACCTCTTATATTTACAACGCACTCCCTGTTAACTTAAAATCGCATCCTACTATAGCAGCTTCAGTATTTTATTGGAAAGCGATTCACAAATATCTTATATCCAATCCAACTTCGATTGCCTTTGCCCCAGTTTGAGGTAAACGTAGCATCTCCCTAGACAATCATCCAATTTTCATCCGGAACTGGAAAAATAAGGGCATATTCTTTTTAGGGGGCTTACTCAAACCCAGTGTTCTCAAACTCAAACCCTTTTCTAATCTCTGTTACATTTGTAATATCCCCAAACACAACTTTTGGAAGTACCTTCAGCTTCGCACTCATGTGACCCATTTCTTCATTATCTTTCTACGCATCCCCCTTCTGATCATTATATTTCGCAATGGATTAACACCAAATCTAACATAAGTAGTTTCATATACAAAAATATTCGAGATACCCTTCCCGATCAATCTCTTAAGGCTAAAAATCAATGGAGTATGTTACTAAATTACAACATTTCAGGGAATCAATGGTGAAATTGCCGGGTATCCTGTCATAAAACTTTCAAAGACCCTCGTAGTTCGCCTATACAAAAGAAAATCCTCTACTTACGGTACAGAACTCCCGTAGTATTACAACAAATGGGTCTAACGAATAATAACAACTGTTGGCACTGCAACTCCCCTAATGGAAATTTATTACATATTTTATGGCACTGTCCTTCCATACTTAAGCTCTGGTGTGCTGTTTATCAATTCGCTTCCAAAGTAATTGGTCACCCTTTTACCTTTGATCCCAAATTTGTTCTACTTGGTATCCCTGATATTCTTAATAATAAGTCAGTTTTGCAAGCTCATAATAGAGGGTTGACCATTTTATTTCTCATTGTTAAATGCCACATTTTGATGTTATGGAATTCCATCTCAGTTCCCAGCTTTTCAGACATTCTCCAAAGTTTATCTCAATACGCCACTTTAGATCGTATGTCTCATATTGTCTCAGGTCAACTCAAGGTATACAATAGATGCTGGCAGGATGTTTTTGACTATTTAAATTCCTCTAAATCCTCTAACAATTAAGTATGGACCATTTTGAATTTTTACCCTCTACAGGTCACCCATGGTTTATTTGCAGGTTTCTTGCTCTTCTAGTTTTTACTTCTCTTTTCTTCTCTCTCTCTTTTCTATCTTACACATTTTCTCTTTATACACATCTTCAACAAATCTTATTGCTCGTGCTTTCTATTCACTCTGTATATGCTAGTTGGCATCTCTATTCCCTAAATACTGTAGCTCCTGTATAAGCAATATGCATTTTCCTCCTTTTACATCCTCTAAATAGTAATTCACATGTTAATTATTATTATTTTACATTTATTCATCTTGTTAACATCTAGGTATATGCCAACTTAATACAGGTTTACAGTCTTAACTCATATTACATAATACATTACTCATGTAATGATACTGTATATTATCTTGCTACAGAGTGAATGGATGTCTTGTTTTTGATATTGAAGATGTTCACTCTTCCTTGGTGTGTTCAAAAGATTAATAAAAAGTTTAACTAGAAAAAAAAAACTGTGCCTAGAATCTCATTTTACAGCTTATAATCTGAAATGGGCAAAAGACCACATAGTGTACCTAGGAATTAAAATCACAGCTAACCTCAATAAAATTATAAATAGTAACCTGGACCCACTGCTTACCAAGATAAAGACAGACTTAGATAGATGGAGACCTCTGAAACTATCTCTAGTGGGGAAAACAGAGGCATTAAAAATGATTATCACACACTAAATCTTATATTTGATCACACATATACCCTTGACAATCCCTGGCGCATGGTTCTCTAGAACAGACAAACTCACGGGCAGTTACATTTGGAAAGGGAAACAGCCAAGATTCAGCAGAAACAAGTGAAGGACACATTGGTCTAAAGGGGAATGGGGATTACCCTGGATAAAAGGCTACTACATTGTGAACAGAGTAACACAAGCCTTAACATGGTTTGAAACCTCTGAAACTACACCCCCATTATAGTCCAATATTGAATCATCACTTATAAAGGACCTTATGCCTTCCACATATCTACAGTATACGGCAAACCAAAAATAACTAGCACCATATTACTTCCAATAATCTCTTCCATAGCTACCTGGAAAAAAACTAGGGAAACTAATTAAAATGGATCTAGTCCATCCAAAATGTAACCCTCTGGGGGGTATAAACAACATTAAGATTGAAGTGAAACCAATACTTTGGGGAAACTGGAAAAATAAAGGTATCACTACAATACAGGACCTGATGATTCCAGGTTCAACATATATAGATTCGTTCCAAGAACTTAAAAAAAGATACAATCTTGCAAGAGAAGATTTTTGTCACTTTCTGCAAATCAGAGATGCTATAAAACCTTTGTTCAGAAAAATTAAACAAATACAATGCTCACCTGAACCTCATCCACTCCATATATTATTATTGAAACACAAAGGCAGAACCAGTCTTGTATTTTCATTCATACAGAACAATATACCTGACCAAACCAAAAAAGCAAAAGGAAAATGGAAGCAAGCATTAGGCAGAGAGATAGCAGTGAAGGAATGGAACTCATGCTGGGTTGAGGCATGTAAACCAATCAGAGATACCTGCAGCAGACTTATCCAAAATAAAATACTCCACTGGTGGTACAGAACACCGGTAGTTCTTTTCTCAGCCAACTTAATAAATTCAGATGAATGTTGGAGATGTGGTGCTGTACACAGAGATCTGTTTCACATATTATAGTCATGCCCCAAGATTACAGATCTGTGGAATCGCTCACACATCTGTACACAACAAATCTTAAATATTAAGCTCCTGCTAGAGGCAGACTTATATCTGCTGGGCTCTAGGGCCTCTATAGCAGATATACATCTTTCTAAAAGTCAATGGGATTTCCTAATCCTTTTAAGTGTACAAACTAAACAACCCATAGTGTGTAACTGGAGATCCACGATGATTCCTACTCTTAAAGAACTACTAGACAATATTGCTACTCTAGCAAAATATGAAAGACTGTCCCTCTGATACCCTCAGTAAATTTGACAAGACCTGGTCACCTTTTCTACAATATTTAAAAAAACAAAGACCCTCAAATTATTCTCCATAGGAATTCTGTTGGTAAACAACCCAAAACAGGCATAGGTTAATCACAAGAAGCTCTGGACACACTTTGTCACCTGCAGGTCATAGGATATAGGGTACTTCACAGGCACCCCCACTCCAGTGTACTTCTACAATAGTATAATACCTCAATAGACATCATAACAAACCTCAAACTAGCCACAAAAAGAAATGTATAGTCTAACTCGCAACCACTTGTATACTTGTGCATACCTGTATATAATTTTCACAGTTTTTTGAATGGTAGATTGTAGAAGGTCTTAAGTTTTGTCTAAGGTACAACAACAACATAACTCTTATCTGCCTATAAGAGGTATAACTATGCTATTAGTAAAAGATACAAACCACACACACATAAAGGAGAACTGAACACCCATCATTTTAATCTATATAAGGAAAGTCTTATGAAATGACAGGACATGGGGTCAGTCTGTCAGGATTCCCTTTGTTTCATTATACAACTTCACTATAAAAACAGCACATTTGCAAATATACACATTACTCTGACTCATAGCGGTAAGGCAAGTACAAAGGCAGCATGGATGTTTGTAATATGCCAAAGTTAGTGGTCCCCAGTAGTCCCCAGTTTCCCCCAGTAAGGTGCCCTGCGCACACATGTATATAAAAAAAATAGATTTTAATGCAGCACAGCAACAATGGCTTGGATGGAATGTTGTGCTAAGCGGCTCATGCACAGCATTCCACCCTAACCATTATGGAACCAGAAGCCCTGGTTTCAAAAGTTTTAACAGTTTTTTGGTAGTTCCTGGGTACCTATTGAGGAGAGAGGATGCAGCAAGTCAAGAGGACAGGTAAAGGGCTGACCTCGGGTTGAAGCCATCCCATAGGACTTGCCTACATGCCTGCTCTGCCGCCAGTGTCTGAAGATCCCTCCTGCTGCTGTGTGGTGCAGTTGGTGGTGCCATCGGGGCACCACGAAGAGAGAGACGCCATGTGTTTTGGCCGTTGGGCTGTAAGCCCCATCATTTTTTATTTTAGCCCCTTATTTTAATTTTAAAAAGTAATTCCCCAGTCCCTCATTGGCAGCTTGCAAGTGCCGCATCGACGGTTGTCTAGTCGCCCGTCTGAGGCCACCCTGCTGCTTGATCAGTTCCTTCCCACTGTCATAACACCGCCCGCCTCCCGTTTACCTCCTCGATCTCCCAGTGGTTTGCATGAGTTGGCAGCAGCATACTGAAACGTGCTGTCCACCCTACGAAGAGAGACTGTGTGTTTGTATATTTATTTCAACAGAGCACAGTAGGCGCTTGGAGGAGTGGCTGAGCGCTGCGGGAGGGTCGGGTGCAAGGACCCATGATTTAAATATTTGAAGAGTGGGCAGCAAGTGATGCCAAGGGGAGGAGTCAGAAGGCCAGACCAGAGTAAAGGCCTAATGAAGATTCATAAGAGGGCTGAATACAAGGAGGGACAGAAAGACTGAGTGACATCAGGCTCCCCGAGCCAAACAATTAAAGGGAGCCCAACCACATTTTGACCTTACCAGTTTAATAAAGAGCACCAGGCCCACATTTAAGAGGAGCACCAGGTCCATTTCAGGGGCACTAGACCCACATTTAAGAGGGGCACCAGACACATTTCAGGGGCACTAGACCCACATTTAAGAGGGGCACCAGACACATTTCAGGGGCGGCCAGGTCCACATTTAAGAAGGGCACCAGGCCCAGTGGTACAAAGGGCACCAGGCCCGTGGTAATAAAGGCCCAGTGCAAGCGAGTTAGGGCAAGCCAGCCTAGCAGTAGTTAGGGCAAGCCAGCCTAGCAGTAGTTAGGGCAGCCCAGCCCTAGTAAGTTAGGGCAAGCCAGCCTAGCAGTAGTTAGGGCAGCCCAGGCCTTGCAAGTTAGGGCAAGCCAGCCCAGTGGTACTAAGGGCATGAAGCCCAGCCAAGTGAAGGGCGCCAGGCCCAATAGTAATAAAGTAAGGGCAACACAAGGCCCAGGACCCATAGCTAGCTATTAAGGCCCACAGATGTGATAAGTGGCCCAGCAATAGGAATGACCCCAGATATTATAGAAGCCTAGCTAGCCACGTAAGCCCTTCAGTGTTAAAGGGGCCCAGTTACCCATCCATTGTATAGCCTTCCAGAGAGCCTATTCTTCACTGTAGTGTTTCCACAGTAACAGGAGAACCTGATTTAGCCAGAAGGGACCCCTATTAGAGTTAGGTCCACCAGAGCTAGGGTTGAATCAGTATAATAAATTACCTGCATATTTGCTGTGGTCTGGACACTGAGACTGTATATTGATTGACCACTACAGAAGGAATTGAGACTCTGCTTGCATTTTCCTGCATCATTATTCATTCTGTGAACATTATTGAGTGTCAGAACCGTCTTGCATTGCTTTGTGCCAGCGTTTCAGTGCTGGACCACCATCTGAATCAGTTTTCAACTATCTTCAGAGTCACTTCACCCCGATGTAACCCTATCAGTCTTCACCTATCTTCAAGAACCATCCTCCAGGGCATCCAGAAGCAGACAACAGTCAATCCACAAAGAGCCGTACTGCAGTCATCTTGAAGTTGCATCATCCTGTTTGTTATTTTCCTCTTACAATTTCCCAGTATGGCTTGGCCCAGTGCAGAAGTCTGCCATCTGTTTCTTATTTTCTTGTCCGCAGCATAGTACTGTTCGACTCGTCAGTGTCAGTTCTCCGAGTGACGTCCGGTTTGTTGTTTTAGTGTGTCCTGGCTCGTCCGGCTGTGGACTCCAAGTTTGGCCGCAGTTCGACGTACGATTTATTGTTTTGGTGAGTACCTTGGCTTGTCCGACTTTGGAATTCAGAAGACCGATGCACTTCGATGCCCAGAGAGAGTGGTTGCCCGGAGTCCAAGAGTGGTCCAGAGGTCCTGATCCAGTGGGAGCGTCAGCCAGTGTGTGTCTTCAGTCCAAAGGGAGTGCTTGCCTGGAGTCATAGAAACATAGATTTTGATGGCAGATAAGGACCGCTTGGCCCACCTTGTCTGCCCATTTCCCTACCTACAGGATAAGCTGCATATCTTATTTAACCAACAGCCTATTGCTTCCTACCCCCCACAAAAATTGCCTTATGTCTGTCCCATACATTCTTGAATTCTCCCACAGTTTTAGACCCCACAGCCTCCTCAGGAAGGCTGTTTCATGCGTCCACCACCCTCTCTGTGAAAAAAATACTTCCTCACATTGCCCCTGAGCCGTCCCCCCTCTATCTTCAAATTGTGTCCCCTTGTTCTTGCACATCTCTTTTTCTAAAAGATGCTACCTTCTTGGACTTTGTTGATTTCACTGAGGTACTAAAAGTTTCTATCATGTCCCCTCTCTCCCTCCTTTCCTCAAGGGTATACATATTAAGCTCCTTTAGTCTCTCCTCTTATGGCTTCTCTTGCAGACCCTGCACCATTTTAGTTGCCCTCCTCTGAACTACCTACATCCTGTCTATGTTCTTGTGGAGATGGGGTCTCCAGAAATGGATGCAGTACTCCAGATGGGGTCTCACCAACTGTCTGTACAGAGGAATAACAACTTCCTGTTTTCTGCTGGTGATGCCTCTCCCTATACATCCCAGTATCCCCCAGCCCTCCCTACTGCCTTCTCACATTGCTTGCTAACCTTAAGGTCTTCTGATATGATTACCCCCAGGTCCCTTTCCATTTTGTTGTTGTTACTACCTCCCCATTGTGTAATCTTCCCTGGGGTTTTGTTTCCCAGGTGCATAATTTTGCAGTTCTTTGCACTGAATCCAAGCTGCCATACTTCTGACCATTCCTCCAACCTTGCCAAGTCCCTTCTCATCCTTTCCATACCTCCTTGTGTATCAACCCTGTTGCAGATCTTTGTGTCATCTGCAAAGAGGCATACTGTTCCTTCCAGTCCCTCTGCAATGTCACTTATAAAGACATTTAAAAAGGACTGGACCCAGTACTGAACCCTGTGGTACCCCACTAGTAACCTCTCTTTCTTCAGAGTGGATTCCAATTACAATTAACTTCTGTGTCCTGTTGTCCAGCCAATGTTTTACCCAGGCTACCACCCTGGGACCCACCCCCAGGCTGGTTAATTTGACTATTGATCTTTTGTGTGGGACTGTGTCAAATACCTTGCTAAAGTCTAGGTAGACCATGTCTACAGCCCCTTCCTGGTCCACTACTTTGGTCACCCATTTAAAGAAATCAATTAGATTCATCTGACATGACCTTCCCGCTGTGAACCCATGCAGCCTTGGGTCCTGTGCCCCACTGGCCTCTAGGTACTCAACAGTTCTTTCCTTCAGAAGTGATTCCATCACTTTCCCTACCACAGAGGTCAAACTGACAGGTATGTAGTTTCCTGCCTCTGTCTTGCTCCCACTTTTGTGAAGGGGAATCACATCCGCCTTCCTCCAGTCCTCAGGTACCACACCATCCTCCCATGATTTGTTAAAAAGGGTAGTCAGTGGTGTCACTAGTTCTCTCCTTAATTCTTTTAGAATTCTGGGGTGAATTCCATCAGACCCCATTGCTTTTTCCACCTTCAGTTTTAGAAGTTCTTTCAGAACCCTTTCTTCTGCTAAAGGACTGGGATTGACCCCCCTGTCCAGAGTGCTTCTGTTAACTGGATTAGACACCTCCCCCTCCTTCTCTTTTGTGAATACCGAGCAGAAGTATTCGTTCAGTATCCCTGCTTTTTCACTGTCCCTCTCTGCCCACCCACCGTCCATTCTATTCAGCCTCACTATCCCTCCCTTTGTCTTTCTATGCTCCCTGATACACCTATAAAAGGTTTTATCCCCCTTCTTAACTGAGTTGGCTATCTTTTTCTCAGTTTGGGCCTTTGCTATTCTGACTACCCTCCTTGCTTCCTTCTGCCTTAACTGGTACAGTTCTCTGTCCTGCTCCTTCTGTGTTTCCTTATACTTCCTAAATGCTATCTTTTCTCCTAACCTTCACCACCACCTCTTTTGAGAACCACAGTGGCTTTTCTTTTGTTTTGATTTATTTGCTTCACAAAAGGCTTGTTGCCTCTGTGATGGCAGTTTTGATGTTTCCCAATTGTTGCTCCACCCCTCCTTCTAGCCTGTTTGCTAGTGCTTTTCTAAGGCACTCCCCCATCTTGCCAAAGCCAGCCCTCCTGAAGTCCAGAACCTTCACTTTTGTATGGCTTGACTCAGTAGCTGAGTTTATCGTGAACCACACTGTTTGGTGATCACTTGTTCCTAGATGGCTACCCACTTCTAGATCTGAGATCCTCTCACTGTATCCATTTGAGAGTATGAGGTCTAAGATTGCTCCCTCACGAGTGGGTTCCAGAACTAGCTGTCTGAGGCATGCAACCTGAAGGGCATCGAGAGTGGCCCTGCTTTTGGATGTGCTGCAGCAAAGGTGCTCCAGTTAACATCTGCATATTAAAGTCCCCCATCAACAGTATCTCCCCTTTCTCTGCCATCCTAAGTATGCCTTCTATCATATCCTTGTCCATTCCCTCCCCCTGACATGGGGTCTGTATACAACCTCTGTGCGGATTGTGGTGCCATTTCCAGTCTCTAAGGTGGCCCACAGTGCCTCCTCTCCTCCCCTCCCTGTTTACTCTTTTGTTCAGTTGCTTTTATCCCTTCCCTTACATAGAGAGCTACTCTGCCTGGATTGGTGGTAGTTCAGGTGGATGTTAAAGATCCCATGGCACTTATCGAAAAGAGTAGGGGAGTTTTTATTGCAAAAAAACATAAGAAAAATATCTCAATTATACATAAAATAAACACAATTTCACTCACAAAATATCACAAAACATACAGAAAAATCTCATGCAAGTAAAATCATCTGCAATATTTATTTAAATTTGATAAAATGAAAAAACCCTTTCCACCATTTGGTAACTGTCCAGGAAGAAAACTTTTTTTGTTCCTGCAAATAAATCCTTGAAAGTTCATTGGTAAAAAAACTGACATAACAATCATATGACATGTGACGTTGATAGATCACCCATTGGCACCGGGCCTGCCATAAATAATACCGTATGCAACAAAAAAATAACAATAAAGTGCTATCCCAATAGGAAGATAAACTCTGGGGATAAATCCCAAGGACCAATATATCATATGATGGATTCATCAGCCAGTTAAAACTCCATGTTTTTGCTAAATGAGGCCATAAACCCCTAACATAAGAACAATAAAGGAAAAAATGTTCCATAGATTCTTCCAAATTAATACAATCAGGATAGGGACAATTCCTTTCTTCCTTTGCTTTATACTTAGCATTTCCCCGAACATTTAAATGCCCATAAACTATCAGCCACTGTGTGTCCCATTGTGTAACCGGCAATCTAGAATTATTGAGCTGGGCAATAACCCTGCAATTAAAAGCAGCAGGACAGTTTTTAAAACAAGGCTCCTGAGGATAAAGTGATCTAACAATTAACCGATATAATGACTGTGTAGTATTATTTAAAATCATGTCTTTAGTAATTTGCCATTTAAACAATTTTTGTACTGCTGGTTTAAAATAATCAGGAATGGTAACACGTGGATTCAATTTAGGGGCCAAAGAAAACCATTTCCTAAAGTAGCTACCCAAGACCGCAACCACCCAGCCTTTACAAATAGTTTCTTTATGATTTAATCCAGATCTAAGTGTTGTCATAAAAAAAGGGAATGCACAAATACTACAGGATCTAACATGCCCAAACCTCCAGAGGTTTTATTCAAATAAGTATATTGCCGTTTAACAGGATTTAGCCTATTCCCCCATAACATTTGAAAAAATAAACTATATAACTTTGTTTCAAGCGATGAAGGAAGGGGATAAATCATAGCTAAGTATTGTAAACAAGGAAGAATAAATTGTTTCAAAACATGAATTCGTTTAAACTTTGAGAACTTCCACTGTTTCCGTCTATTGACCTTAGTTTCCACTTTTCCAAGAGCTAATTCCCAATTTAACTGAGGCAAATTCTGAGGCCCAAACAGGAGCCCCAATATTTTCAAAGGTGTACAAGAAACCCAAATCCCATTTTGATAGATATCGGATAAACCCAATACTCCAACAAATAACCCACATGTCTTCATTAAATTCAATTTCGTATTGGAGACTGCTGAAAACTGTGAAATAATTTTCAAAAAAAAATGAAACTGAGTATAATCAGAAAAAAATACAATCAAATCATCAGCATAAGCTTGAACAAAAAGAGGAGGTAAAGTCCCAACCTGAACCCCCAACCAACACTTAGATTGTTCTATAAGTCGCAAAAGTGGATCCAGGGAGAAAATGTACAAAAGGGGACTTAAAGGACACCCTTGCCTAACACCAGTATTTAATCTAAACCCTTCCTCAACTGTCCCTTGCAGAAAGGGATAAACAGTAGTATGCTCATAGAGAGAGACCAAAACTTTTATTATCAACTCAGGAACTCCATATTTCTCCAAAACTGAAAAAAGAAAAGGAAGATGAACCCTATTGAAGGCCTTTTCTAAATCCACTGAGAGCATACAACCTTCCATGTTATTTGATGAAAAATACTCTATAGTATCTCTTACAAGCATTAAAGCTGACTGAATCTTCCTATCAGGGATTCCGCAAAATTAATATGGGGATAGCACTATTTTAGCATACTGTTTAAGCCTATTATTTAAAATGATCGTAAACAACTTATAATCCATATTTAAAAGAGTGATTGGTCTCCAATTTTTAATATCATTCCTATCTCCTGACTTAAATAAATGTAATAATAACCCATCAGTAAAAGAGGGAAACACAGTCTTAGTGTCAAAAAAAAAAATTGGAACAACAAAAAAAGACACTGACTAAATTCCTCAAGAAAGGTTTTATAGAGTTGATGGGGTAAACCATCCAACCCTGGTGAAACATTAGGTTTAAGTGAGTGAACGGCTACAACTATTTCTTCAAGTGTAATTGGTCCTAGTAAAGAAGAATTGTCAGTGGTTTTAGGGGGTAAAACAACATCATCAAAAAAATTATCAATATCCAGCTTGTTGATTGGTATTACAGATTCTAAAGTCTGAAAATGCTGTTTAATAACTGCCCTAAGGTGAGGTACAGTGGTTGCTTTAGAACCATCAGGATTTAGAAGAAAATCAATAGTAGAGGAATCCCTTAAAGATTTACAGGCCTCAAACGCATCCCCAGTAGGAGCCTTCTGAGTTCCATTAGTAAATATAGCTTGTAATGTTTTAGCCCTATCATACTGGAAGGCCTTCATGGAAGTTTTAAGCACCTTTATCTGAGCTGAATAGTCAAATTTGGAAACATAATAAATGGAAATTAACCGTTGCAATTGCTGTCTTAAGGATAAATACTTCATAAAGTTTAGATCTTTAGTAACCACCCCTCGATGTTTAAACCAGTTCTGTAATATAGATTTAGTATCCATCCACCAAGCCCCTATATCTGAATATAAAAAAACAACTGATAGTTTAGCTTGCAATAGCATTTTTACCTCAAACTTAGTCTGGGGAGAATCTAAAGTGGAGACATTTAATTTCCACCTTCCTTGTCTACCATGACCTAAATGCCCTGAATCTAAAAAAGTAACCAACAATAAATGATCTGAAAATTCTAAAGGTTTCATTTGAAAATCCTGTACTAAAAGTGATGAAGAAACAAACATATAATCAATAAGAGAATGCAGTTTACCCTTAGAAAATGAAAAAAACGGGCCTTTTGAGTGAAAAGTTAAACAGTTATTGAGACCTGCAGTTTTAATTATGGAAGCTAAAGCATGAGAATCAGAATAAGTTTTTTTTGTCTGTTGTGCCAAACCTCTAAGGCTGCAATTAAAATCTCCTCCCCATAGGATAGGCAATGATGTGCACAAATAAGGTTGTACTGCCTTCATACACTGCACCCTATCAGCTTTAGTTTGGGGGTTATAGATATTAATAAACCTGTAGCAGGTACCATACCATTTACTATCAATTAGTAAAACTCTTCCAGAAATAAGATCAACTAACTTTAACAAAAGAAAATTATAAGAAGAAAAAAGAATCCCAACACCATCCGCACTATCTGTGCCAAAAGACCAATAGGAGGGTCCCCAAGGCCAATCTTTTTTAAAAATATAAAGCTGTTCTATGGAGAACATCCATGTCTCTTGTAGATAACACACATTAATCTGTGAATCATGCAAATATTGAAAAAGCGATTGCCTTTTATTACTTCTTAAAAGGCTATGCGTGTTTAGAGAACCCCAAGAAAATTTCATGAAAGTAAATATTTATTTTTTTTTCCTTTTTTTCTTTTTCTTCTCCTTGTAATTATCTATGGGTAGTGAAAAGGTGGAAAATGAGGATTTCTGAGAATCTGAATCCCCAACCTCCATATCTGTGTCACCCCAAGGAGAAAACAAAGCTGCATAAGAATTAGTAGATTCAATAGGGACCAAAACAGGGGGGGATTTAACCTGTGAATGCCTAGAAGATCTCCGCCTATGCAAGGGGGAGGAAGGGGCCACAAAATTTACTACTACTGAATCGGAATAGCTAACAGGCACCATCTCCTGGGGTGCAACTGAAACCATGTCTATCTCTAATTTGGTAGCCACCTGAGAAGAGTTATCAATATGCTGACCTACAGATGTGGAGGAAGCCAATACAGGGGGAGGGGGAATATCTTGAGAAATTTGTACTAGTATCTCAGAAGAAGGGAAGGGAGGGGATGATAAAGGGGTAATAACCAAATCTTATGCTTTTTGAATCAGCAGCTCAGGGCTTATACAGGATACTTTGTTTTTAGCTGCCCATGAACAATCCCGAAAGACATGGCCATACTCCTCACACAAATCGCAACGTGTGTGATTAGCACATTGCACAGTGCAGTGACCCACTTCCCCACAATTATCACACCTGGGCCGATCACACACGCTAGATAAGTGAGTTGAGAACCATACCTATAGCAGGCCGAGGCTGACCACCATAAAACAAACTCCCGATCTCTTCCTAACAAAAAGGAATTAGGTATATGCTCTATACCTGAATCTGACTGATGAAGCTTAACTTTATATTTCCACCCTCCTGTCCAAAAATGCTCTGCATCCAGAATGGGTTCTGGGGAACTTAACACTTCACATTTTTGTGAAAGCCAGAAAGTAATATCTTCCACATGGACCCCCACATTTTGAAACATCACAGTTACAAATTTTATCAAAGGTTTAGTTAAAGGTATAACCAAAAAGGGGGTCCATGTGGGAGAAAACTTGACCTGGCCATACCTTTCCCAAAATAGGTCTAACAGATGAGATGACCGGAAACTGATATTGAAATTATCTTCTCCTGAAATATTAATAAAAGCATAAACATCTTTAGGAGAAAAATGTAAAGAATCCTTAATCAAAGTCTTTCCAACATAATGTCTATCAGGTCTTGAATCCAAACCCCCTTTATATCGAATCTGAACAGCATGTCTGCGAGGAGCTGCCTCCCTTTTAATAGCTGAAAAAAGTTCAGACATTAGAGGTTTAGTTTGAGATGGTTTAGAGGCCTCTAAATTAGGAGAGTCAGAAAGCAAATCATTTGTAACAACATTGGTTTGCGGTATATGGATGTGTAGAGAGCTATCCAAGGAGGTGGCAAGGCAGCTTGATGTAAAGTAGCTAGAACCTGGTTTCCACGTAGGAGAATTTTGAGTTAGTTTGAAATCAGAATCCCACTCTGGGTCTGGCATCCAAGTGCCAGAAGGAGCCTGCTTCCAGCCAGCACCAAGTAAGGCCTTCCCTGTCGTCCAGGGCCCTTCAACATGATCCGAAGAAAGAACTTGACTGGCATCTAGATGAACAGATTTTGTTTGAACAGTTCTCCCAGCACCACGAAGCGCATCCTTAAATGAAAATTCAGTGACACCTAACTGGGGTGTCTGTTTAGTTTGATATATAGTTCTGGGAGGATCAACCAATTTCCCAATATTAGGTTGTTTGAAAACAAACCCAGCAGTTTTACTAAGAGGGGTGTTACTAGGAGAGGAAAAAAACACAGGATTTTCAGGAGAATGTAATTTTACTGCAATACTTGATTTCTCCTGCCCTTCCAAAATCAGCTTCAGGCACTCGTCAGAACCGACGTTAGAACTGTCAGCTGATTGAGCAGATTTATTAGGAGGTACCAGTTTTGAAGACACATTTATAAATGGAGAAACATCTATTGTAGAACGAAGAGTTTGCGTTAAAACAGCAGGTTTGAAAGGCTCCTGTCTTTCCGATAATGGCTGTAGGCACTCATCTAAAACAATGATATCACTGCCAGCCGGTTGAGCTGTACACCCTAGTACAGGAGCTATAGTCTTAATTGGGGCTTATATAACTGTAAGTAAAACATCCTTCGTTTCCCCTTTATCCTCCGAAATTACCTCTTGGGACACGTTCTGTACACTAAAGTTTTCAGCCATTATACCAGTAGATTTAGTAGGGGGATTTATTTTCTTATAATCCGTAGAGCAAACAGCAATACATGTTGAAACAGACTCACCGAGCAATGTGGACGTAGCAACACAGTGTGTCTCAGCTGAAGCGCTGTCCTGAATGTTCGCACTAATGACAGGGCGCGTCCCTGGAATCTGCAGCTCTGCAGAAGCTGCAATTGATAAGCTCGAAAGACTTCCTTCATCCTTTTTAAGAACCTTGACTTGACAAACTTCAGCAGCGGCTAAAGGGTCAGTAGCATTCGGAAACAATGGCGCTTCATGGAATTCATCATCCGATACAAGGTCTGTTAATACCAAACTGAATGCCTCTTGCAAAGGCACAGCGGGAGATGAGGCAAACTCTCCCGCTGCAGGAACGTCCTCTCCCTCCGACGACCTACATGAAGTGGCCATTTCACTGACAGCCTGTTCCCCTACTGGCCACCAAGCAGCAGCAGAGTAGGGGAATTTCCCCGGTGTCCTGGCCAAATTTTCCTCATTCACTAAAAATACCACCAACAGCTGAATCTGGTTCAAGGTCAGTTGGCATTCATCTGTATCCCCTTCCCCCAGGTCATGCCTGAAAATAGGCAGGATTTGTCTAGTGCACTTACCCGGTCAACAAAAACTAAATAAATGAAAAATAAATACTCCACCCCTTCTTCTCCCTCCCTGTCTCTCCTGTAGGTTGTGTACCCTGGTATGTTAACATCCCAGTCATGGTTTTCTGTGTACCATATTTCTGTGACTGCTATGATATCCAGGCATCCCTCTTCCATCAAGGCCACCAGTTCAGGGAGCTTGTTGCACAGACTATGGGCATTGGTACTCATTACCCTCCATTTCTTGATGGCCTTACCCCTTTTTGCCCCATCCCTGTCCTTATTGCGTTTGTCACTTTCTCCATTTACCCCTGCCCTTCTCCCTATCGACATCTCTATGTTAGTGTTTACCTCACTTAGTACCTTGATTTTTTTTGTGGGGGCTAGGATTTCCCTGCTCCTCTCCAGTGCCTTCCCCCTTGGCTAAATTAAATGCTTGCCAGTGAAGCATTTAAACCTATCACCTAGGATCCTGGTTCTCCTCCTGGACAGATGCAGACTATCATGCCAGTATAGGCCTGCATCCCTCCAGGTGGACACCCAGTCCCCAAAGAAGCCAAATCCCTGAACTCTGCACCAGTTTTTCAACCACTGATTGAATCCCATGGTGTGGAGCACCTAACCTCATCCATGTCATAGACAGGCAGCACCTCCGAGAAGGTTACCGAGTGTGCTACTTGTCTAAGGCCCTTCCCCAACTCCACAAATGCTTCCTGCACTGCTCTGATCCCTTTCTTAGGCAGGTCATTTGTCCCTAGGTGGACAGTGACATCCAGCTCCCTCCCTCTGTGCAGCTGCTCCAGCGATCCTGAGGATTCGCTCCCTGTCCCTCCAAGCCATGGTGCCAGGCAGGCACCTTACCTCCCAAGAGTGGTCTAGAGGTTCCAATTCTCCCGATCCAGTGTGTGTCTTCAGTCCAGAGGGAGTGCTTGCCTGGAGTCCAAGAGTGGTCCAGAGGTTCTGATTCTCCTGATCCAATGTGTTCATCAGCCTAGAGTGTATTTTCAGTCCAGAAGCGGACTGTTGCTTCTTCTTCTTCTTCATCCCTTCACTTGGCAATCCAGAAGTGGATTGTGGCCAGGTGGTTTGCATTGCTTCTTCTTTCTGGGCAGTCTAGAAGTGGACTGCAGCTGGATCTTGTATTTCTTTCCAGCAACCCTAGAGAGGTGGGGTGTAGCTGAGAATCCATGGTCTGTTAAATCCTCTCTGCATCCTTAGTTTTCCTACCAAGGTTCTGTGGAGTGGAGTGTTTCCACATTTCTTTCGTCGACAGAGATATTTACGTGCACCAACTGACAAACATCTACCGCATAGACTCTTTTTGTAGTATTAGAGTGGCTGTATCTTTAAAACCTAAGTTTAGGGAGAGGTGCACCTTGGGGTGGAAGTAGATATCGAGGATAGGAAAGGCACTCCTACAGCATAGCTGTTACAGCTGATTATTCCTCTTGCCTATAGTGAAATATAAGCTTGCCATAGTGAAATATAGTCTTGTCTATGGTAAATTAGTAGTTTGTGCATGTATTATTGTCCTTCTCTTGTGTCCCTACCCTATGATCAGTTGCCAATAAACAAGTTCCTTTTCTCCAGTCATGCCTCCTGCCTCTCCATTTTGGTGAAGAATTACATAATGTAGCCAAATAGGAAAATAACTGCCTTACCACCTGAATGGATGGATGTGAAGAGTCTGATATTCTTGTTCGGCACACTTCACTTGGTCTAAAGAATAACGATAACCTCCCTATCCATCTCTCTCTAGAACTCTTCTTCATCCTAACAAACAATAAACCACCACCAATAATCTCCGGCTCACTTCATATTTATCTACAATAGTAACAATCAATAAAATCCAGTCTATCTGATGAAATAAAGAACATCATATCAAACATTTTAAACACCACAACAGCATGCTGTCTCCGTCCAATTTAGGACATTACTCTCAATGAAATATTACCCTGTAAGATATTCATTTTAAACTGTGTGGAATTTAATTTATAATTTAAGTTATAAACAAGAAATACCTGTTGTATGTATACATGTATGTACTGTTCTGTATTTTTAAAACAATAAAATTGTTAAACTGCAAACGAAAGTCTGTTATTAATTGAATAATATATTGTTTTGCACCATTTACTATGGATTTTTGCTTTAAAATCGTAACATTGAATGTGGGACAAGTCCTCGAAATGTGGAACAGGGAGCTTTTGTGAAGTAAAATGAGGAACTGTTCCTCGTAATGTGGGACAGTTGAGATGTATGCCTCGGAAACACAAAAGGAAATTACAGGAAGTCTGAGTCTTCTGTTAACACATAGGGTTACCACCTTTTAATAAGCCCAAAGTGGGACATTTCTTACTGAAACATGATTTTCCACAGGACAATATGTAACCTCGACCAATGCAACAAACTTGTTTTCTCTAAATAATCAGAATTAAGACTAAGTGCTGTAGTTTTTTAGTTGTTTCTAGTGTTTCTTATTTTATGGTATTAGTTAAGGTATTATAGTTTTTTGCAACATTTAAAGGAAAGTCAGAAAATATTTTTTTCTATTACAATGTCAGGATACGTAGGCTGGGATATTCAAAGGGGTGCCTGGCGCAACCACATCGCTTGGCGGGATATTGAAAAGGCTGCCGCATTGGCGCAAATCCCGATGCACCGGGCGCAATGTAATCTATCGCGGCACAGATGCAGGGGCGTGCCCTGCATATGCAACACATCCTGATATTCAGCCCAGGATGTGCGGTGCATATGCTGGTGCCACCCCTACATGCGCCGCACACTGGTGCTCAAAGTTGAGCAGTAACATATAGGCTCAAAAGCTGGCCACCCACAGGCGGGCGGCTGTATTGCAAGGCACACTCAACAGCTGCCAGCCGTGGGTGGCCATCCGCTCAGCAGGAACACCGTCCACATGCACCCGGTCCCCCCTAGTAGTCCAGTGGCCCCCCACACCATATGCCCGATCGTGGGCAGTAGTAAGTAGAAATGAAATCCAATGCCTGATCACAGGCTGTAGTAGGCATAATTCAATGCACATGCCCGATTGCGGGCTATAGGAGGTTGCAAAACAATCCCATGTCCAATCGTGGGCTGTAGGAGGTCTAGTTTAATTCCCATGCCTGATCGCAGGCTGTAGTAGGTTGAAATAAAATCCCATGCCCGATCGCTTGCTGTAGTGATATGAGAGAACAACCTGGTGGTCCAGTGGTACCTTCCTTCCCACCCACCCACAGAGGCCCCCGGCCCCAGCACCTTCCCCTTCATCGGCAGGCGGTAGCACCCCCCGCCCAAGTACCGCCCAGCCACCCACCGAATGACAGCGTATAGTATGATCTGCCTCGCCTGGGCCACAGTGTGGACCAATAGGCATGCAATTCATACTATACTACACAGAGACCAGATATGTGAATGAGCTGTCATTCGTGGCGGCTAGGCAGGCAGTACCAGGCAGGTGCTGCCGCCCAATGACGGGGTGCTGGAGGACCGGGGCCTTGTGGTTGGGTGGGGGGGTACCACTGGACCACCAGGTTGTTCTCTCGTATCACTACAGCCTGCGATCTGACATAGGATTTTATTTCAACCTCCTACAGCCTGCGATCGGGCATGGGATTGTATTGCAACCTACTACTGCCTGTGATCGGGCATGGGAATTACATTATACCTCCTACAGCCCGCGATTGGGCATAGGGTTCTATTTATATATACTACAGCCCACGATTGGGCATACAGGAGGGAGGGGGCTACGATAATCCACCAGGAAGCCTACCCTCTACGTCAGCAACATGGCAGTGCACCAGGCACAATTTGCCGGGACGTCCAGCGCATTTCATGCAAATGGAGCCATAATGACATGCAAATGGCCCCATTTACACCTTGCATATATTACAGCCTAATTTGCATACCCCAGCTGAATATCTGGTGATGTGACTTGCACCAACCGTGCACTAGCACATCCCGTGCTCCCCTCTGTAGCTTGCGCAGTGCCACTGCATGCTGCCTTACGCCATATTCAACTGTTCTGCGCCACAGCGTATCACCGTTGAATATCACCTGGGTCTGTCCCAGGCACAGCCCAGATGCACTGCACCCAGGCTTGCGCCACTGCCTGGCACAGTCTTTATATCCGGCCCCTAGTATTTTTCATGCCTTTTTTTGCATGACACTGCTGCCCAAATCAGGACTGTCCTCCGAAAATCAGGAACAAGGCAGGCATACTCACTTTACACATTTGTGTATAGTTTTGTTGAGTGCCTGTCACAAACCATATGTGTGCTATACCTGGTTAAACAACTAAATAAAAAAAAAATGCCTGTTAACTTTTTTCATTCTAACCTGTTGTATTTGGGTTAGTGTAGGCCACTGGGGATTGTCTCGGTTTAAACGTCTGTTGTTTGGGAGAGATACATGTATAACCTTTACAGGAATTAGAGGAATCATCTGACAACAATCTGACTTGTTTGGAAGGGGGTACCATTTGGAGAGGATGTGTACATTTTTTTATTGAGGGAGGGTTGTAACTGTTGGAGACTGTGTACAAAAATAGAAATTTCTGGCTACACCCCTTATCGGGACAGGTGGTAACCCGTCGCAACCTGAGCAAGGTAGAGGTTCTCAACTTTTTCCGAACCACAGAACTGGAAACAAAAACTTGCGGGGACGGTGGTGTATTTTTCCAGTTCACTGTTTCGAGTTCTTCCACGAATTATTCTCAAACCGGACATGCTGCGCCGACCGGAGCTTATGCGCATGCTCTGTCAGGCTGTGGTCCTTGAAACCGGAAATGCGATGGCGGGCGCGCCGGTGATTTACCGACTGAAGCGAAAGTAAGGGCTGAGGTACAGAGTTACCGCAGTGCTGACTGCCTTGAACTATCGTTTGTTCTGGGAACGGCGTAAGGATTCCATGCCATTTGGCCAGTTACTGTGCAGAATTTGTGCTGTAGAGGCTGCAGGGTGCATCGCTGGTTTCTTGGCTGTTTACTGTATTCCTTGTGAAGAATGGAAAAGGAAGGACTAGATGCTGAGAAGATCCTCCTGGAGCCATACCGATATGTTCTGCAGCTGCCGGGTATTTGCCTTTCACACTACAGTAGCTCACCTAAATGTTTCGTGCTGTGTCAGTCCCTGACAGTGTGACGTAGATGACAGGAAAGGGGCTTAGACAGTTTTGCATTACAGATAGATACAAAAACCCGTGTGGTGACTGTCCCCATGCTGGGTGTTTCGTGAGTGCTGTTCCGGGTGGATCGGTACACTTGGAACACGTATTGCATAGGAACAGGACTAGCACTGAGGCATGTTACACGCGATAATTCGTCTTTTAATGTGAACTGATGGGACAGGCAGGATAGCTGTCATTTACTTCTCTTATATCAAGGTGTAACTTGCGATAACAGTTTTGATCCCTGGAAGTTTACTTTATATTTTAATGAGTTAAAATCTTTCAAAAATGTGTGTAACTAAACAGGGCATAACTGATGGTCTTCTGCTGCCCACATTGTCTGTTTCTGTTTGTTCATTTGAACAATGCTTTCTGTTAGCAGTAAGACACGATAGGGCGTGTGTTGTAGCAAGCTCCTCGTTCTTATTAGCACCCTTGAGAGGTGTGTGATTCTTAACCCACAGTCACACAGCCTGTCGTGCTTTGTTACATACCTACGTATGTTATAATGTGAACAATAATTGTCTTTGTTACTTTGTAAATCTTGTACTATCTGTAATTAATTCCAGGTTGCTCCTGAAAAAGGGACTGTAAAGGTTTCAGTGGGCCCACCTGGTTACCAAAATTAAATAAGTAAATTAATTAACCCATGTCCAGGGGTGTAGTAAGGCACGATGCCGCAGGCTAGGATAAGGTTAATCACTGGTTCATTGTAAGTGGCGGAGCGCCTTGCACCAGTGGAGACGTGACAACCGAGTGACATACCTAGCTGCGGCCATTGGGGGTTGGCAGGGGCAGGAAAGGATTGAACTCCGGAGGACTGCTCTCCTTGCCTGGGGGTTGCGCCTGCCTTAGTGCTAGCGGCTCTTGGTGGTAACTGGGGGCAGTGCATCTGCAGAACGCTCTTCAGGAGCTGGAGTGGCGGCGGATGCTGCGGGTGTGGGAGCTCTCCCGTGGCATGCAGGGCATCATTGCACGTCTGCACTCCTGGGGGACCACTAAGCAAGCAGCAAAAATACCTGGCCCTCGAATAAGCGAAGGCAACCTCCAGTGCCCGCCACCACAAACCCAATGCCGAACTTGCATCATGACTCTTCTGATCCCCTGCCTTGCCTTGGGTCTGGTCTGGGCAGTCGCTGGATTGGGGTAGGGTGGGGAGTGTCTGTCCCCAAATTTCCTGGTGATGCAAGGATCAGGCAGGTGGTGGAGCGGTTGTGGAGAGTGGGGTCTGCCGGAGAAAGTTCCGTGGACCAGAACAGAAATAAAGTTAAAAAAAAACAAAACAATTATCCATGTTTGTCTTTATGGTCATAAGTAGACTGTTTTATGGGCACTAGTTTCATATGTAAGGCTGTGCTGAGATAACATCCCAGGTGAAACTAACTTTTCTCCAGTGAGCTTTCAGCACTTTTCTGTCCATTTTATAACTGAGCAGTAATACATGACAGAGTGTGGTACATCATGAAATAGCATCATGACTCTGTTACATTGTGAGTGATGCAGTCACAAGTGGAGTGACTCATTCACCCAGGAAGTGACGGTATCCCATATATGCCACCTCCTGGAGTGTATTATTGTTATTATACAATGAAAAAACAACAGGACCTGAAACTGTTGTAATGTGAATGCCGCCTAAACACATTTTTATTGGGCTTAGTGTTTGGAAAACCCTCCTGTGGAAGTAGAAGAGACGGGGAGAGGTTTACAATGATAAAAGTGTGTACCTTAAAATTGGGCATCTGATACCTTTTTAATAATCCGAAACCAGGAAACATTTTCCAACCATCGCTCCGATCAAAACCTGAGGCTGCTAGGAACTTGCAGTGCAGTGACGTCATCTTATCGAGTCGTGTCGTCTGCTGTATTCAGCCTCTATGGAGCCTTACATTATATGTGTAATATTGATGTTATATGTATATTTTGTCACCTTTATTGTTAGTTAACGTGTACTTGTTAACTAATGATAAAGAAGACAAGATATACATAATACAGCAATATTACACATATAATAAAAGGCTCCATAGGGGCTGAATACTGAAGATGACACGATTTGGTAAGATGATGTCATTGCGCTGCAGGTTCCCAGCAGCCTCAAGCTCTGATCGGCGCGATGGTTGGAAAATTCTTCCTGGTTTTGGCATTATTAAAAAAAAAAAAAAAAAAAAAAAAAAGTTGCCGAAAAGTTATCAGACGCCGGATTGTAAGGTACACACTTTTATTATTCTAAACCTCTCGCTGTCTCCACTGCTTCCATGGGAGAGTTTTCCAAACACTAAGTCCAATAAAAATGTGTTTAGGTGGCCTTTAAGAACAAAATGGCCCCAACTTTAATTTTAAGTTAATTTAAAAAACTTTAAGTTAACAAGTAAATAGATACATTTACCTTAGGAATACCTTTTTATGTTGTGATTCCCCCAAAACTAGTTTCGATTACAAGTAATAAAAAAAAAAAAAAATTAGCATACGTCAGATGTACTTGTCTAAGCACCTCTTATGCAGTGCACCATGAGTCTTTTTTTTTGTTTGTTTTCTCGATCCTAACCCTTGCCAGGTAAACTGTGCCATTTCTATGCAAAATGTGGTGGCCATGTTTTTTTGATGAGAAAAACTAATTTAAATTTTTTATAAAATAATGTACTCGGACTTTAGTGCAGTTAGAAAATTGTGCCATCAAATAAAACTGGAAGATGCCTGGAATCTTCTATACTGAAAAGAAAGGTAGGGTCAAACCTTTTGCCCAGTTTCGCTCGCTGCACTGCTGCTTTATGCAGCTTTCATATGAACATTTTTTATTTTTAGCGCCCATTTATATTGTCAGTTAGACCACTGGGTGCTTTGCAATATCACTTTATACTGTATTTCAGCATTTTTATTTTGAGATAATAAATGCCATATTGTTGTGTTGTGAACTTTTTAGTACTTGAATGTGCAGTCCTAGCAATCATCCCTCCTGAATATGTTTTAGTCATGAAGTAGCTGGAAGCTTGAGGTGGACCTTCGTTACTTTCTTTGAATGGTATTTATGACTCAGCAACTTACTCTTTAACTAACTGCAGTTTTTTTCTATGTGCAGTGGTTCACTCTGTATTTATAAGGTACACAGTGGTGGATCCAGGTTTGGGTGGTGGGGGACAGTGAAATGGGGGCACCAAGATGGCAGCAGAGGACTGGTAATTTGAAAAAGTAATGTGTTCTGCCACATAATCGTTTTGTTTTTATCTGTAATGGGCAGTAAAGTGAATATATCATACCCAGGAGTCCAGGTAATTTTTAGGACTGGGAAGTATTTACTGTTAGCTTCTTACAGCTGGTAGTATTTACTTTAAATTACTCCAACTGGGATAACGCCATGAGATGCAGCATCTCGTTTTCATGGGAATCCTAGGGAGGATAGCAGCAGTCGGCAGGTTAACATAGTCCAGTAGGAATAGTTACATAGGCTAATTTATGTACAGGAAAATAGTATAATGATAGGAATTCCATCCAGTGACCTGTCTTGGACACCCCCCACCTCTAAATCAAGTCTCAACCTACTGGGTGCTGTAGCCACTGGCAGTCTTTTTTCTGATACTGCTTTGGAGACTTGAGATACTTCCTCAATGCAATGATACCTATTGCAGTGTAGTGCTGCGACACCTGTTACAACTGCCCTTCTTTCTGGCCAGCCAGTGAGCAACTCCTGAAAATAGTCTACACATATACTCTTGTTCGTGTGTGGATCCCTGGCTTGTAGCATTGCAGGATGCTGACAATTTTGTAAATATGTACTAACATGCTGTAAGTGTACTTGCTGAGAAATAAATTCTTAAAATTATAAAGTGTGGGTAAATCATGCAAAAATGGCAGTAAAATACTCCTTTACTCCTTATCTGTTCATGTGCTATAAAAATAAAGTTGATTTGATTTGATGCCTTTATTGGAAACTTGGAACAACCATACATACTTGAATGTGTTAAAAAGCTGGATGACTAGTAATAGGGGAACAAACTGGCCAGGTGGATAGGCAGTGCGCCAGATAGTGTTGGCAGAAGAGTCATTTGCTCACCAGTTTTGAAATATGGTGAGTAAAACAACATTTTAGATGCATACAAGTGCTTTAAATCCGGAAAACAGTCTCCTTTTGAATAACTAGTGGCAGGGTTCATTTCAGACATTTATGTATGTGGGACAGTGACCCACTGAGTGGGATATTTACACTGCGCCAGGCTGTGGCGCAAGCCTGGGTGCAGCGCAACTGGGATGTGCTAGGGCGCTGACAGGGTGATATTCAACGGTGCTGCGCCATGGCTCAGCACCGTTGAATATCGCTCTGTGGCCACCCGCATTGTGCATGGTGCAGTGGCACTGCACCAGTGCAAGTGGCCAGAGAGGGGCAAGGGGATGCGCAAGTGCCGTTACGCTAGGCGCATCAACTGCGATATTCAAAGGTGCACATGCAGATGGGGTCATAATGCGTGCAAGGGGCAAATGGGGCCATTTGCATGTCTTTATGGCCCCATTTGCATGCAGGTGTGCACATCCCCAGCGACTTGCGCCTGGCGCCCTGCCAGGCTGCAGCCATCGGGGACCGACGCCCCCTGAACAAGCGGCAAAGTGCCCCACTGCCCGATCGCGGGCATAAGTATAAAAATAAGGAACTCCTATATCCCTGGTGGTCCAGTGGACCGCTCGCAGCCAGATCGCGGGCATAAGTATAAAAATAAGAACGTCCTATATCCCTGGTGGTCCAGTGGACCGCTTGCAGCCCGATCACGGGCATAAGTATAAAAATAAGAAAGTTCACATATCTGGACTGTATAGTACAGTACGGTCTGCATGCCCATTGGCCCACGCTGTGGACCAGTGGGCATACAGCTGCTACTATGCGCAGTCAGTCAGCGGCGGCTGGGTGGCTTGCGGGTGGGAGTTGCCACCTGCCACTGACCGGGGAGGCGGGTGGCGGGGCTGGTGGGAGGTGGGGGAGGGGGTACTGCTGGACCACCAGGGATGGGATCTATTATTTTTGAGACTTCTGCCCGCGATTGGGCTGCGAGCGGTCCACTGGACCTCCAGGGATATAGGATGTTTTATTTCTATACTAATGCCCACGATCAGGCTGGGAGCAGTCCACTGGACCACCAGAGATATAGGAGTTTCTTATATATTTATACATTTGCCCACGATCGGGCATGGGGGGCGCTACCCAACGGAGGGTGCTGCCGGAGCTCGGGTGGCCACCCACAGCTGGTAGCTGTCGTGTTGCACCCTGCAATATGGCAGCTCACCTGTGGGTGGCCAGCTGTTGCTCCTTTATTTTTTGGAACAACTGTGTGCAGCGCAGGTAGTGGTTGCACTAGCATGGGCTCTGCACATCCCGGGCTAAATATCGGGATGTGCGAGGGGTATGAATGGGCATGCCTCCCCCACTTGCGCTGCATACATTACTGATGCACCCCGGCGCATCAGGATTTGTGCCACGCACTTTCCCCTTTTGGCTATCGTGCCGGGGCGCAACCCTTCTGAATATCCCACCCACTGTGTATAACAAGTAAGGGTCAAATAGAAAAAAAAAACAAAAAAAACAATGACTCTCATTGTTTAACAGAGCCTAGATTTATAAAACAGCAGTTTAAAACATCTAACAGAGAGCAGGTTGTTCCCAGGGTACAAGGAAAGGTGAGACAAAACTGAAACCTGTGTGCCAATTGTCCCAGTTCCCCACCCAAAAATGAACCCTGCGTGGTGTTATGAAGCAGTATTCCGTGGGGCAGGGGGAAGTCATTTCCAAGTGTTAGCATGAGTACTGGTAATCCAAAAAAAAAAAAGGTGTTGAAGAGTATTTCATAAAATGTCCTTGCACTTGATAGCTTTCAGCTATACCTCTGTACTGTGTATCTTGATTAGTCTCCCTGATCTGTTTCAAGTGGGGTCGTATGTTTGTATTTTGTGCGTTTTACACTCCTGTGTGCGATCTGGCAAACTCTCTCCTCCTCAGGTTGGTAGCCTTATTTCTGTAAATGTTATCATGCTCTGGTGGGAACTTCATTCATTAGTTACATGTAACAGTATTATACTCTTGTTTTTGCTGTATAGACTGTAATGCATATGACACTGTTGTATTGCTCACGTGGCACACAGCGGCTCCTGTTGTCACCTGTAACTTGTTTGTTTATGCCTTCTATACTCTCCTTGGTTGTTCCTGTAAATAGGTATTTATTTGCCTATTGTAACCACCCTACCCCATAAACAACAGCCAAACAAATAAAATACGGGGAGTAAAATAGGCTGTTATTCACCTTATCTGGAGCACTGTTGATAGGGCTGGGGGCACAACACAGTGGGTGGCCATCAGTGGGGTTGCATTTGGAGATCATGGGAGTCACCAGTGGGGTTCTTCTGGGCTCAGTTGTATGATCAGTGCTCTTCAGTATCTTCATTTGCGATGTAGGAGAGGGGATTCTGAACAAGGTGTGCCTCTTTGCTGCTGACAATAAGATCTGGGGCAAAGTGGACACTGAGGAATGATTTAGAGAAATGGAAGGAGGCTTGGGAAAATGGTCCACTTAAGTACAGAAAAGTGCGAAGTGATACGCACTGGTAGAAAGAACCCTACAGTAGATTACTTGATGGGCAGAGCAAGAGTGGTGCAGACAGTGGAGGAGAGCGAGAGAGAGACACACGGGAGTTAACAGTGACAGCCTCAAGTCCACTGCTCAGTGCAACAAAGTGTACAGGAGGGCAAAGGAAAATTAAATTGGGCAGACTTGTTTGGTGATCGATCTCCTGCCATGAGATTCTATATTTCTAACAGGGTGCTGGGATTACTGTATAGGAAAACGATTTGATAGTAGAAAGTTGTTGATGCTGCCCCTGTATATGTCAGTGGTAAGGCTGCACCTGGAGAGCTGCATCCAGTTCTGAAGTCTACACCTCAAGAAAGATGGGGAAGCTGGCCCGGTGGCGCTGAGGGTTGAGGCGCTGGAAGCCACACCTCACGCTATACTGATGAACTGAGTTCAGGAGCGAGCTCAGGTGCTGGTGGGTCGGCAGGGGCGGGTTGAGGACAGAATGCCCCAGTGGTGCTCTTCTCCCCAGGAAAATGGATTGGGTTGGCTCGACATGCTGGTGACCCCTGGTGGAGACCAGGGGACGTCGCAGCAAGCTGGGCAGCACGAGATCAGCGTGGCCAACGTCGGCAGGGTTGCCGTGTGCCAGAGCGTCGTGGCGTGCCCACGCAAGGGTGGGGGAAACCAACGCAGAACATGGAAAAGACTGGCTCATGGGGCAGGCAACGGCACCTGTCCTCTATGCCCTCTGCCGGGTTCTTCTCAGCTGGCCTTCCAGTTCCTCCCTCCAGGCCCACCTGCAGCCGGAGTCTGATTTATAAGAGAGCTCAAAGAGGCAAGGGCTACCCTCCCCGGGCGGGTGAAACCGGGGGTGCTGGCTGCGGGGGGGGGGGAGAGGAGGCACAGACTGTGGGATCCACAGGCGGGCAGGATAAGGACCAGATGCCCCAGAGAAAGTCCCATGAGCCATGACCAGAGCGAAATAGATTTAAAAAAAAAAAAAAAAAAGGGTGTACATAGAGACCATACAAAGGAGGGCCATGAAAATGACCCAGGGGCAGCAGGAGCACTTCTGTGAGGAAGGTTTGGCAGACCTTAACGTGTACAGTATACACTAGGAAGGAAAGGGAGATATGATGGAGATATTTAGGTTCTTTTTAGGAATTAACAGGGTGAATTGTAGGAAGGAGAGCATAGTGGCTAGAGAGCATGGGTTGAGACAGGTGGGGGGCAGATTAATGAGGGATGTGATGAAGTTCTTCATGGAGCCAGGTGATGTATGAATGAATAGATGTCTCAGAGAGGTGGTTAAATCTATGACTGTGATGGGATTTAGACTTGGGTGGGACAGATATAAGGCAATAGAGGGACCCACAGACAGACAAGGGGAAGGGATTCCTGGGGAAGGGTGTGACAGTCTTTCGCTAGGGCTGTCGTAGATCTAAATCCAGAATGGCGTTAGGTCGAGCATTGAAGCATAGAATTTGTCCGCAGAAAAGGACCACTTGGCCCACCCAGTCTGTCCACTTTTCCCCTGCCTATACCATCACCGCAGACACTACCTGATGTCAGACCTCCCCCACTTTCCTAACAATAATCCTTTGTATGCTTCAAGCCCACCACTGTTTTCGCCACCACCGCCTCCACTGAAAGACTGACCCAGGCATCCACAACTCTTTCAGTGAAGTACTTCTTCACGTCCCTCCTAAATTCCCCCCTTCCAGCTTCATTGCTTGCCCCCTTGTTCTCATATACCACCTCCTCTGAACAATAGTCCGCTCCTGGGCGGAGGACTTGGGTGGAGTGGAGGAATAGTGGGCAAGGCTTAAAGGAGGCATAGTGAAGGCAACAAACCTCTGCATCAGGCAAGTGAACGAAAACAAGAGAAAAAAAGAGACGGCTATGGTTTTCAAAAGTAGCGGCTGGGAAGGTAAGGGCAAAAAAGTTAGCATTCAGGAGGTATAAGAAGACACAGAGGAAGGAGAATAGGGAGGTGTATCAAGAAAAACAAAGAGAGGCAGGGAAAGCAGTGAGGAGTGTAAAGGCACAACCTAGCCCAGGCAGTAACGAAAGGGGACAAGACATTTTTCAGGTATGTAAGTGGAAAAAAAGGAAGAACTAGGAAGGGGTTGTAAGGCTAAGAAGGGAAGGGGGGATTGGGTGGAGGGGGACCAAGAAAAAGCAGACATCCTGAACACATACTTTTGTTCAGTGTTCCCAGAGGAAGGGGAAGGCTAGGAGCAACAGAAAAGTAACAGGAGCATCGAAGGGAGGGAGGTGGACACTAGTCCATTTTCAGAGGAAGGAACTCGCAAACCTGAAAGTGGACAAGGCAATAGTGCCAGAGAAGGGTGCATCCAAGGATATTGAGGGAGCTCAGATAGGTATTGGCTGCACGTCTTGACAGTCCTGTTCAGCCTCTCGCTGGAGATGGGAGTGGTTCTGGAGGACTGGAAGAGGGCTGATGTAGTCCCACTTCACAAAAGTGGTAGCAGGGAGGAGGCTGGTAACTACAGGCCAGTCAGCCTGACTTTGGTGGTGGGGAAATTAACGGAATCACTACTGAAGGAAAAGATTGTGGAATATCTTGAATCCAGTGGCTTACAAGATCTGAGGCAGCTTGGATTCACAGGGGGAGTTCATGTCAAACAAATTTGATAGATTCCTTTGACTGAGTGACCAGGGAATTGGATATGGGCGAAGTGGTGGATATGGCCTACCTAGATTTTGGTAAGGCCTTCGACACCATTCCACGTAGAAGACTCATAAACAAGCTGAGCAGCCTAGGAGTGGGTCCAAAGGTGGTCAACTGGGTAAGAAATTGGTTAGGAGATAGGCAACAGAGGGTGGTGGTAAACGGAGTTCACTCTGAGGAAGGGAGGGTGACCAGTGGGGTACCACAGGGATCAGGACTGGGACTGGTCCTCTTTGATCAGTCTTTATTAGTGACATTGCAGAGGGACTGGAGGGGAAGGTGTGCCTTTTTGCGGATGACACTAAAATCTGCAATAAGGTAGACACTCCAGGAGGTGTGGAAAAAATGAGTAGTGACCTAAGAGAATGTTAGAGGAGTAGTCAAGGGTATATCAGCTAAGTTTCAATGCCAGAAAGTGCAAAATCATGTGCTTAAGGCACAGAAACCCAGGGGTGGAGTACAACATGGGAGGAGTGGTATTAACGTCCACCAAACAGGAAAGAAACATGGTGGTAATCCTATCTGATGACCTAAAGGTTGCTAGGCAGTGTGACAAGGCAACTGGGAGCAGTAGTGGGATGCTGGGGTGCATATGGAGAGGTTCACCAGAAGAAAGAGGGAGGTGGTGTTGCCTCTGTATAGACCACTGGGGAGACCTCACCTAGAGTACTGTGTCCAGTCCTGGAGACCTAATCTCTGGAAGGACATAGATAAAGTGGAGGTGGTCCAGAGAAGGGCAGCTAAAATGGTTCAGGGTCTGTATAATAAGCCCTATGAGGAGAGACAGAAGGACCTCAATATGTACACCCTGGAAGAAGGGGTGGGGGGTGGTATGGTAGAGACTTTCAAATACCTCATGGGTATAAATAAGGTAAAAGAGGGAAGCATTGTTGAGAGAAAAAGATGTTCAAGAACAAGGGGCCATGTTATGAAGCTGAAGGAGGGTAGACTCAGGAGAGATGTGAGTAACTGCTTCTTCACAGAAAAAGTGGTGGATGCCTGTAACAGCCTCCCAGCAGAGGTGGTGGGGCAAAAACTGTAGCAGAGTTAAATACTGCATGGGATAGGCATAACAGAACCTTAATGGTAAGGCGGGGGGTGGGGGGTAGACCGGAGATCAAGTAGGGTCTGCGGTAGTACAGTAGATAGGGAAAATGGGCAGACTAGGTGGGCCAGGCGGTCCTTTTCTGCCATCAAAGTCAGTGTTTCTGTATACCTTATTCACCCACCATGTGAGGTATTTATAGGTCTCTGTCATGTTCTGACTGTTCTCTGGCATTTTACAAGATGGCAGTCACGCTGGGCCAGCTGTCTGCACACTGTATTTCTTTTGTTGTATTTTTGTTTTTGAATTTTATTTTATGCCATTTGTTTTATGTTTGAGAGCCGTTTGTTTTATGTCCGAGAGCTCTGAAAAGATAGCCCTAAGATTTAAAGTTCGAAAACGCTCTGCTGCTGTTGGCTTTTTAAATTTGAGTTTGACGTCAATAATACTACTCCCCAAATTCTTCTATTTGTATTATTCGTGCTGGTGTTCGACTGCTGGGTGAAGGAGAGCTGGTGGCAGTCATTTGCTGGATTGCGGATTGTGGAGTGGCCCGGAGCGTGGAGTCTGCTGCTGGGACTGTGCTGGAATCGTGGCTTGGTCGGTGAAATAACTGGGGAGCTTGGTGTTTTGCTGCCCGGGAGCTGGGAGGAGCACAGACCTGTGGAGTGTTTTCGATCTGAGGATTCGATTGGAATCAGTGCTGTTCGGGTGCTGGTCCTGGATTGAGTTTTTTGGCTCTTGGATCTTTTTTGTGGAACATGACACTGCTGTTGTAACCTGTAATTTCGGCTTGATAGACTAGCGGCCAGCGACAGGAGTGGGCCCGATTCCATTGGTGATCGCCGGCGGGATTTGCAGTCTCACAGGGGGCAGGGTATTTGTTTAGCCAGGGAACTGGCTGATATGCCGTGGTTCCCCTAGACTCGCGGGTTTGGCTGCGGTGTAGCCAGTGCCCGGGTGTCGTGGTAAGGCTGCAATATTTCTTGCCGGGTTTCAGTTGGAGTTGGAGAGGCCCTGGTCTGTTGCTGGCTGCTAATCTGGATTCTTCGGCTAGCTCCGATTGGCCTTGACTTTTCGGTGGCCCTTTTATCCTATGGCGAAATAATACCCTGGATTATCCCCCATTGTTGGATTCTTTTGGTGGCTCCTACACTTCATAGATGACTGATTCTTGGGATTATTTTCATCCTGCTCGGGACCTAAGGAGTACATTCTTTGTGTGGTCTCCCTGGTGGTGAGAGGACCTGGGCGTCTACATATTTTTGATTTTATCTTTCTATATTGAATGTTTTTTGTGGTCTTATTTTACTGTGGACGCCTACTGAGTAGACTGTGATTCTCTATTTGGGCAGTGAGAGTGCCTGAACTTCCCTTCTTCCCCGGCCGTGAGAGGGATTTTGGGGGTTGGGGGGGGTGTAAAGCCATAATTCACAATTTTGTGTTCTGCATGTCCTGTGAGAGGGGACTGCAGTAGCTCCCGAGTTAAGTGTGGGAGCGACTTACCCAGTTAATGTGGAATAGGGTGGGGTTTTAATTTCTGTTTTATTATGTGTTAGGGTGGGTTAGTAGAGTAATTTTGGGGTTTATTTTAGTCTCATTTCACTGTATGTTATTATTTATTAATCTTTGGTTTGTTATTTGATTTAATAGTTTGGGTTTTAATTTTTTAGAATAATAGTGTTTTGGTTTGGGGTGGGGTCGGAGGGTATTTATTTGATTAGAAAGTTTCTGTTCATTTATTGAGTTGTGTGGAATATGTTGGATGCCTGCCCCCACAGTTGTGCACTATTCACCCTCTGCTGTCCTTGCCCTCTGCCCTTTCTTCACTCCTCCCCTTGAGTCTGCAACTTACTAGTGCTGTAGAGCACTGGGTATTGTGCATAGGAGATGGAGGGTGGTGGGGGGCTATAAACAGTGGAGGGTGAATGAGGGGGATCATCATATCGGGGTGGTAAGATCCAGGAGACGCCTTCGGGCAAAGTGGAACTCAGAACGTGGTTCTTGATGTCTGGTTTCCATACCCAAGAGCACTACTGATTGTGACGGGCAGTTGGTTCAGGTGGGCCCGGGAGGCTCGTCCAACTCGGGCAGTGTTGTGCAATGCCAGGTCCATCAAGAACAAGACTGCAATGGTTGCAGATCTTGTTGAAATGTGGACCTGGCATGCATCACGAGACTTAGCTGGATGAGAACTCTGTCCCCATTTTGGAGACTATAACTCCAGCTGGGTACTCTGTCATACACCACCGAGATTGGACCGGAAGTGCGGTCTGTTTCAAGACCAAACTTAACCTCACTCATGTACTAGTTGAGGAGGCAGAGTCATTCGAGTGTGCCGTTGTAGCAGGTGTAGGTTATAGGATCGCCCTCATTTATCGTCCACCCGGTGATGAGAATCGATTCCTTCAGGAAGTGGTGGACTTTGTCGTCGACATGGCGTTTGGGTCACCCAGACTGATGGTTCTGGGTGACTTTAACGCCTGGGTCGATGACGAATTCTCTCAATTTGGTCAGCACTTCCTCCAGTTGATGACATCTCTGGGCCTCACAGAGGTGGTTACCACTGCTGCTCATAAACACGGACACTCCCTTGACTTAGTCTTCCTCCTAGGGATCGAAACATCTGACTTGGGGGTGGAACCAATTGGGTGGTCAGATCACTACACCGTGGGGTTTAGTTTTAGCACCCACCTTCGTAGGCCTACCCCTGTGGAGATGGTTAATTACTGCCCTTTATGAGATATATAAGTTTTCATAGCCTAGCGGCGGTGCTTGACCTCTCGTCCCTCTCGTTGGCAAGCAGTGACCCAGAGACCCTCATGACTGCCTATAATTTGGCCATCTCAGCAGCTCTGGATTCCATTGCTCCAGTCCGTGTTCGCCCTCTCTCCCTTCACCCTCGATCCCCTTGGTTTGATGGGACTCTGAGGAAGATGCGGAGACTAGGACGAAGGTTAGAGCATTGCTGGCAGAAGTCTGCCCTTGATACCGAACAACTTAGATTGATGGACCATTATTAAGCCTATCAATCTGCAGTCACCCGCAAGAAGGCAGAATTCCTGTCCAGGGAGATTGCGGCTGCTCAGAATCGACCAGCTCAGCTTTTCCGAACTGTGGACAGACTGTGCAACCCAGCCTGTCTGCATGTCCGGAAAGCCCTTTCGCAATTAGAGTGCGACGAACTTGCTCGATTCTTTGCTAATAAGGTGGCTGACATCAGAGCGGTACTCCAGCCGGCACATTCTATGGGCGTTGCTTTTGATCAGTTTGATGTCACTGCACCTCGGCCTTCTTGGAGTACTTTCAGCTGACTGGAGTTCATGGATGTCATGTGGATTATCCAGGGTGTGCACCCTATGTGCTGTAGTTTGGACCCTGGTCCAACTACCCTAATTTTGGGTTGTATTGATGTCATTGGTCTTGTCCTTGCACAGATAGTCTGGTGCTCCTTGGAATCTGGAGAGTTTTCTAGCTCCCTGAAAGAGGCAGTGGTGACACATCTCTTGAAGAAAGCTACCTTGGACCCAGACTGCCATGCAAACTACAGACCTATCCCTAACCTTCCCTTTTTAGGGAAGGTGATTGAGAAAATAGTGGCAGCACAACTGGAGGACCATTTGACCATCCATGACATCTATGAACCACTCCAGTCTGGTTTTCGAAAGAGACATAGTACAGAGACAACGCTGGTTCGGGTGCTCAGTGATCTCCTGATGGCTAGAGATCAGAAGAGTCGCTCCATCTTGGTTCTTCTGGATCTCTCATCAGCATTTGACACTGTGGACCACGGTGTGCTGCTTGGTTGCCTGAGGCACATCTGTGGACTGTCAGGAACAGTCCTTAGGTGGTTTTCATCATTCCTCAAGGGGAGAACACAAAGAGTGGTGTCTGGGGTCTTTTCTTCAGGACCTACTTCTCTGTTGTGTGGGGTGCCTCAGGACTCCATGCTGTCACCCATGTTGTTCGCTGTGTATATGCTACCCCTTGGAGACATTGTAAGAAGGTATGAGCTGAGGTTTCACTGCTATGCTGATGATATCCAGCTCTACCTTTCTTTTGCACCCAACCAGGATGGAGCTCTCTCGGTCTTTAATAACTGTCTGCAAGAAATCCAGGAGTGGATGGATTCCAGCTGGCTGAAATTGAACTTGGAAAAACTGAGGTGCTGGTTGTGGACCCAGGTTGCGGATGGGGGGTTGGGGTTTGGTTCACCTTCGGGGAATTTTTCTCTGTGGTGTTTCACTCCCGACCTCTGAACAGGTGTGTAACCTGGGGGTAATTTTTGATGAAGGGCTGACCCTGCATACCCAGGTGTCGGCTGTCATCAAATCTTCCTTTTATCATCTTAGGAATATTGCCAGGATTAGGCATCTGGTTCCATCTGGTGACCTTCCTACTTTGGTCCATGCCTTTATGTCCTCACGCTTAGATTATTGCAACTCCCTCTACCTAGGGCTTCCTGGGGTAGAAATCCGCCACCTGCAGCTGGTGCAGAATGCGGCGGCCCGGCTTTTGACAGTCATATTTCACCGGTGCTGCGCGAACTGCACTGGCTGCCAGTACAGTGGCGGATCACCTTTTAAGTCTGTTTGCAGACTTTCAAAGCCCTACATGGACTGGGCCCGGATTACCTGAAAGAGCTCCTGGTTCCTTATTGCCCTGGACGATCACTCTGCTCGGCTGATGAGGGGTTGCTATAGATTGCAAGGGTGTGTTTAAAATCATCTGGGGCGAGAGGTTTTATGTAAGCAGCCCCCATCCTTTGGAATTCTTTATCCCGTCAGCTACGGGAGTACACAACTGTGGAGAGATTTAAGCAATCTTTAAAAACTTTTTTGCAGCACCAGGCATTCAGTGATTAATTTTTCTTTTCATTTTTGTTGTACTGCTATTTTAATGTTAATTTTATTGATGCTTATTCTGCTTTTAAATTGTTAGGTGCCTTGGTTATGGAAAAGACATCCTATAAATAAAATGTATTAATATTATTATTATTATTATTATGTCCCCCTCCCCCTTCTCTCTTTTAGTTTGCACATATTGAGATCCTTCAGTCTCTTTTCATAGGGTTTTTCATGCAGTCCCTGCACCATTTTCGTTGCTTTTCTCTGGACTGCTTCTACTCTGTCTGTGTCCTTCCTGAGATGTGGTCTCCAGAACTGGACACAACACTTCAGGTGGAGTCTCAGTCCACCAACAATCTATACAATAGGACTGAAGGCAGGCACTGTGGTGCTTTGAACAGGGCATTTCAGCCCATCTTGTGTTGCTTAGACTGCCTTTTTAAAGGCAGTCTATATACATTGCCCTAACAACTCGGGGAGGTAATCACTGGGCGAGAGTCACCTAGGAAACGGGTGACGTCAGTCAATAGTGCTCTATAAACTGCTCAACTCTAGCAAGCGTAGCCGAGCACGTAGCGAAGGCGACCTGGGCAGAGGCCAGCGGCGTCTGATGGTGTCAGATGGGGAACAGGGGTAAGGGGTTAGTAATCTGTATCTCTGTTTGCATAAATTCATGCTGCTATGTTAAGCGCCATTAAATACAAATAGTCTGCTGCCTCATAGGAAGTATAAACTGTGAGAAGTCAAATGCTATATTGGGGTACAATTCGATGGTAGTAGTGATTAACTGAAACAGCAAATTAACAGTGACCTGTACTTCTGAGTCAAGGCTGAAGTTAAATTTGTGGGCTATAGCGAGTGGCACGAGCAAAAGCAGCATTTTGTCGCGTGTCTGGCGAGTTCGGAGTGAAAGTTGAGAAAGGAAGACAAATACTGAACAAAGAAGATAACGAGGCAGGTAGAGGATAGTTGTTTGTATGTACATATAGTACAGAGGAGTTGAAGGATCCACGGGATATATCAGAACAAGAATTAGGCAGTGTTAAAATAGCTGATTTGAACCAAGACAATATCTAAAAATATTAAGCAGCAAAAAGTGGACGTGCAGTTGGTAACAATTTAAATAAGTAAACGCTGATTATTTAAATAAGAGTTGACTAATGATGGACACCAATATGGTTAGATTGCAAGGGGGAGAATTAGGGTTAAGATGTCTACTATGTAAGAAAATATCAACAGAAGTGGTAAATGAAGTGCTAGTGTACACTTGTCAGGAGTGTATACTAATTAAAGAATTGAGGCAACTTATTTTAGACTTGGAAATGAAATTAGTTTCATTACAACAGCAGAGTATAATACAACACTTACAAGAACAGTGTTATGAGCAGGATAATGGGGCAGAAAATAATGAACCCCCAAAAAAGGTAATATGAAAAGAGTGAGAGATACTGATGGAGAAGGGTGGGAGATGGAAAACAGAAAATATAAGAAAGGAAGAAGAGCTATGAGATTTACATTGGAGACAAATAATAAATATGAGCAATTGATTAATTTGGACAATGGTCAATCACAAGAGGAAATTGATGAAACACATATAGAATCTGATTTAGGTTGCAATGGAAGAAATCACAGAGAAAAAGATACAAGCAAACAGATATAAGAAACGGAATATTGATGAGCAGGAAAATAATGATGAAAGAACAAGTGAAGGAGTAGAGAATGACAGGACTGATGAAGATGATGATGATGATGGTAGAATAAGGAAAACAGGAATTAATAGGGATTTAGATGATATGGGCAAAATACAGAAAGTATTCAGCAAACATACAAATAAAATGTATCAAAGGAAAATGCAGAGCAGAGAGGGGAAGAGGAATCTCAAGTAGCAGAAATGATAGAGTCAGAATTACAAGGGAAAGAAGAAATTATGATAGATCAAAATAAATTAATTCTTACGTTTTAGGTGACTCAATAGTCAAATACACAGATAGGTATACATCATGGGAGAATAAAGAATATATAACAACTAGCTACTTCTCGGGAGCAAAAATTAGAGATGTGCAAGAAGTGTTACCAAATATTGTGAAAAGTGAAACAGGAGAGAATTTATTAATTTTACACTTGGGAGTAAATAACATTAAACACCAAAACATAAATAGTATTAAGCAAGAATTCATGAAAATAAGAGAGGAAGCAAAGAGATTGGGATGTAAGGTGTATTTTTATAGAGATATTTCCAGTACCAAGAGAAAACCAGGATGTTCAGAGTAAGATAAGAGAAGTAAATAACTGGATGAGATTATGGACACTGAAGGAGGGGATAGGATATGTGACTCATTGGGAACAATTTGTAAATGAACCAAGCTATATTTGCAGGGATGGGTTGCATCTTTAAAAAAAAGGAAGCAGAAAAATAGGATTGGAATAAAGAATGTTTTAGATACTCATTTAAACTAATACTACTGGGGAGAGGGGAAAGAAAATCGAGGATTGTGAAAGTGGATACATAAAAAAAAAAAAAAAAAAAAAACGATCAACAGAAAAATGTAGAAAAGAGAAAGATAAATAGTATGATATATAATGGCCTGAAGGTATGGTCTCTGAATGCGAGAAGTTTAAATCTAATAAAGAAAGCTGAATTGGAAATAAGACTCAAGATGGAGTCAATAGACATATGTAGTATAACAGAAACATGGTGGGAGAAGGACTCAAAGTGGAACCGTGAAATAGAAGGATATGAAATGTATTCAAAGGAAAGAGGAAATAAGAAAGGAGGAGGTATTGCTATTTATGTGAGACAGGGAATTATGAGTACTTTTATACAACAAATATGGTCAACAAGATGAAATAGAATCATTATGGGTAGCAATATAACAAGTACAAACACAAAAGAAATTATTGTTAGGTTTATTTTATAGACCACCAAATGTTAATAGAATACACGATGATTATATAGATAAAGAGATCAGGCAGATAGCAATGCAGGGAGATGTAATCATTTTAGGGGACTTCAATTTACCGGATATACGTTGGGATAATAAAACTGCAAAAAATGCTGTACGCAGAAGATATTTAGAAATGATGGAGGAAGTAGGATTAAGTCAATTAGTGTATAAGCCAACAAGAGGAGGTAGTATTTTGGACTGGATTATAACAAATTGTGAAGAATTAATAACTAAAATAAATATTATAGAAAATTTAAGTAATAACGACCATGGGGTAGTTCAATTCTACATAAAGAGTTACTGAAAATTGACCATAAAAGGTAGTACAATAATAAGAAATGATAAAAAAGGTAAATTTCAGATGATAAAAATAAAGTTGGAAAAATGGGACTGGAACAGATTATTTAAGAATAGAACAGTGGAAGAAAGGTGGGAGATATTAAAAAATAAAATACAAAAGTTAGAAGATAAATTTGTACCAAAAAAGAAATTATACACAAAGAAGGGGAAAAAAACCTATGTGGTGTACAAAGGCAATAATAACGTTATGTAAAAACAAAAAAAAAAAAGGCTTATGATAACATGAAAAAAATTAGGGACAGGAGATGCTATTAAAGAATATAAAGAAATATTGAAAATGTTAAAAAACAAAATAAAAGAAAAAAAGGAAGGATTAGAAATAAACTTAGTATATAGGAAGGATAATGAAAGGGATTGTATTCTTATATAAATAATAATAACAAAATGTCAGGGCAAATAGAATCCTTGCATATAGATGGAAGTGAAGTTACTGAAGTAAAGAAAAAAATGGTAGCACATCTAAACCAATATTTTTGTTCAGTATATGATGACAAAGTAAAGGAAGAGATTAAAGTCAATACTAATATAAATAAAAAACTAAAAATGGAAGTAACAACAGATGAAATTAAAAAAAATGTTGAGAGAGTTAAAAGCATTCAAATCGGCAGGTCCAGATTGATTACATCCAAGGCTGTTAAAAGAAATTGCTATACAGATAGCACCACCTGTAGCAAATATAATAAATAGGTCATTTATTACCGGAGAGATACCTGCTGATTGGAGAACAGCAACTGTGATACCGATCTACAAAAAAAAAAGGGGAACAAATACCTCTGACAAATTATAGACCAGTAAGCCTAACAGCAGTTCTGTGTAAAGTAGCAGAAGGCATTTTGAGAGACAAACTAGAGGAAGATCTAAAGGTTTTAAAAGTGAATGATGGTAAGCAACATGGGTTCAAAAAGAATAGGTCATGTTTATCAAATCAACTTATATTCTACGAATATATTAATAAAATAACATCTAAAAATAAGCCGATGGATATATTCTTCCTTGATTTTCAAAAAGCCTTCGATAAAGTACCACATAACCAACTTATTACAAAGGTGGTACAAATGGGTGTGGATAGTAGGTTAATTAGATGGGTACAGAGCTGGCTGAGAGATAGAAAACAAGCAGGAATGATTAGAGGCGTTATGTCAGGTCTAGAGGAGGTTACTAGTGGAGTTCCACAGGGGTCGGTGTTAGGTCCTATATTATTTTAATTATACATAGAAGATATACAGTATGGTATCCAGAACCTTATGGTGAAATTTGCAGACAATGTAAAATGGGGAGAACAGGTGGTCTCAATGGAAGAAACTAAACAAATGGAGAAGGATCTAAAACAAACAGAGAAATGGGTGAGAGATAATGGAATGACCTTAAAAGTATGGAAAAGTGTAGAGTTATGCATGTGGGGAAAAATAACCAAAAACGTGTATTATTTAAATGGAAATAAAATGGAAGTGACAAACAAAGAAGAGGACTGTGGAATAATAGTCGATAACGGAATGACATTTAAGGCACAAATGGCAGAAGTTATTAGGAGAACGAATTATATGATAAAAAATATAAGAAAAAGTTTCTTAAATAGAACTAAACAACGTCTTGTACCATTGTACAGGGCATATGTAAGGCCCTATTTGGATTATGGATCACCAGTATGGAGTCCATATATGAAAGGTGAAAAAAGTAGATTGGAAAAAGTCCAAAGAACATATACTAGGATGATATCAGCAGAAAAAGGCAGAGGATAAGAGGAAAGATTAGATAGGTTAAACATGTTTATATTGGAAGACAGAAGAAAAAGGGGGGATTTATTACAATTATTTAAGATCATGAAAGACCCAGAATTAATGGAAGGTTTGTGGATAGAAATAGTGGACAAACCAGAAGGTTTAAGAAATCATACGTATCAGATAAAAATAGAGATAGTAAAAAGGAATTCTAGGTATTATACCCTTGTACAGAGAACATCTAGAGTATGGAATGCACTGCCAGATTATATTATAAAGAGTAAAAGCTTGGAACAATTTAAAAGAGAAATAGATAAGTTGATTTGCTTTAGGAATTAAAGTGTGCCTGCTTTGCGGGGAATGGTACTATGGGCCATGGTGCCTTCTTCCATTCTATCACCCAGTATAAGACCCAGTACCTCCTTCCTTCTGCTGGTGATATCCTTCCCTATGCACCCCAGCATCCGGCCGTACCTACTGCTTGTCGCACTGCCTCGCCACCATGAGGTCATCTGATATGATTAACCCAAGGTCCCTTCCTGTGCAGGGACCGTCAATACCTCTTCTCCCATTTTATACTCTGCCTCTGTGTTTCTGCGTCCTAGGGCATGATTTGGCACTAGGTTTGAAACATGAATGCAAGAACAGTACTCTTCAGAACAGCGCATCAACAACGGCGCCTACAGTAACTGTGCCCACTGAAAACAAACAAATCCACATGGTAGTGGTCCAAACACACACACCGAGGACCGCTACCATGGATTCAACTACAAAATATTAAATTTCTGTGTTTGCCGGGAGGCTCTGATGCCCTCAACCTCCCTGACGTGAGGGGGCTCTGCCCTCCGCATCCCCCATAACTAAAATAATCAACTCTGAGTCGGAGTTGGATTGGGGGGGGGGGTGTTCTGTGAGACTGGACTTGTAAAAATTTGGGAAACCGTCTCACAGAAAAAGATTGAAGACCAGGGCTAGAACCCTGGTCTCCAGCACTATGCTGGTGGAGCTGCTCTCTGCCTTAGCTCTTTCCACCACGGGAGCAGTTCGGCCAGCTACCAACTTTGTCTAGCTCTTCTTAACACCCTCTAGTCACTCCCAACTTCAGGGGTAGCAGTTACTGCAGTTCGCTTTTCTACCCCTGTTGCTGTCTGTGGTACGCTCTTGTAACAATGTGCTTCTTATATGCGCTGTTCAAGATGTGCTATTCTGACTGGTTACCCATGATTTTTCACTTTTACATTTAAACTCAGCTTCCATATCCATGACTTCTTCTCTTTCTCTGGTTTCTACATATTTTCTCCACCCCCTTTGGAGTGTCTGTCCTATTGCAGATTTTCGTGTCATCTGCAAAAGGGCATACCTTCTCTTCTAGCTCATCTGCGTTGTCATTTATAAAGACATTAAAGATGACTGGTCCCAGTACTGAGCCCTGAAGTTCCTGCTAGTCACTCTTCTCTCCCCAGAGTGAATGCTGTTTACTATCACTCTCTTTCACCTATCCATCAATCAATTTCATACCAATTTACCATCTTGGGTTCTACCCCCAAACCTGCCCAGATTCCTTATGAGCCTCCCATGTAGTACAGTGTTGAAGGCCTTGCGTAAGTCTAAATAGGGCACCTCCACCTCCCACCCATATCTGTTTCTGTGGTCATCCAGCAGAAGAAGTCGATCAGGTTCATCTGCTATGACCCTCCCCCATGATTCCGTGCTGCCTGGGGTCTTGTAACCCACTGGATTCAGTATACTCCATGAGCCTTTCCTTTAAAAGCGTCTCCATGACCCCCTCCCAGTCTCTCACCACTGAAATAGAAACATAGAAGTTGTTGGCAGAAAAGAACTGCTTGACCCACCCAGTCTGCCCTAAAAATACCATACCTACTGTCTTACCACAGACCTTACTTGATCTTCAGCTTTACTCCCCCATTCCTGTCGCCGGGGTTCTCTTGTGTCTTTCCCATGCATGCTTGAATCCCACCACTGTTCTGGTTCCCAGCACCTCTGCTGGGAGTCTGTTCCAGATGTCCACCACCCTTTCCGTGAAGAAGTACTTTCTCAAATCCCTTCTGAGCCTCCCCTTTCCAGCTTTAAATCATGCCTCTTGTCCTTGAGCATCTCCTTCTATGCAAAATGCTACCCTCCTGCACCTTATTTATAGCCTAGAGGTATCTGAATGTTTCTGTCATGTCTTCCCTCTCCCTTCTATCTTCAAGAGAGTACATATTTAATTACTTGAGTTTTTCCTTGTAGGGCTTCTGATGCAGGTCATGTATAATTTTGTTTGCCCTCCTCTGTACCACCTCCACTCTATCTATGTCCTTCTTGAGGTGTCCCGAGAACTGGATACAGTACTCCAGGTGTGGCCTCACCATTGATCTATACAGGGGTAGCACCACCTCTCTTTCAGCTGGTGATATCCCTCCCTATGCACCCCGTCATTCTGGTAGCCTTTCCTACTACCTTATCACACTGCTTTGCTACTTCCAGGTAATCGGATATGATTCCTAGGTTCCTTTCCTGCTTTGTTGTTGCCACCTCTTCCTCCTCCAGTTGGTACGTTGCCCCTGAGTTCCCGTGCCCTATGTGCATAATTTTGCACTTTTTGGCATTGAATCCTTGTTGACATACCCTAGACCATTCGTCCCTCCCTCATGTTTTCTACCCTACCAGGTGTGTCCACTCTGTGACAGATTTTTGTGTCATCTGTAGATAGGCATACTTTTTCCTCCAGCCCTTCTGTGATGTCGCTAATGAAGACATCATTGAAGAGGACTGGACCCAAAACTGACCCCTGTGGCACTCCGCTGGTTACTATGCCTTCTGTACCTCATTGAAACAGAGAAACATAGAATTTGATGGCAGATAAGGACTGCTTGGCCCACCTAGTCCACCCATTACGCTACCTAATGGATAAGCTGCAGATCCTCGTTAACCAAAATCCTACTTCCTCCTTCCCCCCACTAGAATTGCCTTATGTCTGTCCCATGCATTCTTGAATTCCCTCAGTGTTTTTGACTCCACTACCTCCTCAGAAAGGCTGTTCCATGTATTTACAACCCTCTCTGTGAAGAAATACTTCCTCACGTTACCCCGGAGCTGCCCCCCCCATCTTCAAATTGGCCTCCTTGTTCTTGCACACCTCTTTTTCTGAAAGATGCTACCCTCTTGGACTTTGTTGATTCCCTTGAGTTTCTGTCATGCCCCCTCTCTCCCTCCTTTCCTCAAGGCTGTACATATTAAGCACCTTTAGTCTTTCTTCATATGTCTTGTGGTGCAACCCCTGCCCAAGTTTGGTTGCCCTCCTCTCGACAGCCTTCACCATGTCTATGTCTTTGCGGAGATGGGGTCTCCAGAACTGCACGCAGTACTCCAGATGGGGTCTCACCAACTGTCTGTACAGAGGGATAACAACTTCCTGTTTTCTACAGGTGATGCCTCTCTGTGCATCCCAGAATTCCCCCAGCCCTTCTTACTGCCTTCTCACATTGCTTGCACACCTTTAGGTCATCTGATATAACTACAGGTCCCTTTCCATTTTGTTGTCAGTATCTCACCCCACATTGTGTATTCTTCCCTGTGTTTTTGTTTCCCAGGTGCATTAGTTTGCACTTCTTTGCGTTGAATCTAAGCTGCCATACATTTGACCATTCCTCCAACCTTGCCAAGTCCCTTCTCATCCTTTCCACCCCACCTTATGTATCAACCCTGTTGCAGATCTTTGTGTCTTCTGCAAAGAGACATACTTTTCCTTCCAGTCCCTCTACTATGTCACTTATAAAGACATTTAAAAAGGACCGGCCCCAGTACTGAACCCTGCAGTACCTCACTAATAACCCCCTTTTCTTCACTGTGGACTCTGTTTACTATTACCCTCTGTGTCCTCTTGTCCAGCCAGTGTTTTCCCCAGGCTACCACCCTGGGACCCAATCCCAGGCTGGCTAATTTGTTTATTAATCATTTGTGTGGGACTGTGTCAAATACGTTGCTAAAGTCTAGGTAGGCCAAGTCCACAGCCCCTCCCTGGTCTACTACTTTGATCACCCAGTTAAAGAAATCGATTAGATTAGTCTGACATGACCTGCCTTGGGTTCTGTGCCCCACTGGCCTCTAGGTACTCAACAATTCATTCCTTCAGGAGTGATTCCATCATTTTCCCGTTCCACTGAGGTCAAACTGACAGGTCTGTAGTTTCCTGCCTCTCTCCCACTTTTGTGAAGGGGAATCACATCTGCCATCCTCCGGTTCTCAGGTACCACACCATCCTCCCATAATTTGTTAAAAAGGGTAGTCAGTGGTGTTACTAGTTCTCTCCTTAGTCCTTTTAGAATTCTGGGGTGAATCCCATCAGGCCCCATTGCTTTATCCACCTTCAGTTTTAAGAGTTCGTTCAGAACCCTTTCTTCTGTGAAAGGACTGATATCAACCCCCCTCTCCAGAGTGCTTCTGTTGACTGGATTAGGTACCCCCCCCTCTTCCTTTGTGAATACTGAGCAGCAGTATTCTTTCAGTATCCCTGCTTTTCACTGTCCCTCTCTGCCCAACCACCCTCCTCTTTATTTAGCCTCAGTTTCTCTGCCTTAGTCTTTCTTTGCTCCCTAATGTACCTATAAAAGATTTTATCCCCCTTCTTAACCGAGTTGGCTATCTTTTCCTCTGTTTGGGCCTTTGCTATTCTGACTGCCTTCCCCGCTTCCTTCTGCTTTAACTGGTACAGTTCTCTGTCCTGCTCCTTCTGTGTTTCCTTATACTTCCTGAATGCTGTCTTTTTCTCCCTAACCTTCCCTGCCACTTCTTTTGAGAACCATAGTGGTTTTTCCTTCATTTTGATTTATTTGCTTCACACAAAGACTTGTTGCCTCTGTAATGGTAGTTTTGATGTTTCCCCATTGTTGCTCCATCCCACCTTCTTGCCTGTTTGCTAGTGCTTTTCTGAGTCACTCTCCCATTTTGACAGAATCAATTCCTGAAGTCCAGTACCTTCATTTTTGAATTGGTTGACTCTATAGCTAACTTTATTGTGAACCACACTGTTTGGTCACTTGTTCCCAGATGGCTACCCACTTCTAGATCTGAGATACTCTCTCTATCCCCATTAGAGAGTACAAGGTCTAAGATTGCTCCCTCCCGAGTGGGTTCCAAAACTAGCTGTCTGAGGCATGTCCCCTGTGTAGGGCATCGAGAATGGCCCTGCTCTTGGATGTGACTGCAGCAAAGGTGCTCCAGTTAACATCTGGCATATTCAGGTCCCCCATCAGCAATATCTCCCCTTTCTCTGCCACCCTAAGGATGCCTTCCATCATTTCCTTGTCCATGTCCTCCCACTGAGACGGGGGTCTGTATACAACCCCGTGTGGATTGTGGTGCCATTTCCAGTCTACAGGGTGACCCACAGTGCCTCCTATCCTCAGGGGCATAGCTACAAGGGCGCAGGGGGTGCAGTTGCACCCGGGCCCATGAGGTTTGAGGGGCCCAAATCATAATTTGGATGTTTATTCAAAACTTGGGGGGCTGTAACATACCCTTGCACCCAGGCCCTCTGGGAATTTGCTACACTACTGTCTCTCCTCCCTGTTTACCCTTTAGTTCCGTTGCTTTGATCCCTTCCCTTACATAGAGAGCTGCTACTCCTCCTCTTCTACCCTCTCTGTCCCTCCTGTAGATTGTGTACCCTAGTATGTTGACATCCCAGTCATGGTTCTCTGTGTACCTTGTTTTTGTGACTGCCATGATATCCAGGCATCCCTCTTCCATCAAGGCCACCAGTTCAGGGAGCTTGTTACCTAGACTACGGGCATTGGTACTCATCACCCTTCATTTTTTGATGGTCTTATTCCTTTTTGCCCCATTCCTGTCCTTACTGCCTTTGTCTTTTTCTCCATTTACCCATGTCCTTCTCCCTGTTGACTGCTCTGTGTTGGTGTTTACCTCACTAACTACCCTGATTTTTTTTTTTGGGGGGGGTACTAGGATTTCCCTTCTCTTTTTCAGTGCTTCCCCCCCTTGGCTAGTTTAAATGCTTGCCAGTGAAGCATTTGCACCTATCATCTAGGATCCTGGTTCCCCTCCTGGACAGATGCAGACCGTTGCACCAGTATAGGCCTGTATCTCTCCAGGTGGAGCCCCAGTATCCAATGAAGCCGAAACCCTGAGCTCTGCACCAGTTTTTCAACCACTGATTGAATCACATGGTGTGGAGTACCCTAGCCTCACTCATACCATAGACAGGCAGCATCTCTGAGAAGGTTACCGTGCGTGCTACTTGCCTAAGGCCCCTCCCCAACTCCACAAACTCCTCCTGCACTGCTCCCATCCCTTTCCCAGCTAGGTCATGTGTCCCTAGGTGGACAATGACATCCAGCTCCCTCCCCTGTGCAGCTGCTCCCGCGATCCTGAGGATTCGTTCCCTGTCTTTCCAAGCCATGGCGCCAGGCAGGCACCATACCTCCCTTACCCCTTCCTCCCCCAGTTCTGCCATCCTAATAATGGATTCTCCCACCAGGAATTGTTTCCTTCCCCTGTGGGGTCCCATGCCACCCTCCTGTGGCTATCCTTTGTGGAGGTTCCCAACATCCTCCTTGGTCTCCACTGCGGGCACCTTCATAGAGGAACCACACTCAGCCAGAATGGTATATGAATTGTCGAGATGTACAGCTGGAGGGATGCACATCTGTTCCACCACCCTCACCCTCCCTGCGCCCACTGTGGTCTAACCACTCCTCTTTCTTGGCAACCTCTGAGGCAGCAGTGGTGGCCCTGGAGGTTTCCGGAATCCTGGCCAACTCAGCATCAACCTCGTCCCTCAGCCCAGAGAGGTGCCTGCAGATTTGACAACACAGCATCCTCTAGAATATCTCCTGGAAGATTGCTGCTCCACAGCCACTGCATTGCACCACTCCCGTCATGTCTTTATTTGTTTTTTATGTATTTATTTATTCAAGAAATCAGAATTACAACACTTTAAGTCAAAACTCTTTTACAAAGGCTCCACATCACATTGTATACATAAACAAACATACAGTGATAATTGTGGGTAAATATGAATACAATGAAGCGTACAATCAGCACTGGATAATTTCCTATACAGGAGGAAGCTAAACAGAGGCGGTGTAACATTCATAACTGACTTATGACCAATTTATAGACAGTAGGAAATACCTATACAATGGCTGCTAACAATGCATCTTGTAGGTAAGTCAGGCGTGCAGTAAGCCACCTCCAGAGAGGCTTTGTCAGTTACATAATATAGAATATATAGAAGGTAACTAAAGTGGGTGGGAACCCTACGAGAGTAGTGAGATCTTCCTCGGGGCCACAGACAAGGGCAGACAAAAGAACTAGTGGTGGTCGGGTAGGCCAGTGAGTTAGTGGTTAACTGGCAGTGACGTGATGATAAAATATGGGCTCTTAGGGCTGCTTTAAAGGGACTTAAATTGGTGATTGATGTGATGGCAGGGGGAGGGCATTGTACCAGGAAGGATCCATAACTGTTGTTTTGTATATTCTTTCCTCTGTCTGTTTATTTCATTTATTGACCACCACCCTCTGGCTTCTGTTGCTCAGCCAGCTTTGTACCCATTTTACTAACTTTGTACCCATTCCCAGACATCAGACTGACTGGCCTGTAGTTGCTCCCACACTGAAAACCATGATGGCGGTGAAGGACCGGAGCTGCAAACAAGGGTAGCCAGCCCCAAAGTTTCAGAACCACTTTCAAGAAATTGTAGCACTCGCAACAAAAACTAGGAAGTCTTTTAATTAGAAGTACAGAGCAAGTGTTTTATTTGACTCTCCTTTTTGGCAGTAACAACTAGTCTCAGTGCTTCGGCTATCCCAGCCTTCCTTAGGGGCATGGCAAAAGAAGGAGTTAAGATGTAAATAGCCAGGCTGTGACTGTTACATCATACATTATAAAAAGATGCAAAATGAAATTTTCATAATTTTATAGCTTACAAACATCACGTGCATATTACTAAATGCAAAATACTAAAATACAGAAATCCACATTTGTTGCCTAATGCGTATCAAGTGCTGATACAACATTTCACATTAGTTCTCAGTGTGACTTACAGATTAAATAACAGCACTGTGTAATCAACAAGCCTTTCTAAATTACTGGATCTATAGCTAATGAGTAATCAATAGATGTATCTAGTTATATTAAAAATAAAGACTCCATGTTTGATGTTTACTTTCTATGACTTTATGTTAAATAAAGACTCAAGGAACTGAATATGTACTCTCTCTCGAGGAGAATAGGGAAAGGGGGGACATGATAGAAATATTTAAATACCTAACAGGTATTAACAAGGTACAGTCCATAGAAAAAGACGCTCGAGGACAAGGAGTCACGCCATGAAGGTGGAAAGGGGGGAGGCTCAGAGGAAATGTGAGGAGATCGTTTTTCATGGAGAGGGTTGTGGACACCTGGAACAGCCTTCCAGCAGATGTGGTGGGTGCCAAAACAGTGACTGGGTTCAAGCATGCATGGGACAGATACAAGGGGACCTTTGTAGTAGGGCAAGAGGAGGAGACAACCGGAGGTCGAGTAAGGTCTGTGGTGGCACAGTAGGAAGGGGAAAACTGGGCAGACTAGGTGGGCCAACAATTCCTTATCTACTGACAACTTCTGTGTTTTTATTAAACCTGATTGATTTGTTGTTTTTTTTTTCTTCATACATTCCAGTAGCAAATAATAGTCCCTGGAAAAGACAGAATCTGGTAAAGCTCATGTAATCACCCCATATTTTATATCGCTGTCAAATCAATTTCTGGACAGAGGGGATCCACACGGAGTCCATCCAGTTTTGCAGAGAGCAGTTCTGGAGACCCAATGTCCTCAAAGACATAGACAGGATGGAGGCAGTCCAGAGGAGGGCAACTAAAATGGTGTAGGGTCTGCACCAGAAGACATGAAGAGAGACTTAAGGAGATTAATATGTAAAGCCTCGAGGAAAAGGGAGGGGGGGGGGAGATATGATAGAAACTTTCAAGTACCTCACGGGAATCAATAAAGTCCAAGAAGGTAGCATCTTTCAGAAAAAGAGGTGTGCAAGAACAAGGGGGCACAATTTGAAGATAGAGGGGGTACAGCTCAGAGGTAATGTAAGGAAGTATTTTTTCATGGAGAGAGTTGTGGATGCATGGAACAGCCTTCCTGAGGAGGCTGTGGAGTCAAAAACCATGGTGGAATTCAAGAATGCATGGGACAGTCATAAGGCATTTCTGGGGGGGGGGTAGGAGGAAGTAAACTGTTGCTTAACTAGGATCTACAACTCAGAGTTCCCCATTCATTACAAATGAGAGGCGGGCCGCCGCGCTATCTTAAATGGCCGCCTCTCATTTTAAAGTGCCGCCACTGTTTAAAGACTCTCACGAGAACCCCCATCCTGAAATCACCGTGACTCGCCGCTTAGGACCATGCGAGTACGAGAACCCTTGCATTGCACGAGAGTGGGACTGGCATCTGGTGCTGGCAGTGACGCCGTGGACGTTGGGAGGACACCGGGTGCTGGTAGTGGCGTCGTGAAGTTGGGAGGACACGGGTGCTGGCAGTGGCGTGGTGGCGTTGGGAGGACACATGAGTTCGGTGCTGCAGCGGCGTTCAGGTTGCTCAGTTCGGGTGCTTCGAATCCAGGATCATGTGATGACTGCTCCGATGGTCACCAGGTGCTTCGGGAGAAAGGTGCCAAATCTGCGGGGTGACAGCTGACTTGCCCTATCAGAGGCTATTTTACTTGGGTAAGTCCCAGTTAAGTACAGACTGTCACTTTGGAGCTTCACATTTGGCTTCAGCCTTGCGTGGACAGTGGATCTCTGCAGTTTGTGTTCAGCATTGGTTCATTTGGTTGCGTTTTTACCAAGCAGCTTGTCAGACAGTAGTTTGTAGCACATTTTCAGCCTGATTGCATTTTTAATAGATGCAGTGCACTAGCATTAGTGGAGTGGGGTCGTGGGGGAGGCGGAGGAGAGAGTGGTCTCACAGAGACTAGTGCTAGGCAGCTCACTCCATAGTTTGGTTTTCTTGCTGCTTTGAAAAAAAATATAAAAAATAAAATTAAAATTAAAAATATAAAAAAAATATTTGTGTGAAAAAAAAAATCTGGTCTCATAACTGTGCCACAGGGTCTGTCCCACTAGTCAGGTTGTGCAGTGTTGCTCAATCAGTGGTCACTTGTTCTGAATCCTAATTCAGGGAATAAAAAAAATATTTGTGTGAGAAAAAAAAATCTGGTCTCCTTAACTGTGCCACCAGGGGGTCTGTCCCACTAGTCAGGTTGTGCAGTGTTGCTCGTCAGTGGTCACTTGTTCTGAATCCTAATTCAGGGAATAAAAAAATATTTGTGTGAGAAAAAAAAAATCTGGTCTCCTTAACTGTGCCACCAGGGGGTCTGTCCCACTAGTCAGGTTGTGCAGTCTTGCTCCGTCAGTGGTCACTTGTTCTGAATCCTAATTCAGGGAATAAAAAAAATATTTGTGTGAGAAAAAAAAAATCTGGTCTCCTTAACTGTGCCACCAGGGGGTCTGTCCCACTAGTCAGGTTGTGCAGTGTTGCTCCGTCAGTGGTCACTTGTTCTGAATCCTAATTCAGGGAATAAAAAAAATATTTGTGTGAGAAAAAAAAAATCTGGTCTCCTTAACTGTGCCACCAGGGGGTCTGTCCCACTAGTCAGGTTGTGCAGTGTTGCTCCGTCAGTGGTCACTTGTTCTGAATCCTGATTCAGGGAATAAAAAAAATATTTGTGTGAGAAAAAATATTTGGGGCTCAACCAGCATTATGTTCTCGTTCTGTATTGACAAATAAACATACGACAACAATTAGGGGAAAAAAAAAGCTTTATTGTAATTTGTACACAATGCAGAAACTAACTAACTTTGGTTTCAAATTAACTCAAAAACGGAAACATCCTGATCAAGATGACAATTGTGAGTCGATGATTGGGACAATGCCAGTTGCTCCAGTTGATATCGATGTCATTGTCCAAAAACCTCCCTACACTTCTTCCTGTAATACAGAAAAAAACACCTCTAAGCATAGAGCAACAGGATTTTATACTGGCTGGCTTAAATACTGTTGGTTACAGTACAAAGAAAATGATGGCATGTTTTGTGCATTTTGCATAAAACATAAACAGATGCCTAAATCAGGAACAGTTTGGGTACTCAGTGGGTGTAAGACATTCAGAGAAGATGCTATAAAGGCATCAGAACAGTTCAGTTCACGTTGTTGCTGCTGAACTGGAAGCTAACTGCAGAATTTCAGCTTCAAAAGGTGGAATAGAGCAGGCAATGCAGCAGGCCATGACCCTGGAACAAGAAGCTTTTGTGGCATCCCGTCGTTGCATGTACTGGCTAATAAAAAATGAAAATGAGCTGCTCACACAACGAAATATGGCTCACTGTTGGATCTCGCCAAATCATTGGGATGCAAATACCTAGACAATATACATATTGTTGATGCTTGTTAACATCGTTCTGATCGAACTGTCAGAGAAATGGTTCTCTCTCTGGGTGAGGTGGTCAGGAGATCAGTTCTTGCAGATTTGAAGGCTGCCAAATTTTTTTCATATTTAGTGGACGAAACAACTGATATTGCTGTTATGAAGCAGCTCATTTTGTATGGTATGTACTGCAAAGAAGGGAAACCCAGAGTTTCTTTCCTGGGACTTGAGGAACTAATTGATGGAAAGGCAGACACAATTGTTAAAAAAATGCTGGAGTTCTCTGATAACAATCAAATCTCGGTTGATCATCTTGCAGGGTTAGGCAGTGATGGAGCAGCCGTTATGCTGGGCAGGCAAAACGGGGTGGCTAAAAAGCTGAAAGAAGTCAGCCCAATTCTTGTTGAAAATCACTGTATGGCTCACCGGGAGGCCTTGGCTGTAAAGGCAGCAGCAAATGAAGTGAACGCCATTAAAAAGTTTAATCAAACACTAGATCACTTATACAGATATTATGAAAACTCTGCTGTTCGCATGGCTGCCCTGAAAGAAATTCAGCAGGCAATGGAAAACCCTGTTTTAAAGCCTAAACAGGCAAAAGCAGTTAGGTGGTTGTCCCATGATGCAGCATGTGACACACTAAGGAAGATTTTCCCATCCGTTAGTTACGTCCTTGCATAGAGAGGCCTCTGAAAGGCATGATCCCCAAGCTGTGGGCCTAGTAAAAATGGTGGAAAACTGGGAGTTTTTCTCTATTTTATGCATGATGTGTGACATACTTCCACACCTTAGCATCTTATCTAAATGCTTTCAAACATCAGCTCTGAATTTTACTGATATAAAGAGGCATTTACATTCCACTTTAGAGATTCTTAGGGCACGCCTACTGGTACCTGGTCAGTACTTCTCCTCCGTTTCGCCTGAACTAGTACTCTGAATGATAATGGCCTGAACTTGCCATTTAGCGAACCACAGTTGAATCATTTCACAACCTCTGTGCATGACAAGTTTATTAGGGCCCTAATTGCTCAAATTGAGCAAAGGTTTCAAGCACAGAACTTTTGGATGTGTTCAGTATCTTTGACCCCAGCTTGATACAGGAAGTTGATATTGAACAGTTGGAAGGGTATGGTAGTGATAGCCTTGAGATTATTCTTGGTCACTATGCTACTGTTGTGGATGTAGATGCTTCTGCACTGGAATGGGCTTCCTAGTAGTCTCATGTTCACAGAAAAGATGGCCTTTAAGACTATTTCTGATGTGCTGCACGCCTAACTACTAAGTATGTAGACCTGTATCCAAACATATCTACTTTGGCAGAGCTGGCAATGATAATACCCATGTCAACTGCAGATTGTGAGAGGGGTTTTCTGCACTGAATCGAATAAAACGCAGGAGCGAAATAGATTAAGTGCCAGTGTGCTAAATGCACTTATGCTTATCTCAATTGAGGGCCCGATGTTGACAGTTTCCCTTATTTGGAAGCTGCAGCTCATTGGGCAGGACTGCGAAACTGAAGATTAGATCTTGGCCTTGCAGGCACTAGTAAAGAGTTGTAGTATGGCCTCACCAAACTGTTGCTGGCCTGCAACTAGAATGCAGAGGTTCTCCAGTATGTTTTATCACACATGTGCTGCTGCATTACTACAGAGGCCTCCAGATCATCATATTACTCTTATTTCTTGTTTCTTATGCATTTATTGCATCCCGAGCGACTGACTCCGCCCACCGATAGCTCCGCCCCTGGTGACCCGGCCCCCTGTGGCTCCTCCCCTTACCACCGCTCTATATTTTCACGCAATGTGGAACACTGCAACTTATCCATTAGGTAGGGCAATGGGCAGACTGGGGGTGCCAAGCGGCCCTTATCTGCCATCAAATTCTATGTTAAAGAGGTACCTGTAGGGAGAACAGAAGAAAAACATTAACCTAAATCAGAGAAGAAAAACATGAACCTAAATCAGATCCTGAAATTTACACTAAAAAGGATTTTGGATCCCATTCTTCATTTAATCTCTCAGGTTTGAGACTTTACCACTGATGCATTCAGAAGCTCTCTTGAGTAACTGATTTTGTCTGTCTTCTCCATTTTTTTGGAGGGGCAACACATTCCATTTTAAGGTTTTCTGGATTAGATTAATGTTTATCACTAAAGTGCCAGCTAACAGGTGTATCTTGCCTATTGTTTACAATAGATCTGACATGCTGATGTAGCCTTGCTTTTAAATTGTGCACGCTCTGTCCCACGTAGGTTATTACAGGGGCACCCAGTGGAACAGATAAGGGGAGTAAAGGAGTATTTTACTACATTTTTTGCATGATTTACTCCCACCTCCTGATTTAAGGAATTTATTTCCCACCCTGTAGATTTATAGTATGTTGGTACATATTTTCACAATTTGCAGCAACATAGAATACTACTAGCTATGTATTCACATACAAACAGCGTGTAAGCAGTAGTGGTGGGGACAGGAACAGCATCAACATCCATTGTGTACAGTGCAGGAGACTGTTTCAGGAGTGGCTCAAGTGCTGGCCAGAAGGGCTGTTGCAACATGGGAAAAAATGTTAAAAATAGGGTCACAGCACTACATGGCCGTAAGTAGGGAAGTATGTCAAGACACCACAGCAATATCAGGCAAAGAGAGTCCGTGACCGAGTTTGACTTTTGGTTTAGAAATGTTTGGGGTGGGGGTGGTGGGGGTTGGGGGGTATTAAAAACAGGTTAATGGATGGTATTACTACCATTTAGGTGAAAATACTACTAGATGAAAGAAGTTAATAGTAAATACTTCCCAGTACAAAAAATTATCTGGACCACTGGGGCACCACAAAGCACGTACCACAGAAGTGGTATCACAGGTAATGCATTCTCTAATATCCACTTTATGTGGGTTACCTGGATAAACAAAGATGTTACCTTGTTCTGAGAATTTACAAGTGTTACATCTATGTTGTTTGAAAAAAAAACAACCTTTTGTTTTATAGGGAGCCAGTTCAAGTATTCCCTGGGTCTAGAGGTAGGGGGTAATCTGCTATGGACAAATTTGTCCCTAAATTAGCAGCATGACTGAACATAATACGTGGCTTCTCATCTGCTATATTACTGACTGTTTATCCCCCATTAAGATGGGCCAGTTCTGAAAAATAACGTCCTGTCTTTCTAGCTCACTGAAAAATAACGTCCTGTCTTTCTAACTCACTCATTTAAACTCTGTAACAAACGTGATGGGGCTCAATCCCTGTTCCTTTTAGTTTTCCTTTTTAGATCTCTGTTGTCTGCAGTTTATGCCTTTTGTTTAGATCTGGTCAATAGATTCTTTTCATAATCCCTTACACTGAATTTTGATTCCAGATCATCAGCTTTATGTTTAAAGGTATCAGTGTTACTGTAGTTTTTTTCTCAGTTTCAGAAATGGACTGTATGGGACCACATTTTTTAATGCTGTAGAAAGTGCGCTTTCTGCATGCAGAACCAAGTTAGTTGCTGTTGCTTTCCTAAAACACTTTATTTCAATAGGGCTTTGTTTCAGTTGTGTGCTGCTGAGGGTCACATCTAGGAAGGTTCAGTGAATTTTTATTGGCTGATGAGTTTAATGAGTGGGCTGGAAAGATAGGACATGTTTTACTTGAAGTTGTGCTGCTAGTTTGTGGACAGACTTGTCCATAGCAATTTACCCACGACCCCAGGGAATACTTGAACTGGCTCCCTATAAAACAAAAGGGTTTTTTTCAAATGTCATATATGTAACACTTGTAAATTCTCAGAACAATGTAACACCTTTGTTTATCCAGGTAATCCACATACAAAAAGTGAATATTAGGGAATGCATTACCTGTAATACCTATTTTGTGGTATATGCTTTGTGGTGCTCCTGTAATAACATACACGTAGGATGGAGTGTGCACAATTTAAAAGCAGGGCTACAGCAGCATGTCAGATCTATTGTAAACAATAGGCAAGATACACCTGTTGGCTGGTACTTTAGTGATAAACCTGAATCTATTCCAGAAAACCATAGATCAGTGGGTCTGGAGTGTGTTGCCCCTCCAAAAAATGGAGAAGCAGACAAAATCAGGTTGCACACTCGCCTCTGAGGCAGGAAGATTGAAAGGTTGTGGGTTCTAGCCCCACATCAGACACTTGGGGTAAATCCCAATATTGACACTGTATTCAAGTGCATCATGAGGGATATGAGGCACTCCTGAGGTGCTGGCTTTCGGATGAGACATTAAACCGAGGTCCCGTTTGCCAGTTCTGGTGGTTGTTCAGGGGGATATTAAAGATCCCATGACACTTCTCAAAAAGAGTAGGGGAAGTTCACCAGTATCCTGTCCAAATTTCCCCGTGCACTACAAATACCAGCGATAGCTTATTCTGGTTCAGTTTCAGTTGGTTACCATCTGTATCTCTCCCCCTCCCCCAACCGGGTCGCCCGTGAAAAGGAACTTTTAGTCTCAGTGGGCCTACGGGTCAACAAAATAAATAAATAAAGTCAGGTACTCGAGAGAAGAATGTTTGAATATATCAGTTGTAAGGTGTCAAATCTGTGGTATTAAAGAGCATGTGCAAAGGTTTTTGCATATTGTTAATAAAGCTTGAATTCAAGTCCCTGTGTCATGATTAGTGTTTCCTGAAAATTTTATGCTGCTGGTTTTGTGGGTTTCTTTAAATCAGCATTTGTTAACTTGCTCTACAGTGGCTGAAAACAGTGGAATTATTTCTGTCTCTCTGTCAGGCTTGGAGAGCGATGACATCATCTTGGAGTACTGTAGCTTGCTGCTTCAGATTTCCAGGCACAGCAGGCTGTAGAATTAATGGTTTGCTCATCAGGTTACTTACAAACTCAGTCTGTGGTTTGTGTTTCATCTTCACAAGGACATAGACAGAGTGGAAGCTGTCCAGAGAAGGGTGACCAAGATGATGCAGGGCTTGCATCAGAAAACATGTGAGTGCAGATTAAAAGACCTCCAATATTTATACACTTGTAGAGCGAAGGGATTGGGGGTATATAATAGAAAAATTCAAGTATCTTAAAGGCTTGAACAAAGTGCAGGTGGGTGACATCTTTCAGTACAAGACTTGTACAAGGACGAGGGGGCATGATACAAGATTGGAGGGGTGAAGGATAAAGAGAAATAGGAGGAAGGCTTTCTTCACAGAAAGGATGGTGGATGCTTGGAATCACCTGCCCCAGGAGTTGGTCGGGGCTAACACGGGGGGATTCAAGCATACATGGGATAGACATAAAGGAACCCTAGATGTGAGAAAGAGAGATGAAAGCCAATGACCAGGAAGGGTCAGCGGCCACTGATTCAGGCAGGCAATATGGGCAGACTAGGTAGGCTTAGCTGTCCTTATCTGCCGTCAAGTACTATGTTACTATGTTTAGTAACTGCCTCAACTGTGGAGGCACACAGCAGGGTGCAGCAAATGCCCGACTCTTGTGGCTTCAAGTAGCAACATGGTGCAGCAGCCCTAACTGCAGAAGCATGGGGCTGTAGGGCACGGCAGGCCACAGCAACCCCAACTGTGTAGAAAGGGGCAGGGTGCAGCAGCCCTGGCTGTGGGGACAGAGGACAGCATGGTGCAGAAGCCTCAACTGTGGGAATGGACACAGGAGGGCATCAGTCAGGGTACAGCAGCCCTGACTGTGAGATGGGGTGTGCGTGGTGCAGCAGCTCTGCCCATCAGGGTCAATGGAAGTGGGTAGCAGGGTGCAGCAAAAGCCCCACCTCAGGTGACCTAGGATATCATGGTGCTGCAGCCCAAACTGTGGAGGCAGGGAGACCTGGGTCTCTATGGCTTAGCAGAGCACAGCAGCCCTGAATGTGGAGACAGGAACAGGATGCAACAGGTGCAGCATCCCTGACCGTAGGGGGAGAGAGGGCAGCAGGGTAAAGTAACCCCTGTTTGGGCATGGCGTAGCAGGGTGCAGCAACCCTGATTCTTTAGGCAGAGGATGGAGGCAGCAGGGTGCACAATCCCTGACTGTGTGGGAAAAGACAGTGGGCAACAGGGTGCAGCAGCCTAGAATGTGGAACAGAAGGCAGGTGGCTTATGGGGCAGGGGACAGATGGCAGCAGAGTTCATCTGCCTCAACTGCGGGGAAGAGACATGGTGCATCGGGATGCCATATAGTGTTTCTTTTTAAACACATACATGATGTATTTTCACACAGAAACCACCAAAGAACTGAAATTTGTGAGTTCAGACAGTACATGTGCTTGAAATAGTAGAGTGTAACAGGCACCTGTTTGTCAACCTGACGTGAAAAAAAAAAAGTTCTTACACGAATGTATTTATGGAGGCTGCATCAGGAACAAACTATTTCTATGAATGAACAAAATTTAGATTTATTTTATATTCATTAAACAACCCTGTTGTATAGTTAGAAAAAAATCAGAGTTTTGAGGAGAAAGAACTGAGAGCTGTGATACGAACAAGCTGATCTCTCACAGAGAAAGATTTCCACTACTTCAATTCAGTATTGAAACTCAAATGATCAACTTTTATAAGAAGAGAATGATAGATTTTAAGCTAGTCTGTCAAAACACAAGCCACAGACTGAGTTTGTAAGCACCAGGACAGAATGGTACTTGCACAAGCTCTTAAGGGAAACGGTGTTTAAATCACTTAGCTTGAATAAGTAGTCCAGACCAAAGAAGTAGGTATCAAGAAACCTTCTTTCAAACAACATGAAGTCTTGCTGTATTCTGACTAGTGCAGTGATATCCAACCTTTGAACTGCCCCAGAGAGGAAAGAGTTAACTTTCCATGCAAGGCATGGAACGCTGAGCTCGAGCTCGGTTGAGACTCTGTCTGTTGTTGTTTGAACCCAAACCACCAGATTCTTTACTCCGCCTCACTGAACAGTTGCTCCGGAGATTTCTCCTTCGCTTGGTTCAAATTAGTCGGTTAAAGTGTCGTTTTTTCCCTCAGTTCAACCAAATTTCTTCTATCTAACCTGTCGGTTCAGTCTCTGTCTGTGGTACCGTGAGTACTAGATAGGTTTATTATTATTAGTCTGTGTGGAACTTGTAAACATTGGATCGGTTCGGTTTGAACCGATCAGGTTTATAAAAAAAAGTTTGTTCTGCTTTTTAGAGTGTGGTAACCAGTCCTTATCAGTTCTAAAAAAAAAAAACAACCGGATTTCATTACGTTTTTTTCCACGACCTGTAACACGGTCTGGAACCGATAGGGGTGTCTTGCCTGGCGGATTGCCGAAAAAAGGGTAAGTTTGGTTAGGACTGGCCATGTCTGAGAAATCCAAGAGAAAAACCGGGCCCACTGGGTTTCAACACTGTAGTGTGTGTGGGGAAGCCTTTGCTAAGGCTGACCCCCACACCACCTGTGTTTATTGTCTGGGGTTTGACCACCTCGATTCAGACTGCCAGATTTGCAAAAGTTATCCGGCAGCTACCCTGGAAAAGAGAGTAGGTAGGCTGAGGGAAAGGGAGGCCAGGAAGTCCGCTGACCCGGATGGCCAGCCTGGTTTGATTCCAACCGAACTAGAAGGAGTGCCCTCTGACCAGGGCGAAACTTCTTCGGGCAAAAGGAGAACCGACTCTGAGGAGTCGGTTCTGGTTAAAAGAAAAAGAAGGGATAAGTCAGCCGGTTCGGATCCACAAGTTCTTTCTCCGACCACTGATGAAATAGCCAAGCGATAAGAGTTGTTCAGTAAGCTAACCGGTTCAACCGAACTGGCACCATCGGTTAGGGGCTTGGTTCGGTCGGGACCGCAGACACAGTTATGATTTAGAGGATTTTTATGAACGGAGGAGGAGGAGGAGAGTATGAGGATAGTGATGGTGATTATGAAGGTCTGGATGTGCCCATTGAGCCGGACATCTCCCCAGACAGACCTTCAGGTGTTTCTCCTCCTAGGCTTTCTGAGTCCCCTTCCCACTTTATGTTTTACAAAAAAGTGGCTGAAACTCTCCAGCTTCCTATGGAGGAAGCAGTAGAGGATCAGGAGGAGCCTGATTATGTTGAGATGATGGACATCCCAGAGTCCAGGAGACTGTCTGTCTATTCCCCTCCATGTCTTTTGGGAAACAGACATTTAAAATTTTAAAGACTCCTAATTCCATACCTCCTGTGGACAGAAGAATGGACAAGAGGTAAACTCTTTCAGGCTCAGATACGAAGTTCCTTTCCCAGCAATGCAGCCATGTTGGGGTAGTGCAGGCTGCTGCCTGTGATAAGGCAAATATACCCTTGGCTTCACACCCCCCCCAGATAAAGACTCCGGGAGGATTGATGCCATGGCAAAGAAACAGTACATGGCAGCATCTTTGGGACTCAGGCAGGCTAATTATATGGCCTACACAGCTAGATACCAGAAGTCTAGATGGGACACTGTGATGGCTCTAGCTAAACAGGTCCCTGACCAGCTTGCCAAGGAGCTGGAGCAGGTGGCTTCAGATGGTATTGAGGCAACCAAGGTGCAATTTCATGCTGCAGTGGACTCCAATGATGTTTCATCTAGAGTCATGGCTACATCTGTGGCCCTTCATAGGATGGCTTGGCTCAGATGTACTAGCCTGTCACAGGATACCCAGACTATGGCCATGGATTTTCCTGTTATTGGTAATTCTCTGTTTGGGGAGCAGACAGAGAACTTCACGAAGAAAATGGATGAGTACAGGACCACCTATAGGAGTGCTCAGGCCAAGGAAGGCAAGCCACTCCCCAGAGGCAGCATTCAGGGGCAGGGTAGGCCTTTCATAGGCCTTCTACCAAGCCCGTCTCTCTTCTGCCTTTGCTCAGAGGGGTTCTTCAGAGGAGAGGCAGGCGGTATAAGCAGGCCTGCTACCACCCCTCAGCCTAAAGCCCCTGCCAGACAGGCACCCTGATGGGTTTGCCTGGGCCGATTCTCCACTACCCGTGAGAGCAGGCTGGCCTACTTTGTCCAGGACTGGATGTCTTTAACATCAGACAAATGGGTCCTGAAAGTAGTAAGCCAGGGACTGGTTCTCAGCTTCAAATAATTTCCCAAGATGAGAACCAGATCCTTTCCACCTGCAAATCCTTCAGAGGTTCTTGCCCTAGAGGCAGAGGTCTCTTCCCTCTTGGCTCTCAGAGCCATAGAAAGGGTTCCACCCCTACACAGGGGAAAAGGATTGTACTCCAGGTACTTCCTAACCCCCAAAAAGACAGGAGAATGGCATCCCATCCTGGATCTCAGATCTTTAAACAAGCACCTTTTAAAGCCAAAGTTCAGAATGGTGACTCTGGGAATAATTCTACCCTCTCTAAGGCCAGGGGACTGGCTAGTCTCCCTGGACCTCAAGGATGTCTATTTCCACATTCTCATCAGATGCTCCCACAGAAAGTACCTCAGGTTCGAGTTGCCCTCAGGCCACTATCAATTCAGAGCAATGCCCTTTGGCCTAACATCAGCTCCAAGGGTGTTCACAAAATGCCTGGCAGTAGTGGTTGCTTTCCTAAGGAGAAAAAAGATCTCCATCTTCCCATATCTGGACGACTGGCTCATAGTGGGTCAGTCTCCAGACCAAGTCAAGTCACACCTACAGATAACTCAGCAACTGCTCACTTCTCTAGGATTCCTCCTAAATCTTTCAAAGTTAGTTCTAGAGCCAGTGCAGCTCCTCACCTTCATAGGGGTGGAGCTGGATACAATAAGGGCAAGAACCTTCCTTCCCCTGGACAGGGCAAGGACCCTTGTGACACTGGCCTCTTCATTCACCCTTCAGGTGTCTCGACCAGCAAGGCATTTTCTGCAGCTTCTGGGCCACATGGCTGCCTCTACAGCAGTGGCCCAAGGAGCAAGATTTCAGATGAGGGACATTCAGTTCCACTTAAGAGCCTTCTGGTACCAGAGAAAGGATTCTCTGACCAAGCTAATCCCAGTGACTCGAACCCTGATCCAGGCTTTGCAATGGTGGCAGGATCAGGACAACCTAAGGCAAGGAGTTCCCTTTGTCGCTCAATCTCATTCTCTAATCCTTACCACAGATGCCTCCCTCTTGGGCTGGGGAGCCCACTTGGGGGATCTGACCACCCAAGGGTTGTGGTCACCTCAAGAATCTCTGCTTCACATCAGTCTTTTAGAACTCAGAACAGTGTTTCTAGCACTTCAAGTTTTTTCCAAGTCTGTTCAGAACAAACTAGTTCAGATCAGGACAGATAATACCACCACAATGTGGTACATCAACAAGCAAGGGGGCACTCTGTCTACGGCCTTGTACACAGAAGCAATGAAGTTGTGGTCTCTGGCCTATTCCCTGAATACCTCTCTGATAGCAGTGCACCTCCCAGGGAAGGACAATGTCCTGGCAGATGCTCTCAGCAGGATATCTCAGGACCATCTCGAATGGTCCCTGGATCCCCTAATTTTGAAGGTGATCTTCTCCAGATGGAGCACTCCACAGATAGATCTTTTTGCAGCCCCAGACAATCACCAACTTCCTCTTTTTTTGCTGCAGACCCCCAGTGTTGGGATCAGTCCCCCTGGATGCTCTAGTTCTCAATTGGGAAGGGAAATTCCTGTATGCTTCCCCCCCCCTTCCCTCTCCTGTTCAAGGTACTAGTCAAAATCAGGTCTCAACCCTGCAGAGTGATTCTGATTGCTCCAGACTGGGCCAGACAGCCCTGGTACCATCTGTTGCTGTCCTTAGCAGTCCACCTTCCCCTGTCTCTTCCCAGGAATTACACTCTGTTAACATGTTCTCAGGGGAGGGTTTGGTATCCGAATCTCAAATCTCTCAATCTCAAGGCCTGGCTCTTGAAGAGTTAGAGTTTGCTGATTTGCATCTCTCTCAAGGTGTTCTGGATATTTTAAAAGCTTCTCGAAAGCCTTCCACCAGAAAGACTTACAACTCCAAATGGAAAAGGTTTACTATTTGGTGCTCTGGTAAGCATATTTCTCCAGAGTCTGCTGGGTTGCCTACAGTCCTGGACTATGTGGTTCATCTCAATAGCTTGGGACTCAGACCAGCTACACTTAGAGTGCATCTGGCAGCTGTCTCTGCCTTCTTGTCAGCAGGCAAGCCCTCTTCCCTTTCAGCTCATCCTGTATTCTGTAAATTCTTCAAGGGATTGCTGCATACCAATCCTCCCTTCAGGGACCCTGCCCCTGCTTGGGACCTTAATGTTTGCATTGCTCAGCTTATGCAACCCCCTTTGAGCCTTTGTCCTCAGCAGAGCTTAAGTACTTGACTTGGAAAACTGTGTTCTTGGTAGCCATTACTTCTGCCAGACGCTTAAGTGAGTTACAGGCCCTGTCAGTGGAGCCTGATTTTATCTCTTTCCATAGAGATAAGGTGGTCCTCAGGACTAATAGGAAGTTTTTGCCTAAGGTGGTTTCAGATTTCCACCTTAATCAGTCTATGTCTCTTCCTGTTTTCTTCACTGACCATTCCTCCTCTGGGGAGAGGAGGCTACACAACCTGGATGTGAAAAGGGCCCTTAGCTACTACATAGAGCACACCAAGGGTCACAGGTTTGACTCCCTCCAATTGTTCCTCACTTATGGTGAGGTTGGTAAGAGAAAACCTGCCACTAAGAGATCTATTGCCAGGTGGATTGTCTCTTGTATACAATTCTGCTATGAAAAATTAGGTAGAATCTCACCCTCAGGCCTGAGGGCTCACTCTACTAGAGGTACAGCTGCTTCGCTGGCTGCTGCCAGGGATATTCCTATCTTAGAGATTTGTCAAGCAGCCACCTGGAAAACAGTACATACTTTCACCAAGGATTACTCTCTGGATAGCCAGGCTAGGAGTGATGCTCGGTTTGGCACAGCAGTGCTTCAGAGCCTGTTTCCAAAGTAGGTTCTGTCCCTCCTCCATGGAGATGCTGCTTGGTAGTCTGCAATAGTCAGAATACAGCAAGACTTCATGTTGTTTGAAGAAAAAATTACTCACCTTAGTAATGTTGTTTCTTCTAATGGAGTCTTGCTGTATTCTGACCTCCCCTCCCGCCTCCCCTCTCAGAACCTGGGTTTTGGGATGTGGGTGGGCAGGAACAGTGTTGGCACCCTAGAGGTGCTCCCTTTTTCTCACCCTCTTATTTTTGGGTGTGTGTTGTGTTTTGTTTTTTGGGTTTCCTGACTTGAGTCTTTGCCTTGGAACCAAAAAATCTTTTTATTACATTTAGTTGCCAGTTGGCTAGTGTGAGTTTACAGTTTCCACACAGGACGCTCAGTGAGTATAGCTCGTAAAGATCTAGCGGTTTGGGTTCAAACAACAACAGACAGAGTCTCAACCGAGCTCGAGCTCAGCGTTCCATGCCTTGCATGGAAAGTTAACTCTTTCCTCTCCGGGGCAGTTCAAAGGTTGGATATCACTGCAATAGTCAGAATACAGCAAGACTCCATTAGAAGAAACAACATTACTAAGGTGAGTAATTTTTTCTTATTTGTTGTCCAGTCAGGGACACAGGGTCAAGAGTTTAATGCACGATACACTGTTGCAAAGAACAGCCAGTTTGAACCCCAAAACAGGATGGTGTGACAAACAATTATAGATATGGAGCTGGACAATATGAAATTAGATTGACTGGACCAAGTAAAAATGTAAGTAAGTCCTTCTATAAATGGTTGGGTAACAGAATGAGTGAGGAGCAACAATAATTATTGTCCTGCAGGACCATCCTGTGCTCGACCGTCTCTTTTTCTCTGTCCCAACCCCTCTTAAAACAGTTTACCACCTCCTCTGGCAGAGTATTCCATTTATCCACCACCCTCTCGGTGAATTAATGTCTCCTGACTTCCCTCCTGAATCTTCCCCTCTCCAGTCTCAACTAGTGCTCCCTCGTGACCATCTCCCTTCTGATTTGAAAAATCCTTTATTTTACTAGCCTTGTTAATCCCTTTTTAAATATTTAAAGGTTTCAATCATGCTCCCCCCCCATCCTCCAGGGAATACATGTTCAGCTTGCCCAGCCTCTCCTCATAGGAGTATCCCTCATCCCTGGATCCTCTTTCTCACCCTCCGCTGTACACCTTCCAACAATCTGATGTCCTTCTTCAGGAATGGGTGCCAGTACTGCATGCAGTGTTCCAGGTGTGACCTGACCAGCGACCTGTAGAGGGTCAGGATCACCTCCCTATTTCTGGAGGAGATTCCCTTCGCTATACACCCCAGCATCCTGTTGGCTTTTGCTGCTGCCTTCCTGCACTGAGCTGAGTTTTTCATATTCTCTGTTATAAGCTCTCCTAGATCTTTTTCCTCCTCGGTGCATTCTAACTGTACACCTGTCAGCTGATGGCACCTCCCTTGGTTGTTAGCCCTGAAGTACAAGACCTTGCACTTTTTGGCGTTCATCCCCATCTGCCATGCATCCAACCACTCGTGTAGTTTTGGTCAGGTCCTCCAGCAGCCCCCTCCACCCTTCAATGTCATTTACCACGGCACCCATCTTTGTGTCATCTGCGAAGAGACTGATCTTACTCTGGACCCCATAGGAGATATCAGCTATGAATATCCTGAACAATACCTGTCCCAGTACTGATCCCTGCGGCACCCTGCTCGTCACGTTCCTTGGTAATGAGAGCTCCCCTCCACCACCACCCTTTGCTGCCTTCCCTTTAGCCAATTGGTGATCCAACTTACCATCCTTGTTCCCACCCCTATATATTCCAGCTTCCCCCTCAGTCTCTCATGTAGCACGGAATCAAAGGCTTTGCTGAAGTCCAAATACAGGACATCTGCCGCATGGCCTTCCAGTTCTTTGTCACACAGTCGTAATACTCAGTCAGATTTGTCTGGCAGGATCCTCCCAAGACAAACCTGTGCTACTGACCGTCCTGGAGACCATTGATCTCTAAAAAGGTCACCATTTTAGGATCATCTCCACGAATTTCCCCACAATTGATGTGAGGCTTACTGGTCTGTAGTTCCCTGGTTCATCCTTAGGTCCTCTTTTATGAATGGGTACCGCATGGACCATCCTTCAGTCCTGTGGTACGCATCCAGTGTCCAAGAATGTATTGGAACAGGTCAGCCAGTTGTCCTGCCAGGACCTCCGCCAGTTCCTTAAGTACCCTAGGGTGAATGCTGTCTGGACCTGATGCCTTATCCCCCCTCAGGGCCCTTAATCCTTTCAGCACCCTATCTTCTGTAATCCCTATATCAGTCACCCCCCCACCCACTCCTCCTCCTCTCCCAGGTGGTATCTGCACCCCTTTCTTCCTCTGAACACAGAGCAGAAGTACTCATTCAGTGCCTCCACCTGGTCCTCCCCCCTTCTCCACTCAGCCCCTGTCTTACCTAATCCTCACAATCTGTTCTCTGTTTTTTTGTCTTTCACTGATGTATCTGAAGAAGTCTTTTTCTCTGTCTTTTATGGCCTGTGCCAGTCTCAGTTCCCTGGAAGCCTTGGCCACTCTGTCCAGCCTGGTAGCCTCTCTGGACTTTTCACATACACCTCCCTGTAATCCCCTTTTTCCTGAGTCTCCAAATACCTTTTTTTTTTTTTTTTTTTTTTTTCAGCCTCACCCTTCAGTGACCTCCTGTGTCAACCAGCTGGCTTTTTGCCTGTCCTTCTTTTTTTTTTTTTTTTTTTAATTGTATTTCCTCTGGTCACAGCCTGAGGAGGCATCTCTCAGGCATCCTGCCTGTTCTTGCCTGCCTGAGGTCCCCCTGAACCTCCTCTCTCCCACACCCCTCCCACAGCCAGCACCCCCCAGCTTAACCCCTCTGGGGTGGGCCACCCCTCCTCGTTGGGTGCTGTTTACTTTGTAGACTCTGGCTGTGGGAGTGGGCTCTGGGCAGAGGACCTGGAAGGCCAGGCAGGGTGGATCCGGTGGTGGGCATGGGGGTCAGGTGCCATCACCTCCCCCTAGGAGCCGGGCTTTTCCGTGTTCTGAGTGCCCCCTGCGTGGTGCACTCATGATGCTCTGGCGTAAGACAAGTCTGCCAGCATCATCCACACGGTATGATGTGCAGCTGATGCCCTGCAGCGCTCCTGATCTCCACCGGCCGCTGGCACCGAGCTGTCCTACCCTCCCCTGAGGAGAGGCAGCCCAGTAAGGTGCTCAATCCTCTCCGGTCCTGGAGCCCCCAGCACCCGAGCTCGGCTCCCGGAATCTCGGGTTGCCGGGCGTGGCGCGAGGTGTGTCGTCCAGCACGTCAACCCTCAGCGCCACTGAGCCTGCTTGTCCCTTCTTACTCCTTGTTTTTGTACATGGTCTCAGTCGCCACCACCAGCCCTTTCTTATTAATATCCCATTTTTGGCTAGCATCCACGCATGGCTGAATTTCCGCCAGATGCCTGCCCAAAATTTCCCCCATCCTTTTAAAGTCCGCCCCCTTAAAGTCTATCACTTTGTTACCCATACCTCCTGCTTCACTGCCCATGTTGAGTGTGAACCATACTGTGCGGTGGTCACTTCCAGCCAGAGGGTCTTCAACCTCCAGATCCCTTACAGCCTGCCCATTTGATAGAACCAGTTCCAGAGTCCTATCCAGTGTAGTTGGCTCACTGACCAACTATACCAGGAAGCTGTCCTGAAATGCCTGTAGTAAAACCTGCTCCCTTGCAGTCTTGGTGATTTTGGGGTGCTCCACTCCAGCCCCGGTAGGTTGAAGTCCCCACCACCACAGTGTTCCCTTTCCTGCAGACCCTTCTGATTTGCTCGGCTAACTCCCTATCCAGATTCTCCCCCTGGGCTGGTGGTCTTTACACCACCCACATCCTCAGTGTCTTATGTTTTGAGTCTTGAAGCTGCATCCATAGGGCCTCTGTTCTGCCTTCTTCTCGATTATGCACCTTATCCCGTCCCATACGTATATTGCCACACCCCCTTTTCCCTTAGACCTATCCTGCGTGAATATCCTATACCTTGGGATCATCAAATCCCATTCCTGGTACTGGGTGGTCCATGTTTCCCTGACGGCTATAATGTCCACCCTTCCAATTGCCAAGAGAGCCTGTAATTCCACCAATTTGTTACCAAGGCTTCTTGCATTCAGTGAGACCACCCTCCAACCTGTCCCTGCCCTCCCCCTTCCCTGAATTACCCCCATCTAATCCCCTGTGCCTCTGCTCAAAGTTCCTCCCTGCTAGCCTGGGGGGGGGGAAGGTTGTTTGTCTCTCCTCTCTGGGATTCCTGTCTACCATTTGTCCACTCGCCACCCCCCCACCTAGTTTAAATCCCCTTTCGTAGCTGTGTATTCCCCTACCCTCTGCTTTAGTACCCCCTTTTCCTCCCCGCTCAGTGTAGCCTATCCCCCTGCAAAAAGTTCATTGTTGTCGCAGATTCTGTTCCAGCCCCCACCAACCCATATCCTTTGATAGACACCATTCCTCAACCAGGTGTTGAACCTCGTGGCCTCTTACGCTCTCAACATTAGTGCAGGGTACTGAGCACCTCTGAGGAAGGCCGCCGATTTCCCTAGTTTCCCACACAACCTACCCAATTCCTTGAACCTCTCCTCACTACTTCCACCATCTCCCCGGACAGATCATTCGTACCCACGTCGAGATGCGGTTTCCTCCTACCCCTCCTAGCACACTTTAGAATCGACTGCCCCACCCTGTGTGCTGTTAAGCCAGGTGTGGACTCCACCCAGATGCAACTATGCTGTTCCCCCTTGCTGCCCCATCTAATCCCTTTAAGTATAGCGTCCCCCAGCACTAATACCCCTCCCTCTCCAACCCTTGTCACCCCCCCACCCCATTACCTTGGTATCTTCTACAAGAGTCCGCCACAGCTGAAACCCTGCCCTTTCCTCCTGTGGTTCCCTCCGGACCCATCCCCACCCCCTTACTGTTCCTCCCCATCCTTCCCCATCACCCTGGTCACCCCCTCCACCTCTGCTAAGTCTCTTCTGTTCTCCGCTCTAGCATCGCTCCTGTTGTGTTTACCCCTACTCCCTTTGTGTATTCTTCTAGCTGTGCCCCTTACCCCTACCACATTCCTCTGCCCGATCACAGACCCTTGTGCTATCCTCCCGCTCCCAATTACCTATCCCCTCCTGGAGGTCCCTGACCTCCCCTCCTCCTCCTCCTCCTCCAATGTCACCAGCACGGCAAACCTATTTCCTGCCCTCTCAGCTGTGCTGGGTATGGGCTCCCTCTTCCTACTCTTACCCTCCCTTCCCCTGCTAGGCCTCCTATTTGTAATGCTTCTGCCCCCTCCCCGTCCTTCCCCAAACCGGTGTTCCTCCTACGTGGTGTCCTCCCATTGCTCTCTGCCCCAGGTCCTTTCCACCCTCCTCTCAGTCTCCCCCAACTCTCTACCAAGCCATTGCACCTCAGCCTGTGACAGATCGGACACCGTCCTAGCTTGCACAGTTCGTTCATCCAGACTGCCACCCCACAACCATTGCAATTCACTATTCTACCCTCAATTGCCCTACTAGCATCTTGCAGTCACCTGTGCCCCCCTCCTGTGCTGTCCCCATCCTCTCACGTTGGTGCCACCCTACCCCTAGTGTGCCCATCCCCAGTTCCCCTCATTTGCCTGCCTCAGCATCTCTTTACTCCCTGACTACCCCCCGTAGATAGAGCTTATCTGACATGTCCTTACCAACCCCCTGCCCTGCTTCCTACAAGACCCTTGGCTTAACAACCCTTCCCCCTGTAGTGACAGTAAATTGGAGCTCTCCGTACGACCCCAGTAGTGATTCTTGTGAAGACAGTAGAAGATTGAGTACCCCTCAAACGCAGTGTGTACAATTGACTTTCCCCTCAGAACAACAGATTACGTACTTCAAACGTCATATATCAATCACCAGGGTTTTAAATAATTGATTAGCAGTTTTTTTTCTTGGGACAATACTAACTGTACAGAATGCATTTATATAGGTTTTCTAGAAGTGTTATGTTTGTTAACCACAGTGACGCAAGTGCTATGCATTTTCACAATGTTTAGAACTTTTATGAGCAAAACGCTAATCAATTTTTAGAGTTAAATAAAACCCTGATCACTTTAAGTTCCCCTTATTATACAGAGCCCAAAGAGTTCAGCGCCCCCTAAATGTCAGTTACAGTCACAGTGCCCCAGCTCTGAAGCGGATCCTCCAGAAATTAAACAGTACCCTGTTCCTGACACAGCCATAGTGCCCCTGACCCTGTATTAAAACCCCCTAAATTGAAAAGACACAGTACCTTAAACTAGTAACAGTGCCCCACCTCTGGATGTATCTCTCCGTCGAGCTCCTCCAGCTGATTGATGATCCTCCTCCTGCCATCTACCAGTTCCCAATCCCTTCGGGTAGTGATCAGCTCCTTTATGATACATGGGTAAACTCTCCTACCTCTAGAGGGCGGCGATCCTTCCCTTGCCTGCGGTTCGCCCTGGATCTGCTCCCCCTTCCTTGGGTACATAATAGAGGTCAGGGCCGGGAAGAGCAGGTAGGACAACAAACACACCTCACTCTTCTCTCCCTTAGGGCCTGCGCCTGTCGACTCTCTCCACGGCTCCCTCGATCCTTCCAGTGTGTGGCAACGGCCACCTGTTCCCCTTGCTCCCCGGATCTCTTCTTGGAGTGGGCAGAGGTCAGCGGGCTTTTTAAAGCTCTCCCTAAACCCCACTTCTTTCTTCCCGATTGGCTCCTCCAGGATACGTCTACCTATGCCGTCCGTGGGATAGGCAGTACTCCAAGATGATGTCATCGCTATCCAAGCCTGAATGAAAGAGAAATAACCCCACTGTTTTCAGCCACTGTAGAGCAAGTTAACAAATGCTGATTTAAAGAAGACCACAAAACCAAACAGCATGAAGTGTTCAGGAAACTCTAATCATGACGCAGGGACTTGAATTCAAGCTTTCGTAACAATAAGCAAAAACCATTGCACATAATCTTTAAATGAACAACGGGACTCCAAACTGTTTTTTGGTATAAATTTCAGTATCTGACTTAGGTTAATGTCTTTCTTCTGTTCTCCCTACAGGTGCCTCCTTCTATCTTTCGTCTCTTCTATGCAAAATTGGATGGACTCCATGTTGATCCCCTTTGTTCAGAAATTGATTTGACAGTGATATGAAATATGGGGTGATCACGTGAGCTTTACCAGATTCTATCTTTTCAGGGACTGTTATTTGCTACTGGAATGTTCGAAGAAAAAAACAGAACAATTCGGTTTAGTGTATTTAAAATAGCAATCTGTTGATTACTCAGTAGCTATAGTTTCAGTAATTTAGAGAGGCTTGCTGACTGGAGCAATACATAGTGCTGAAATTGAATTTGTGAGTCACTTTGAGCACTAGTGTGAAATGTTATATCAGCTCTTGATATAAATTGGGCAACAAATGTGAATTTTTGTATTTTAGTGTTTTTTTTTTTATTTGCATTTAGTAATATACATGTGTTTGTAAGCTACAATGTTATGAAATTTTCACTTTGCACTTGTTGACAGTGTATGATGTAAAAGTCACAGTCTGGCTATTTAAATCTTGTTGCCTCCTTCTCTTACCATGCCCCTGAGGAAGGCTGGGATAGCCGAAGCGCCTGGGCTAGCTGCAGCAGCTCAAGTAGATGGAATTGTTACTGCCAAAACGGAGAGTCCAATAAGGCACTTGCTCTGTACTAATTAAAAGACCTCCTAGTTTTTGTTCCGAGTGCCACATTTCCTCCCTGTAGTTGTCAGCCTCCTCCGTACTGCTACTTTTATGAAGTGGGACCACATCTGTCCTCCTCCAGTCCTCTGAAACTACTCCTGTTTCCAGAGAGTTGTTGAATAGGGCTGTCACAGGTACAGCCAGTATTTTCCTGAGCTCCCTGGGGTGTGCCCTGACCAGCCCTGTAGCTCTATCCACTTTCAGATTTGCAAATCCTTTCAGAACTGTTTCCTCTGTAACTCAACTTGTGTCCGTCTCCCTAACCAATCCCCCGGTGTTCCTGCTGCTTTTATGTGGGTCATCCCTCCCTTCCACTGTGAAGGCTAAATAGAAGTATCTGTTCAAGGTCTCTGCCTTTTCGTGATCCTCCTGTGCACACTCTCCCCTGCCCTTCTTAATCTCACAATCCCTTCCCTTCCTCTTTTCACTGAAGTACTAAACCAAAAAAAAAAAGGGTCTTGTCCCCATTAGTTACCCCTCTGGCTATCCTTTCCTCAGTTTGCCCCTTTGCTTCCCTTACTGCCTTCCCTGCTTCCCTCTGCTTTTCTTGGTACAATTCCTTATCCCTTCCCACTGTGTCTTTTTGTACCTCCTGAATGCTACCCTTTTAGCTTTTACCTTTGCAGCTACTTCTATCAAAGAAGGGCATTGAAGTAACTGAAGACGGTGGCATTAGAGGCAGTGATCAGGAAACCCAAGTCTGTGTGGGTGCAATTCACAGTGGCCTCAGGCAGGAAAATAAGATTAGGGATACTCTGTAGGCCCCTGGGTCAAGGGGAGGAAAGGGACAGAGAACTTAGAGAGGAACTTAAGAGTGGCAGCAAAGGGGGGGATGTAGTAGTGGTGGGGACCTCAGCTTGCTGGACATTGATTGGGAGGACCCAGTGGCCAAGAGCACCAGGAGTCAGTCACTGCTTGACGCCTTTCAGAACTGTCTGCTGGTACAACTAGTTAAGGAACCTACCAGGCAATCTATAGTCCTTGATGTGGTACTCACTAACACAGAGTTATTGGGTGCTGTGAGAGTGGAGGAACCACTGGGGAATAGCGACCACAACTCTGTGTGGTTTGAACTGGCCCTGTGGGCTAATAAACCGCACTCGAGAACCAAAATCCTTGACTTTAGAAGGCGGACTTCGATAAGATGAGAGAACTGGTCAGGGAGATATTACAGTGCTCCCTCGATATAGTGAACCCCCTATAAGGAATTTCTGTTATAGTGAACACCTGTAATGGCTCCCATTGTTACCTAATTAGGAATATTAACACCTTGTTATAGGGAACAAATTTACTGGCTTCAGAGGTGTTCCTTCTAAAGAGGGGCCACTGTAGTAGGGGTGGAGGGTATAGGCAGGGTGGAGAAGAAATGGAATGCAGTGAAGGGAGCTATCCTTGAGGCATTGGAAGGCATGCATAAAACCAGTGACAAAGAAAAATAGGTTGAAAAAACTACTACAGTTCTCATCTAGAGTCAGGGAAGCAGTCGGCACCAAAAAGAGAGCCTTTTATAAATATAAGAGTAAGCAGGGAGAGGCAGAATGGGAGAAGTATCTTCAGAAAACCAGGGAGGCAAAGAGGACCATCAGGGGGGTGAAAGCAGACACAGAGTTGCACATCTCAGAGGGGGTGAAGAACGGAGGAAACAACTTTTTTTTTTTTTTTTTAAAGATATGTTGGTGAAAAACATAAAAAGGGGGTGAAGGCAAATGGTCGCCATTCTGAATGACTACTTTTGCTCTGTCGTCTTCACTGAGGATAAGGCATGCCCCTGCCTGAGAGTGGCATCAACGTGGCCACAAAGTAAATCCTGGAAATGAGTCTGCCATTGTTTACTATTGAAAAAGTCCTGAATGAGCTGGCAGCCCCCAGGACAGATAAGGCCCCAGGTCCAGATGGGTTGCACCCGAGGATACTGAGGGAGTTAGCAACTGTAGTGGCTGAACCACTGACTGGGCTGTTCAACAGCTCACTCAGGACTGGGGAAGTCCCAACAGATTGGAAGTTAGCAGACATTGTGCTGCTACATAAGGGGGAGGGGGGAAGATGGGGAGCAGCCAGGGAATTATAGGCCTGCTAGTCTGACCTCCATCGTGGGAAAGCTGATGGAATCTCTGATTAAAGAGGATCTTGTAGAATACCCGGAGAGCAATGGACTCCAGGACAATAAACAACAAGGTTTTGTTGCAAGAAGGTCTTGTCAGACCAACCTGAAAGTTTTCTTTGGCTGGGTGACAAAAGAGATAGACAAGGGCCAAGCGGTGGGCTTGTGCTTTAGTAAGGCCTTTGATTTGGTACCACACACGAGATTGCTTAAGCAAATGGAAGACCTGGGTGCAGGTAAAACTCTAGTGTGCTGGGTGGTTAACTGGCTAGCAGGAAGGTGGCAAAGGGTGCAGGTCAATGGGGTTACAGTAAATCAGAACAGAGGGAAGCAATGAGCAGGGTTCCACAGGGATATGTCCTGGGTACGGTCCTCTTCAACATATTCATTAGTGACATTGGTGAAGAAATCCAGGGCAAATTGTGTCTCTTCACGGATGACACAAAACTGTGTGAGAGGATGGATAGTGAAGAAGGAATAAGGAATGTGAAGAAGGACCTGCAAAAATTAGAGGGGTGGTCGAAGGTCTGGCAGTTAAAATTCAATGCAAAAGAGTGCAAGGTGTAATGCACCTAGGGAGAAAGAACCCCATGACGCATTACTGGATGGGAGGAGAAAGACTTAGCACTACAGACGAAGAATGGGATCTGGGAGCTACCATCAGCAGCTTCCTTAAACAAACAAGTCAGTGCAACAAGGCCTATAAAAAGGTCAACATGATGCTGGGATGGATTGGGGGGGGGGATTGATAGGAGAAAAGAGGTATTCAAACAACATGAAGTCTTGCTGCATTCTGACAATATGCAGTATTTCTCAGCACTGGAACTGGCCTGGAGAACTAAGGGTTAACTCTATGCTAGGGCATAGAATGTTGAGCTCGTGCTCGGTTCAAACCACTACCAGCTGCACTTCAAACCAAACCGTCAGATTCTTTACTCCACCTGACTGAACGGTTGCTCTGGAGAGATTCTCCATCGCTCTGTTTCGGTGCAGTAAGTCATCAGTTCAAATCGATATACTTTATTTTATTTTGGTTCAGATTACTCCTGCTGTGGTTGTGAGTAGATTGTCTTGTTTTTCTGTGTGGAAATTGTAAAAAAAAAAAAAAAAATGTATAGTGTGAGGGTTGGGGGTAGTTTAGTCGGATCGGCTCAACCGATTACACTTATTTTCTGTTATTTTCCCCTTTAGGTTTTCAGGTTCCGGTGCCGATCGATTTTAAAAAAAAAAAAAAAAACAACAAAAAACAACCAAAAAAAAACGCATTTTTCTTTTTTTCCCATGCCCGTATCATAGTTAAGAACCGATTGGTTTGGTCTTGCCTGGCCTGAAGCTGTGTAAAGGGCAAGTTTTTCTTGGTAGTATGGCTCAGTCTGAGAAACTCAGAAAAAAAAGCTGGGCCCACTGGGTTTCAACACTGCGGTATATGTGGGGGAGGCCTTTGCTAAGGCTGATCCCCACACCACCTGTGTGTATTGTCTGGGGTTTGACCACCTCGATTCAGACTGCCAGATCTGTAAGAATTTTTCCAAATCCACCTTGGATAAGAGATTGGGTAGGCTGCGGGAAAAGGAGGCCGGAAAATCCGCTGACCCGGATGGCCAGCCCGGTTCGGTTTACACCGAACCAGAGGAAGTGACCTCTGACCAGGGCCAGACTTCCTCCGGCAAAAGGAGAGCTGATCCCGAGGGATCTGTTCCGATGAAGAGAAAAAGAAAAGATAAGTCGGCTGGTTCGGATCCAGAATCGTTACGTCCAACTGCCGAAGAAATAGCCAGAGCGATTAGCATAGTGGAATCATTCAGTTCGGTTCCGACTGATCCGGCACCGCAAACTAGACTCACGGTTCAGCCGGTTTCACTGCTTCCCGATTACTCCCCTGAGGATTTCTATGAACCGGATTTGAAGGGGGACGAGGATTTTGACTACGAAGATGAGGAAGTCAGTGATGAAGGTCTGGATGAGCCCATTGAACCGGACATCTCCCCAGACAGACCTTCTGGTGTTTCCCCTCTAGGCTTTCTGAGTCCCCTTCCCATTTTCTGTTCTACAGAAAGGTGGCTGAGACCCTCCAGCTCCCTTTGGGTGAGACTGTAGAAGAGTCAGAGGAGCCTGACTTTGTGGAGATGATGGATATCCCAGAGTCCAAAAGATTGTCTATTCCCCTCCGTAAGTCTTTTGGGAAACAGACACACAAACTGGTGAAGACTCCTAATTCATTACCTCCTGTGAACAAGAGAATGGACAAGAGGTATTTGTTGTCAGTCTCTGATTCGGAGTTCCTTTACCAGCAGTGCAGCCATGTTGGGGTAGTGCAGGCTGCAGCCTGTGACAAGGCTGGTATACCTTTGGCTTCACACCCCCCCTGACAAGGACTCCAGGAAGATAGATGCCATGGCCAAAAAACAGTACTTGGCATCTTCTCTGGGACTCAGGCAGGAGAATTACATGGCCTGTGCAGCCAGGTACCAAAAATCCAGGTGGGATACAGTGTTGGAACTGGCTAAGCAGGCTTCCCCCCAGCTAGCCAAGGAGCTGGAGGAGGTGGCTTCTGATGGGATTGAGACATCAAAGATACAGTTTCATGCGGCTGTGGACTCCAGTGATGTTTCATCACGAGTCATGGCTACATCTGTGGCTCTTCGGAGGATGGCTTGGCTCAGGTGTACTAGCCTCTCGCAGGATACCCAGTCTAAGGCCATGGATTTTCCTATTTTGGGTAAATCTCTGTTTGGGGAGCAGACAGAGAACTACATGAAGAAGATGGATGAGTACAGGACCACCTATAAGAGTGCTCGAGCTAAGGAAAAGCAATCAGCTCCTCAAAGGTAGCAGTCTAGGGGGGCAGGCCTTTTCGTAGGCCTTTCTACCAGGCACAAGCCTCTTCTTCTTTTTCCCAGAGGGGGTTCTTTAAAAGGAGAGGTAGGAGGGGGATGAGCAGAGCTGCATCCACCTCTCATCCTAAGCCCCCTGCCAAGCAGACACCCTGATGTGTCAGCCCGGGTCGACTCTCCTATCCCTGTGGGAGGCAGGCTGGCTTACTACTTCCAGGCCTGGAAGTCTGCAATCTCAGACAAGTGGGTACTGGAGGTATTAAGCCATGGACTGGTCCTCAGCTTCAAGAAGTTTCCAAAGCTGAGGATCAGGTCTTTTCCACCTGCAAACAGCTCCAAAATCATTGCCCTAGATACAGAGGTTTCCCCTCTGTTGGCTGTCAGGGCCATAGAGAGAGTTTCTACATCCCTCAGGGGCAAAGGTCTGTACTCCAGGTACCTCCTTACCCCAAAGAAGACAGGGGAGTGGCGGCCCATCCTAGACTTATGATACTTAAACAAGCATTTGCTGAAACCAGAGTTCAAAATGGTGACTCTGGGAAAGATTCTTCCCTCTCTGAGACCAGGAGACTGGTTAGCCTCCCTGGATCTCAAGGATGCCTACTTCCACATCCCCATCAGGTGCTCCCACAGAAAGTACCTCTGGTTCAAATTGCCCTCAGGCCATTATCAGTTCAAGGCAATGCCTTCCGGGCTAACATCAGCTCCAAGGGTGTTTACAAAATGCCTAGCACCAGTAGTAGTCTTCCTCAGAAGGCAAAACATTGCCATATTTCCATATCTGGACAACTGGCTTGTGGTGGGGCAGTCTCCAGATCAAGTCCGGTCAAGCTTGCAAGTCATTCAGCACTTGCTCACCTCCCTAAGATTTCTCCTCAATCTCCCAAAATCAGTTCTGGAACCTGTTCAGCTCCTCACTTTCATAGGAGCAGAACTAGATACTGTTCAGGCAAAGGCTTTTCTCCCTCTGGCAAGAGTAAAGGCCATTGCAGATCTAGCTTCTTTCTTTCGCCTTCGGGTCTCTCGGCCAGCAAGGCATTTTGTTCAGCTTTTGGTCACAAGGGAGCCTCCACAGCATTGGTTCAAGATGCCAGGTTTCAGATGAGGGACAATCAGTTCCATTTAAGGACCTATTGGTCTCAGAAAAAGGATTCTCTGACCAAGCTGGTTCCAGTGACTCAGACTTTGATCCAGGCTCTCCTGTGGTGGTTGGATCAAAGCAACCTAAGGCAAGGTGTCCCTTTCATCTCCCAGTCCCACTCACTTGTTCTGACCACAGATTCCTCTCTCCTGGGCTGGGGTGCTCATCTGGAAGACCTCACAGTTCAGGGGCTATGGTCTCCTCAGGAGTCCCTGCTTCACATCAATCTTCTGGAGCTCAGAGCTGTCCACCTGGCACTATTAGCCTTCTCAGAATCAGTTCAGAATAAGGTGTTTCAGGTCAGGACAGACAACACCACCACCATGTGGTACATCAACAAGCAGGGAGGCACTCGGTCTACGGCCTTATGCATGGAAGCCTTGAAATTGTGGTCTTTGGCTTATTCTATGGAGACAACCCTAGTAGCAGTCCACCTTCAGGGGAAGGACAATCTGATAGCAGATGCATTGAGCAGGATTTCTCAGGGCCATCACGAATGGTCCCTGGATCCCCTAGTCTTGAAAAAGATTTTCTCAAAATGGGGCATCCCTCAGATAGACCTCTTTGCAGCCCCAGATTATCACCAACTCCCCCTCTTTTGTTGCAGACCCCCAGTCTTGGGCACAGTCCCTCTGGATGCCCTACTTCTGGACTGGAAGGGGAAATTTCTGTATGCTTATCCTCCCTTTCCTCTGTTATTCAAAGTTCTGGTCAAAATAAGGTCACAGTCTTACAAAGTGATTCTGATTGCTCCAGAATGGGCCAGACAGCCTTGGTATCCTCTGTTACTGTCTCTGGCAATTCATCCTCCTCTGGTTCTCCCCCCAGAGTCACAATCTGTTAATCTCCTCTCAGGGGAGAGTTTGATACCCCAACCTTCGGTCTCTCAACCAAGGGGTTCTGGATATTCTTAAGGCCTCCAGAAAACCTGCTACTAGGAAAACTTGCAATTCCAAATGGAAGCGATTTTCCATTTGGTGTTCAGATAAGCATATTTCTCCAACCACTGCTGACCTGTCTGCAGTCCATGACTATATGGTTCACCTTAACAGTTTAGGTCTTAGGCCAGCTACCCTTATGGTTCATTTGGCTGCTGTTTCCGCGTTCCTGTCAGTAGGGAAGCCTTCCTCACTGGCATCTCACCCTTTATTCTGTAAATTCTTTAAAAGGGCTTACCCATACTAACCCTTCCTTTAAAGAGCCCATTCTTGTTTGAGATCTTAATATCTGTATTGCTCAACTGATGCAGCCACCCTTTGAGCCCTTGGCATCAGCAGAGCTTAAGTACATGACTTGGAAGGCTGTGTTTTTGGTAGCCATCACCTCTGCCAGATGCATCAGTGAGTTGCAGGCCCTCTCAGTAGAGCCTGACTTTATCTCATTTCATAGGGAAAAGGTGGTCCTCAGAACTAATCGAAAGTTTCTGCCAAAAGTGGTCTTGGACTTTCATCTGAACCAGTCCATGACCCTTCCTGTATTTTTCACTGACCACTCCTCTTCAGTTGAGAGGAGGCTGCACAGTCTGGATGTTAAGAGGGTCCTTAGTTATTACATTGAGCAAAGTAAGGTCTTTAGATCTGGATCTTCCCAATTGTTCCTTACTTATGGGGAAGTGGGAAAGGGTAAACCTGCTACTAAGAAAACTACTGCCAGATGGATTGTCTCTTGTATACAATTCTGCTATGAAAAGCTGGGCAAGGTACCCCCCCTCAGGCCTGAGGGCTCATTCGACTAGAGGTACAGCAGCTTATCTGGCTGCTGCCAGAGATGTTCCTCTCTTAGAGATTTGTAGAGCAGCCACCTGGAAAACAGTTCATACTTTCACCAAGCATTACTCCCTGGATATCCAGGTTAGGAGTGATGCTAGGTTTGGCACAGCAGTACTGCAGAACCTATTTCCTAAGTAGGTTCTGGACCCTCCTCCGGGGAGGCACTGCTTGGTAGTCTGCATATTGTCAGAATACAGCAAGACTTCATGTTGTTTGAAGAAAAAATTACTCACTTTAGTTAGTAATTGTGTTTCTTCTAATGGAGTCTTGCTGTATTCTGACCTTCCTCCCTGCCTCCCCTCTCAGAACCTAGCTGTTTTGGGATACGGGCTGGCAGGTGCAGTGTTGCACCTCAGGGGTGCATTGCCCTTCTCCCTTGTTGGCAGAGGGGATGCATAGTGTTTTGATAGTGGTCTTTTAAAATTCTGTTCCACTACCAGCTTTCCTTTTTTGGGTTCTTGACTTGAGTCTTAGGGACCCTGGGTATTAATTGCCTTTTTGGCTATAGTGTTTTTTAACAGTTTCCACATAGCAGCTGCAGTTAGATTCGTATGAGCCAAATGGCTAACGGTTTGGTTTGAAGTGCAGCAGGTAGTGGTTTGAACTGAGCACGAGCTCAACGTTCTATGCCCTGGCATAGAGTTAACCCTTGGCTCTCTCGAGCAGTTCCAGTGCTGGGGAATACTGCATATTGTCAGAATACAGCAAGACTCCATTAGCAGAAACACAATTACTAAGGTGAGTAATTTTTTCATATTGCCCCATCACAGATCCTTGGTGAGGCCACACCTGGAGTACTGTGCCCAATTCAGGAGTCCTTACCTCAGAAAAAAAATAAGGATAGGTTAGAGGCAGTGCAACACAGAATGACCAGAATGATTCAGGGACAGCAGGGTAAATCGTACGAGGATCGCCTCAGGGCACTGAATTTGTACTCATTGGTAACCAGAAGGGAAAGGGGAGATATGATTGAGACCCTCAGATTCCTCAAAGGAATTGATAACGTGAACTGCAGGGAATTATTTAGCCTGAATACCAACTCACAGTCACTAGGTCACCAGTGGAAGTTGGCAGGCAGGAGGTTCAGGAGGGACATGAGGAAGTGCTTCTTTACTGAAAGGGTGGTGCAACCCTGGAACAGTATGCCAGCTGAGGTGGTGGGAGCGAACACAGTGAGGGGGTTCAGACAGGGCTGGGATAGAATAAGGGAATACTGGTTACCTGGACTGACAGGACCAGGGAAGAAAATAGAGAAAGGTCTGGGAGGGTTAGTACCCTGGGAGAACGTCGGGTTCCAAGGAAGCTTCTAGGGATTTAGGAACTCAGTGTGTCTTCGCAGATGACACAAAACTATTTGGGAGGGTGGATGGTGAATAAGGAATATGAAGATCTACAAAAATTAGAGGGGTGGTTTAAGGTCTGGCAGTTAAAATGCAATGCAAAAAAGTGCAAGGTGTAATGCACCTAGGGAGAAAGAACCCCATGATGCAATACTGGGTGGGAGGAGAGAGACTTGGGGTACCTCAGGGTTCAGTCCTGGGGCCAGTCCTTTTCAAGATCTTCATCAGTGACATTGCAGATGGACTGGAGGGTAAGGTTTGTCTGTTTGCAGATGACACCAAGATCTGCAACAGAGTAGATGATCCAGATGGGGTGGGCAGAATGAGAAAAGATCTGGATAAACTGGCAAAATGGTCGGAAGAGTGGCAACTGGGGTTTAATGCAAAGAAGTGCAAGATCATGCACATAGGGAAGAGAAACCCTGAAGCTACGTATAGGTTGGGAGGGGAGTTGCTGGCAGTCACAAGGGAAGAAAGAGACTAGGGCATCATCATCACAGATGACCTGAAATCATCCAAGCAGACCACTAAAGCAGTAGGTAAGGCTAGAGGGATGTTGGGGTGTATTAGTAGGGGTATCACAAGTCGTAAGAGGGAGATAATAATGCCTCTTTACAAGACACTGGTTAGGCCCCATCTGGAGTACTGTGTGCAGTACTGGAGGCCCCACCTGCACTAGGACATTAACAAAATGGAGGCAGTCCAGACAAGGTCAACCAAAATAGTGCAGGGACTGCATCAGAAAACATATGAGGACAGATTAATGGAGCTCAGTATGTATACCCTAGAACAAAGGAGGGAGAGTGGTGATATGATCGAAACATTCAAACACTTTAAGGGCATTAACAAGGTGAAAGAGTCTAACATGTTTCAGTACAAGAGAAAAGGCAGGACAAGAGGACATAGCATGAGATTAGAGGGAGGACGATTAAGGGGTAATGTGAGGAAGTTATTTTTCACAGAAAGGGTATTGGATGCGTGGAATGGCCTACCTCAGGAAGTGGTGGATATGAATACAGTGCAGGGCTTTAAACAGGCAAGGGATAGGCATAAGGGAGCAATACAGATGAGTATGAATAGATAGGCCATTGATAGAGTAAAGGCCTATGACACATTTATAAGGTAGAAAAAAATGTGCAAATTGGATGGGCCTTGCAGTCCTTATCTGCCGTCAACTTCTATGTTTCTATGAACTTGAGCAGACTGGATGGACCATTGTTCTTTTTCTGTTGTCATTGTCTATGTTTAACCATAGTGGTCTCTTTTTCCTCCAGTGTTTGCTCACTTGTTTCAGACAGAGGTTTGTTGCCTTCACTATGCCATCCCCTAATTTGGCCCAGTGTTCTTCTATCCCACCCAGGCATCACCCCCCCACACTAGGTCATCTCTGAGACATTTTAGTTTTTTTAAATCTTCCTTCCTGATGTCCAGGACCCTCGTCCTTGTGTGGGTTGCCTCAGCTGTTGTCTTTAGTTAAAGCACTATCAATAATGGACCTAGGCAGAGAAATGGGCAGACTGGGTATACCTCTGGGTCTTTTTCGGTGGACACAGTCTGTTTCTCCAGTGCAGAGGGTGCATCCATCATTCCTTATGAGTGTGTTCTTCCACCCTCTGCTGCTGGTAGGCAGGATATTAAAGTTCTGACATCCCTTGTGATGTCCTTGGACAGCTGCTGTGGACTGCAGTTTGTCTCATGCTTTGCAGGTTAATGCAGGAGGATTGGTAGCTGTCCCAGTTAGGACTTTGCTTTTTCTCATATTTTCTGCCTTTGTTTGCCTTTTTCCCCCTATAGGCCACATCCCTGTTGCTTTGGGAGCAAATAGAATCCGGTGATGTTGCTGTCTCTTTCAGGGTGAAGATTTTTTTAGACTCACATGGTGCATGTGGTTTGGGAGCAGCATGGTGGGCTGAACAGTAGGGAAGATGCACGGCTGCAGATGCTTTGATTGCTTGCAGTGGATGGTGCTGTCCGTGACAGACTCCTTTGCAGGACCTGTGCTACCAACCAAGCACACCTTTTGCCCTCTTGTAGGAGCACCAGTGAAGAGAGGGGATGCAGCCCAGATGACAGCGGGAGCACGAATATAACAGAGGAGGCACCCACCATTGATGGCATCATGCAGATAGAACCCACCAAAACCATGAGTACTCAGGCTGCGACCTCTCGGTTTGAGAAAGATGTTTCCACCGTCTGGGCCTACTGTAAATGATAATTACAGGGCTGGAGATATAGGCTTTTGGGATTTCTGTGGAAAACTGCATCTCCAGACAGAAATGTGGTTTAAAGCATCATGTTTCCATCTGGAAATGCATTTTCATAATTTTTACTCAGGCAGTTCTTGGGACAGGCTGGCAGCATGAAGAGGACTCAACGATCATTGGAGGGGTTGGGAATGAGAATGGAGACAGGGAGCCTCTCTCTCTCTCCTTTTTTTTTTCTTATTATTTACAGCTGGCAATCAAGGATATCGCTGTCAGGACTGAAGGACAACAGGAGGAGTCCTTCATGGAGGTCCTGCAGTGTGGAGCACAGTAGGAGGAGCCAGGCTTCAGTCGCTGTAAGAGTGGTATCCTGGAGAATGAGGCAGAAGTGCATCACAGGAGTGGCATGGTCACAAAACTAGGTGGCAGAGTTGATTGCGTTTGTGGTTTGGTGAAGATGAAGGCAGAAATTGATCACAAATGTGTTGCACTCTAGAGGAGGCTTTAGTTGACAGGAGTGGTGTGCTGAATGAGGACGTAGAAACAGATTGTAGGAGTTACACAGGTGGAGTAGCTTACTTATTAATGTGTATGAAAGAAGAAAGGAGGACTGTAAACAACAAGCATTTGCCAGTGCTGAACATTTGCTTGTATGTATGTTGCTGTGTAGGTGTTTGGTACTGATAGTGCAGAGGCGATACTTAAAGAAGTACTTCAGGGTTGGGTGAAACCCTGATCACTGCACAGATCGGGGGTTCACCTCACAGATCCCCCTGTATGCGCCTTAGTAATTAAAAACAAACAAACCGAAAAACGATCCTCCGGTGTAGCTGGCATGATTAAATATGGTGCTCCTCACCCTTGGGATCATGACGGAAAGACTGCGATATCATGACGCAGTTTTGCCCCGTCCTGTTGTTTGCCCATATGTACGAAAGTTTTAAAATATTATTTCCCATGCCCAGTGCTGTTTTGACAGAATTTACCTAAATGCCATGACTGTGCCAGACATACACGACATTTAGGCAAATTCTAACAAAATAGCGCTGGGCATGGGAAATAATATTTTAAAAACTTGCATACATATAGGCAAACAATAGAAAGGGGCAAAGCCAAGTCACAATATTAAGGTCTTTCCAGCTTGATCCTGGGGGTGAGAAGTACCATATTTCAATATGCTAGCTGCACTGCAGAGTATTAAATAAACCCAAAAAATTGATTAGCAGTTTTACACATGAAAATGCTACTCGTCTGTAAAAATGCATAGCACTTGGCACAGAATGGTTAGCAAATTTTTAATATATGTATAATTTTATTTTGTCTACTGAGCCATAGACTCACTGGGAAAAAAAAGATTTGCAGTCTCGTGGTGCACATTTCTGGGAATGGTTAGCATTACCCTATGTTTTGCGTAGCGTTTTGCCATGCTATACCAGCTTTTTAAAACCCTTGCACTGGAAGATCAGCTTTTTTTTTTTTTTTTTTTTGCGATGAGATAAAAAACCCCAAACCTTTATTTACTAAAGCACATACAGGTGGGATCTGTGAGATGAAGCCCCGATATGTGCTGCAGTCGGGGCTTCACCTCACCCAGTAGTACTCCTTTAACAGAGAGGCATAATTAAATGCATAACACACTAGCATCATGTCAGTCCAGGGGTTGGAGCCAGTGGCCGACCGGTATAGATGCTCTCTTCAGAGATCTGGTTGTAGTGTATTTAAAACTGATAATTTCTGTGCCAGTCAGTTTTTTTCAGTGTTTGCACCATCTCTTTGGGACAGTACTTGCACAGAGCTTCTGATTGGTGCATTTTGTGAGCTGATATAATATGGGACAGCTGAAAAATCAGTTGCCAACCGACTCCGGGAAGGAGAAACAAACTGCACCCACTGGCACGTCAGGGAGTAGCAGGTAGCAGCATCAGAGACAGAACCAACACTGAAGGCCATGAAAGATGCGGTCTTAAATACAATAAAAGAACTCTCGGCCAGGTGTGACTCCTTTAATTCCAGAGTTACTTTTGTAGAGACAAAGATGGAACAAGTTATGGTAGAGTCAAAGTCCACTTCTGATACTTTTAACAAAACTATGATGGCTGTAACAGGACTTGTGAAGGAGAATACACTTCTAAGGCACCGTTTAGAACACCTGGAGAACTCGATCAGGGCTTTCAGTGTGCGTCTTACAGGTATTGCAGAAAGTTTCAAAGGACAGAACCCTGTTAACTTTTTGCAGAATCTCTTTATTACCTGATTTGGGGATTTGCCAGGTGTTATTTTGAAACGAGCCTATCGTATAATGCCACGGAACAAACCAGCCAACATGGAGCTTCCATGGACACTCCTAGTAATTACGGGAGGTCCACAGCAGAGAGACAAAATTTTACAGAAGGCTAAAGCTTGTAGCCCCTTACAGATTTCAGATTTGGGGATTGTTCACTGCTTCCCAGATCTGTTACTCATCTCGTGAACGCAGAAGAGTGTTTGATGGAGCCCATGCAGGGCTTAGAGAACTGGGGATTGTACACTCGCTTCAGCTACCGGCAAGGTGCAAGATCTCGTATGGAGGGAAGCAGTTTATTTTCAGTGATCCTAAGGAAGCGGGCAAGAGGCTGGAAAAGATTAAGCAGGACTTTTTAGCCACAGAAACTCAGTATAATAACTTGCACACTGAGGACTGAGGGAAGGGGTAGTGTATAACTTCCTACACGAATGACTAGGCAGCATTTTATGATAACCTGTTGTACTGCTGCTTAACACTGTTGAGAATGTTATAAAGTGTTATCGTGTTTACTGGTCACTGATAGTGGTTTGGATGAATTGCATTCCTTGTCACTACACTTTGAACTTTTTGACTGCCCACAGGCTCCAGCATCTAGCTAGTGTCTGAGTCAAGATGGCGGTGGCCTCGTGGCTCATTGTTGCTCCCGGAGGTAGTGTGGGTTGGAGGAGCAGGAGGGCTGGAATCGAGGAGTCAGGAGTCAGTGGCACTAAACTTTTATGACCCCAACCACAGTAACTATAAAAAAGTGGTTTTGTGTAGCCAGATTTAAGGTGTGTATCAGTATGTTTTTTAATCTGCACTTTGATAGTTATAATGTTATCAGTTCTTAATTTAATCTTAGATGTTTGGTTGCAGAGGGAGGAGGGCTCATGAGATAGAAGCTATCTAATTATGGACTGATTTACCTATTATTCTTTTCTGGACCTTTTTAGTTCCGACCAGGCATTTTCCTTGGTGGAAGGGACAATGTGTTGGACTTCTAAAATATTTTCTTCCTATAGGTCCAGTGTCTTGCTGTAGCGGCTCATCTATATAAGAATTTTGAATGGACTGTGTTTAACAGCTTATCAAGTTGTTTTCCTTTCTTAGGTCATAACAAATGCCGTCCATCAATTATCCTAACAGTTATTTGATGTAATCAGTTCTCCACGTCTCAGCTATGTAAGTTTATTTTATTTGTAATGCATTATAGCAAAATTAATAAATTAAGTTAAAAAAATAGAATTGTGTCAGTCCAGTTTGGGGGGTGCTCAGATGGGAAAAGAGGCCTGGAGTCAGACATTTATTAAACAGTAGTAGCAGCTTGGAAAGAGGAAAATATTACTGAATTTTATTGATGACCCTTGCACTTCCATGCAGCAATGGATGTGAAGAAGTCATGGGGCTGTTTGGCGGGCTGTGGAAGTGCAGGGCCCTGTGAGCCCTGCATTCCTATGTGGTCACAGCTACAGATGCACAGGGCAAAGAGTGCATCTGTCAGCCAATGCACAGGGCACTCTGCCACCCACAGGTGGAGAGGTGGAGGACAGTTTTCTTCACTATGTGGTACCTGGGCCCATATGGACAACTCTGAATGTTTCAGTCTCTTTCAGGTGGGGTGTCTCATGGCGGTGTCATTACACCACCCTCACTTCTTCCAGTTGGGTCACTGAGATCAGCATACTGGCATGGGGTCACAAAACATGGCCACAGGGATAAAAGCTGGCATTACACACAAAGTTTAGCAGTTTTATATATATATATATATTTTTTAATAAATTTTGACCCCACATTTTAAAGATACTCGTTTTGAGATTCACCTTATAAACATGACCTGTATCATTTATATTATATTGGTCGAAAGATCATTTCACACTAAAAGTGTGAAAACACATCTCGTCCAGGATTTAAAACATGAGAAGTGTCACGTTTATAAGGTGGTGTGGAAAATTGACTACATTGAAAGTTAGAATTTAAAATATTGCAAATTAGCGAAGTCATGAGTGAATGTTGAAAAACTGTAATGTTCAGTCATAAATAACTTGGGCATTTTACCGTAGTTGTACACCACATTTTCAGCATAGCCTTCTTATTACACCACCTCATGAACCCAGTAGGTGAACATTTTCAAATCCCTGCCAAAACGTAATTGCCGCCACTGAAACATCATTCCGTGCCACAAGTGCAGTTGGATATCGCCTACAATAACATCTGCCGTTTTGCGCTCTCTTCCAACAGGCTTGTTCACCACTGTGCATTATAAGCGAATTTAGAATGCGACCCCCCCACACCCAGTGCCTTGCGTGACTTAGTACTAGGAGGTAATGTTTACAAGGTTTTAAACAATCAACAACCTTGGCAGCTTGCGGAGTGTCTGCAACCATATTTTAATCCATGTCCGCCAAGGTCCTCAGACCTTGGTTTACTTGCTGTACCTAAGATAAGGACCAGTCTGGAGAAGGTAGCATTTCAAAACGTTGCCCCTAGACTGTGGAATAATATCCCAAATGGGATCTGTGCTAGTACTGTGTCTGAGGGTTTCAAGAACACCTTTCGTAAGCACGTTTTAGCTACCACTACGTGTAAATGCTCCCCTAAGAGGTAACTGGACAACTATGGTGTGGATACTGTTTGAATCTTGCTATGTACTTAATGGATGACACACTGTTGTATTGCTGTACTTGCTTACAATTTGTAAATAGGACATCATCTGTATGTTGGATATGTATTCATGCCCCTTCGCTATCTTACTTTTGAATGTTATACTCCTGTACATGTTGTCTCTTCTCTGTTCATACATTGTAATAAGTCATGTATTGCATTCCTCTTGTTGTACTCTCCTGGATCATACCTGAAAACAGGTAGTTCCTGTCTAATGTACCTAACAAAAACTAAATAAATAAAAATACATTTTGGCCAGGATTTGAAAAATGACAGCTGTCACGTTAGTGAGGTGGTGTGAAAAAATTATTATGTTGAAAATATAGGGTAAAACTATTGAAAATTACCAACGTTATGAGGAAGCATAGAAAAATTTCAACATACGTGTGCAACTTTGCCATATTTACATATTTTGACCCCAAATTTTCAACATCACCGTCTTATGACTCCACCTCATGAACAAGAGTGGTGAAAATGTTAGCATCTTGCCCGAAAGGTGATTTCGCAACACAACTGCAAAATCACCTTCCGGGCCTGATTTGCATAATTGCACTGCCATCAGTCATGAGGTGGAGTCCCAAAAAGGCCAGCTGAAATTTTGTGGGACAAAATATACAAAAAATGACTATGTTATGAATTAGAGTTCAAAACCCCATTGAAATACATTGAATTGCCTTTAAGCTCAGTTTCTTATATTGCAGTAGACGGTTCCAGCAGTAGGACATGTCTTCGACTGGAGAGTGGGTCTTAGTCCTGGGACATGTTCAGGTGAGTGAGGGGGGTATGGGGTGGTGGGTGTGAGTGGGAGGTCAGGGTGTGGTGGGTGCGTGTGTGTGTGGAGGGGCAGATCGGCAAGGGACCGTTTTTGTTTCACAGGTTTACCAAAAAAAAAAAAAAAAAAAACAACATTGAGGGACGGTTTTCTTTATTTCAGGAATATTACGACACTGGAGATTGGGCACCTCAGTGTTGGGCTTGTGTTTAGCTGCATCAGGGAGTGGGTGCCTGGTGCCACCACTTATAAGCATACACTTGTTGTCTCGATTTGGGCATTGAGAGTCTGTTTTTTTTCACTGTTCTCCCTCACTGGAATCACATTTTCCCGACTTGCCAAGAGTCACAAAATCAATCTTCCCTCACAGCTTCTCCTCGGGGCTTCTCTCAGCAAGCTAATCGCTCAAGTGATCAAGTACTTGCCAGCGTGTATTGTTAAGCAGATGTACTTAATCACCAGTGCTGGCAGCATAGCCCGAATGCAGTTATCACCTCATTAGTTGTAAATTACCTTGCTACTTGTTCCTTTCATTTATTCTGACACCGCTCAATGAATTATTTTTATTTTTTTATTTTATTTAAACAGCAGTTTGGAAAACCTTTGAGCCATAGGCTCATTTACAAAGGTACCTTGTCACAGTAAGACAAACCAAAATACACAGTATAGCAGTACAACACATAAGTATAACAGTAAAATTAAGACATAGATACAAACAAGCTGGTACAGGTAGGATGGATGCAAACAATACCAGAGTTATGTCGTCCTTAGCAGCTTAGTAATAAGCTTTGTCATAAGTATTGAGTACGGACTTTGACTAGTGGCAGTTACAGCATCGGTGTTAATAAGGTGGTTCAGTAAGGAAGTTTTGAAGCACGATATAGTTGGAGCTTGGAGATGGAGGGCAGTGTGTTGAACCAGGAGGGGCCCTAAAGCTGAAAGGCTCTTTGGCCGTGAAGGTCCTAGCTCTAGGGATAACAAGAGAGGTTTTCCCAGAGGTCCAGTATGAACTAGTGGGACAGGCGGTGTGTATGGTGGTGGTCAATCCTGGTGGGAAAGCCTGAGGAGGGTCTTTTGTAAGGGTACAGGTAAGATATTTGAGGCCGTTGAGATCAAGTACCAAGCTTTAGCATACAGTAGACAGGTGTGTGTCATCCTAGGTGCTCCAGTAATTAACCTGCAGGCCTTATTCAGAGTAGTACCGAATTTTATGGAGTCGCGTCTGATCAGCAACACCATACACCGGCAGTCCATAGTCCACTAGGGACAGGATAGAGGAGGTGACTACTGATCGAGAAGAGCCTCGGGAGGCAGTGTTTATACCGATGTAAGATGCCCAATGGATATTAGTGGCAGTGGCTAGGGCAGCGATGTGTCCATGGAAGGAGAGGAGGGTCAAAATGGATCCCTAGGTATTTATAGGAGCAAACTTGTTCGAGTGGGAATGAGGACCCAGAGTGAATGAAGGAGTTTAAAGTTGCAGGACTTGTTTGGGGATGAGTGAAGAACATGGTTTTTGTTTTTAAGATTTATCACCAATCTATGTTCCTTGAGACCAGCCCTCGGCTTCAGTGAAGGACTTCTGCAGCGAGTCCGGAGGGCAGTAGGAGTTTGACTTGAGGCAAGATGACTGCATCATCAGCGTACAATAGAATGTTCCCCGAGCAAGAGCATGGAAGGGTGTTAAGGTAAAGGGAGAATAGTAAGGGCCCAGAATGGAGCCCTGGGGAACCCAGAAAAGATGGGACAGATGTCTGAGTAGGTCCCATTAATTTTACACGCTGTGAGCAGTCAGACAGATAACTGGTGCACCAGGAGATAGGCCCAGCAGCAAAACCAGGGAGACTAAGGGCATCAAAGAAGGAGGTGGGAGACAGTGTGAAAGCTTTGAGAGGTCAATGAAGACAGCACCAGCCAGAGAACCAGTGTCTAAGGAGGTGGAAAAGTTGGAGAACCCTAGGAGGCTGTGTTGGTACTGTGGCCGCTTGGAAGCCATGCTGCTCAGGACAAAGGACATTGTAGGTGGAGAGGTAGTCAGAGATTTGAGAGGCCACCACTTTTCCAAGGCCTTGGAGAGAGGAGAGAATGGAGATCGGTCGATAGTTTCCAGCCACAGTCCTATCACCACCTTTAAAGATAGGGGTGACAGTGGCGGCTTTCGAGGCAGTTGGAACCTTCTCCAGGCAAAGAGAGTGGTTGATGAGGCATGTGATCGGTGGGACTGTGTCTAAGACCAGCCGTGGGATACACAGATCAGGTGTCACTGCCTGTACTATTACTCTTGAGGGCAGTGACAAGGTGCGGCCTAAGTTCTTGGGCAGAAACACAGTGGAGGAGAAAAAAAGGGCGAGAAAGATTTACGGCAGGTGCTGGGGGAGGAGGGTCAAAAAAATTTGTAGGGAGGATAGGGCTAAGGTCAGTGAATGAGGTGTTGAGGTGGTTGGCTATGAGGGCTGGGTCTGAGGAGATCACACCATTAATGTTGATCGGGTGGGTGGGGGGTGTGCACTCCAATTTAACTGTTTAATGTTATCCCAGAAGGTTCTGGGATTCCCCATGAGGCAGTGGTGAGGACCGATAGTGCTCAGACTTGGCCTTTCTGATGGCCCAGTGCACTTGTTTCGGGCGGCAGCATATAACCGCCTGTCATTGGGCGGCCAGTCTCAATGGCCGCAGTGCCATAGAGTTGTCCATGTTTTGAGCTGGTGGATCAAAGCTGGGGTAACCCAGGGGCATTCTTCCTTTTAGAACAGCGGGTCAACACCGGGGCAAAGATATCACAGGCATTATTAAAAGTTTGGGTAAAGAAGGAGAGAGCTGTGTCGATGTCAGGAGTTGCCTGTATAGGAGACCAGTCAATATGGGACAGAAGTTCCTTAAGTTTATCAGTCCACCAGGTATTAGACGACGCGGCATGTGGACTGTGCTATGGGTTTGGGACTGAGGTTGACCAGTGGAATAGAATGGGGAGTGATCGCTGAGAGAGTCTGGGAGGACTTGTACATTGGGGATCCGATTAGGCGGTTGGTGAGTACCACATCAAGCAGGGTACTGGAGCCTCTCTTGGGGTTAGTCCTGGTAGGGTGGGTAACTAGTTGCGTTAGGTCTATTGCAGAAAAGGAGTCTCGGGTAGAGGAGGAGGAGGGGCTGAGCCAGTTGACATTTAAGTCACCCACCAGAATTTGATCAGTGGAAGGAGGTGAGAGGTAAGGTATTCTGTAAGAGAGCAATGGCCTGCGTTTGTCCCTGGGGGCACGTATGCAGTAGTCAGATAAAGGGGTCCCTTTAAAGGGTCAGGGGTTAGTTTCAGAGTAAGCGCCCGGCCCCTGGAGTCAAGGATGGAGTGGGCAGGGCTAGCACGGGAGAGATTACTTGACATAACAGCGCAGCCGCCTGCCTCCCAACACGGTCGGACCGGAAAAGGTGAAACCAGGAAGGGAGACTAGGGAGTCAGGGAGGATTTTGACAGCCAAGTCTCAACCAGGGTAATGACATCAGGTTAATTGATGTGACGAGGCATTGTAGTGAGTCAAACTTTTGGAGGCTACAGATATTCATGGAGACCATGCATAGGCCTGTGGTGTGAGTTGGGGAGCTCCTGGGAACCGGCCAGGGTTTGGATGAATGTTCCCTGACAGGAGTAGTATGCATGACTAACACCCTGGCTGGGAGATGGTGAGAGGTTTTCCTACGATTGACATGAGGGAGGGGAGAGGGAGGCTAAGGGAGCAGGGGTGGGCAGGAGGTACAGGAGGGAAAGCAAGAATAAGTAGACACCCAGATGTGCCTGAGGTGAAGAGAAAGCTAGGGGAGGGCAGGGGGACGGGACACACAGAGGTCCCAAGGGGCAGGAGTGGAGGTTCAGGAGCAAGGGAGGGAGGTGCTCAGGGCACAGTGTGAACTAGCAGATGGGTAAGTGGGTAAGTGCACTGCTAGTGGGGATAGGCACAGGCAGGGCGTGAGGCAGAGCCAATACATTGTGGTGAGCAAGATCCCAGGAAGTAATGCTGTACAGGTAGGAGTAGGAAGTAGTGAGGAGCATAGGTCCTCTAGTGGCCAACAGGTATAACCTGCAAATGGGAAAGTGGAGATAGGTTCTGGGCAACAGGGCGTGATATCACCGGATGTGATGTCACGGGGTGGATCCTTAAATTGACAGCCGTCGGGCTAGCACCCCTCTGCAGGCGTCCAGACGAAGAGAAGAGGCTCGCTTTACCTCGAAAGTTATCAGGCTGGAGATTTGGCTTCCTCAGCTACTCAGGTGAGCTGCTTGTGCTTCAGTTGCTTGATTGTCCCAAAGGACGAATCCATGATTGGATACCTTCATACTGAGATGTCTCACCTGCTCAGAAAGTTCATGGGAAAATACGTATAGGCCATGGTGATTACATCAGCTTCTGACATCACTCAAGTTCCAGTCAACACAGCAGCAAGCCCAACTACTTGATGACATGCTAGCAGTTGGGATGCAAACCAGAGAGTACCTAGCAGAAAATGAGGTCACACCACAGCAGCTAAGGTCATTTTTCAGCCATATACACCTCTTCTACAGTGAAGTGACTACAAGCCTCATAAAGAAGTTTCCATTTCATGACAAAACACTGTAAACTCTGGGTTTTGTAAATCCACAGCTAAAAGAAAACATTGAGCCACAATCTCTTTTGCAGCTGGCCAAGAAATTCAATACCTACAAAGGTGAGCCTGCTTTACATGAAAAAATCTTGGACTTTACACTAACACCTGAGGAAGAGCTACTTCCCTACACTTCTGATATGCCTTTTGATGCCTACTGGCTTTCCATGGAACAGTTAACAGCACCAGGAACAAACACCAGAAGATTTAACAATCTTTTTTTACTGGCTTTGATAGTGCTGAGTCTTCCACACATTAATGATACAGCTGAGAGATCTTTCAGTATGCTCAGAAAGATCCAAGATGACAACAGGGGTAGATTATCAAACACCACCATCTCACCAATAATGTGTGTAAAACATTGACACTGACTGTTACACACCAGATGACAAGATACTTAAGGCAGCTAAATCCACATGCAGCCCTTAGGCACATAATGACAGCACCACCCCAAGAAAGTAAACAATATTTAGTAATACATTTTTTAACTTTGAATTTTCTACATTTGTACCTATTTCGTCCTTTTTGAATTTTGTATGAACTGCTTTTGAGCATATTCATTATTAAAATGCATAAACATTAAAATTGTTCTTGTTTTTGTATTTATTTACGTGCAAAACCGGTGCACTACGCTATCTCTCTCCTAAAAGTTCAGTCTCCCTCCTAACTTGGCCAAACCTCCCTCCCACCCAGATTTGCATTATCACATGTATGTATAAGGGAAGGGGGTGGGCAATTAGGAGGGGGGTCAAGAGAAACGGTACTGGGAATGGGCACCCAGTCTGCTGTGATACTAATTATTAAATATATATAACATTTGAAAGTGCGGGTGACCTAGAGGGGTGGAAGAAGCGGTACCAGGGCTGGATACCCCAGTTCCTTAATAGATAAGTAAATAGATAGACAAATAGAAAGAGAGATACAGTCAGGGACAGAGAGGTAAAGGGACACTGTCAGACGGATTGTCAGCTTTTAGCTGATTTTGAAAGCCTTAGTTAAAAAAAATGTAATTATCTTACATTCAGTACCATAGCCCCAGCTTATCTGAAAATGCATACTTACATTTTTTCTGATTTTCTTGCGAAATCCTGTACGGTCTCAAATCATGGCTGTATATTTCATCTACAGATTTAAATTTGTTATGACGCTCATTTCAGAGGTGCAGTCACTTTGTAAGTTACAGGGTAGTGTCCTGTATTTAAAATATCACTGTAAGGTGAATGACTTTACAAAATCAAAACTCATTCATGCACGAGTTTAGAAGTGCAGGTACGGGACTGGTGCAGACCGTGCAGGATTTCACTCAGCAAGAGAATCAGAAAAAAAACATGTAAGTGTGCATTTTCAGAGAAGCAGGGGCTGTGACTACTGTATGTAGAATAGCTAAATGTGATAGCTCTGTTTTTAACTGGGGCTTGAAAGGTCAGCTAAAATGTCGGCATGTCACATCAGCAGAGGATGGTATTATTAGGTTTAATTAATGCGTATAAATGTATTCTTATGAAATGGATAGCCACATCTCCGGCATTTATATTTTGGAGGAATCTTATGGTAGACATCTACAGAATAGAAAAAGTGCATTACTTTGAGAAAAAAATTTGATACCTTTGAAAAAATATGGTAGGGATTTAGTCAAACTGTTACTTCCAGTGAGCTCCTAAGTTGTTTGAGTTAATCACTATGATTGCTGTACTATAACACGCATCAGAATCAAACACATATTCTTGCGTTTTCCCTTCTAGGTATGCCTAGCCAGGTAATTGAATAAGGGAAGATACTCTGTGTTTGGTACCAAGATGCACTTTTAATATTATGTCCTTTTGTAAATTATGTTTTCGTTTACATCCCCTCTCACCTTTCCAGGAAAGATTACTACTCACTATGTGTTGTGTACTTTTTACGAATTCGTGGAGTTATGTAGTGTTATCTTAAACCTGCTTTCTTGGTTTCATTTTGTCTAAATGGCGTTTTTGCTATAGTAATATACCCTGCTTAATTAAGAAATAAAAAAAAATTTATAAATATCAGCTAAAAGCTTATGTTCTGGCTAACGGTGTCCTTTGATGGCGTCATGCAAATGCAAGGACTGAAGACCACTCTAATAGGAGCGACTTCAGTCCTTTCAACTACACAAAGTTTATGCCCAGAAAGCAGAGAGTAGTGTCACGACCAATGTGTGGTCATTAGTTTGGACTGCTGAGCCCCTTCCAGCTTGATCTGCAATGGGCTCGGCAGTGACATGTCTCTGAAATGCCGTTTATTGTAACAAAAACACTTCTTGTGCATGCATAAGTAAACATAACAAGGACAGGAAGTGAAGAAAATATATAAAGACTTGAGGAGTGAAGTTAGCATAGATAGAGAGGAGGTAAAAGGCATTGAACCCAATGAAATAGTATAGCAGCAGAAGGCAGCAAGTGGAAGCCTAAGGGACAATCGGTTTAAATGCTTCATTTGCAAGCTTTTAAACTAGTCAAAGGGGGAGGCACTGACAAGCAGCAGGAAAATCCCAGCCTCTCCCTACAAAACAGGGTACTAAATGAGAAAAAGACTGAGGTAGAACAGTCAGTGGGGGATGCTGCAACAGAAAGTAAAGCCATCAAAAAATGGAGAGCAATGAGTACCAATGCCCATAGTCTGGGTAACAAGCTTCCTGAATTAGTGGCCTTGATGGAGGAGGAACAACTGGATATCATGGCAGTCACAGAAACATGGTACACACAAAACCATGACTGGGACATAAACATACCAGGATACACTATCTACAGGAGGGACAGGGAGGGTAAAGAGGAGGAGTAGCTCTTTACATAAGGAAGGAATAAAAGCAACAGAACAAAAGGGTAAACAGGGAGGAGAAGAAGCACTGTGGGTAAAATTTGGAGACAGGCATGGCACCACAATCCGCACAGGGGTTGTATACAGACTCCTTCTCAGGGGAGAAATGGACAAGGAAATGATAGAAAGTATACTTAGAATGGCAGAAAAAGGGGAGATATTGCTGATGGGTGTTCTGAATATGCCAGATGTTAACTGGAGTGCAGTTGCAGCTGCCACTTGAAGAGTGCAGTTATTCTAGATGCCCTACAGGGGCATGCCTTAGACAACTAGTACTGGAGCCCACTCGGGAGGAGCAATATTAGACTTGATTCTCTCAAATGGAGATGGAGAGAGGATCACAGATGTAAGTGGTAGCCATCTGGGAACTAGCGACCATCGAACAGTATGGTTCACAATAAACACAGCAATAGAGTCAAGCCATACAAAGACAAAAGTACTGGACTTTAGGAGGCTGACTTTGCCAAAATGGTGAGTGCCTAAGGAATGCACTAGCAAATGGGCAGGAAGGAGGGTGGAAGAACAATGGGAATAATAAAACTGCCATCACAGAGGTAAACAGCCTTTATGTGAAGCAAATAAACAAAACAAAACGATGTAAGAAACCACTATGGTTCTCAAAGGAAGTGGCAGTGAAGGTTCAAGAGAAAAGAAAGCATTCAGGAAGTACAAGGAATGCAGAAGGAGCAGGACAGAGAACTGTATCAGTTAAAGCAAAAGGAGGCTGGGAAGGCAGTCAGAACAGCAAAGGCCCAAACCGAGAAAAGATAGCCAACTCAGTTAAGAAGGGGATAAACTTTATAGGTACATCAGGGAGCGAAGGAAGACCCAAGGGAGGATAGTGAGGCTAAAAAGGGAGGAGGGTGGGCAGAGGAGACTGTGAAAAGGCAGAGATACTAAACAAATATTTTTGCTCAGTATTTACAAATGAAGAGGGGAGGTACATAAAACAGACAGTAGAAACACTCTGGATACAGAAGTTGATACCAGCCCATTTACAGAAGAAAGGGTTCTGAAGAACTCTTAAAACTGAAGGTGGACAAAGCAATGGGGCCTGATGGGATTCATCCCAGAATTCTAAAAGACCTAAGGGTAGAACTAGTGACACCACTGACTACCCTTTTTAACAAATCATGGGAGGATGGGGTGGTACCCCGAGGACTGGAGGAGGGCAGATGTGATTCCCCTTCACAAAAGTGGGAGCAAGGCAGAAGCAGGAAACTATAGACCTCTTAGTTTAACCTCAGTGATAGGGAAAATGATGGAATCACTTCTGAAGGAAAGAATTGTCGAGTATCTAGAGGCCAGAGGGGCACAGGACCCTAGGCAGCATGGATTCACAGTGGGAAGGTCGTGCCAGATGAATCTGATAGATTTCTTTGACTGGGTGACCAAAGTAGTAGATCAGGGAGGGGCTGTGGACATGGTCTACCTAGACTTTAGCAAGGCATTTGACACAGTCCCACACAAAAGCTTAATATACAAGTTAGCCAGCCTGGGAGTGGGTCACAAGATGACAGCCTGGGTAAAGAATTGGCTGGAGAATAGGACACAGAAGTAATAGTAAATGGAGTCCACTCAGAAGAAAGGAGGGTTACTAGTGGGGTACCATGAGGGGTTCAGTGTTAGGACCAGTCCTCTTCAATGTCTTTATAAAGCGACATTGCAGAAGGACTGGAAGGAAAAGTATGTCTCTTTGCAGATGATGTAAAGATCTGCAACAGAGTTGATGCACAGGGTGGGGTGGAAAGGATGAGAAGAGACTTGGCAAAGTTAGAGGAATGGTCAAATGTATGGCAGCTTAGATTCAGTGCTAAGAAGTGCAAGGTAATGCACCTGGGAAACAAAAACCCAGGGGAAGAATACACAATGGGGGGTGAGATACTAACAACAACAAAAATGGAAAGGGACCTGGGGGTAGTCATATCAGATGACCTAAAGGTGGGCAAGCAATGTGAGAGGGCAGCAAGGAGGGCTGGGGAGATACTGGGATGCATAGGGAGAGGCATCACCAGTAGAAAACAGAAGTTATTATCCCTCTGTACAGACAGATGGTGAGACTCCATCTGGAGTACTGTGTGCAGTTCTGGAGACCCAATCTCCGAAGACATAGACAGGATGGAAGCTGTCCAGAGGAGGGCAACTAAAATGGTGCAGGGTCTGCACCGGAAGACATATGAAGAGACAAGGAGCTTAATATGTATAGCCTCGAGGAAAGGAGGAGAGGGGGACATGATAAAAGCGTTCAAGTACCTCAAGGAATCAACAAAGTCAAGAGGGTAGCATCTTTCAAAAGGGTGTGCAAGAACAAGAAGACGCGATTTGAAGATGAGCGGGGCGCTCAGAGGTAATTAAGGAAGTATTTTTCACAGAGAGGGTTGTGGATGCATGGAATGGCCTTCCGAGGAGGTTGTGAGTCAAAACAGTGGTGGAATTCAAGCATGCATGGGACAGTCATAAGGCAATTCTAGGGGGTGGGGGTAGGAAGAAGTAGGCTGCTGGTTAACTAGGATCTGCAGCTTATCCAGTAGGTAGGGAAATGGGCAGACTGGGTGGGCCAAGCGGTCCTTATCTGCCGTCAAATTCTATGTTTCTATGTTTCTATGAAATTATAAGTGTCTAGCAAGACTGAATAGAAAGTCAAGGTAAGAAGTGGGATTTTTTTAAAAATAAGACTATGGCGGTCTAAAGTGTTGATGGGAGCCAGTTTAAGAAAAATAAGAAAGAGATGAGAGGAAAATTGTGATGAAAAACTGACGTAAATGCCAGCAACAAAAAGTGAAAGACCAATTCAGGATGTGAGAAAGTAAATACTAGTCCCCAAGTATTACTTTATCTGATCACTTTATGCAACTGTGGAAATGAGAGTCACTGGAAATGTAAATGGGCAGATTTAACATTTCCAGTGGAAATGAGACTTCAGCCTGACTGTTTGCAGCCGTTACTTGTGTGGGGCAGGGGGCATCTGGGATTATTGCTGCAGGTAATGCCTCACTCATCGACCGGCCCCCAGCCACACTTCTGAGTTACTTCCGGATCTTGCGGCCCTGCTTAACAGGACCTTTGCGTTTGACCCCAGGCATTTCAGGAGGATCTTCTGAGAGCATGGTCCCTCCATTCCCTTCAGCAAAAGATTGCCTCATGTGGGTTAAGGACAAAGGATCTCCAGGGCAGGGACAACTAACTCCCTGGTCCCCTCCTCCAAGTTCTCCCACACCATTTGCTGGCAAGGATGAAGTTGGCGTGAGCAGGAACCATGCACCTAGTACAGCAAGATCTTCCTCAGGTTACTGTGACGGACAGTCTGACAAGAAGTGACGTTGCAAGTCTTCCCCCTCCAGGGAGTCCGACTTCAGCTCCTCTGGCTCTGGCAGGTGTTCTAGGCAAGGTCATGTGGAGGATCTCAATGCCTCTCTGGAACTGTGCTCTCATAGATCAGACAGAGAATTCTCTGCATCAGCAGACTCTGTGTCTGACTGAGCAGAATCGTCGGGCAGTTTTTATGTTTTTGCTTGGACATGTCATACCTGGCCAAAAAGATGGCCTCTTGTCTCAAGCTGGCGGACAAGGTCTCCCTTGGTCACCAAGTCCCTATGTTTACGTCAGCAACCGAAAAGCCCCTGGTGTTCCAGCTACATTCAGCCATGGAGGCTGCCATCACTAAGGAATGGAGCTCCCATGAGATTAAGAAGCCCAATTCCAGACTCTTCTTCATGCTCTACTCTGTGACTAGTAAACTGGAAAATATGTATCAAACTCCTAAGGTAGATACAGTCTTCTCCCTGGTCAAGGACACAATCGTCCCCTCGGAGGGCTCAGCCACCTTGAAGGATGCATCCGACAGGCATTTTCAGGACGCACTCACATGGTCATATAAATCCTCATTCACCCTTCTTCACATCACTGTTCAGGAATGAAAACTGCTCGATCCCTTCTTGAATGGTGTTGGGATATTTCTTCCATGGCCTCCTCCGCCAAGGGAGCATTGTCGAGAAATTCTTGGTGGGATATATAGTTAAGAGAGCAGGTCTAGCAGAACAAGCCACAGCCTACCTAGTCGACGCTTGCAACAGCGCCTTAAAGATTGCAGCTTATGGGGTCATGGCTAATTTGATTTTGAGGCGGATACTCTTGCTCAGACAGTGGAGTGTAGACACCCAGTCAAAAACTCTGCTTCTGCAGGCTCCCTATGATGGTAAACTGCTGTTTGCAACACCTTGCCTAAAGCAATTAAGGGCCTGGTGGAAATCTATAAGATAAAGGACAAGGATCAGAAGAATGACAGGGGGTCTTCCAATGGTATATTTCCTTTCGCAGTAAACTCCAGCCTTGTTTATTTTTTGTTTTAAATTTTTTTCTTTTTCTTCTGCTTGTGGCAGCCAAGTCCTCGGCCCAGTCACGGACCCCTGGACCCCCACCTCCATACTGGCCGTGACTCCCGACACCCCTGGCTTTCCTCCTTGGGGTGGGATTGCGGCACCTGAGGCTCAGTGCCGCAATCGTGGGACCAGAGTTGGGAGCTGACCTGGAGGTTGATTAGGGCCAGGGGTGGGCATCATGCATGGCGGTCGCAAGCAAGGTTTTTCTGCTTGATCAGGGGTGGAGATGTGCAGTGACGTCCTGCGTCTGCCCCGCCCCTCGTATCTTCCGACGCTAGTGCTTGTGAGTCTTTCTAACCTCCGCTAGGAGTCCTCGCACACCGCAGTTCCCCAACCCTCCCCCTGGAGAAGGAGAGCAGCTCTAGGGCGCTCAATCCCTCTCCCCTGATCGGTCCTCCAGCTCCCTGGGTCCACTCCTGAACCTGAGTCGCTGGGCTGGCGCGAAATCCCACCGCTGCGCCGGCGGGCCGGCCTAACGGCAGCCTTATGACTACTGTTGTCACTTTTGGGGCTTTAGATCCTCAGAGGTTAGACCATATGTTTGCTCACTACAGTCCAGGGGAGATGGAAATCGGAATAAGGGCAAAGGCATCTCTGATTGAGACCCTACTAGTCCGTCTGAAGGTGCACTAGCCCAGCCCTGCTTCTTATCAGTGGAAGACTTAAAAGCTTTGCAGGGATTTGTCCCTCAGCTCGGCCATGTTATATGTTCAGGCTGTGGCTCTTGCTGCCTTCCTGTGCCCCTCATAGTCCCAGCCTTTGGGGGGCTAACCCTCGTGTCCAGATTTTTTTTGTGCTATCTCCCGGCTCTGTTCTCAAGTCAAATACAGGGTTCCCACATGGAATTTGAACCTGGTTCTCAATGCTTTGACTCTCAAGCCATTTGAGCCTTTGAATTCTATCCACCATCATTGGCTTACTCTGAAAGTAGCCGTTTTTATTGGCCATCACTTCTGCCAGGAGGCTTGGTAGTGTTGGCTGTTTCGAAGCCCTATTTGACCTTTCACCAAGATGAGGTGCTTTTCACATGTCCAGAATTTGTGCCGAAAGTCAACTCTGCATTCCATCTGAATCAGGATCTGGTATTGCCTGCTTTCTGCCCTGAACATGAGTCAGAAGAGGATCAAGTTTTGTGTACCTTGGACATTAAGTGAATGATAAAGTGCTGTATCCAAAGAATTGCTTCATATAGGAAGTCTTCCAGTTTATATGTGCTTTATCAATTCCTGAAAAGAAGCCGGAAAACATCAAAACCGACAGTCTCTTGTTGGATGACTGAGAGCATTGCAGAGGCTAATAAAATGGTGTGCCAAGTCTCTGCCCTGGGCTGAAAGCACAAGTGACCAGAGCTGTGATGGTCTCATGGACTGAATGGAAAGGAATCTCCTGTGTGGACATCTGTAAAATGGCCACATGGTCTTCCTACATACCTTCACTAGACATTTGGACTTGGTCTTCTCTTCTGAGTTGACCCTTGGTGGATACTCAGTCTTACAAGCTGTAGTGTCATAGCCAGTCTGCTCTGTGGAAGGTCTTAGTGTTTTTAAGCATTTGTCTCTGTTTCTGTCCTTTAGTAGTTTTGTTACCCTCTCTTTAATCTTGGGTCTGTTGCTACATACACTGCAACATTACTACGTTGCATTCTGGCTGGTGCCTCAGTATCATAGAATGCTGCAGTGTACTTCGATGGCAATTAAGCCCTTTTGTCATGTAGTATTTTGTGACGTTATTTACTTCAAGTTACTGTGTTGCATTCTGGCTGGCTCCACTGTATGTCCCACTCTTAAGGAGTGACGGATGCATCCTCTGTGCTGGAGAATGGAACATTCCTTACCTTCTGGTAATTCTTTTCTCCCAGCTGTGCATCTGCCACTCTGTTCCCTCCTCGGTCTTATGAGTCTCTTTTCGTGCTTCTGTCCGTTGCCTTTTTGGGGCTAAATGTACTTGAGAATGTTGTGATAGTTGTCAGTTATAACCTTCAGTGTCTACTTAGGCACTTTGTTACATTGACATCAGTCAGTCTTTGGGGGCTTGGGAAGTCCTCGAATTGGATACTGTGGTAGCTGCCTGGAGACATCATGTGGGATGTCAGGACTTTGATCTCCTGCCTACCAGCAACAAAGGGTGGAGCTACCCACACTTTAGGAGTGATGGTTGCACACCTGGAATAAAAGAAATTATCATAAGGTAAGGAAGTTTCCTTTCTTCGTTTCTTTGTATACACATTTAAACTGATGATCCCACTGCCATTGGCATCTGAGATTTGTATTAAGCGGATACCTGTAAGAGTCTTACATTTTATTTCCATTTGGGCTCACGGGAGTAGTAGTTCTGTCCAGCCTTTTATACCCACCAGTATAAAAATTGAGTCCCAGGTATGACAAGATGTATGCCTTCCTACAGCAGGACAGGAGCTGAAACAAAGTGAGAGTTTCTAGTGAGGATAAACATTTGTGAGTGCACATGCACGCGCACAGCTACCTTACCTGCCTCCTGTTGTAGCTTCACACAAAAATATGGGGCGGTTGCTTTGGTGCACGCCATCTAGTGGCTAAACACATAACCACACAGGTTTACAACAAATCATCTCAGTGAGATGATATCAGGAATTGGCACATTATTTATTTGTAATTTTTGACCAGGAAAGGCACACTGAGCTGTGATAGCTTGTTTTCAGGTGACCCTGTTGGGTGGGTCACATGGACCTGTTTTATTGACATGTCTCGATGGATAGGCACCAGTTTCACAGATTTGGACCAAGGGTGGGGGCTGCTCCCACTGCCTCTACTCTAGCTCCACTTATGGGTACGCACAATGCATGTAGTGAGGTGACACAAGACCTTACAGTCAGTTAAGTTGCCCCCCCCCCAATCCTAACTGCTTTCTACTCCTGAAAACTTGGTGTATTGTCTGTACTTATAGCCTCCTCTTGTGAACTTTTTCGCAACCTCATTCTAGTGTGAGTGATTAAGTTCCTGCTTACTGTTACTCCTCCCCACACCTGTACTCATGCCCCCTGGTTTTGCAGTCAGTAAGTATTTAGGTAAAAACCCACATGACACTATTTAGTTTTGTGGTCTGGTGCGTCTGCCTTTTTTTTTTTTTCTTTCTTTTTTTTTTTTTTTTTTTTTATCGAATTTAGTGGTTGTATATACAGATGACTGGCCTTGGCTTTTTCTGTTTACATACCTTTTACTGGTCTCAGCATGTGAAACTGTAGTAAAAAGTGCCACACTGCAGAACATTATTACTGCAGTTGTGATGACAAGTGCCCAAACTGTAGGATTTTTTTTCCTTCTGCAGTTTTAAGTAGCAGTGTTGGACTGTAGCTAAGATGGCAAATAGAGACATTGCATGCATTAAGAGAAACTTTGCAAGTAGGTTGAGAGATACCATTATGTTCCTGTGTTGATCTTTGGTCAGGCCATATTTTGAATATGTTGCATAGCTCTGGTCCCCATATCTGAAACATAGGAAAATAGGCTATGTCTGCAGAATAGGACCAGTAGGCTCCTCTAGTCTGAAATAAAGATATTGACAATTATTTATTTTTGTATTTATTATTTTTACTAGGTAGGTGCACTAGACAAACATTTACCTATTTTTAGGCATAACCTGGGTGATTTTACAACGGGGGAACACAGTATAGTTAATGACAAGTGCACACATCAGAGTCTGAGGTATAAAATATAAAACAAAGGTGTGTTGACCCCTGGATGCTCCTGCTGTAACCTATGGGCCTGGAAAAAGATATACATTTCGAAGGAGTCTCTAATAGCAAATAAAATTCAGAATAACCAAGTACAGAAAGAGACTCGACTCCTAAGTAAATTGCAAATACATGGTAATGTATTATATTTAACTTGCCACTTAAAAGATACATCAGTGACTGACGTGGCGAGGAAAATTCCTCCTTATCAAGATACAGTGGTCACCTGTATATTTAGAAATAAAGCCACAACTTTAACATAAGCACATTCGTACATCCAGTTCAAACCCATCTAAGCACATTCTTACATCCATTGCAACCCCATCACCAAACACCATGGACTCCGGGTAAGTACCGTTGAATAAGATAGATTATATGAACAAACACATAGAGTATACCATTTAGATGTGTAAAAAATAAAAGTTAATGATTGCATCTTAACAGGCAGTGACATTTACACGTCAGCAAATCAGCAGCTGAGTTTTTCAGTTGGGTATACATCAGAGCCCGTGTGCAGCAGATTTGCCATGCTGAACTATAACACTTACTTGGACTGAACGACTAGTAATTTCTGACAGTCAGAATTGTGAAACAGTGCATGTACTAAACGTTTTGGTGCCATTTCCAATTTGTAATTATGGTTACAGCACACCTTAAGTGCAGCACTACGGATGGGTGATCCACTCCACAGATAGGGTAGTGGAATGCCTGGTATCCCCATGTGTGCAGCTAAGATGTCCATTTAGGACATTTCCTTCAAGGATGTGAAAAAGTGAATAAATATTTCAGCCTTTTACCATATTATGAAAGTAATACAATAGGTGTTACAAAAACCTGCTGTTTATGAACAGGACATAGCCCAGAGTAAAACTTGCGTAACAGAGCAACATGAGATGGGGTCCAGGTCAGCAACCCACAGATCCATATAAGGTGACGCTTTCATGGCATCTCTTGAAATTATAGATATTAGATAGCACAACTAAAGATGGGTTCATTTTTAAGAAAATAAATGGAGCTAAGGAACAATACAAGACATGTTCTGTAGTCTGAACTGTTAGCAGCACATTACAGCTGATGGGCTCTGAACATGATCATCAAGCAAAATGCTGCATGACCTACAATAATCTGTTGCTATATTTTGAACAGGGTAATTAGACCATTATACAGTGTAGGTATTCAGAACGCTATAGTACCTTTTAACTGTGTAACTCAAAAAAACTGTATGGAATGACAGGTTGATATTGACAGGCTGTGAATGCAGTGTATGTGGGGTGGGGGATTTTTGCTGTACAAAAATTGCACTGAGGTGCGTGACCTGTGTTGTTTTACAAACTGTTTTGTGGGCATGACACTACAATATGAGTTGCCAATAGGTAAACACGAAGAGATTAATAAACAAAAAAGACTTAAGCAGCATATTTTATGGATGTCAGCTTGGGCGTAGAGAAATTGATATTAAATACTGCGGTTTTAGAGCTACCAGATTAGACAAGAAAGTCACTGCCAATGAATGTGGTAGTATTTTTGGCGTTTTAAATTGTCCTGTAATGTTGATTTTTGTTTCTGAGAAGAAATGAACGGACAGTGTTTTGAAGCAGGATAACATTTAAATACATTTGGGACTTCTTTTTTTATCATTTAACACTTTCTACCTTGAAGCCACAGTCCTGCTCCACGTCCAGCCACTGCTCCACTCCGCCACTGACCCCGAAGCTCGCATGCTCAGCTGGCAGATGCAACTACACCTGCGAAAGGGCCCCCCCCCCCGGAGCCCCCGCGCCTGGAGAGGAACCAGTACCGGCACATGTCTCCAGGTGTCGTTGGCCGGCGGAGCTGCAGCTATCAAGCTGCCACGGACCCGTGCTGCCATTTTCCCTGTTTCCCATTTGGGATCATGGACGTGCAACGACATCCGTGCACGTACCTGCAGACGTCCGCTGCGGTCCCCCTCAGTTACACCGTCGCATGCGGTACGTCCGGGCAAATGAGAGCTGTCTCCCGACGCTCAATCTCAGTCCTCCCCTGCCGACACCCAACGACCTGAGCTCGTTCCCGAACCCAGGTCGCTGGCATAGCGCAAGGTGTGGCATCCAGCGCCTCAACCCTCAGCGCCACCGGGCCCTACATTTGGGACTTCTGTTAAAAGCAATTCTGCTTTTTATACATTTAATTAATATGATTTTATTCTAGGCAACAGCACCTCATGCAAGACTGATTAAAAGCAAACGCCATAAAGAGTATTTGTTTAACATATCTTTTCACTATTTAGTGTTTTACTATGGTTTGATGTTATAAGTAAGAGAAAACATTATAAGAAAGTATGAGCCTGGTGGGCCGATGACGCTGAGGGTTGAGGCGCTGGACGCCACACCTCGCACCACACTGGCGACCTGGATTCGGGAACGAGCCCTGGCCGCCGGGGGTTGGCAGGGGAGGGAGAAGATTGAGCATCCGGAGGACTGCTCTCTTCTCTCTGGGGAGGGTTCTGGGGCTGCTCGGCGTCCTAGCGACCCCCGATAGAGATCCGGGGCAGCACAGGTATGTCAGCCAGAATGAGAGGGGGTGAGAGTGTGGCAGACATCAGCAGGTGAACTGTGCCGCGGATGTCATTGCGCGCACTCGAGGTGCAACAACCATGACCCCCCCGGGACCGTGGAGATGATGGGGCACCAGAGGCAGGATGCACATCCCATCGCCGGCCCGATTCCCGATGGACTCCTGGCCGACCCGGCAACTGCGGTAAGCCCTCTGTAATTTCAGACAGGCCGCTGAGGGTGAGCGTGCCCGGCCCGGGGGGGTGATCCCGTGCGCTAGGGTTGCCCAGTTGTCGGGGGAGTTCCAGCTGGATTACAGGGTTCAGGCAGGGAGTAGCAGTCCCCGCTGTGTGTGCACCTCGGAAGGATGCCCGGCCTAGGAGGAGAATAAATAAAGAATAAAAAAAAAAAAAACAGTTATGAGCTTGGACATGGAAGGGTGTTGTGGGTTCTTGGTACCATGTGCATGTAATATTTTTACTACAGGTAGTTACAATGCTGTTAGCATAAAACACATTGTAACCTAGAACTTAAAGCAATTTTACAAAATTATGCAACAACCATAATAGGAAACAATTTTCTAACTTAATTGAATCACACCATAGTCAGTTGTGTTTGGCGACAGGTTTGAACTGGACGCAAGAATGTGCTTATATTAAAGTTGTGGCTTTATTCCTGAATATATAGGTGACTGCCATACCTTGATAAAGAAAACTTTTCCTCAAAACTTCTGTCACTGATGTATATTTTAGGTGGCAAGTTAAATATAATAAATTACTATATATTCTGTAATTTACTTGAGAGACTAATCTCTCTTTATACGTGGTTATTCTGTATTATGGATAAAGAGAAATACAGAACAAGGTACATGCTATGTAACAAATATACAGAGTGACAACATGATTGCGAAAAGAACAGAGGGGAGCAACCAGGGTCATTGAAGGTTTGAGAACATGTACAGTGAGAAGTGGCAGATGCAGTTAGGACAGTTTTTCAATAAAAAATAATCAAGAAGGAGCATAATCATGGTCGTAGAGTATCTTAAATGGGTATCACCAATTTAATAATGAACATTCAACAGTGGAAGGTATCTTTTTATTATGTATATGCTTGGAGACTGACTAAGAAATACTTGGAGGTGCAGTGAGCAGGTTGAGTAAAGATCTCCAGTTACTATTGACGGTTTTCTTGTCAGTTTTTATTTCTTTAGCTAGTTACGTATCCCTGAGAGTTTCAATTAATTCAGCTCTGTATTCTGGGATTGTGGGTAGGTGTGGATCTATCCAGTGTTTTAATATTGTATTTTTAGCTGCCATTGATACTAGAGCAACGGCATGTTTTTGCTGTCTTTTTTTTTTTTTTTAGTATTCTCTTTCTCCCCTCTCCGGCCCATGTTCTGGAGGGTTCCCCAGTCCCATCCCCTGACGCGTCCACTGGGTCTTGGCTACGCCTTCCTCCAGGCTTGCCTCCGGTGGGGTTGGGCGGGGGTCCTCAGGCACCCAACGAAGATCGGATCCAGTTCAGTTCGGTGCCCCGTCTGGTCGGGGAGTGGGACCTGTGAGCTACTCCTTCACCCAGCCATCAGAGATGTTTTTTCCTGGTTTTCTCCCCCCCCCCATAGGTAGGGCGTGCAGAGACACCAGTGGTGGTGTCACACACACTCCCGTGTGCGGCATGCTGGGCATCTGCCCCACCTCTGCCCACCATGCACAGCATCTGTGTGCCAGCTCCCAGCCTCTGCTAGGGGCCAGGCAAGCACTGATCACTGATTACCCCTCTCCCCAGAGGAGGAGGAGGAGGAGGAGAGCTGTCCTTGGGATGCTTGATACTCCTCCTCTTCCTCTTCTCTGACTGACCCCCGGTGACCCGCGAACACAGGTCCATGACGTGGCAGGAGGTAACTCAGCCCTCCATGCCATCAGGCCAGCCCTTTTTGCTCGCTATTGATGTTAAGTAAAAAAAAAATAATTCCCTACTATGCATGCTTTAAAATCCATTAATTGGTGAAAATTGTTCAAAGGCATTAGCTCTCTCTGAATTTGTTCCCAAAACTTTTGTATTTCTTCACAGTTCCATAACATTATCCGATCCTGTATCCCAAACTCACTGGCCTGTCTCCTTCCCTACCAGAAAACCAACTATGTGTTGCGCTTCGTGGTAAATATCCCTGTCCTCTTCCCGAGACATCGCACCAGTAAAGGTGGTTGTGCCTTTGCCTGTTATGCTCCCAATTTCTGGAACTCTGTAACCTGTAACCCTACGCCAATCTGTATCTCACAGCTGCTTTAAAGAAGAACTTCGACATTATCTCCTCCTCCTAAACATGCTTCTGCTTCAAACCACCCTAGCCCACACCCTCTAATCCTGCCCTCCACTTGTTGTTATCAAGGAGCCTAGGGCCCACCCCTGTCAGTGAAACTCTCCCTCTCAACTTTCACTTCCTCATTTCTTTCATTTTCTTTTCCACTTCCTCCTCTGCTTTCCAGGTTATCCAATCATCCTTCCCCACCTTTTCTCCCAAGCTCCTCCCTCTGTCTATCTCTGCCTGGTAGCCATCGCTCCCACTGCTCCCTATTTCCTTACTTACTTACACAGTTACCTGGTCGGATAATTTGACCTTAATGTATTGTCTTGTGTAAATATTAATGCTGTACTTTTGTCTTCCTACCTCAATCTCCTATTTTGACCCGACTGTATTTTGTCTTACATTAACTTAAATGCTTATTTCTGGCCTAACTACCTCAATACTTTGTCACATTGCTGCTGATATGTAATTTGTACTATGCATCATATTGTTCCTGTACCTTGCACTATGTATCATTGTTCTTTGAAGTTTGTCTCTGTACTCTCCCGGGTCGTGCCAGAAAATAGTCTTTTTGGCTAGTGCACCTACCCGGTAAACAAAAACTAAATAAAATAACACGTGTATTAGGCCAGCATTTTCTTTCTGGCACTTAGGGTAATTACTGTCTGGCTTAATATTAAATAAATGTGTTAGTGAAAAGTAGATTATGTAATGTTTTGTATAGTGTGATTTTATAATTGACTACAGTAAAAGCTTTAAATGCGAAATCACATATTTTGTTCTAATGCCAATTACTTGGCTCTATTCCTGTTTTCTGTTCCCACCACAATTTAGGCTCATCTACTGTACCTCAGATTACAACTGATTAGTATAGATCTTGTTTTTTCATTTGCTTGTTATTTAGATATGTCCTTTTTTTCCCCTTGCCTTTTCTCCCCCGTGGCTCCCGGTCAGCACCTACTTTTTCCAGGCATCACCTTTTCCTCCGGCCACCATCTGTCCATGCCTGTCTTCCAATTGGGCCACCACCCTGCTACCCCCACGGCTTACCCTCCGTGGTGGGAAGCCCACAACTCCCCACCAGGACTGGATCCAGTACAGGTGGCACCCGCGGAGATGGGGCATTAGACAGATGGCCATCAAGCTGCACAACCTTGACTGCCATTTCCTTTTTCTCAACGGTGGAGTGTGCAGTGCCAACAATGGGCATGCCATGTGTGCGTCCACATGTAGTGTGCCCACCGGCTGTTCCGCCTCCATGCCCCACTGTATTTGGCTGACATTTATTTTTTTATTTTATTTATTTGTTCTAGGATTACAAATACCTTTGAGCCGAGGCTCTTTTACAAAGGTTCCACGTCATTGGTACAATTGAGACAAACATAAGCAAAGATAACAGTTTATAAAATAAAAAAAAAACATAATCTTGTAGAGGAAAAAAGAACAATAAAGTGAAACTTTGGGGAGGGGAAAGGAGGAGGGTGAAATCAGGGAGACTGAGTAGATGGGAGAAAAGGGGAGGTAGGTGGGGGGAACAGAGAGAGAGAAGAGGTGGAGGCGGGTAAGAATAGAGGTAGTGCAGCTGGGTGGCATTTGTCATGGGCCAGTAGGGGAGGTGAAGATTGGCGGGGGGTGCTAACAGAGCAGGAGTAGATGTGGATCCAAAAGGGCATCTTCAGCTATGGAACCAAAAAACATGTTTACCCACAACAGTCACAGAGGTTGGAGGCAGTGAGTGTTGGGTGGGGCCGAGTCTTAAAAGTGCAGAGCGATAGTGAGGATGAGATGAGATGCCAACACCTAGCCTCTGCTAGGTGTCGGGCAAATGCCGGCCACTGTTCCCCACCCTCCCTGGGAGAGAAGAGCAGTTCTTTGGATGCTTGATTCCCCACCCCCCCGGGCGCCCCGACAACCCTCTCGTACCGCGAGCATGGGTCGCCGGCGTGGCAGGAGGTAAGGTATCACTGCCTCAGCCCTCCACGCCACCGGACCGGCCCTAATGTCTTTTTTTCTTTTGTTATTTATTTCTAATATACTGTTAAAGGAAAGCAGTACAAATCACAGTCTCCAGCCCTCTAAAGGCTTACCCCACCCCCGATTTGGCTTTCTGTAGTAAAAGTGGCGTTTTTTTTCTCGCCACAACATACTTTCTTTAAAAAAAAAAAAAGGCACGAGAGGGCACTGCTGCAAAAATATTTCAAACTTACTTACAATAGTTCCAGCATATAGCAAGGTGCACTCTGCCCTGGACTCAAACTGCAAACACACATTCCAAAATTGGTTAAAGGGCCAGCACTCTTAGTTTCAGACAAAGTTCATCACATTTATTTTCAAACAAACCTTACAGAAGCAGCAGCAGCAGCATGTTCTGAGGAAGGTGCCAGTAATGGCACTGAAATGTCAGCGGTTCTGTGACTGCTTGGTTCACGGTGTTCTTGTGTCCGCGGGAAGAAAACAAAATGTGTTTTATAATGAATTAAACCGCACATTGGACTATATAGAATATTGCTGTGCCTTGCTTTCTGCTGCTGCTTCTATAAGGTTTATTTGAAAATAAATGTGATGAACTTTGTTTAAAGCTAAGAGTGCTGCCCTTTATCCAATTTTGGAAAGTGTGTTTGCAGCATACTTGATTTTAACACGGAAAAGTCTGCGACACGGAAGTATGGCAGTTGCAGGGGATGCTGCGTTAACTATAAAGGTGCGGCACCGCACCGCTCGCTTCAATACATTGCAGCAGTGCGTGCATTTGTATTGAAGCGGCGTTGCATCTTCACAGTTAATGTGGCCCCGTCTGCCATACTTCCATGTTTGAGACTTTTCGAGTTTTAATAAAGTATATTGCGGCGGAGAAAAACACCTCTTTACTATAGAAAGCTAAATCGGGGGTGCTTTATGGGTGGAGATTGTAATTTGTACTGCTTCCTTTAAGACCTCTAAATGTAGATTTGACTTACCTTGCGATTGATGTGTTGTTTGATTTAACGCTTTTATTGTATTTTTGAAAACTTTTAAAATATTATTAATAGAAAAAAAAAGAAAAAATGGGTATCACTGACATCAGAGCCAGTGCAGCCCTTCAGGGTGAGCACGGACTAAGCGGCACACAATGCCATTGAAAGGGGAACGTTTTTTATCCATGCAGATTTTATCCTCCTGCGTCTAGGAGGGGGCAGCTCATCAGCCCAGTCCCTGGCCACCCTCACCGGCTGTTGTGCCTGCCCTGTCCACCTACCCAGTCATCTGGTTCCCCACGAGCTTCCCCCTCAGGCCCCCCCCCCATTAACAAATCCAAGGTGGACCAAGTGCGATGACCGAGCAGCAGTGTGGTCGCGGCTTTGCTAGGCTTCATTAAACCCCGCAGATGCTGTTTTTTTTTTTTTTCCCACCCGACTGTGGAGCGCCATGCTTATGCGTGGAGACACACCCACCCAATGTGCCTCTACAGTTCCCTCCTGTATGTGCCTCCCTAGCACTGCTCTACCCCCAGGCCTCCACAATGGGGCCAGCCTAGGCCGGGCAAACATACCTCCTCTCCCAGAGAAAGGTGAGCAGACCCTCAGAAGCTCGACCTTTTCCGCTCCTCAGTCGACCCCATGTGCCCTGAGTCTGTTCCCGAACCCAGGTTGCTGGCATGGGGAAAAAGTAAGTCATGAGGCACCTCAGCCCTCTTCACCACTGGGCCAGCCATAAACGGGAATGTTTAAGGGGAACTGTCCAGAAGAACTACTACACTGAGCGTATAATGAACAGCAAGAAAAGATTTCCAGAGCAGGTGATCAACCAGTGTGGTAACAATCTGTAAGGTCAGACTCCATTAATACATAGACGAAAAAGGGCCTTCCCACTGCGCTGATGTGATGAGGAACCTGATGGACCACTGGCCTTCTTTCCTCCCTAAAACTGCCTGCGTTTATATCTGTATCAATGCAGAGAATTGCTTGTAGCCATATTGGACCTTGTACAAAAAGATGAACAAAGTGGGTGATTTGATACCTTTTAATATCTTTTTTTGGACCAACAAGAGATTTGCAAAACACAAGCTTTCGGGCTACACAGAGCCCCTTCATCAGGAAATGGCAGTTTCTTAAAAAAAAAAAAATATATATAATAAATTGGGTAGAACTGATAAATACACTTTTACACATGGGTGTGACAGTTCTGTTGATAAGGAAGTAAATAGGTGGATATGTGCAGACACAAAGGGAAAAAAAACAGTCTTTGCAATCCTATGTGGATATAAATCAGATAAGAAATGTAGGCTGCTCTCTATGTATGTAATGTGACAGCAGGAGTCCAATAAATTGTTAAAGGGACACTCTCAACCTTTTTGCATCATATTATTTCTACTTAAACCCCTACATTTTATGAGTGCTTACCTACTCTAAAATCCATTGATGATGCTGTTTTTTGTATCTGCCTTTTTGCTTAGTAGGACTGAAATGCATGCTGACTTTGTTTTGAATCCTGGATCTATTTTTACTGCATACTTCCTGAACATTTGAAACACCTTCAAACAGTGCAGCTACTCATGATTCAATAGTCTTCTCTACTCACACTGCATAATAAGTGGCTAGACTGTGTTTGGGTTGTTCCTAGGTCCAGCAACAATGCAGTGGGAGTTGAACAAGGAATGTAAATAAACATGTTCTTGTGTGATAACACTAGTATGGTGAGCAGTCTGTTTTTCATTCTTTAAAAGAAAAAAAGAATCTGAATCAAATAACATCAGTAGTCTCTACAGAATGTAAACAATCATAAGATGTGTTTTTTTTAAACTAGCAACACTCTGAGGCCTAATGAAGTTGACAGTCCTTTAAATTATGTTCTAAAGATCCTCCCTAAAGACAGACTGTTTGTTTGTCTGTGTGTGTGTCTGAGCCAAACTCATGTATGTGTATGTAACCCCCCTTGCCTTTTTAATACACAGGTGGAACTGTCTTTTAAAATTAGCAATTGGTTTTAACAGGTACACACTCCCGCTCGAGAAATCTGGCAGGCAGCAGCTTACAGTCCAGGCATAGATCAAAACTCCAGAAAGCTACCCCCTCCCCTCCCTGTCTGGGGTTTTTATGGTATGCAGTCTCTGGGAAAGGCACTATCTCGACTGGCAGCACATTAGGTTAAAACACAGTACCTTAATTGTTGAAGATAGGAATTTCACGGTTGACTGCTGGATTTACGTCGAAGTGCTGGCTAGCTTGAACTTTCCTTCCATCATGACTGGTGGCCACAGAATCAGATGGTACTTCTTTAGGCAGGCACAGCATAACAGGTTTAGGACATCCAAAATTATTCAGTCCAGAAACAGGAGTAAAATGCAATCAGGCAGTTTTTTTATTTTCTGTCAAAAGCTCAAGCTGCTCACACACAAAACGTTACTGAGGATCCTCATTTAAAATTAGCAGTTTCCACATTTCTACGGATTACAGCTGCGGCACAGTCTCTTGGGGGATCAGGGTTTGAACCTGGGCCCTACTCATCACTTCTTTCCCTTTGTGAGCCAAATGGGCTCCGATTTACATTGGGACCTTTTCTTTGTCCCCAAAAGGTAGCTCTTCCTTAATTTCCCCATCTGTGGAAGAGGGTGCACTCATTTTCAGTCATCAGGCAACTCTCCTCAGAATGGAGGTATGGGGGTGTCAGATGTTAAATTATAGGCGCTTCCAGTCCTTGCCACAAACGGCCACTGCTTCTGTCGATCCACGGGCAGGGTTCGCACAGGGCAGGGCCAAACTCTCTCTCAGCACCAGCAGTCCCCAAAACTATCCAGCAGCACACTACCTCGAGGACGCGATGAACAAAGGGGTAGCTCTGCCACTACCCCACCGGAGGTATCACTGCCACTGTTGTTACCCGACGGGCTCCCCATGGCAACCACTCACTCCCTTGGGAATGAGAACCTAGCAGGCTCTCTGCGAACCTCTTCTTAATTTTGCTGCTCCCTCAGGTCCTGGTGCTCACTGCTGGCATTGTGGGTGCCCCTCATCACTTTTGGGACCGGGGGCAATCTCCCCACCCCAGCCCCAACTGTAGGCCTCCCCTCAGGACTGCAAGCAGGCATGCCCGCTCCTCTCGATGACGCCTCATCTCCAACTCTAACTCCCAACTGACTCCTACCCTCGTGCCGGTTGGCGCCTTAAAAAACAACACGCGTGCCGCCTGGGCCAGTGCCCAGTGGCACGTGCACCTCCTGATGCCAGTGGTATCACTGCTGGTAACCCCCAATTTGGCACAGTGGTTACATATATATGTATGCTGCATAAACACGTATATCCACAAGAATACAAGCAGACCCACAGTATGATTAAACATATAAATAAAACCATGAATGTATAAGGCATACTAAAATATATACTGTATATATCTCAGATGTAAGAGATTATGTATATAAATATATGTGCAGGAAATGCATGTGCACGGTGTTCCTGAAGCAAGAGAAACCCCAGACGTCAGCAGTTCATCAGAAAAGAAAAATAAATCATCTGATGTCACTCCTCACCCCCCCACCCCCAGTGGACACAGTACCAAACTGGACACACATTCAAAGTTTTCGTCAGTCAGCTGCCAGATCCTTAACAAGTAAAAACAAATCAGCTACAGCCTCTCCCCATTAGAAAGGAGAGCAATACAGTCAATGATATTCAACCATAAGATTGTTATTAAGAAAGCTGACAAAGGCTGTGCAGTTGTGATCTTAAACCATGAAGATTATGTGTTAATCTACTATATGGAACTGACTAGTGATCCAAGTGCTCAATACGCCAAATAACTATGGGACATTATTAAATCATTTCCTAAGCATGTCCAAGACAAAATAACTGATCCCATCCCATTGTTAACCTAAGCCAGATACATTCTACATGCTGCCCAAGATCCCTAAACCTGGGAATCCAATAAGACCTACAATATCTGGCAGTGGTGCTCTGTCTGAAGGTATCTCTGGATTTATAGAACCCATCTTGAAACTATTTGTTAAAGAAAAAGACAACTATATTCAGGAGACTACACACTTCTTGTGTAAATATTCTGCTTTTAGAGATTTACTGCCTAATATTATCTTAGCCACAATGGATGTGAACTCCCTCTAAACTAATATGCCACATACTGATGGAATTTCAGCCTGTCTTAAATACATACAAGAGAAAGGATAGTACCATGACAGCTATCCAGAATTCATTACCAGACATATCCAATTTATTCTGACCCACAACAACTTCATTTTCGACAGCAAACATCATGTTCGAACTATTGGAACAGCCGTGGGCACCAAGATCGCTCCACATTTAGGGATGTCACAATAACACAGCATGACGGTATATCATGATAATTACCACCAATGATAATTTATCATTGTGAAAAACCAATATCTTGGTTATCGTACAGCACAATATATCGCGATGTACAGTGATTAAGCATCTCAGCTTGCTTTTCTAGCACCGTGTCCTTCTCCATGTGCAACCATGATTCTGGATTCCCAACCATCCTCCTATCCAATTTTTACTATTTTCCCTTAAAATTAGAAATGCAGTGCCGGCCCTGTGCCATGGAGTTTTGAGGCCTGGGCGCCTTACCTGTTGCCATGCTAGTAAACCAGGTGCAAGGATAGACCTGGGTTGCTCGAGGGCTGACTGCATGAAGGAGGACTGAGCATCCATTCACTGCTCCCCTCTTTCTTTGGGAAGGGGGGGGCAGTGCAAGCCCGCTGCTTAGTTGCTATCTAGCAGAGGCTGAATGACGTAGCAGTAACAGCCTTCTAGCTGTCCGGGTGCAGGGACTGAGTACGTATAACATCATTATGTCACACACTCGCACCATTACACTTGTGCCAGCCTGAGGGACGGGAAAAAGAAATGGGGGGGGGGGGGTTACGTGCACCAGTTGATTTACTTACATAGGAACATAGAAAATGACATCAGATAAGGACCGCTTGGCTCACCTAGCCTGCAAGTTTTCCTTTCCTACTGTAATACCTCGGTCCCTACTTGGTTTCCAGCTTTACCCTCACTTTCCTAAACAATAAGATTTCCTTATGGCTATCTTATGTGTTCTTGAATCCTGTTAGTGTTTGCCCCGACCACTTCCGCTGGGAGGCTGTTCCTGGTATCCACCGTTCTTTTTGTGAAGAAATACTTCCTCACGTTTCCCCTTGAATCTACCCCCGTTCCTACTTCATAGCCTGACCCCTTGTTTTTGAGCATCTTTTTTTCTGAAAAATGCTTCCCACTTATACCCTACTTATACCTGTGAGGTATTTGAAAGTCTCTATCATAGCCTCCTCTCCCTTCTTTCCTCCATGGTGTACATATTGAGGTCCTTTAGCCTCATAGGGCTTTTGATGCAGGCCTTGCAACTTTTTAGTTTGCCCTCCTCTGGACCACTTCTACTCTTTCTATGTCCTTCCGGAGATGTGGTCTTCAGAACTGGGACACAGTACTCTAGGTGAGGTCTCAACAATAATTTATACTGCGGTATCACCACCTCCCTCTTTGTGCTGATGATACCCTTTCCTGTGCACCCTAGCATCCCACTAGCTCTCCCCACTGGCTTGTCACACTGTTTGGCCACCTTTAGGTAATCAGATATGATTACCCCAGGTCTCTTTCCTGCTTGGTGGTCATCGGTACCACCACCCGCCATCTTGTACTCCGCCGTGGGTTTCTGTGCCCCAAGTGCATGGTTTTGCATGTTTTCGCATGGAATCTGAGTTGCCACACTTTTGGCCACTCCTCAAGCTTTCTTTGATCTCTATTCATTTTTTCCAGACACCCCCGGAGTGTCTACCCTATTGCAGATCTGTGTCATCTGCAAAAAGGCATACCTTCCCTTCTAGCCCTTCTGCAATGCTGCTGATAAAGGCATTAAAGGGGACCGGTCCCAGTACTGATCATTGTGGTTCCCCGCTGGTCACCCTCCCTTCCTTGGAGTGAGCTCCTTTTACCACCACCCTCTGTCATCTATCCCCCAACTGATTTCTTACCCAGTTTACCACCTTTGAACCCACTCCCAGGCTGCCCAGCTTGCGAATCTCCTATGTGGAATGGTGTTAGAGGCCTTACTGAAATCTGTATAGGGCACATCCAAGGCTCCACCCTGATCTAATTCTCTGGTCACCTAGTCAAAGAAAACTATCAGATTTGTTTGACACGACCTCCCTTTTTGAGAATTCATACTGCCTTGGATCCTGTAAGGTATTAGATTCAAAATATACCACAATCCTTTCCTTAAGCAGTGATTTCCTTCAGTAGTGCTTAATGGTGAACAGGAGCCCTCAGCCCTCTTCCCCGTGTGGATCCCCACTGGTGTGACAGTGGGGGGAGTGATGGTTGGGGTTGGGGACACTAGGATACCCGAAGGCTGGAACTGGTGGCAACTGGGTCTAAACAGCTGTATGGGAAACATTTATTTTATTCTGCTAATTATCATGATAATTAATATATTGTCATCATTTTTACCCAAATGTGATATTAAAACTTTGATAGCGTGACATCCCTAACCACAATATGCCAAAAGTTTCCTGGCCAATTTGGAGGAGGATTTCCTGAAACAATGTAAAATCATGCCACTCACATACTTCTGATATATTGGTGATATATTTATAATTTGGACAGAAGGTACTCCTTGCACACTTAAAAAGAAAATAAAATCAGGAACTTAATATCCTCCACCCATCAATCAAATTTTCCCCGGAGTACTCTGACATCAGCATCAATTTCCTTGACAACACAGTTACAATCAAAGATGGGACCTTACAGCCCTGTATCTACAGGAAACCAACAGACAGAGAAGAGAAACCTACATAAAGGCAGCATTCACCCTAGGCACATTAATAAAAAAAATCTGTAATGTAGAGCCAAGCACTTCAGTACCACTGAATCTGTTTGAGTGAGGATGACAGAGATAAACACCTTGTCACTCTTGAGTAAAAAGCTTTACTGAACAGGGTCACTTCTTTAGAGAAATTGACAGAGCTGTGGAAAATACCACGAGAACTACTGTTACTACAAAAGGAAGAAAAGACCACCACCAACCGGACACCCTTAGTTGTTACATACAACCCTGATCTGGAACCCCTACAGAGATTATTAAGGACCTGCAACCAATGTTCAGTGAGGATGACACCTTGAAATGTATTTTGCAGGAACCACCTTTACTGTCTTTCAAACAGCCACCTGACTTATCCAACATGATTGTCAGGAGCAAACTTATACTTGACTAAAACGACAGAACACTAGGAAGCACTAAACCCTGCAATATTCCTAATTATACAGTGGCAAGAAAGAATCCTGTGCTGTGATTGGTCAGACTGCCCTAGAGATAGTGATGTTATTTGACAATAGCATCACTGTATCTAGGACAGGCAGGAACTGGCTTTATCACATGCCAGCATTTAAAAGGAATCACTGCCCACCACCCAGTAGCCACACTGCTCTTGCTACTCGTGGTGCCATCCCTTGGCCAGACGTTCACTTATTCCCTGACTGTGCAGTCCACACATAGTCCCAACAAGTTCTGAACTGAATACCCATTAAAAAAAAAAAAAAAAAAAAAAAAAAAGTTAAAGGAAAACAAAGCCAAGTCCTGACTTCTCCACTTCTCAGTTTAAACAAAGCCAAGCCCTGACTCCACCTTTTCTCAGTTCCTCCGGTTGGCAATGCAATTGTGCGAGTGTGTCCGGACTTTAAAAATGCTGTGCTTGATCCTTAAATTACCCAGCTCCTTGAAACAACAGCTGCAAGTGGACCAAATTTTAAACTGTTAAAAAGGAAAAAAGGAAAGCCGTACCTCTAATCAGTTTTGTCCTGCAGAACAGAGCCGCGGTATGTACTCCCACCAGTAAACTCAGCCGCCATGGTCCTTCAGATCGGCTCGGCGGTCACAGTGCTCAGATCACATAAGAAAAATGGCTCAATTTCTTACACAAATATAAAAGAAAATATTACACGGATGGACACTGGCCAGCATATATAACACCACTGGGAGAGACAGGTACAGCCACAGACCTATGTGTGGGGAGAGAAGAAAACCTGTGGTAGAGAAACAGAAGATGGTATATACTGGCAGCACCATCTAGTGAGAAAAACAGAAACTGCAGACTTTTTTTCTTAAAAAAATGAAGGAAACACTTTATTTTCAATATTTTTTTTCATTTGCCTTTTTTTCTTTATAAGTGAGCCATTGTGTTGTAGCAATAAGGCATTCCAAGGAAGTGTGTTATTTAAGCAATATGCCATGACAGTGAGTGGGTATATTGGTGGATTTACTACGCCTGGTGTGGTTTGGTCACAAAGCACAGCCGAGTGACTTAACCACACCAGAAGTGGTAAATCCACCCATATACCCACTCCCTGTCATGGTATATTGCTATTATACAATGTTCAATTTGTTGTTTTTGTTTTTGTAGTGATATAAAACTTTTACAGTGGGTATACTGGAGGATTTATCACGGTCATGTGATGTGTTTGACCATTGAGGTTACAGGGTTTTCATACCCCATTGTATAGACTAAAGCAATAATGCCGCGACAGGGTGTGGTATATCATGAGATATCGTCCGCCCGGGTGGTTGGAGCACGAGGCCGCAGGCCGAGTGCGTCCAACCGCCGGAAAGTGACGATATCTCATGATATACCACACCCTGGAGTGCATTATTGCTATTATGAACTGGATTATAAAATTGTTGTAAAATAAAAAATTAGCAAAAAACCTCCCAAATATTAAAAAAAAAGCTTTGTAAGGGGTAGTGTAGGAGTACTGTTTCAGAAAATAGTTCTGTTAGGGTTGCCGTCAGGAGGTGGCGCTATTGTATGAACTGGTAGGAGGTAGTGTAGTGTAGGGACACCTCCCTGTGTGTTCTGTTGTCTCATCTCCCAAACCCGGCGTGAAAAAAACATTCGTAATGGCTGCCAGGGTAATGTCGTGCTTTTGAGGGAACAGTAAATGTAAGCCACGGCACCTTAAAGTCGTTGTCTCGATGGAGAGATTGTGAAGGAGCAGTTCGCAGATGTACGTGAACTGCCGTTTGGTGCGAGGCAGCATACTGTGGGGAAAATGTACTGGCGTGAGTTGCTGTTTCAATTCTATACTGTAGTAGCTGGTGCTCTGAGCGGAAGCCGGGTGAGAATGAAAATTTCTTCTGTCTGGAGAGCGGGTGTTGTGGGGAAGATGGATGGGGGGGTTTGGTTTTAAGCCGACTAGAGGTCTCAGTCACTTCGGACTGTGACACACAGAGAAACTTTCACGGTAAGTGAGGAGGCTGGTGACCGGAGGTTTTCTGAAGCCGTGATGATGTAGCCCGATATCATCATGGCTTCTAAAACCTCTTGGCCAATCGGCTTCTTCCATTTACGATCTCCAGTTCATAATATGTAATAAAGTCACTTCTTGGGTGTGGAACGCACTCGGCCTGCAGCCTTGTACTTCAGCCACCTGAGGCATGACGTTATTGCATAGTAACACAGGTGAGCACACTTCTACTTCAGACTCTATCAACACTCCCCTAAAACAAGCAATTCAAGATACAAATACATGTGGATCCCAGAATGTTGTCTGTTACATACAGTGCAAGAAGTGTGCACGTACAGGTTATGTGGGGAAAAATGGGCTACCCCTTCGAGCCTGAATTAACTCACACAGGCAAAACATAAAGGAGAAAAAGACTGAAAAACCAGTGGGACAACATTTCTGTCATTCTGATCTCTCTCTCTGTCTTGGTTCTCAACAGACACTTCATAAATACACAAGAAAGCTGGGTTTATGTGGTCAGGCTTATTTTTCTAAGCAACGCTAAAAATAATGGACTGAATGTAAACCTTTGTTTCATGAATCATTACAAAATTTAAACTGACAACTGCCTTTCTCTTGTTTCAGGTGCATGTGCATTTCCTGTGCATATATTTATATACAGTGTGCCTTGTATATTGAAGAGCTAGTGTACTGATCTACTATTTTGTAAGTAAGCAAAAACCCATGACAGGGTGTGCGTTTAATGGGGATTAATTAACACCCTGGGTGCGTAGTGAAGCATGAGGCCGCAGGCTGAGGGTCCTCACAGCGCCTGGGTGTTGATTAATCCCCAGTAAACGCACACCCTGGAGTGCGTTATTGTGCTTATAACATGGGCCAAATTTGGGAACAGACACACCAGGTGTTCCCATAAGATAGAAAACATCTAGGAACTACTTAGTGTTCTTCCATTATTTCTGGTCGTGGAACCACAGTTTTGTGTGTTCTGACACAGTACAAATAGTTCCACAGACAGAAGGTTGTGGTGAGCAAGCCACTGATTAGTGAATCAAGGTGCATATGGGACTTTTTCCTGTGATGTGACAATTATACAGGGTGCTATCTTTCTACTTCTGTCTTACACTGCGGTGTGTGATTTCACTTATCTTCCACCCCAGCATAATCACATTTCTGTGTGTGCATTGTGGCACATTAACCCATTATTATGTGACACAGGTAACTGGTGCAATTTCACAGGGACACTTGACACGTTATGGTGCAGGATGGACATTACCTTGTTTCCGGCGGCATGTTGGATGCCCACAACGCCTCCATAGCTACCTCAACCTCTGCAACTACACATGCTGTTGCTAAATCATTGAGTTTTGGTATGGAACTTGTTGCTTCAATTGCTCGCATGCTCTCTCTATCTCGCTGTGTCAGTGTCTCTGTTTCTGTCTGTGACTCAGCGGTATGTCTCCGGATTCTTGACTGGCATGCAAGCAGCGACGCTATGTGGTGTGACGACTGGTGCCACCTGGGTGCCAGTGACCATCACATGGTATGGTTCAGTTTGGCCACTAGAACAAAATCATCCCATTCCAAGGCAAAATATGGGACTTCAGGGGAGCTGACTTTGATAAGATGGCCAACAGAGGTAAGCTAGCCCTGGCAAAAAGAAATACAGGTGAGGGGATACAGGCACAGTGGGCAAGCATTAAAGAAGCACTACTTGAAGCAACATCCCATTGTGTTACTGAGAAAAGGAAGTGCAAAAGAAGAAGGAAACCACTTTGGCTGTCAAACACAGTAGCAGAAAAGGTCAGAGCCAAAAGGCTGGCCTACAGGAAATATAAGGGAACGCAGCAGGATGAAGATAGGGAGGCATGCCAAACTTCCCTAAGGGAAGCAGGGAAGGCAGTAAGGCAGGTGAAAGCCCAAACCGAGGAAACACTAGCACAAACAGTAAAAGAAGGTGACAAGACTTTCTATAGATACATTAGTGAAAGGAGAAAGTTCAGAGTGGGTATTGCTAAGATCAAAGGGGATAAGGGTGTGTGCGAGGAGGAGGACCATGTAAAAGCATCTATCCTAAATAGATACTTCTACTCAGTATTTACTGAAGAGAAGGTAGGGCAGGGCCCACAGCTCTGCACCATGTACACACGGGGGAGGGAGGTGTGCACTAGTCCCTTCACAAAAGAAAGGGTCCTACTAGAGCTCGATAAGCTCAGGGTGGACAAGGCAATGGGACCTGATGGTATATATCCCAGGGTACTAAAGGAGCTAAGGGTGGAACTAGCAGAGGCATTATCAGAACTGTTTAGTGAGTCTCTGAGCACAGGAGAGGTCCCAGAAGACTGGAGAAGGACTCATGTGATCCCGCTGCACAAAACTGGTAGCAGGGAGGAGGCAGGGACCTACAGACCAGCCATTCTTACCTCAGTAGTGGGAAAGATTATGGAGACACTCCTTAAGGCAAGGATAGTGCAACACCTGGAATCTATAGGAGCACAGGATCCAAGACAGCATGGGTTTACAAAAGGAAGGTCCTGTCAAAATAATATCATAGATTTCTTTGACTGGGTAACCAGAGTGGTGGACCAAGGGGGAGCAGTTGATGTTGCCTACCTTGACTTCTGCAAAGCTTTCGATACTGTTCCACATAGAAGATTGATTAATAAGCTGGGTAGGCTCGGGGTGGGTCAGACATTGGTCAACTGGGTGGCAGACTGGTTGACGGGCAGAAAACAGAGAGTGGTGGTAAATGGTATACAGTTATAAGAGATGCAAGTCACAAGTGGGGTACCTCAGGGATCAGTCCTGGGGCCAGTCCTCTTCAATATCTTCATCAGTGACATTGCAGATGGACTGGAGGGTAAGGTTTGTCTGTTTGCGGATGACACCAAGATCTGCAACAGGGTAGATGATCCAGATGTGGTGGGCAGAATGAGAAGAGATCTGGATAAACTAGCAAAATGGTTGGAAGAGTGGCAACTGGGGTTTAACACAAAGAAGTGCAAGGTCATGCACATAGGGAAGAGAAACCCTGAAGCCACCTATAGGCTGGGAGGGGAGATACTGGCAGTCACAAGGGAAGAAAGAGACTTGGGCGTCATCACCACCAATGACCTGAAATCATCCAAGCAGACGTCTACAGCAGTAGGTAAGGCTAGAGGGATGTTGGGGTGTATTAGTAGGGGTATCACAAGTCGTAAGAGGGAGGTAATAATCCCTCTTTACAAGACACTGGTTAGGCCCCATCTGGAGTACTGCGTGCAGTACTGGAGGCCACACCTTATGTATTTATTTATTAACGAGATTTACCAGATAAGCATACTGAGCGGGGAAAAAACACTTGTTTCCAGATGTGACCTGGGTGCGTAGTGAGGCATGAGGCCTCAGACTTCACAAGGACATTACCCAAATTGAGGCAGTCCAGAGAAAGGCAACCAAAATGGTGCAGGGACTGCATCAGAAAACATATGAGGACAGATTAACTGAACTCAATATGTATACCCTAGAGCAAAGGAGGGAGAGAGGTGATATGATTGAAACATTCAAACACCTTAAGGTCATTAACAAGGTGAAACAGTCTAACATGTTTCAATATAAGAAAAATAGCAGGACAAGAGGACACAGCATGAGATTAGAGGGAGGCCGATTAAGGGGTAATGTGAGAAAGTTCTTTTTCACAGAAAGGGTGGTGGATGTATGGAACGGCCTACCTCAGGAAGTGGTGGATATGAATACAGTGCAGGGCTTAAAACAGGCATGGATAGGCATAAGGGAGCAGTACAGATGAGTATGACTAGATAGGCAATTGACAGAGCAAAGGCCTATGGCACATTCATAAGGTAGAAAAAGAAATGGGCAGACTGGATGGGCATTGCGGTCCTTATCTGCCATCAACTTCTATGTTTCTGGTCACTACAGGTACTGACAGTTGCAGTGCAGAGCGAAGGAGCGCACATTGTGGCCAACGGCGTTTACATGACCGAGCAAGCTCTCAACAGTGTGCATGCCTCTATTGTACCTGTGCAGCATGTGTGAGTACTATGGTACACACATAATTTTCTTGTTTTATTTCTTCCTTTTTTACACTTGTATTTTCCTTGTGTGACACGAAATTAATGCTGTGATTGTGTGGATATTGACAATAGCCGGCTCTGTAGATATCGAGTATTGTTACTGACTGCACTGCTTTCTTACAAAGGGACTTATGCTTCTCTGCACTGTTATTTCTGTAAATAACTAGTTTATGGTGTGATTATCAGTGTCCTCCGGGTGGGTGGTGGGGGGTTCTCTTCTCTAAGTCTGCTTCATCATGGCTACTACTGAAATTGTTCTGTATACCTCAAAATTACTCCCGTCTGCCATGTTCTTGGGTGCCTTTTCACCACTCGCTGCTACTGTTCGTATGTTAGGAATTAATGAATGGTCACCTGATTAGGATTGACCAATCATTTTTCTAATAGATAGATGCCCATGTTATAAACACATTTAAGCTACCCCGGTCCGTAATCATCCATTGTGGTGGTTTTCTGTTATACTTAAGTGTTAATTTGATGTTTCAACTATGTTTTAATCAATTTGTTAACAGGATATGATTCTGACTGTCCAACACCATTTACGGTCAAGGGAAGTGGGAGTGACATATTGGAAAGAAGCCTGTCAATCGTCTCTGCCCAGCTGGGAAAGGCGCTGGACTCCCACTACAAAGTAACACTTCCAGCAGCTTGTGTCAGCTGTGTCCTGAGTGTTCTTGTATAGGTCTACAGTACCTGTAGTGTGTTTTTGCAGGTTCTGTGTCAAATAATTTTTTTTTTTTTTAAGAGTTGAAGTAGGATTCATAATCATGTATGGATGTGTTTACGGTGTGATATTTTTTTAAAGGCAGTTTCAACAATTTTTTTATATTTTAAATAGAAATTATTACTAGCTGGTCTCCAGGAAATCTAAGCCATGGGTGAACTATGAGCTCGTTGTTTTGTCAAAAGAGCTAAACAGTTAGGGGTGATCAAATTGTGGTTGCACAAGACAGCTGAAATGGATGTGATTGCTTACAACAATAAGCAGTGGCTGTGCATAAATATTCAGAATCTTTCTGTCACGGCATTTGTAATCCTAACTAAAGGATTTTATCTCTGAGAATGTTACATTATGAAGAACAAAAAAATGGAATATGATTTTTGTCTCCGATTTGTCTGCCTGCTGTTCTTGTACCCCCCCCCCCCAAATTCATACACAGATGCTGCATGTGTGGCCAGAACAAAACGGCTTTGATTCTGTTTTCCCCCACCTGCAGTCCCCGCAGGAGGACAGCCACATTTTGTACTGACAAGCACCACAGCTGTTTTCTGTGCAGTACAAACTGACTGTGTAAAATGTAGTTTTTCTTGGTCCTGTCTTTTTACTGCCATCTCTGTTCTCTTATTTTGATTGGGGCACAAACTCTGAAAGCATCCGAGCATTTATGGTAAATATGATGCTAATGACAGGGTGATATGTGACGCGCCATTACAAAGTGACACTGTGTTTGCGTATCTATTAAAAATTACATTTTACATAGCGCATTTTTACTTCTGTGACTCCATCCTTGTGCAAAGACCACAAATGCAAAGGAACAAACGAAAGCTGTTCAATTCTGGCCACGAACACAGTGAAATAACATTGAATGGGTTTTTATTTGGTCAGGAATAGTGTGTTTTATGTGATGAATTGGGGGGCGGGGGGCACGGTAGAAAAACAGTGACAAAAAACATGCTGAATTTTTGTTTTTGTGACGTAATATAGAATGAGTTATTTTATTGAATCACTAGTCTGTACTGAAACTGAGACATGCATGCATTTCAACGCAGTGTTCTCAGTTCAGCTGGCTATGGTTGCCACAGTCAGTGTGAGACCCATATTTAAAAATAATAAATAAACTTTCCATTTTGTTTAGTTTCTTCATATTTTATTTGGGTTAGCACTGAGTAGCACTGGGTTAGGTGCTACCGGCATACTTGAGGTGTTAATGATGGCCACAACTTCTACCTTTTTGTTTCATGGCTTTCACACTTTCTTGCAGTCTCAGTGGCAGTAAAAAAGGAAAAAAAAAAGGTCAAGGTGAGAAAATGAACTTAAAAATAATCTGAGTGTAGCAAACGGTAATCAAACTATAGTAATGGCTAACCTAACTGCACAAGGATCTTCCTGTCATTGTATACAGAAAGAAAGGTAGGACTCCGCCCCCCCCCCCCCCAACAATGTCACATCTGTGTCTGCTCTCCATTTCATGTGATGAACACTCTGTACCCGCTGGATGCTTGAAGTCTGATGGGATCCTAATGCAAGATGACCACTAACACAAGCAACCTTGTCTTTTGTAGAACAGGTGATCGCACCACTGTTACTAGTTAATGATGCCAGTAACCACAGTGTTGTTAGCACAGCATATTACACTAGCTCTTTCAGTAAGCAATAACCCATGACAGGGTATAGGGTTATAGGAATTTAATCCATGCTCCAGGTACGTTCTGAGGTATGAGGCCACAGGCTGAGTGTCCACGCAGCACCCAGGGTGAGGATTAAATTCCAATACCCCCATGCCCTGGAGTGGGTTATTGCACTTGCAACATGGGTTTTGTTTAAAAAAAAAAAAATTCCAGAATGGTGTTTTTTTTTTTCCCCATGTATGAATATGGAGAATCTGAGTGAATCCTGACGACTTGAAAAGTAGTCCCCAGAACCCATGCATATGTTATTTCATGAACATACAAATGCTAGAAATAGTCCTGAAATGAATTCTGACATTTGTATGTTTATAAAATAAATAACATATGCATGCCTTACTTTGCGGTTAAGTTCTAGTACTTAGCTTCTCTGTGTGCCTCTCTCTCTCTCCCCCTCTCCCTGTGCTCATAGCACGCTGCATTGCTCGCCTCGCTCTCTTTCTCCTGGTCAGGGGAGGAGGGTGAATCTTGTTACTCACCTCTCTCTCTCTCTCTCTCTCTCTCTCTCTCTGTGTGTCACCCCTTCTCTTGCTGCTGGTTTGGTGGGGGAATCTTGGTGCTGGACAGTGGTGTCTCTCTGCCCGTCTGCAGCGCGTTGCGCTGCTCGCTGTCTGTTGTGTGTGTGAAAAGTCATGAGAGAAACAGAGACAGAGGAGACTGCATGAATTCTGAAACATGTTGTGGTCTCTTTCTCTCTCACTGTCACTGTCTCTGTCTCGGTCTTTCTCTGTCACAAGAGGTGCAGGGCTCTCATCTCTGTCCACTTTAGCACCGTGGCGGGGGAAAAATTATTTGGGAGTGGACGGCAGGGGGAACAGAAATACTCACTGATTACTGTGTTGCTCTCTCCAGTTTACCACGACGGGGGACTGATGCTTTGAGAGTGCACGGGGGGCACTCACTATGTCTCTGGTACAATACTGCTGCCCTGTTGCACTGAGTTATACCTCGCTCGCTGACAGTGTGTTTTTTAGTGGCTGCCACTTGTATTAACTTGCCTGAAAAGGGAATGAGGGCCAAAGTCCATAGGGTTATTCAGTCAGGGAGATTTACTCCAACTGCGGATTAAATAGAGTTAATCCACAGTCAGGTGATGCTGTTTAACCAATTAGGTGTCTCCCTTTTTCCAACCCATGGCCCGGAGACAGAATTTATGCAAATTATGGCAGGAATTAGCCAGTCAGGTTGCAGTTGGAGGGTGCTGCCTGTAGGTGCTGCTGTTAGATTCTTTTCTCTGCCTGACTGAACAAGTTTGCCCCAGAACTCTCTCTGTTCATCTTTGCTTGAAGAGGTTTATTTTTTGTAAAGGTGCTTTTATTTTGTTGTTTGTGCTGCCTTTAGTGGTTTTTTTTTAGTAATTTTTTTATTATTTTACTGTTTTTCTTGATTCCCTTCGGTTCCCAGGAATCAAGGAAATTCTCCTCACAGTGTGTTTTTCTGCTGTTCCTGCGCTTTATTTCCTGACTGAAAAAGCGCTTTTTGAGGTGATTTTTTTTCACATTTGTGATATTTTAACTTTAGTTTCTTATCAGTTCACTTTTTTTTATGGGAACCGCGTTTATCAGTATTTTATATTTTATTTTTCTTTATTTAGGAGACGATTCTCACGGTTTCATAGCCTTGGGAACCAACCACAAAACCTTTATTTGGGAACCATTTTTAAGGTCTTCTGACTAGATTGTCATATCAGATATATCCAGAAAGAGGACTGGACCTACAGGATTTAAAAATGGTGTTAAATGTTTTAAAATAGTGGCAAAGGCAGATGACCATGACCTCTTTTTAAGGTGTTGGGATCCAAGTCACAACTGTGAACTGTGCACTAAGTCGTGCTCAAAACAGTAAAGGAAAAAAAGCCAAAAGGCTGGAAATAATGGCTTCTCAGTCTGCCTCCCCTCTAATAAATCTTCAGAAGAGGGGTCCTCCTCCTCTCAACATAAATCTAAAGACAGGTCCTCCAAGGACCTCCTATAAAATAAGTCATGGTAAGGATGATTTTTCCTCTCATTTCACTTTTGTACAAAACATGGTAGCTAGTCTTGACCTCTCCATTCAAGAGACTACTGAAGAGGATGAAGAAGTAGACTTTCTAGATATGATGGGTCTCCCTCTTTCTAGGAAATTACTCCTTCTAGTACCCAAGTCCCCTCGCAGGGCCACTTTCAGATTACTCCAGAATCCCACCTCCATTCCAGGTGTGAATTAGAAGTTAGAGAAAAAGTACCAGTTGGATAAAACAAATGCTGGGTACCTTTACACCCATCCAGATCATGAAGGAGTGGTGCAGGCAGCAGCCTGTGACAGTGCTAAGGTGCCCCTTTCATCCCTGCCTCCGGAAAAAGAGTCTAGGAAACTGGACGCTGTGGGTAAGAAATCCCATACCACAACTTCCTTGCTGCTCTGCCTCTCTACTTAAATGGTGTACACAGCAGCTCATTATCAAAAGGCACTATGGAACTCTGTCCTGGCTATTAGTAAGCTCCAGACATAATTTCTCAGGACCTGGCAGAAACTGTAAAAACTATCTTGGAAGCCACAAAGTACCAGTTTCATATTGCTGTAGATGCCGGTGACACTGCCTCCAGATCTATGGCTCAGGCCATCTCACTCGGGAGATTTGCCTGGTCGAGTGCCAAAAATCTTTCCCAGGATACCCAGACTAAAGCTATGGATTTCCCTTGTGAGAACAGTTCTCTTTTTGGGGACAAAACAGTGGCGTACATGAAAAAGGTGGAAGAATATAAAACCACTTACCAGAGTAATGCAGCAAAGGAGAAGGCCTCTCCTTTCTACAAGCCCCAGGGCAGAGCAGGGCAGAGGAAGAGGTTATTACCCTCGGGCCTTCTATCCTATGCCCATGCCCGTGGATTACTCTCACATGAGAGGATCCTTCAGAGGGAGAGGTAGGAAGGCTCAGAAGCATACTGACCCCACTCCCTCACCAAAAGCCCAGACCAAACAAAACCCCTGACTGGAAGGCCCAGGTCGCCTCCCCTCTGCCAGTAGGGGGAAGGCTGACCCAATAGCCCCATCACTAGCAAAGCATCACCCACAGCAAAGTTAGAGGTAAAGCCTGCAGTGGAAAGAATGCCCCTCTCCCAGTGGGGAAAAGGCCTGATTCAAGATACTTCCTCATCCAAAAGAAAAACAGGGACTGGTGACCCATTCTAGACCTCCAGTACCTAAACAAGCACCTGCTCAATCCCAAATTCAAGATGGTCATTCTGTCAGTGGTGATCCTCTCTTTGCAATAGGGAGACTGGCTAGCCTCAATAGATCTCAGAGATGCCTATTTTCACATTCCAGTTCAGGCCCTCTCACAGAAAGTATCTCTGGTTCAGACTGCCCTCTGGCCACTACCAGTTTGGAGTACTACCATTCAGCCCCCAGCGTTTTCACAAAGTGCCTAGCTGTAGTGGCAGCCCATCTCTGAAGACAGGAGGCCTCTTTCCTTCCCGGTCTGGATGACTGGCTGATAGTGGACAAGTTTCCCCAAAAGGTCAGAGACACTTCCCCCTCACATAGCTCACTCTGGAGTCTTTGGGCTTCCTGATCAACACAGAAAAGTTTATCTCCTGGAGTTTATTGGAGCAGAGCTGGACACCCAGCAAGGGGAAGTCCTGCTCCCACTGGACCCAGCAATGGAAAGCCATGCTCCCAATAGACAGGGTAGAGAACCTTCAGGCCCTGGCACACATTTTTGTCCTTGGCCAACTGAGGACAGCCGGGCAATTCCTCAGACACTTAGGTCACATAGCATCTACCACAGCTGTAGTTCCAGGTGCCAGGTTTCAGATGAGGGATATTCAGTACCAGCAGAGGGTTCAGTGACCCCAAAAAAGGGACTCTTTTTTCAAAGCTAGTTCCAGACACAAGGACACTGTTACAAGCCCTGGACTGCTGGAAGGACAAGAGCAACCTCAAGGAAGGGATCCCCCCTGGGCCGGACCAGTTGCGCTGAGGGTTGAGGCGCTGGATGCCACACCTCATGCCATGCCGGCAACCCGGGTTTGGGAATGAGCATCCACCGGTTGCTGGGGGTTGGCAGGGGAGGGAGAGGATTGTGCGTCCGGAGGACAGCTCTCCTCTCCTGGGGAGGACAGGGGTCCCTGTTCGGTGCTCTGCTGATCTCTGGCAGAGGCTGGAGATACAGCAGGCACTGAGAAGTAGAGAGAAGGAGTGGGGGAGTGGCAGACATCAGATACGCCTTGACGTCAGGGCACTAGCCACTCCCCAGAGAAAATGCCTCTCGGCTCTGGCGGAGACAGAGCACCGGAGCTTGCCCCTGATTTGCGGCTGCCCTCCTGGCATCCTCCCGACCGACGTTACTGCAGTGTCGGGGCATTGGAGCCCACCCTGTCCCCACCTGGGGGTACAACCGGAGCTACATGGGCGACGGAGGATGGCCAGGTAGGGTGTGTGCCGTTGGGGGATGACTCCATGTGCTCCCGAGGAAGACTGGAGCTGAGGGGGTGAGAAGGAGGCATAAATAGTAAATTAACAAAAAAACAAAACAAAAAAAAGGAAGGGATCCCCTTCCAAAAGAGGGAGCCTACCATAGTGCTCACTACATATGCCTCCTTCCTAGGTTGGGGAGCACACCTGGCAGTCCAGTCCATAAGTGGGGTGTGGTCTCCTAGAGAGTCCCAAAAGTCACATAAACCTTCTCGAACTTAGAGCTGTGTACCTGGATATCAAAGCCTTTACTCCCTAGCTAAAAAGCCAATCTGTCCAAATCAGGACAGACGACACCACTGTACTGGCCTACTCCTTGGACATGCAGCTGACTGCCATTCTCTTACCAGGAAAGGACAATGTCTTAGCAGACTCTCTTGAGCCGCATCAGCCAGGGCCACCACAAGTGGACTCTAAACAAACAGGTGCTGACTACAGTCTTCAGGGGGTTGGGCACTTCAGAAATAGACCTCTTCACCTCCAAACACAATCATTAGATTCCCCTGTACTGTTGCAGGCCTTCGGCACTGGGCTCAGTACCAGTGGGTACCCTGTTCCCGGACTGGACAGGCAGGTTCCTGTACGCCTTTCCTCCATTTCCCCTGATTCTCAGGGTGCTTCTTAAGCTCAGAAGCCAGCCAGCAACAATGATCCTGGTGGCTCTGGACTGGGCAAGGCAGCCTTGGTACTTCCTACTCTTTGCCCTGTCAGTCAAGCAGCCCTTCGCCTGCCCTCAACTCACAGTCTCCTAACTCTGCCTCAGACAGGGATAGCATGCCCCAATATAGAGTCACTTCGCCTCAAAGCTTGGTACTTGAAGAGCTAGAGTTCCCGGACTCTCAATATTCAGAACAAGTCCTGAACATCTTCAGGCTAGCTGAGAAACTGAGCACCAAGAAAACCTATGCATGCAAATGGAAGAGGTTTTCTCTCTGGTGTAAAGACAAGCAGATTGATACACTGCAACATAGCCTGTCTTCCATACTGGATTATCTGGTTCATCTACAAGCATCAGGCCTTACAGCCTCATCCCTGAAAGTACACCTAGCAGCCCTTTCAGCCTACATTTCAACAGGCAAGGAGAAATTTGTAATTTCTCATTCCATTTTCAAAAAAAAAAAAAAATTCTTCAAAGGCCTGCTGCATCTTCAGCCCCCACTTAGGGAACCTGTTCCCCTGGGACTTGAACCTGTGTATAGCCAGGTTGATGGAGGCTCCATTCAAACCTATGGCTGTGGCAGACCTAAAGTATGCCACCTGGAAAACAGTATTCCTGGTGGCCATCACTTCAGCCAGGAGGATATCAGAGCTGCAAGCTCTCTGCACTGAATCTAACTACATAATTTCCCACAGGGATAAAGTAGTTCTCAGGACCTATAGGAAATTTCTTCCCAAAGTGGTGTCTGAATTTCAACTTAGCCAGTCTAAACATTCCGTGTCTTTTTCACAGGCAAATCCACACCAGGTGAGCGCAGGCTTCGCAGCCTGTATGTTAAAAAGGGCACTGACCTACTATCTGGAGCACACCAAGCAGCTCAGGTCCTTGTACACATACTGTAGCTTTTTCTCACCTGTAGTGAGGTGGGAAAAGGCAGGCCAGCTTCCAAGAGAACGATCTCTCACTGGATAGTCTCTTGCATCTAGTTCTGGTATAATAAGGCTGGCAGACAGACACCTCAAGGCCTCAGAGCCCACTCTACCAGGGGCACTGTGACCTCAGTGGCAGCACAGAGGGACATACCTTTGCTTGACATTTGCAAAGCGGCTACTTGGAAGACTGTACTTACCTTTACAAAGCACTACTGCTTGCATGTGCAATCCAGATCAGATGCCAAATTTGACACTGCAGTGAAGTCCTTCAGAACCTGTTCCCAAAGTAGGTTTTGTTCCCTCCCCCAACTACATTGCTTTGTAGTCTGCATTAGTCAAGCATACTGAGGGATTTCTGGGGTGAGAAGAAAAAATGACTTACCATAGTAATGTTGTTTCTACCATGGGATCCCTCGGTATGCTTAACCTCCCACCCATCCGCCTCTCACATAACCTTATTGTAAACAGTTTTGCAGTCTGTCCCATGGACCACATTTCTTGCTGGCGAGCCATAACATGGGAGACAGGTCACAGTTAAGCATGGTGTATATAGTTCGTCTATAGGCGATTTCTTTTTTCTTTTGTTTACATACATACATGCATAATGTCGGCAGATAAGGAGCTAAATGGACCACCTAATCTGTCCAGTGTTACACCAGCTACTGAGCTGCCTCCTCCCCCAAGATCTTAGCCGTTCTCCCCCCCGGATTCCCATGTGCCTGTCCCATGCGTGCTTGAAACCCGAGACCGTCTCTGCCTCTACCACCTCCTCCAGCAGGTCGTTCCACGTACTCACCAATCTCTCCATGAAAAAGTACTTCCTCATGTTACCCTAAAAATGCCCACCCTCCAGCTTCATACCATGGCCCCTAGTTGTTGAACATCCTTTCATTTGAAATAGGTTTCCCCTTTGCATTCTGTTAATATCTTTTAGATATCTGAATGTCTCGATCATATCCTCCTGTCTCGCCTATCCTCCAGGGAAGAGTACATATCCAGATCCCTCAACCTTTCCCCCATATGCCTTCCCCTGCATCTCCTGAACTGCCGCTACCCTTTCTATATCCCTCCTTCAGGTGCTGTCTCCAGAACTGAACACAGAACTCCCCATAAGGTCTGACCAGGAGCTTGATGAAGTCTCTCCTTCTACTAGCAGTGCCTCGGATTATACATCCCAGCATTCTGCTCGTCTTCCTCACCTCAGCCTGGCACTGATTTGCCACCTTCTGGTCAGATGAGATGATGACACCCAAATCCCTCTCTTGTTCCACAACTGCTATTTCCTCCCCGTTAATCTCATACCTTGCTCTCGAATTTCCATGCCCCATATGCATAATTTTGCATTTTCCTGCATTGAAACCTAGCTTCCAAACCTTGGACCACCTCTCTAGCCTATCAAGGTCCTCCTGCGTTCTTTCAAAGTGCCCCCCTCCCCGGAGTGTCCACTCTATTACATACCTTGATATCATTGGCGAACAAACACATCCTCCCCTCTAGACCCACAGCAATGTCCCCAGTGAAAATGTTGAAAAAGACTGGGCCCAGTACAGACCCCTGTTGTACCCCACTTGTGACCCTCCCCTCCTCAGAGAGCACCCCGTTTACCATCACCCTTTGGATTCTGCCTGAGAGCCAGTTTCCCACTCATCTTGCTTAATAATAATCTTTTGTGGGGAACAGTATTGAAAGCCTTTCTGAAGTCCAGATAGGCCATGTCCATTGTCCCTCCCTGGTCCACCACTCCTGTCCCCCAGTTGAAGAACGCTATTAAGTTCATTTGACAGGATCTCCCCCTAACAGACCTGTGTTGCCTGTGATCAACTAGCCCCTTCCCTTCCAGGTAGTCCACCAGTCTTTCCTTTAGGAGTGACTCCATGATCTTCCCGACTACTGACGTTAGACTCGCTGGCCTGTAATTGTTTCTTTTCTTTTTTTTTCCATAGTTATAGAATAAGGTTATGGATTGGGGCCTTTTGCCTCTCGGGCTTCGAAATGAATCTGACTAACAGCAGCACCTACAGGCAGTACCCTCCAACTGCAACCTGATTGGCTAATTCCTGCCATCATTAGCATAAGTTCTGTTTCTTGAGCAGCTGAACCCAGCTGGCAGTATTGCATTAGTCAAGTATACTGAGAGATCTCCTGGAAGAAACAATATTACTATGGTAAGTAATTTGTCCTACTTCCTTATCAAGAGAACTATCATACCCATGTTTAAATGTTTATCAGTTCTACCCAATGTATTTTAAGTTGTGTTTTTTTTTTTTTTGGAAGTAACTGCCATTGCCTGATGAAGGTCTCTGTGTAACCTGAAAGCTTGTGTTTTGTAAATCTCTTGTTGGTTCAGTAAAAGGTATCTAATCACCCACTTTGTCATTTTTTGGTCTATATAAATGTAAGTTCTCTAGTTGTGGCAGGTCAGAATAATGTTTTACTGTCGTCGCTGCCTGTAAATAATCATTGTAGTTTGCAAGTATTTTTTTCTTTACAGTTCATTGGATTTAAGTAGTGGTCACCCAAATGAAAGCTACATTCAAACAACATGAAGTCTTGCTGTATTCTGACAATAGCAGTGAGTCCCAACCTTCGAACTGCCCCGGAGATGAGAGTTAACTTTCCATGCCAGGCATGGAACGCTGAGCTTGAGCTTGGTTGAGAATCTGTCTGTTGCTGTTTGAACTCAAACCGTCAGATTCTTTACTCCGCCTCACTGAACAGTCGCTCCAGAGATTTCTCCTTTGCTCGGTTCACTTTGTCGGTTAAAGTACCGCTTTTCTTGGTTTTCAACCAAATTTAAACCGCAACCTGTCGGTTCAGTCTCTGTCTGTGGTATTCGTGAGTACTAGATAGGTTTATATTGTTTTCTGTTCTGTGTGGAACTTGTAAATGGTTCATCGGTTCGGTTTGAACAGATCAAGTGGTTAAAAAATCTTAATTTCTACTTTTAGAGTGTGGTTACCGGTTCTTATTGGTTCAAAAAAAAAAACGGATTTTATTACGGTTTTTCCACTACCCGTAATACGGTCAGGAACCGATAGAGCACCTGTCATGGATTGCCATTAAAGGGTAAGTTTTGTTAGACTGGCACCATGTCTGAGAAACCCAAAAGAAAAAACCGGCCCACTGGGTTTCAACACTGTGTGTGTGTGTGTGTGTGTGTGTGTGGGAAGTCTTTGCTAAGGCTGACCCCACACCACCTGTGTTTATTGTCTGGGGTTTGACCACCTCAATGCAGACTGCCAGATTTGTAAAAATTTTCCTGCAGCTACCCTAGAGAGAGAGAGTTGGTAGGCTCAGGAAAGGAGGCAAAAGTCCGCTGACCGGATGGCCAGCCCGGTTGGTTCAAACCGAACCAGAAGGAGTGCCCTCTGACCAGGGCGAAACTTATTCGGGCAAAAGGAGAACCGATTCCGAGGAGTCGGTTCCGGCTAAGAGAACAAGAAGGGAAAAATCAGCTGGTGTGGATCCAAAAGTTTCTTCTCCAACCGCTGATGAAATAGCCAAAACGATAAAAATTGTGCAGTCGCTTTCCCTGGTTCTGACCAAACCGGCACCATGAGGAAGGCTCTCGGTTCGGCCGGTTCCACCGGTTCAAGATTATGATTTAGAGGAATATTATGAACCGGAGGAGGAGGAAGAGGAGTATGAGGAAAGTGAATGTGGTTTTGAAAGTCTGGATGTGCCCATTGACCCGGACATCTCCCCAGACAGACCTTCAGGAGTGTCTCCTCCTAGGCTTTCTGAGTCCCCCTCCCATTTCATGTTTTATAAGAAAGTGGCCGAAACCCCTTCAGCTTCCTATGGAAGAAGCTATGGATGACAAGGAAGAGCCTGACTATGTGGAAATGATGGATATCCCAGAGTCTAGGAGGCTGTCTATTCCCTTACACAAATCTTTTGGGAAACAGACATTTAAGATTTTAAAGCCTCCTAATACTATACCTCCTGTGGATAAAAGAATGGACAAGAGGTATACTCTGTCAGGCTCAGATACGGAGTTCCTTACACAGCAATGCAGCCATGTTGGGGTAGTGCAGGCTGCAGCCTGTGATAAGGCTAATATTCCCTTGGCTTCACACCCCAGACAAGGACTCCAGGAGGATTGATGCCATGGCAAAGAAACAGTACATGGCAGCATCCTTGGGACTCGGGCAGGCCAATTATATGGCCTATACAGCTAGGTATCAGAAATCCAGATGGGACACTGTCATGGCTTTAGCAAAACAGGTCCCTGGCCAGCTTGCCAAGAAGCTGGAGCAGGTGGCTGCTGATGGTATTGAGGCATCCAAGGTGCAATTCCATGCTGTAGTGGACTCCAATGATGTTTCGTCTAGAATCATGGCTACATCTGTGGCACTTCGTAGAATGGCTTGGCTCAGATGTACTAGCCTGTTGCAGGATACCTAGACTGAGGCCATGGATTTTCCTGTTGTGGGTAATTCTCTGTTTGGGGAGCAAACAGAGGATTACCTGAAGAAAATGGATGAATACAGGACCACCTATAGGAGTGCCCAGGCCAAGGAAAGGCAAGCCACTCCTCAGAGGCAGCATCCCAGGGGCAGGGGCAGGCCTTTCATAGGCCTTTCTACCAAGCCCAGGCCTCCTCTTCTGCCTATGCTCAGAGGGGTTCTTTAGAGGGAGAGGCAGAAGGGCTACAAGCAGACCTGCTTCCACCCCTCAGCCTAAACCCCCTGCCAAACAGGCACCCTGATGGGTTTGCCAGGGCCGATTCTCCACCACCTGTAGGGGGCAGGCTGGCTTACTTTGTCCAGGACTGGAAGTCTCTAACATCAGACAAATGGGTCCTGGAAGTAGTAAGCCAGGGACTGGTTCTCAGCTTCAAAAAATTTCCAAAGCTGAGAACCAGATCCTTTCCACCTGCAAATCCCTCAGAGGCACTTGCCCTAGAGGCAGAGGTCTCTTCCCTCCTGGCTCTCAGAGCTGTGGAAAGGGTTCCACCCCTACACCAAGGCAAAGGATTGTACTCCAGGTACTTCCTTACCCTTAAAAAGACAGGAGAATGGCGGCCCATCCTGGATCTCAGATACTTAAACAAGCACCTTTTATAACCAGAATTCAAAATGGTGACTCTGGGAATAATTCTACCCTCTCTAAGGCCAGGGGACTGGCTAGTCTCCCTGGACCTCAAGGATGCCTATTTCCATATTCTCATCAGAAGCTCCCATCGAAAGTACCTCAGGTTCGAGCTGCCCTCAGGCCATTACCAATTCAGAGCAATGCCCTTCAGCCTAACCTCTGCTCCAAGGGTGTTCACAAAATGCCTGGCAGTAGTAGTTGCTTCTCTAAGAAAGCCAAGGATTGCCATCTTTCCATACCTGGACGACTGGCTCATAGTAGGCCAGTCTCCAGACCAAGTCAAGTTACACCTACAGATAACTCAGCAACTGCTCACCTCTCTAGGTTTCCTTCTGAATCTTTCAAAGTCAGTTCTAGATCCTGTTCAGCTCCTCACCTTCATAGGCGCAGAGCCAGATACAGAAAAGGCCAGAGCCTTCCTTCCCCTGGACAGGGCAAAGACCCTTATCACACTGGCCTCTTCATTCACCCTACAGGTGTCTCGACCAGCAAGGCATTTTCTGAAGCTCCTGGGGCACATGGCTGCTTCTACGGCAGTGGTGCAGGGAGCAAGATTTCAGATGAGGGACATTCAGTTCCACTTGAGAGCCTTTTGGTCTCAGAAAAAGGACCCTCTGACCAAACTGATACCAGTGACTCGAACCCTGATCCAGGCCCTGCAGTGGTGGCAGGATCAGAACAATCTAAGACAGGGAGTTCCTTTTGTCACTCAGTCTCACTCTTTAATCCTTACTACAGATGCCTCCCTCTTGGGTGGGGGCCCACTTGAGTCCTGACAACCCAAGGGTTGTGGTCCCCTCAGGAATCTCTGCTTCACATCAATCTGTTGGAACTCAGAGCAGTGTTTCTAGCACTTCAAGCCTTTTCCAAGTCTGTTCAGAACAAAGTTGTTCAGATCAGAACAGACAATACCACAATGTGGTATATCAACAAGCAAGGGGGCACTCTGTCTACGGCCTTGTGCACAGAAGCAATGAAGTTGTGGTCTCTGGCCTATTCCTGAACACCTTCCTCACAGCAGTACACCTCCCAGGCAAGGACAATGTCCTGGCAGATGCTCTCAGCAGGATATCTCAGGCCATCACGAATGGTCACTGGATCCCTGGTTTGTGGGTGATATTCTCCAGATGGGGCACCCCACAGATAGATCTTTTTGTAGCCCCAGACAATCACCAACTTCCCCTGTTTTGCTGCAGGCCCCCAGTGTTGGGCTCAGTCCCCCTGGATGCCTTGGTTCTCAGTTGGGAAGGGAAGTTCCTGTATGCTTTTCCCCCTTCCCTCTCCTGTTCAAAGTGCTAGTCAAAATCAGGTCTTAACCCTGCAAGGTGATCCTGATTGCTCCAGACTGAGCCAGACAGCCCTTGTACCCTCTCCTATTGTCCTTAGCAGTCCACCTTCCCCTGTTTCTTCCCAGGAATTACAACCTGTTAACCTGTTCTCAGGGGAGGGTTTGGTACCCGAATCTCAAATCTCTCAATCTCAAGGCCTGGCTCTTGAAGAGTTAGAGTTTGCTGATTTACACCTCTCCCAAGATGTTATGGATATTCTAAAGGCTTCCAGGAAGCCTTCCACCAGAACTACTTATAATTCCAAGTGGAAAAGATTTTCCATATGGTGCTCTGGGAAGCATATTTCCCCAGAGTCTGCTGATCTGCCCACAGTCCTTGACTATATGATCCATCTGAATAGCTTGGGACTCAGACCAGCTACACTAAAGGTGCATCTGGCAGCTGTCTCTGCTTTTATTTCAGCAGGTAAGCCCTCTTCTCTTTCAGCTCACCCTGTATTCTCCAAGTTTTTCAAGGGATTGCTTCATACCAATCCGCCATTCAGGGACCCTGCCCCTGCTTGGGACCTTAATGTTTGCATTGCTCAGCTTATGCAACCCCCTTTTGAGCCTTTGTCCTCAGCAGAGCTTAAGTACTTGACTTGGAAAACTGTGTTCCTGGTGGCCATCACTTCTGCCAGGCGCATGAGTTACAAGCCTTGTCAGTGGAGACTGATTTTATCTCTTTCCATAGAGATAAGGTGGTCCTCAGGACCAACAGGAAGTTTTTACCTAAGGTGGTTTCAGACTTCCACCTTAACCAATCTGTCTCTTCCTGTGTACTTCACTGACCATTCCTCCTCTGGTGAGAGGAGGCTGCACAGTTTAGATGTGAAAAGAGCCCTTAGCTACTACATAGAATGTACCAAAGGTCACAAGTTTGACTCCCTCCAACTGTTCCTCACTTATGGTGAGGTTGGTAAAGGAAAACCTGCCACTGAAAGATCCATTGCCAGGTGGATTGTCTCTTGCATTCAATTTTGCTATGAAAAACTAGGTAAGGTTCCACCCTCAGGCCTGAGGGCTCACTCTACTAGAGGTACAGCTGCTTCCCTGGCTGCTGCCAGGGATATTCCTATCTTAGAGATATGTCAAGCAGCTACCTGGAAAACAATTCACACTTTGCAAGCATTACTCCCTGGATATCCAGGCTAGGAGTGATGCTCGGTTTAACTTTGACTATGCTTCAGGCCTATTTCTAAGTAGGTTCTGTCCCTCCTCCATGGAGGTACTGCTTGATAGTCTGCTATTGTCAGAATACAGCAAGACTTCATGTTGTTTGAAGAAAAATTACTCACCTTAGTAATGTTGTTTCTTCTAATGGAGTCTTGCTGTATTCTGACCTCCCCTATCTTCCCTCTCAGAACCTTTGTTTTTGGGATGTGGGTGGGCAGTAGCAGTGTTGGCACTCAGGGGTGCCCACCTTTTTATTATCACCCTCTTTCTTTGGGTGAGTGGGTGTTGTGTTTATTTCATTTTTTGGGTTTCCTGACTTGAGTCTTTGTTTTGGGACCAAAAAATTTGTTATTGTGTTTAGTAGCCAGTTGGCTAGTGTAGGTTTACAGCTTCCACACAGGACCTCAGTGAGTTTAGCTCGTAAAGATCTGACGGTTTGAGTTCAAACAGCAACAGACAGAGTCTCAACCGTACTCGAGCTCAGCGTTCCATGCCTGGCATGGAAAGTTAACTCTTTCATCTCTGGGGCAGTTCGAAGGTTGGGACTCACTGCTACTGTCAGAATACAGCAAGACTCCATTAGAAGAAACAACATTACTAAGGTGAGTAATTTTTTCGTACATTCCAGAGTTGATTCATTGACAGTATTTTACTTTTTCTTTGTAATAGGGAAGCAAGTGAGGACCAAGCTTTCACAAGCATTTAATCACTGGTTGAATGTTCCTGATGATAAGCTACAGGTAATGCATTCATCTCCTTCTACTTGTTTTGTATTTTGATGGCACCAAAAGTACACAGGGCTTTCCTAAGCTGGGGCCCAATGCATAGTGTAGCAAAAATAGCTCAGTAGCTGTATTACCAAGAGGAATGCACCAGTGAGATCTGCTGTCATTTTGACATCATACTTGGATTCCATGAATAAAAAAATGAGGTGATTTAAGACGTCATTTGTGCCTTCAAGTTGTAGTGGTAGTCTACTTTTGTGCCAAATGGTATGTGGATCCAGTAAGATTTCAAGGTCCTGTAAACATCTTGTCCCTGTTGAAGGCCTCTGCACAAGGGGTCACAGAGATAGTCAGTACCTAAAATAAGACCTGGTCAGCAGCATTGAATTAACCTTCACCGATCTGGCTGGCCTGGTGGCGCTGAGGGTTGAGGTGCTGGACGCCACATCCCGTGCCACACCAGTGACCTGGGTTTGGGAATGGACTCGGGCTGACGGGTTGGCAGGGAAGGGAATGAGCATCTAGAGGACTGCTGTCCCTTCTTGGGGTGGGATCCGGGACTCGTGCCGCTCCCTAGCGGCACCTGATGGAGATCAGGGGCTTAGCAGGGTATAAGTGGTGCCGTAACTAGGGAGTGGAGTGGCAGCGGATGTCGGCACGTCAGTGCCCAGACGTCATTACACGGCCATGCTCAAGGGGGAAACCATAATTGAAAAATACTCTGGAGGACCAGGGAGGTGATGAGGGCTTCATGGGCCTAGCCCACATCCCCAATGCTGGACCATCTCTCCACTGGCTCTCCCAAGCCCCTCGACCAGGACCGACCCTCTAATGTCAGAAAGGCCGCTAGGTAGGTAGGGTGGGCCCTCTCCTGGCGGGTGATCGGGGGGGGGTGGAAGGTCCTGGGTAGGGTGTGCGCAGCAGTTTTGCTCCCGGAGGAGGGTGATCTCAAGCAGGGAATAGAGGCGACGGCTGAGTGGGCACCTCTGAGAGATGCCCTGGTCCACTGGAGCCCACAAACAGAATCTACAAAAAAACAAACTTGCACCAATCTGCTCACACCTTGCTACAGTACTTTGAAGTGCTTCTTGCTTTGACAAGGATCTTCACTGGATGAAGGTACAAGAATGCTCCCCAGAGTGTAGATGTAGTAAATCTGGGACTCATGCTGACAAATCTGTGCTGATGTCCCATTTGGGAGCTACTAGGAGGCAATAAGGGGGAACAAGAATATTGTCTCTCCCTGGTTATTGCAGCAAAATGAAAAAGGTTACCTGATCTCATTCCTGCCATGGACATTCTTTTGTAACCTGACTGTCTACGTGTTAGGGATGAAGTACTGTATCACTAGAGAGATGTAACCTGTTCTTCAAGGCACAGGGTTTGCCAGCATCTGGGACCAAGTTTCCTCCTCTGGCCATTTGAAAGGGGTACAGCAATATAAGCTGGACAGTCAGGAATACTCTACATATGTTGGTTTGTTTCCACCAGGTGGATTTTGGGAACAATGGTTGGATGATGACAGGTTTACTTTACTTTATACCACCGCCATAATGGATGTGGCACCAGTGCAGCTTATACAAACATATGAATTTGCTGGCAGAAACAGGCTATAAAGGTCTGTGAAGTCTGCTCGAGTGTGCAGCTCAACTTTAGATCCCTGAGACTGCCCTACTCCCCCTGGAGTCAGCTATCCTAGTGCCCTCCCCCTCTCCTTCCCCATCCCCGGAACACCCACCTTATTTTTTTCCTTCACTCTGTCTCCCCCCCCCTCTTGAAACTAGCCACTGTATTTACTGTGACCCCATCCTCTGGCAACTCGTTTCACCCCACCACCACCCATTCAGTGAACAAGTTCCTCCTCATTTCCTTCTTAAATCTTCCCCCCACTAGCTTCAGGCTGTTCCCCCTTGTTGTACCCTCCTTCATTAAGTTAAAGATGCCCTCCGATCTTACCCTGTTTATCACCTTAAGGTATTTGAAGGTCTCTATCATGTCCCAGTTCTCCCTCCTATCCTCCAGGAAGCACGTTTAGTTCATTCAGCCTCTCCTCATGTGTTTTGACTCCCATACCCTGGACCATCCTGGTCACCCTCTTATGGACTCCCTCCAGTAGCTTGATATCCTTCTTCAAATACGAGCACCAGAACTGCACACAGTATTCCAAGTACAGCCTCACCAGTGATCTGTGCAGTGGCAAGATGACTTCTTCCCTCCTAGAGGTTATTCCCCTGGCAATGCAGCCTTGCATTTTATTTGCTTTGGCTGCTGTCTTGTGGCACTGTGCCGAGTGTTTCATGTCTCCTCTTACCATCATCCCAAGGTCCTTTTCCTTCTCTGAGACTGCCACCTGCACTCTCCCTAGTCAGTAGCTGACCCCTGGGTTCCTGGCACCCAGGTGCATGACCTTGCATTTCTTGGCATTGAAACCCAGCTGCCAGATGCCCAACCATTTCTCCAGCCTAGCCAGATCCTCCCCTTAATTCTTGTCTCCCCTCCACTGTGTCCACCCTCCAACAGAGCTTGGTATCATCCACAAAGAGGCAGATCTTACTTTTGACCCCGTTCTGCTGTGTCACCAATAAAGATGTTTAACAGCACAGGCTCAAGTACTGAGCCTTGTGGGACCCCGCTAGTTACAGGCTGAGGTTTGGATAGTTCCCCCCCAACCACTCTCTGATTCCTATCCTGCAGCCAGTTCTTGACCCACCCCAGCAGTTTGTCCCCTATTCCCAGGTTCCTCAGCTTGTTGATCAGCCTGCCATGTGGCACTGAATCGAACACCTTGCTGAAGTCTAGGTACAGGATGTCCACCGCCTGTCCCCGTCCAACAACCTTGTAACCCAGTCGAAGAAGTCAGTCATGTTGGTTTGACAAGATCTCCCCGTAACAAACCCATGTTGCCTGGCATCCTGGAGATCATTATCCTCAAGGAAGGACACCAGCCTTTCCTTTAGAATGGTCTCCATTATGAAAGCTGAGGTTCTGGTGGGTAGGCCCAAGTGATCACAGACGTCGAGCTGAGATGCTGGTGGGTAGGCCCAAGTGGTCACAGACATTGTAAACACTTAATTGAAATCTGGTTGTTCTCCCCATGTATCTGAAGAGAGACGTGACTAAGCCCTTAGTTAAGAAGTTACCCTTCGATCCTGATATCTTGGGGAATTTTAGACTTGTCTTCAACTTGCCATTTTTGCTAAAGTTGGTGAGAAGGTGGTTGCAGAGCAGCTTAAATGTCCTTGACCCATTTAGTTTTTACAGCTAACATAGCACCAAAATGATTCTAGTCAGGGTTTCGATCTCTTGCTGGCAAGAGATTGAGGGGATATTTTTTGTGTGACTCTTCAACTTTTGATACAGTAGGTCACCAGGTATTGGTTGATAGACTCATGGAACGCTGGGGTCTGGCCAGAATGGTGCTTGTATGGGTCTGTTAGTTGCTTGCTGTCAAGGAGGAATCAGTTCTTGCCTGACTGTGCCTGTAGTATTCCTCGATTAAGGTGCTTTTGGACTCTATCAGCTTTCTGTGCCCCTATTGGTGGTTGTATGGTTGCCCAGTTAGAGATGTCCCATACGTTGCTGAGAGGTAGTCTTCATATGAAACTTCCTATCCGTAAGCTAGTCCTGCCTTCGGACTTGAATTTTGTGCTTGAGAAACTGAAATTGAAATGTTCTGAACCTGCTGCGAGTTGTGGCTTACATTTCCTGTCAAGGAAAACATTTTTAGTTGTGGTGAGCTTCTGGCTCTATTGTGTGAGCCTTGGTACTTCATTTTTCCAAAGACAGAGTCTCTTATATATGAATCCTAAATTTATTTCAAAGGTGATATCTGAATTTACACTGAATCAAATGATACACCTTCCTGTACATTATCGTGAGCATGCCAGCCAGGGTGAGGCACTGCTCCATACTTTGGATGTACATAGAATACTAAGATAGGATATTGCTTACACCAAGGACTGCAGGAAGTCCTCTCAGCTTTTTCTTTCATTCGCCCTGGGAAAGTGGGCACTCATATGTCGAAACGATGCCCATCCAAATGGCTGGTAGATTGTATTACGCTCTGTTATAGGAAGCACAGTAAGGAACTTCCTGGTGCTGTTCATGGTCATACCACAAGGTGTATAGCCACTTCTGCTGCCTATTTCAAAAATGTACCTGTTGATGGCATATGTGCTACAGCCACATGGAGCAGTGTTCATACTTTCACTAAACCTTACTGTCTGGGCATCGTCTCTTGTAAATGTGCTGGCTTTGGGCTTGCAGTAGTGCAAGGCTTTCTGTCTTGATCACCTATCAGACTGTGCCATGCTCCCAGTTTACTATGTACTGCTCGGAAAACATTCCAAAGTGTGGCCTAATGGAGGAGGTACCCTCAAAGAAGATAGAACAGTTACGTAAGAACTTACCGTAACAGTAGATTTGACAGAATCTCCTCCATTAGACCATGCTGTCCCTCCCTCCTTCCCCTTTTTTGCTTTCACTGGTGATAATATCACATGCTGTGCCTAAAACCTACTCCATGCATCCTGTCTCCAGCCCCGTGCCTCTCCTATGCCTGGTGCTGGTCTCATCTCATGGTCCCCTACAGTTGGAGTTCCTCCAAGGCTAATCTCTGGCTGGGAACTGAGGAATGATGGGGCCGCCCATATTTATATACACATGCACGCTGCATGTCATGATGGGCGGCTCCAGCTAGCAAAGGCTTCTATGTGGTCCAGACACTGTTACTGTTCCAGAGGTGTGGCCTAATGGAGGAAATTCTGTAGATCTACTGTTATGGTAAGTTCTTACGTAACTGTTCTATTTTTTTGCCCATTTTTGCCTTCCAGTTGTTTCTGCCACATTTTTGACGCAGTTGTGGCTACTTTGATACAAGTGCGGAAGAGCAGATGCAAGAGCATGAACAATTTGATGCATGTGTGCCGATATTGCTGCAAGTGCACAGACAATTGGATGCAAGTTGCCAAAGCCTCTGATGCTGATCTTACTTTGATAGGTTTGGTAACAAACAATTCTAGAAGGCGCCATGGCATTCCACAGGCCTGTTGCAGCTAATAAGAAATTAAAAGCATGTCATAAGACTTTGAGATAGTCTCCATATAGGATGTTTTAGCTGTTCTGCACTACCAAGACCAGTGTTAATTTTTTGTCCCCCAGTCCCCTGCATCTTGGCTCATGTTTAGCAATGGCGGTAGAGAGTTACATAGGTCCCTTCTTTGTTATCTCGGAAAGCTTTTCTACAAAGAGGATGAAGTGACTAGAACACAGAAGAGGGTTCTTTCTTTTACACACAATTCACAGTAGAAGACTTCCTTGGGTGGTAGTAGGTGTTCACGTCTGGCACATTCAGATATATCGGGCATCCATCAAAGAACTGGGGCGGAAATAATGTTTTTCCAGATTTTAATGCGTCCCCAGCCCTTTCTGGACAATGCACCATCCCTTAGCTAGATGGTCTGGAAGGCCCCTAGGCAGTATGAATCCTGTTGATTCTCAGGGTCCAGAGATCCCTCAGGATTCTAGAGCAATGGAACAGAAAGGTGAATGGGTAGAGGAGACTTAGTCTTCTTCCGATTCATTCTCAATTTGATCCAAAGCAGATTTCCTTCCTGGCTAGCAGATCTTTAGGATTCTGCTGCTATCAGAAACATACTCTACTGCTACGCTGAATGTTGATCCCATCTTGCCCTCTACAGAGAGCACTCCCAAGTGGCTCACTGAATTTAAACATTTAATGCAGTTTGTTAAAGATCAATAAAATAATATGAACAAGAAAAAGCAGCATCTTCCACGAATCAGTCTTCTCCATTGATTCCCACTTTTTGGTTCTGGGCCAGAGGCACTAGAACCCCCTCAGAGCAAAGCGTTGGCTAATGAGCCAACAATGGCTTCTGGGCACAGTGCCTGCGCAGTCCCAGCATGGTCCTGCATGCTAGCCAATAACCGCTGGTGGCTCCATCACCAACCTTAGTTCTTTTCTTTCAGCCATCGAGAGCATACCCTGGGAACGCCCCTTAATTCACCTCATTGCTGCCAAAGTACACTTTTCTGAGTCACTGCTGACTTTTCATTTTAACGGTGCCACATTTCTTTGTTTTATTTTTTACATGATGCCAAATTCTAAAGGGGCACGTCGAAGAAGACAGTCCAACAGCCGCCCCATCATGTGTTGGTGCCCCTATGGGAGTAAATGGCTGCTGCAGGCTGGCATCAGACTTACGCAGCCTGCCTTGAACTGGACCATGAGATGGATGCATGCAACTCCTACTTCCCTATGAACTGCCACACCCTGGAGAACCAGGCATTAAAGTGGCCTTTCTCCTGGACCTCTTACTGGAACCTCTGGTTCCAAATAAGCTCAGCATTCTCCTCAACCTCACTGCGCTGAGACATCTGAGAGTCTGGTGGACAGACAGCTCCTTTTTGGTGGATGGCTGAGAACTCTCAACAGTTAGCTAGCGACACCCAGAAAGGGGATGGCTCTGAGCATGGTGACTGTGTCAATGATGGCCATGGTGTCAATCTTAGGGCTGGCTCTGAGCACAGTGCCAACAGATGTCAGCTCAGAGATTGTCCCTGACTCTGTTGTCATCCGTGACACCATAGAGAGTGATGGTACTGACCATGATGTTGATGTCGTCACCGAGCATGGTGTAGAGGACGGTGTCGACTGTGGTAAAGGGGAAGGTCCTGTCTCCAAGAACGTTGCTGGACCTGAGCTCGGTGACAGAGGTGGCTCTGATTCCAAGTCGAGCGATGATCTGGAGCTGGGTTTCTTTCTGGAGTTGCAGAAAGACATCATCACCACTAGACAGGAACCGGGGTCAACCCATGGGACCTGTTATGGCTCCTGTCTTCTCACCAGGGGGTTCCCTCCCAAGGGCACCAATCTGGTCACTCCTCAGATGTAGGAGAACACCCTTCGGGTGACTCTGCTAGGCTCTACTCTCAGTCAAGGCCTCTGATGCAGTTTCACAACTCAGGCTAAGGCCCTCGAGACCAGGAGTCTCAACCCCACCAGAAGAGCCTCGACCCTTTTGTGAGAGGATTTCTTGTTACTGTGTCCCTTGGGGCCACTGACTTGGAATCAACACTGGGCCTGGGTCAGTGCCTTCGAGGACTGGCACAGTGAGACAGATTGGGCCTAGTACAGGCCCTTCTCCCTGGTACTGACCCGGCCCGGAGGTGATGCCTCATTTCCATGCATGTTCCCTCCAAGAGCAGTGAATCATCTATCCACCTGACTTCTTCTGCTGAGTATGCTTGGTGGAGATGCTTCAGGTGCGTGACCTCAGAGCCTACACCACTCGTGATCCGGCAGTCCTGCCATTGGGACTCCCAGGAGTTTCCAGTATCAGTACTGTGGGCATTCCTCTGTGGCCCAGAGCCAGAGAGGTGGCATCCAGGGCCTCGTGGAGGCATCCCTGTGGCATTCCAGAGAACTGCAGGGACCTCATTTTGTGGTATCAATCACCCACAGGGTCAGCAGGTGAAGTACTTCCCCCACCTTGGGGCTTCAGGTACTACAGATCCAGTTTGTGCTTCAGAGGCTCACGTGTGACCAACCCCCAGATGCAGACTCTGCTCTCACAGATGCATTGATAGGTTGTTACCTCGGCATGCACCCTTGTGTGTGTTGGTACACCAGGCCCAGTTGGTGACCTACAGTTGTTGCCTATGGTTGGAGCAGCACAATCTGCTGTCTGCACTGCCGCTGAATGAGGAAGTCTGGCAGCGCATTGACCTTTTCATCCAGGGTCTGGAGGTAGCATGGTACTAGGCAAGGGCATCTTATGATGATACTAGTGAGGGGGCCTCTTGACTACTGATAACAGTTGTCTGTGTTCGGACGGTGTAGCTTCACCTATCCTGACTAGCAGCTTTGGCCTGATGTAAGGCGTTAAACTTGCATTCACCAGAGGTTCATTTCTTCTCCCCTAGGGTCCCACAGGAGCCCCCACCTGGCCCTGATCAGTCTCCTCTTTCTCCAGATCTATGAAGACCCGCTGCTCTCAGGTGTTCTCCCCCATACAGAGGGGTTGATAATATATCTTTACTCACAGGGAAAGCCATCTCCTCCCTAAGAAAGCGAAGCTCGATACTCTGACCCATGAGTGGGAATTGGTGGAGATGACTGATTTGTGGAAGATATGAAAGTTATGCACTAAACATAAAAACTGATATTGCAGAATATTTTCTCCATTGATTAACACACCTACCCACCATCCCTCACTGTTGCAGAGTCAGGACCTCTGGGCAGCTCACCTGCTACTGGCATTTTATGCAGTTTCTGTATGGCTCTCCCCAGTTGTCTCTGCGTCACCCCAAAAAAAAAAGAAAACTGGCCTGGACTCCACTACAAGGGCTCCTAGACCACCCCAGAAAAGGGTGACTTTGTGTTATTTTTCTCTCTCCTCCTCCTCTGTCCTGCCTGACGTATATCTCCCTCTAGCTGGGTATATCCCTGTTAGTTGCTAAATGCAACCCATGCCCAATGGGTACTATCTAACTCTAACTCCACTTGACAGTAGCCTTGTACGTGAGGTGTGCTTGGCACTAGATAAGATTGAATTTAACTACACTTGGCACAGGGTACATCCCTGTTGCCTGCAGGAGGTGTCCAGTTAGTTTTTGTGCTGTGGTTTTCTCCGGCTGTGCCAGGCAGAATTGTTCATATTCACTTGGTTGGTATGTTGTTGTTTTTTTTTCCCCTCTGGGTGCCAGGTGTGACTATCATGACTAGCAGGCTCAGAAGTAACTGGGGAGATGGGTTCATATCTACTCCATAGGGATAGATAGCCCTGCAGTGCCATATGCACCAGTGTTTTTCTCTCTCTCTCTCCCTCCTTGGGACAGGAAGGGGGCCATATAACAGGACAGTACCAGAAGACATGTGCATGTGTGGCATTGTTGCACCCACATTGTCTCCAGCAGGCCCAAAACCGAAGGGGTAAATAATTAATGTAGCTGGGGTACAGAAATATTGGCTTCTGCATTTCCATGCATGTTCCCTCCACATTTGGGAGGAAGTTATTTTCATGGCCGGGAGAGTATATTTAAACCACACATCTAATGTTATGTTTGTTTGTAAATCTTTATTCCATGCTGTGAGTATTGTCTGTGATGTGTCAGCCAGGTAATCCTGGAGATCTCTGTAGAAGTTCCCTAGCAGATGTGTCCAGTTGCTGCCTTTCATTGTGTCCCTCAAGAATACAAAAATCAAAGGGGGGGGGGGGGTTAGGAAGTCTTTCATATTTTTGCTGTTTGTGCAGAAAGTATGTACGTATTTGTAAATATCTAAAATGTTCATGGCCTGTAAGTCTGTTGGAGAATTGAGAATGGAAGAACACCATTCATAAAGGAACTGGTAGAGAAACACCATGCCTTGATGTTTCTACCGGAAAATAATTATATTAGATCTGGCCGATAGGAAGTCTGTTTCCTCTACGAAGATTTGCAGTGGATAAAACACCTCTTGGAGCTTCCGATCGTAGGTCAGGTTTCTCCAGACCTTTAAAGTAATTGCCGTGAATGGTTAAAAATCTGAAAGGGGAAGGGGATCAGGTATCCCTGGCAAACAGTAAGTGGCTTATGTTATACATATCATACCAGACAAATCCCATTTTTTTTTCCAGGCTGGGTTAACTTGTGAGGGCAGCCATATCCAAATTATATTAAGATGTGCGGCTTTGGCGTAGTTCTCTAGATTAGGAAGGTTCATCTGTCCCTTTTGTAGTGGTAATTGGAGTAATATCTACCTGATCCTGGGTCATGACCCATTCCAAATGAATCTGGAAAGCAGTTTATTCCAAGATCTGAAATAGTGCACAGGATAGAGAAGGAGTGTCTGATACAAATATAGTAGCCTTGATAAAATATTCATTCTAATCATCTCTAGAGAAGAAAGAAAGAGGGAGCCTCGACCATCTATGTAAATCTTCCGTAATTTGTTTTGTGAGGGGTTCATAATGTATGAGCTCCTGGTTTTCTAGTTTAAGTGGGATATTTATCCCAAGGTATTTAAGTTTTGACTTCCTCCAGTTATTTTATTTTGTTTCGATTTTATTTCCCTCCGGTCATGGCTCGTGGAACCTTTCTTGGGTATCCTACCTGTATCCTGCCCGCCTGAGGCCCCCTCGGACTGTACCTTCTCTCCCTTCCCCCGCAGCCAGAACCCCCAGTTTAACCCATCCGGGGTGGGTCGCCCCTCCTCTTTGGGTGCTCTTCTAAGTTGGTATCTGGCTGCAGGTGAAGGCCCCAATGGAGGAACTGGAAGGCCAGTTGAGGTGAACCCGGCAGAGGGCATGGGGGACAGGTGCCGTCGCCTGTTCCATGGAACCAGTGTTTTCCCTGTTCTAGTGATGGCCCCAGGGCTCCCATATCTACAGGGATTCCTGTATTTTACAGGGATTTGGAGGCATCTACAGGAAAACTCTTCCCATAGACTTGCATTGGTTATACAGGAAAACAGGGCAATTCAGCTTCCATAGGAAATAATGTAATCTACAGGAAAACACAAGAATATCACCCTGGAGTTAAAGGGGAAATGCCAAATCAATATGGGAGCACTGTGGCCCCCCCCCCGGCATTGGCATGCCTGACGCAATGGTGCATGGCAACCCTGCCTGCGTCAGCCACGCTGCACACTGTACAGCTCATGCACTGCAGCGCTCCCGATCTCCACCGGGAGCCGCTGGTGCGTTGGGCTATCCCACGCCCTCCCCCCGGGAAGGAGAGCCTTCCTGTGGGTGCTCAATCCTCTACCTGTCCCTGCCGACCCCCGGCGCCCGAGCTCGCTCCCGAACTCGGGTCGCCGGCATGGCGCGAGGTGTGGCATCCAGCGCCTCAACCCTCAGCACCACCGGGCCAGTTCATCTTCCTCCAGTTTATAGGCAGAAAGTCCTGAAGTGCCCTTGAAGGATGGAAAGCGAATGCCAAAACATCCATTTTCTGGATATTGTATGTAAATGGATTCCAAAACTTTGTATAGTAGACCACACTGTGGGTAGGGAGATTTCTGGGTTTAATAAAGTAAGCAGCACATTGTCTGCATAAAGCGAGATTTTGTAAAGAGAAACGGGAAGGTATCAGATGGGACACTTTTAAATGTTGCCTTAGAGGAGAGATAATTAAATATTCAGCTAGAATCAAAAGAAAGAGTATGCAGGCCAGGATACAACTTGAGCAAAAAATAGCACAGCCAGAAGCCCTACACCAAGTGAATCATGATGCCCAACTCAAACAAGACCTAGACAAAGCAAGGCGGGACCTTAACCATATACTAGACACCCAAATTGAAGGACAGTTAAGATATGCTAGACAGATATATTTTGAACAGGGAAACAAAGCGGGGAAGTTGTTAGCATGGCAGCTTCGCCAAGAGGCAGCTAGTAGAGCAGTAGTACAACTGCTTGAAGGCCTGAACCAACCACCACCTCACTGACAGAAATCTTGAAGAGATTCAAGAGATTTTATGCTAATTTCTATAAGGCCGAGACCCCAGCAGGACATTTAGAAGAGGTGCAATCTGTTTCAGCCACCCTCCCTATCCCTACCCTGACAGACCAGGCAAGAGTAGCCCTTAACTCTTTGATTACCACTCAGGAAATATTGGCTCAAATCAAATGCCTGAAGAATGGTAAAGCCCCAGGGATGGACGGCGTCCCAGCCGAATTCTATAAGCATTTTACCCCTCGTCTCACGGACTATTTGGTTGCAACCTGCAATGACATCGTGTTGCACAAAAAAACAATACCACCCTCCTGGAATCTAGCCCAGATTTCATTTATTCCCAAGCCGGGCAAAGACCCCGAACAATGTGGCTCATAATGCCCAATTTCTCTACTGCCAGTAGATTTGAAAATCTTTACATGAATTCTTGCTGATAGGTTACAGAAATGCATCTCTATTCTTATTCATCATAACCAAACAGGTTTTATTTCAGGGAGGTTTCTCCAAGATAACATCCACCGACTGTTAAATGTAACAACGGCCCAGAAGGGCTCCACCTCATTCCAACTGGCAATTAGTATGGACGCGGAAAAAGCATTTGACAGGGTGGATTGGCAGTTTATGTCCTCCACCCTGTCAAAGTTTGGTCTGGGAGACCATTTTGTTTCGGCCATCAGGGTTTTAAATAATTGATTAGCAGTTTTTGTCTTGGGACGACACTAACTGTACACAAAGTATTTATATAGATTTTCTAGACATGCTGTGCTTGATAAACACAGTGAGGCAAGAGCTATACATTTTCACAAAGATTTAGCAATTTTATGAGTAAAACGCTAATAAATTTTTAGAGTTAAATAAAACCCTGGCCATAAAGGTCTTATACCACAAACTGGAAGCCAGAATCTGGTTAAATGGCTGTCTCTCTGACTGCATATCGCTAAAAAGGGGCACCAGACAGGGTTGCCCCCTTCCCCCCTGCTCTTTGCCCTAACATTAGAGCCCCTGGCCATATGGATCCATAATTAATAACCCTGATATCAAAGGTGTTAATGCAGGAGAATGGAGCAAAAAGTGGCACTTAATGCAGATGATTCCCTATTCTTCCTAAAAGAACCCCAAACCTCTCTGCCACACTTACTGGAGGCATTAGAGATTCAGCTCCCTTGCTGGATACAAAATAAATTTGTCCAAATCTGAGGCAGTGGTTTTAAGTGGTACCCCTTCCAAGCAGTTCAAGGAAAACTTCCCCTTTACATGGGCTAAAAAAAAAATACATTCAGGTATTTGGGGATTCAGGTCTCAGTAGACACTACTAGATTATTTCAGAATAACCTGACCAAATTATACAATACCATGCAACCAGACTGCACGTTGGAAACTTCTGCCTCTTACATTGTATGGCAAAATTCAGGTAATAAAGATGAATGTGCTCCCTAGGTGGTTTTCTCTTTCAGACACTCCCGATCCCCATTCCTCTCTGGTTTTGGAAACAGTTGACACAAGATATGTCAAAATTTGTTTGGGCAGGAAAACGTCCCCAGATAGCCTTCAACATCTTGGTTAGATTGGGGGCCTGGGTCTTCCTCACCTGTATTATTACTACTTAGCAGCCCAGGGCGCACAGTTGGTTACCTGGGCCAAACAGCGGGTGGAGTTGAGTTGGTATCCAATTGAAACAAACACAGTGTCACACCTTAAGTTGTGGACATTGCCCACGAATCCTATTGATCTCCCGGTTTGGTGACCCATTTTGAACCCTTGGGTCAAACATTCCCTACGTATCCTTTTAAGACTGAGAAAGGTTTCCCACACCCCGAATACAGTAGGCCCCCTTTCCTTAATTCGACATATAAAGAATTTTGTCCCACCCAGATCAGACCTAGGCTATGTCTATTGGGAACTCAAAGGCCTTACTACTTTTTGACAATTACTAGATAGGACAGGGTGTCTCCCTTTTGCTACCCTTAAAGAACATTTTTCGTTCCATAAGGAAAACTTCTATAGATGTCTCCAGACACGCCATTTCATTACTAGTGGGGAAAACCTCCCAAAAATGCATAGGGAGTTAACTTTATTGGAGTCTTACTGGTGGGACTCAATCAGGATCAGAGACAAATTATGGTACCTATCTATATTGTAGTCAGTCCTTACCACCCAAGGAGGGGCTTTAGTGTTAGATGACATACGAGAAAGATGGGAAAAATGATTCTAATGAAGTAATCCTTAGGAAAGACTGGACTCATAGACTCAAGAGAGGTTGGCAGGTCACCTCAGCTACAACATGGAAAGAATTTAACTGGAAAATACTTGCATGTTTTTTAAGAACCCCTGTGGTAAAAGCACATTTTAATCCACAGGCCACGGCAGCCTGCTGGTGCTTATGTGGAACACCATGAGGTACACTTTACCATATATTTTGGGGGTGCAACAAGTTGGGGACCTTCTGGTACCATATACATAAGGTGATGGAGCAGGTGGGCGGTTTCCCAATCCCTTTTACTTTTCAAGACTAAGTGTTAGGACTTCGAACTATTATCTTCTAAGAAAAGGAAAATAGTAGAACTCTGTCAAATATTGAGGGTCGCAGCCTTGAAATGTATTACAATTAAAATGCTGGCAGTGGAACCTCCATCCTTGACACAGTGGGGTCTGAAGGTAGAGGAACTGGAACATCTAGAGAGTATTACATTTCTAGGAGCGTGGATATGTTGTTCATCCACACTCTCTGTCATGTCCCTTTCCATTTTAAAACTTGCTGGAAGTCTTCAGGCTGGCTCCTCCCATCCACCCGGGTGGTAAATACCTCGGCTTCTCCCCATGACGCCAGATCTTCCTTTCCGCTGGAAGATGCAGGTCCCTCGTGCTACTCTAATATTTCGTAGGCCCTGGCTTCACAATGTCTGTTTTACCGCAATTTGCTATTAAACTCGTCAGAGTTATTGATTCCGATTCGGATATGGAGGACAAATCGTCCCCTGGATTTCGCCGGTGTACCTGCAGCTGGAAGATGTCACGCACCGATGCCCACCTTACATGCATGTACTGTCTCGGCATTGGACATGACACCTCGTCGTGCACATTTTGTTTGGCCTTCCACCCCATCGTTCTGGATGACCACAATCCGCGCCTTAAGCTGGGGAGACCGGAGAAGAGGAACCCGCTGGTGAAATCTGAAGAGGTGAGGTGGGCGGTTTCCACGGCCGCGGGGTCCGCCTGAGCAGTTGGAGCAGATGAAGGCATTCGAGGAGGAAGCAGCTCAAGCTTCAGCCACTTGAAGCTTCTTTGTTCCACTCAACCTCGGCTCGACATTCACGGGCTCCTTTAGGGAGTTGTGCCAGTCTCTCCCCACCAGGGGTGAGGTGCCTACGGGCTCGCACTCCTCCCGTCCTTGGAAGAGGGGTAAGGATCCTAAGTGTTCTTCCTCCAGAAGAAGATGCTCCTGGGACCGAGAGAGGTCCGAGTTCCAGGAACACGCAGTCTCGACCTTGGTCGAGATCGCATCCTCGGCCGCTGGCTTTACGGACCTTCTGTTGGGCCAAGTCACTGAGACCGAGGAAACGGACGAACCCGCCGAGATTACTCTCGACCCGATCGAGCCTTTATTGCCGACTCCTGTCGATGATTCTTTAGAAAGGACCCCGGTCCTTTCCTTTCCTGACGAGGAGACACTACCTTAGAGTACCCTCATCGAGGAAACCGTCCTGGAACCTCAGTTTTCACTGACTCCAGCGTCTCCCAATCGAACAATCCGACCCCATCAGTCTCGATTGAGGGCTAGGGCCCCTTTGGTCGAAAGGCACAAGAAGGGCCTTAAACATTCAAAAAAAAGGTGCCTCCACCGATCCTCATCCTTCTCAGATGAGGAGAGACTTCGACGGAAACTCTGTCGACGTTATGAGGATCTCATGTGGCAACAGCTGATTTTGTCCAGTCTGAAGCTGGCTGCACCGGCAACACCGGCCATCACTTGGCTCCCGCCTCCCAGGCCGACGCCGACCCCGCCGGAACCAAAGGCTTCAGTTCCACCGCCTGTGGGGCCGGCACGTATCCCGGCTCGGCCTATTACGGTCTCTCCACCGATTCCGGTGGAGCCACTGCCTAAGCAGCCTCAAGGAGGGGCTCACTCGAAGGAGGACCGGCCATACACCAGACTTCCTTGACGTCTATCAATCACAGTTGTCCCCGATCGCCCTCGGCGCATCGAGGGAGGCATAGGCGGGAGACCATTATATCCAGACTCCTCGGACTCTGACGACACTGGTTTGCACTCGCATCCTGGGGATGACGAGTCATCAGTGGCAGGTTTGGAGGAAGGTCCTTCCTCTTTTCAGGGCATCCTCTGCCTGATCTCCGAATCTACCGGAATGCCCCTGGAGCCTATCCAGAAAAAGGTGGAGTACCCCCTTACGGATATCCTAAAAAGGAGGGATACCCCTATGGAGGCCTTTCCAGTGGCCGAAGCCATTGTTGACGTGGCCCCTGAGCTTTGGCAGCATCCTACTTCCTGCCCAGCTCCGTCTACCCACATGGCCCACAAATATATGGTGCCCATGGGGTCCCTGGTGAGGTTCAAAGAACATCCCTCTGCTGAAAGCCTTGTGACTGCTTCTGTGTTCAGACACACTGGTAACTCAGCCAACACCGACCACCCCCCGGACAAGCAGTCCAAGAATATGGACCGTTCTGCCAGGAAGGTCTATGCGGCCTCTTCCTTAGGCCTTCGTCAGGCCAGCTCGGTTGTTATCATGGCACAGTTCTCTCATGCCCTCCTGGGGTCATTAGATGAAGTCCTCCCTCATCTCTCGGCGGACATGTAGAGCACTGTGAAATAAGTCCATGATTAGGGCCGTGCTGTTGCAAAACAGCAGCTCCAGACTGCCCTGGACATTGGAGATTCCTGTGCCCGCTGTTTAGCAGCCGCAGTTGCCACTCACTGCAGGGCTTGGCTGAGGCTATCCTCCTTCCCGGCGGATACTCAGCACAAGTTAGCTGATGTGCCCTTCCTAGCCACCGACCTTTTTGGTCCAGGAGTAGCTGGTCATCTCTAGTGCATAGAGCAGTCCAATGCCACCTTGGATACTACCTCTACGAAGGGTTCTTCGGGCAAGAACCAGCAGAAGCGCAAGTAGTAGTAGTAGTAAAAATTGTTCTGAGGACATGGATATGTTGTTCATCCACACTGTCTGGCAGGTTCCTTGCCGCTTTAAATCTTGCCGGAAGGTCTTCAAGCTGGCTCCTCCCACCCACCCGGGTGGTAAAACTCTCGGCTCCGCCCCATGACGCCAGATCTGGCCCGCTGGAAGCTCAGGTTGTGCGTCGAAGCCGGGGAGGTTGGGTGGGTCATGTGGATGAACAACATATACCATTCCTAGAACTCCTGTTACAGGTGAGTAACCTGTTCATACAATACACCTAAGAAAAGAGCAATTCACAGAACTTTGGCAACCTTGGTGGGTCTGGCGAGAAAGCTGGAGAGGAGAGAGAGGAGGAAGAGTTAGAGAGAGGGGGAGAAATTGCAGACCTGGTACATAACCATGCACCAGGAGATGGTAGAAGGAGCAGAAGTGGGATAATGGTGAACATAAGTTAACCATAACTTTCCTTTTAAATCAGTACATCTTGGGGGGGGGGGGGTGAAGTTTGGTTACTGTGCATACTATTAGTTTTCTTTTTCTTTAATTGTATTGTTACTCCATGTTATTAAATTAGTTTGTGAGTGTGGAACAAAACAGATTTGCCTGAACATTGAGACAGAGACTTTGCTTACACTGCATAGAACTGTACCCACCAACTCTAAGCCTTGGGCTTACAGCAGTGTACAACTTTTTCATACATCCTTACCTTTTGTACCAGAGCTCGGTAAGTCATAGAAGATGTTTCATAAATTTAAGATTTAGAAAAATGTATTATATGTTTCAAGTTTTGAAACCTGTATGAGAAAGGACTTATTTGACATATTGTGGATGAGACTTTGTGCTGCATCACTGATGTAACTATAATAAAAGCTGAAGTTAAAAAAAAGTGAGATTTTGTACTTTGTGCCCTGCAAGGAAAGACCCTCCACCCTTGGGTTACCCCTCAATGCCCTGGTGAGGAGTTCTATATAGAGTGCAAAGAGAAGGTGTGATAGTGGGCATCCCTGTCTTGTTGAATCTGCATTGGAGTGGAACATGAATCATTAATTCTCACATATGCTTGTGGTGCCTGATATGTCTGTGACAACCAGGTCCTTAATTTGTCTGGGAAGGTAAATGCTTCTAACACCACCACAAGAAATTTTAAGAAACCTTATCAAATGCATTTTCTGCATCCAGACTAACAAGGGCCATGGGGATTTTGTGTTGCTTAATGTATTCCAATATTAAGGTTATCTGTCTGATATTATCTAGTTTGTCTATTTTGAATAAAGTTTGATAGATCAGGATGAATGAGTGTGGGCAGTATTGTTTCCAGCCGGTGGGCCCAGATTGACATATACATTTTATAGTCCACATTTAGCATTGAAATGGGACAATATGAGGCCGGTTGGGATGAGTGTTTTCCTTGTTGAGGAATAGCCACTGGCACTACATACTTCCATGTTGCCTGGGGTGTTTCTCCCTCCGCCACTCTGCAGTACACTTCATGCATGGCGGGGAGTAGTTATTCTGAAAATTGTTTGTACCACTCAGTAGGATATTTATCAGGACCCGGGGATTTTCGGTTTTTGTCTTGACTTTTGCCAGTTCAAATTCATCCTGGATTATAGGAGCTTCCAATCTGTTCTTCTGCTGTTCTGTTATTTTAGTGAGGGTTAGGGTGGACAAATATGCTTGGACATTGCTTGGGTCAGATGGGTTAGGGTCTGCGTACAGAGTCTGATAGTGCTCACAGAAAATGCAGCTGATCTCCTGTCAGACGTGGGTTTGTTTGGCCATGTTTGGAATTTTTATTTGTGTTCTATATGTAACCCCCTTGTTACCCAGGGTTACTAGAATCCCAGTAAGACTTAGTGGTAGGCAGGGAAGGCAGCTTGTGAAACTCCAGTTAAATGGGTTTCACACTGTCTCACTCTGTTCTCAGTCTCAGCTGAGACTGAGGGATGACATCACCATTAGAACTATCGCAGCTGCATGAGCCACAATGGAATCTGCAGCATGGGAGTTGGATTAGAACGTTGGGAGGTTTGAACAGTGTTCAGTGGTCAGTTGTAGTTGGGAGCTTGCTGAGAAAGTAGCACAGCAGCTCTGTGTAGGCTCTTTGAGCCTCAGCCCTGACAGAGGGCTACTTTGAAGTAAAAAGGGTGTGTGTGTCTCCACCTTAAAGAGAGACACAGAAGATAATTGAAGTGGTGGAGACCGCTGTTTTCGGGTCTCAGTGCCCCCTCCCTTCGGGGATGGGGGGCAGGAAAGGGTTCCCTGCAGATTCCTGGGGCAACCCCCAGTTCTGCTTGTAAAGGAAAAGCTGCCTATGTGTTCCAGAGTTTATTTGGGAGAACAAGAAGACTTGTGAGTCGCCTGTGGGGCACCTGCAACCGGAGGGTGAGTGTCTGCTTTTCCTGAAAGGGCCTATGTTTTTCACCCTGGGACTTGTGTGACAATGTGGGGATTGAACTACTACAATATTGGGAAGCCTAGAGTAATGGGCTAAGCAACAAGTAAAAGTAGGTTCAAGTCCAGAGCTTGTTGGGATGAAAATGATATGTAGAGGAGATGTGACAGACGTCTACCCAAGAATCTACATTTGCAAGTTTTCAGTAAAGGAATTGTTTAGTTTCCAGAGAAATGGCTGGGTATAGACTGTGGGAGCTGGAGGTGGGAGGCCTCCCATCTTTAGTGACCAGGTCCACCTCTATGGATTTGCTCTGTGGATTTCTACTTTACCTCAGGCACTTGGCCAGTGATAAGGGAAGTACCCAGACGTGGGATTGGAAGTAAAATTCTCTCTGGGAGTTGAAGGCTCTAGTGTGGTTTGGGGAGCCACAACAGGATAATTGGTTCATTCCCAAAATGGACTGCGGATCAAGTGGCCGGCGGGGGAGCCGGGCCAGTGGGGAAAACCCAAGTAGTGTACAAGTCAGGCTGTGTACCCAAAGCTGCGTGCAAGTCCGGGCTGTGTGCCTGGAGGGTTTAGAGCCTGAGGGCTGGAAATAGTGATAAAGTGTTCTGTTGTCTCTAATCTGCATTACCAGGAATGTAGCCCCGTGGGGGTCCGTCTATGCTTTGTTTGTTCAGCTTGGATGTGAATAAAAGCCACACTGAAGAATCCAATTCCTGGTTCTGGACATTAGTTATTGCTTCCTGTGTTCGGATTTATTTTGGTGCCCCTGTGCAGAGTAGCCAAACCTAGGTCCCCTGTGCCGAGTAACCTCATCCTCCCCGAACCCAGTCCCCACCAGGTACTGCTGTCAGCTTCAACAGCATGCCACCTGTCGTTTTGCTAAAAAGGCAGGGGTGAGGGGTTACATATACAATGACCGTTGTTGTGTTCTACGTTTGCTAGCCAGTAGTCATGTGCCTCTAGCCCCCTTCCCCTCTCGTAGTATGCCTGTTTATGATACTCCAGTCTGTGTTGTATCTTAGTGTCTGTGATGGCCTGAATTTCTTGTTTCACTCTCTTGATTTGTGTGTCTACTGCCTTATCCCCCATTTGATACAGTGACTGCAGGAAAATTAGTTCCTCATGTAATCTGTGATATTGTGTGATTAGTTGTTTTTTCTTTTGTGCCAAGTAGGATAGCATATCCCCTCTAAGTATTGTTTTTAGTGTGTCCCTTAATATAGTTTCATCTACAGGTGAAGATGTGTTTTTTGAGAAAATCTGTGGTATCCTCTCCCTCACAAGCGAGAGAAACTGTTGATCTCTTTGAAGGGAGGTGTTTAGTTTCCAGAGTGTGGATTTAGATTCCGTGTCAAGATCCAACTTTAGGAGGACCGAGTGATGGTCAGACAATATCTGTGGGTCATGTGAAATGTCTACAACCTGGCTAAAGTGTTAACAAGAGTTGTAAAAGTAGTCTAGGTGTGAGAAACTCTGATGCCTGTTCGAGAAAAAGGAATAAGATCTGGATTTTGAAAAAAGATGTTGCCAGATATCTTAAAAAACCCAGGCTAGTCATATTAGTTCTAAAGTATTTCTGTGCCGGAGAACTCCTATACTTCTTGGGGTTCGAGGTATCCAAGTCAATTGATATTACCATATTGAACTCTCCTTCCATTACCAATTGTCCTTCTAGATTGTCCAACACCTTTGCTGTAACTGTCTTAATAACCCCAATTTTTATTTGGGGTGAGATAGACATTAATTAGTGTTACTGCCTTTTGACACAGTCTGCCCTGTAGGACTGCATATCTGCCCTGTGGGTCAGAGTACTGTTTTTATAATTCAGGTGGTGCATTTGCTAGGATAAGTATCGCAACCCCCTGCATTTTCCTTTCTGATAGGTAGAGGAGTAAACTGTATGCGTTCCCCGTTCGCTAGCTTAAGGTGTTCCTGGGGGAGAGATATGTTTTCTGAAGGCAGTAAACATTAGCAGGATGATTTTTAAGATATTGAAGGGATTTTGTTCTGTTTAAAGGGTTGTTGATCCCGTCGATATTTAGGGAAAGCAACCTAACAGGGGAGATAGCCATCACTTGACGAGAGACATCGTTAAAGAAAAAAGAAACAGCCAGCAGTCTACCATTAACTGTCTCTTCTGCAACCAAATTAACCACTCTGTTTCCAATTGTATGTAATCATATTTATCTGTGACCATGTAAACATAAAGGAAGCAGTTCTCCCCCTTTCCCTTTGGTGCTGCCTCATTTTTTTTGTTTAGGGAAACAAACAAATTTAGACTTGTACTATAACAGAATAAATGTATAATAACGTTTGGGCCCAGAACATGGCCTAGCTTGCAGTAACTTGTTGACTGAATAACTATATACAGTACGACTCCCATAATAAAGGCATTATATCTGTTGTGCCCTTGGTGCCCTTTGATGGTCTCTGGGCCTTACTACTAAATGGTCCATGGGCTGGAGGTAACTTTGAGGGCTGCCATAGTCACCATAGCCTCCATGAGGAGATTACCTACCCAAACTATAGTAAGAATAAACAGGGTTCACCCTGTCAGGAGGTGCTGAACAAAATAAAAAACACAAGTGAAAATTATCCACCCAGTGGCTGGTAGAAAACCAACAGGAGGGGAGGTGGCATGGTCTCCAACCAGTTCTCCCTTCCCTCATACCACTTGTACTATCATCATTTTAGGCGGGGGAAGTCCCAGTCATGTTTGATGCCTGGTTTAACTGCCCAGGGATCTTTTCTCCTTCTCCCTATCCCGAACTCCTTATGATGCAGATGTTACCTTATATCCACCTAAATCCAAGGCTTAGTCTTTCCCCACAAATCATTGTGTCATTGAGCTTTAACCTCCAACGAGGTAAGTCAGCTGCCACCTTACAAAGTTACATAGTGTAGGCCTCACTTCTCTGACATTGCCCCTCACCTCCAATAGCTCTTCTTCGTCCCTACTGTGTGTACCTTCTAATCCCCTTCCGGTTATTTTAGAGCCCCCCCCACCCCATATTCCCACCAGATAAAGAATGGGAGGGCAGGAGCGGGAGGAGAAGATAAGGGAAGAGCAAAAACAAAAACAAAAGGGAAGGGGAATTCTCCCCTTAAGAAATAATGGTCATTTCATTGCTAAGTACCAACATGTCTCCAGAGCAGTTGTGCAGTCCCTGTATTGTGCAGTACTTAACAAAGGCTTGATGGCCCTGGAAAATGTACACTTCATCGACGAATTGTTTTGTCCATCAAGCATCTCCCATTGCCCTTCACTCGTTCAGCAGGGCCAATGAACATTGCCAATGATGTCCTCCCTTTTACCATAGTTCGGTACCACTGTTAGTCCTGTTATATACAGGAAGGGAGCAAGCAAGAGGTCAGGGGGGAGAAGGGGAAAAAGAAGGGGCGGGTAACAGGCAGAGATTTAGAGAAAGGGAAAGGGTAGGGGGGGCACATCATTACAAGGGGAAGGAGCGTGTCATTGAAACTAGAGACCTGCTTGCACCAGTGGCCCTTACATGTTTTAAGTTTATTAAACAGATCTTAGTCCAGCTACGGCAACGGTCAGAGGAGGCTGTTTCTGAGCAGCCTGTTGGTTACTTGGTAACGCTTGGTTCTGTCTTTGTGTCGTATGTCGCTGGGGCTTCCCTCTACCAAGGGCAAGCCATTTTATACCATAGCTGAGCACACTAGATATGCTCATGGCCTGTCAGGGTCATTTACCCAATGTGCTTTCTGCACAGGCAACTGTCCCTAAACAGGTACATGAAATAAAGCTGAGGCAGGGGTTATCTTGTCTTTTCTTATTGGTTAGCATTTCAGCCCTGCTCATGGTGTTGTGGGCTACCCCTTGGGCTGAGGGGTTACAGGTGTGAGTGTCACGGTAGACCAGGGAGCCCCTGAGCAACCCCACACCTGCAAGCCACAGGGAGAAGGGACCCAGCAACATTTTCAAGACATAAGCTGAATCAAAAGATGATCACCCCACCTCCATGTCTCTGATGCCCCTAAGGTCAGCTGCTACTAATGGACCCCCCTGAACCTGCCAACATGTGGTCGCATCTGGAGACCTCCCATCTGCACTAGACACCCCCCCTTCCCTTGCCTGCAGGTGCAAACCCTCATAAATAAGTCACTGATTTCTCCGGTGTCTCCTGGGGTGTGGTTTTTTTTTTTTTTTTTTATACTTGTTTTCCTGGGGTGTGTTGAAAAGATCTCGGCTGCTCCTTTATTTGGTCCATCATCTTCAGTGATTGCAGTCTTCTTTGTTTGTCATCCGGGACAGTTTTCCAGGCTGGTGCTCTGTTGTCTGGTCTTGTGGCCTGTGGTTTTTGGTTGCTAATCGGTGTAACTTTGTCCTGCAAATCGACCACAGCTTCTTCCGCTGAGCAGTATTCCTTTTGACCGTCTGGAAACTGTGCAATAAGTCTGGCAAGATAGGGGGTCCTGAATTTTATACTTTGCTGCCGCAGAGCCTGCATCACTGGGATGTATGCGCTTGGTTGTTTCAGCGTGCCTGGGGCATAATCATGATCAAAAAAGATTCTGGTCTGGCCGTGATGAATTGTTTTCTTTTGCCAGGCCACCTGGAGTATTTTATCTTTAACTGCATAGTTTAAAAACCGCACTATAATGGAGAATGGTCTCTCTGTCACTGCAGTGGGTTTTAGGGCCCAAAGCTCTATGTGAGCGCTTGATGTTGATGGGGAAATCCTGCCCCAGCTCAAGGGCCGTACAAAAGAAGGCATCTAGAAATCTGGGTAAATCATTCCCTTCTGAATTTTCTGGGAACCCATACAGCTGGAGGTTCTTTCTTCTGGCTCTGTTTTCAAAATCCTCCTACCGAGCCAGAATCATGTTTTGGTTTTAAAGTTTTTATTGTGTGCTCCATCTTCTCCACGTGGCTGTTGGTGCTGGTCGTTTGTCATTCTAACTGGTCTGTACGCTGTTCTAAGTGTACACAATGTCCTTTTGGATTTCTTCGAAGGATTCACTTGTCGCAGCCCTAAAAGCTTTAGTTCCTCCTGAAAGGCTTTTAGTTCATTATAAATCAAGTCAGTTTTTCTCGAGGAGGCTTCCCCCACTGGTTTGTTTCTGTCAGTGATGCTGCTGACTTGGAGGCTTGCGACATTTCCGAGTTGGACAGGTCCTGCTGAGTTTGCTGGCGTTCTTAAAAAGTCTGGGGAAGTTTTTGTTTGCCTGATTTCCCCATGATTCTTTCTTCTTCCCCTACACTAGTTTGAGCACTTGCAGGTATTTATTTTAGTTGTTTCAACGAGGAAATATTCTGGTATGAGGGAGAGAGAGCTCTTTCCCTACGCTGCCATGCTGGTCTAGGCAGAACCGGAAGTCCCTTTCAACAGAAAATACAGATGTAATCTATAGTTCTAGGGACATGGATATGTTGTTCATCCACACTCATTGGCAGGTATCCTTGCCGCTTTAAATCTTGCCGGACGGTCTTCAAGCTTGCTCCTCCCACCCACCCGGGTGGTATAACTCTCGGCTCCGCCCCATGACGCCAGATCTTCCTTACCGCTTGGAAGCTCAGGTTCCCTCCTTAACGCTCTGCGTTTGAGACTGGTTCCTATTTCTCCGTTTGCGGATTTAAAAATAAATTTTGCGAAAAAGACTTCAGTCTTCTATCCCTCGCGGCTGCGATGGACAAATCGACTCCCGGATTTCGGAGATGCCCATGCGGACAGAAGATGTCTCGGACGGATCCACACTCCACGTGTGTCTACTGCTTAGGCCTTGAGCACGACCCGCAGGCTTGCGACCTGTGCTCATCTTTCTCGGCCTACGTCCTCGAAGACCGTGCTGCCCGATTGCAACTGGGCCGTCCCGAGAAGCGTTTCCCTCCGGTGAAGTCCAAGGAGGCCCGGTTGGCGGTGTCCGGCGGCTGGCTCGGCCCGGATCAGCTCGGCGGATGGTAAGCCCTCGAAGAGGGACGGCGCGGCGTATCTTCCTCGGCCGCGGCATTTATCCCGCCTCTCTGGGCCTCTTCTTGCGGCTTCTTTAAGGAGCTTTGTCTGTCCCTCTCCACTAAAGGAGAAGGGCCTACGTTCTTGGGACCTTATTCTCGGTCCAAAAGAGGACAGGGGTAAGTCCCTCCGTCGGCGGCTCTTGGGAGCGGGAAAGGTCCCTCTCCCGGGCCGTCGACCGTCAACCCGATCGAACCGCGGCTTCGACCACTGGCCTCACGGTGTCCCGTCAGGTCAGTTGACGAGACTCCCACCGATGAAGTCGAGATTTTCTCACGACCCATTGGACCAGGCTGTCGCCTTTAGCGGCCGAATTCCCTCTCCCGGTTCCCCGGGAGGTTGAGATCCGTGGGCTCGCCTGTGCCTCCGGTTCCGGAGCCACCGGATGCACCATCCGAGCGAAGGAGTGCCGGTTCCGGCCGACACCTCCCGCCCGACCTCGGAAATTCCGGGACTCTCGGTCTCGGTCTCGGACCTCTTCGGCGGTCCAGCCAATCCCACCGTCGCCGGCGGTCTCGGTCTCGGCACGCCCGGTAAGCGGCGTCGCGCTCGGCCTCGTCCTCCTCCTCGGATGAGGGCTTGGCGTAAATGCGTCGGCAGTCGAGGGACCTTATGTTGCAACAACTCCTCCTGGCGGGGAGTAAGCCGACCCGTCGCCTTCCCGGCCATTAAGTAGCTGTCACGGGCGCCGACACAACCCCTCGACTTATCCGAGGCCTATACCCAGGCGGTTGTTGGCCAAAACCAGCTGCTCCACCGATTCGGTGGAACCTCCGCCTCCACAGCCACCAATTGGGGCTCCGACCAAGGATTCTCGATCGGCTAAGGTCTACCCATCGGCTGTCAGTTACCCTCACTCCCGACCGACCTCGGCAGGTGAAGGGTGCCTCAGGCCAGAGGCAGCTCTTGAGGACTCTTCGAGTCCGAAGATGATTCCTCCTTTTCTCCAGCGACTGGACTTGGAGTCTTCAGGAAGTCAGTCAATGGACGATAGCCGTCGTCCTTCCTAGGACTACTTTGGCTCATCTCGGAGTCCACGGGATGGAGCTCGAACCCGTTTCAAGCGGGCCAGGTATCCCTCACGGAGATTCTGGACCGGGGATTCTCCGACGGAGGCCTTTCGGTGGCCGAGGCCATAGTGGGTCCGGCACTGGAGCTTTGGCAGCGCCTGCTTCCTGCCCTGCGCCTTCGGCCAGGATGGCCAGGAAGTATCACGGTCCCACGGTTCCTTGTCCGGTTTTGAACACCCCTCTGCTGAGGGTTGGTTACCGACAGCGTTTTCGGCGCGCCCGGCTTAGCGCCAGGGATGTGGACAAACCTCCTGACAAGGTCCAGAAATTGGACTATGTCGGGCGAAAGTCTCGCTGCGTCCTCTCTCGGCCGTCAGGCCAGTTGACGCGTCCTCATGGCACATTTTCTCATGCCCTGTTGGGTTCCCTGGATGAGGTCATCCTCATCTTCCGCCGATCTGCAGACTACGGTTAAGCAGGTGCGGGACCAGGGAACGAGCAGTGGCCAAACAGCAGCTCAGACTGCTTTGGATATAGGGACTCATGTGCCAGATCGGTGGCGGCTGCGGTGGCTATCGTCGGCCAGACTTGGCTGAGGATATCCACCTGCCGGATACCCAGCACAAGTTGCGGATGTTCCCTTTTGGGACTGACCTCTTGGCCCTGGGGTGGAAGGTCACCTGCAGAGATCGAGAACTCCAATGCTACCTTGGATCGGTCTCTTCCGCTCAGAAGGACAAGGCACATAAACCACAGCCTAAGCCCTTTACGTCCTTCTGTGCCCCGCGCGCCCGGCCCAGCAACGTCAGGGCCAGCAGGCTCGACCTTGGCATCCCAAACCCAAGCACGGCTTCCTCTAACAGGAGGCAGGGAGAAAGGCCCAGGAGGTCCCTCGGCCGGTCCCTCCTCCAAGCCTGCCCAGTGACGGGCTGAGGGTGTCGCCCCATTCCCATCACCTTACCCTGGGTCCCCGTAGAGAGGCGGCTCAGCACTTCCGTTCCGCCTGGTCCGCTGTTTCCACGGACAGGTGGGTCTTGGAGGTGGTGGGAAGAGGCCTGCCTCTGGAATTGAGCAGGCACCACCCTTCAGAGCCGTGCCCCTCGGGGCCAGGATCCCCAGCCTCACTGGCGGCTCGTCGAGCCGACATCGCCTCCTCCTCCAGAAGGAGGTGATAAGAGGTGGTGGACCCTCCTTCAGACCCAGGGTTTGTGTCCAGGTACTTCCTGGTTCGAAGCGGACGGGGGCTGGCGCCCCATTCTGACCTCACGACCTAAACAAGTTCCTAAGGTCACGAACCTTCAGGATGGTCACTCTGGCTCAGATAATACCATCCTTGGAGCAGCGGCATGTGGTTCTGCTCTCTGGACTTGCAGGGCCGGCGTTTTTCCACGTCCCTATCCGTCCGTCTCACCCAGAGATTCCTTCGCTTCGGGGAAGGATCCCTCTTGAGTTCAAGCCATGCCCTTGGGCTTGTCTCCAGCTCCCAGGGTCTTCACCAAATGCATGGCAGTGGTGACAGCATTCCCTGGCGCCGAGGGTCGGGTGTACCCTTACCTGGGACGACTGGCTGATAGCAGCTCCCTCCAGGAAGGAGGCGGAGTGGTCCAGAGATCTGGCCCTCCAGGTCTGCTCTCAACTGGGCCTCTTATCAACAGGCCAAGTGGAACTCGAGCAAGCAGGTGATTCTATTCATCGGGGCGCAGCTCGACTCTCTTCGAGCCAGAGCGCGGCTCCCGGCGGACAGGGCTGAGGTTCTTTCCTCCTTTGCCCGATCATCTCTGGTTGGGCAATTGCGCCCTGCCCGGGACTTCCTGCGCCTCTTGGGTCTCATGGCGGCCTGCACCAGCGTGGTCCGTTGGGCCCGCTGGAACATGCGTCCCCTTCAGTGGGGACTGGCCAGCCAGTGGTCACAACGCTGCGATCCTTTGGACCAGCTTGTGTCGGTGACACAGGGGATGTGAGCAGCTCTCCAGTGGTGGACCGTTCCAGATCATTTGCAGGAGGGCATCCCGTTCGTCCGCCCGAGCCGTCGGTCTCTTATCGACCGATGCCTCTCTGATGGGTTGGGGTGCCCATCTGGGGGAACACCGGGCTCATGGCCTCTGGTCCCCGCGGGAGTCCCGATGCCACATCAACCTGCTGGAGCTCCGAGCGGTCCGCCTAGCTCTCACCGCCTTTGCTCCGTTCCTCCGGGGTCAAGTGGTCCGAGTCCAGACGGACAATACCACGACCATGTACTATCTAAACGCGCCAGGGCGGGGCGCGCTCCATGCTTCTATGCAAGGAAGCTCTCCGCATTTGGTCACTCGTGCGCAGCCTGAGGCGGATCTCCTAGCCATTCACGTGGCAGGAGCCTCCAACACCCTGGCCGATGCCCTGGGCGGATGGGGCTGCATCCTGAGTGGTCTCTCCTGCGGAGAGTAGTAGCATCTGTTCTCCCATTGGGGCACACCTCAGGTGGACCTGTTTGCCTCAGGAGAGCCTGAAGCTGAGTCTGTTCCATGCCCGCCCCCCTCAGCAGGGCTCGCTGCAGGGGATGCCTTCTCGAGGCAGTGGACCGGCCTCTTTACGCTTTTCCCCATTTCCTTGATCCACAAGGTGCTTCTCAAGCGAGGAGGGGACAAGGCGCAGGTGATTCTGATAGCCCCAGACTGGCCTCGCCAGTTCTGGTACCAGATCTCCTCAGTCTCAGCTCCAGGATTCACGTGCAGCTTCCAGCTCACCGGACCTGCTCTCAGTCAATCAGGGAAGGTGTTCCATCCGGACCTTCAATCCCTGCACCTGACTGACCTGGTTCCTGGCTAGAGTTCCAGGCCTTGGGTCTTTCCGGCGAGGTCCTCAATGTAGTTGAGGCGTCCCGTGAGTCGACCAGAAAATGCTATGCCTTCAAATGGAAAAGGTTTTCCATTTGGTGTCAGAACAAGGGCTTGGACCCTTCCTCCTGTTCCTGGCAAGCATCTTGGACTATTTATGGTCCCTTTCCAGTCAAGGGCTTAGGTGCGACCCTAAGGGTGCACCTGGCAGCCATCTCTGCTTGCAGGCGCGGGCAGGAAGCAGTCGGATGGCGCAGGAGAGGTGGTCTGGCGCTTTTCAAGGCGCTTGATCACTTTCCTCAGTGCGGGAACCCCACCTCCGTGGGATCTACTGCTGGTACTGGCAAAGCTCATGGGCAAGCCATTCGAACCTATGCACAGGTGTGCTCTCTCTCACCTGTCGTGAAGACCGCCTTCTTGGTGGCTATCACGTCCAGCCAGAAGGATGGGAGAGCTCCAGGCGCTTTCCATCGAGTCTCCTTACCTGGTCTTCCACAGGGACAAGGTTGTCCTGCTCCCCACCAAATTCCTTCCGAAGGTGGTGTCGGAGTTTCACCTTAACCAGGTGTTGACTCTGCGGTGTTCTACCCCAATCACACCTCGAGGTCGAATATAGGCTCCATACTCTGGACCCTAGAAGGCGCCGCTTATTATAAGAAGCGTACGGCTGAAATTGGGAGAGGTTCGCCAGCTGTTTGTCACCTACGCTGAAGCCGCATCTGGCAGACCTGCAGCCAAGCGGACGATAAGCAGGTGGGTAACCTCCTGCATAGATCT